>CM046879.1:218546047-219215303 GCA_025667525.1 Glebionis coronaria | reverse complement strand
GAAAACTTCATCTCAAAAGAAAACATAGAAAACCATTTATCAACCGTTGGATCAAGGCCCCTTCCCCTCCTTTTTTTCGTCTAAAAACTGTAGGGACCGTTTTGTAAACCTTTACATTCTTCAAGGGATGATTTTATAGATTCAGATCCACCATATATAAAGCTTAAATTTATTTCATTTTTTTCTTTTCTTCTCTCTCGTTACACACTCCGATCTTTTTTCTCTCTCACTACAATAAACACGCCATCTGATACTATCTTTCTAGTTTCGATTTTTATCCTTTATAACTCACGATATGATCCTAACTTTTATAATTCATATTGAATTCATCGATGATATCATCTCATTATAATTTATCAGATTCATGTATATTAGATTCACAAAGTAAGTTTATTGATTAATTCAATTTTGTTTTTGTTAGTCTTGTTATAGAATATCAAATAGAAAGCTGATGTATGTTCTTGCTAGAGCTTAATTGTACTAGTTGTTGTTTTTAATGAATTTTTATTAGGTAATCATCATGTATGTTCATAGATATGTTGAGTTTTAAGAGTTTTATGATTTATTGCACTGTATAGAATAGTTATTCGAATCAAAATTGAGAAAAAAAGATGGCGTATAACATGTTTACAGAAAGTGCACGTCAAATGTTTGATAAAATGTGTGAATGAGATTTTATAACTGCGATGTACTAACTTTTGTGTTTATTAGTATGTGGATTTTACTATATGATTGATTTCAAAATATTTTGAAAATTGTGGTTTGATTTTGTTTACAAGTACCTTCATCTTGCAACTAGGCTTCTGACTTTTTTATAATTTGTAGTTGTTGTATGTGCAAATTATTAGTATCTTGTTTTTCGCGACTTTAAAATGAAAAAAAGTGAGACGGTTATGCAAGAAATTAATACTGTAGTGAATTGTGTGTGGGTCACTTAACAAACATTAATATTATTATCACCAGAACCAATGTTGTAAAACAAGGGCTAGGCGTAGGCAGCGCTTAGGAGCTAGGCAGTCAAAAAAGTCAATATTTTTTACAAAAATTAAAGGTTTTCTTTCTAATATATAGTGCCCGTATTTATTTTAACGTAACATGTTAAAAATAAGAGATATACGAATGATTATAAACATAAAATAATGGTTTTTTCGTATGAAATTGTAACCAATTGAATTATATGTTCACGTTTGAAATTTTAAGCACTTAAATTGTTATGTTTTATTTGTCTATTTTGCAATTTGAAATTAGAAGTATGTTTTTATGTCATACATATTATTTATAATATTTATATGTATAAAATTCCAATCCGCCTAGATGAATTCCGCCTCGAAGGTCGTCGACCGCCTCACTAGCGCCTAGCGATTTCTGCAACCTTGACCAGAACTCATGAGACAAACGACAAACTGAATAATCTATGGGTTTTTGGATGTGCATTATCGAATTGCTTATGATTTCTTAAAGCTAAGTGAACTTATAGTAATTTGTGGTGGAGATGGTGTTTGTACGTATTGCCTGTTGAATTTGTGGTGATCCTTTTATATTGTTTGTCACCAATTTTGGTTACCAATTGAGTCGTAGCTAATGCAACATTATATAACCTTGTAACAAATTGGCAAATGACATATTGTTTGATACTATTAGGGGATCATAGTATTTGCTTAGTCTTATGAGTGTTATGCATGTTTGAAAACCAAGTGTGGGCTATAATGGTTTTGATTAGGGGTGTTAATAATTCCGATCTGGCCCGACTCGATCCGAACCTGACCCGAGTATATTCGGGTCAGGTTACTCGGGTCAACCCGACTAATCCAAATTCAAAATTAGGTCGAGTATCGGGTAAAATAGTTTTGTCTAACTCGAGTTCGGGTCAACCCCATTGACCCAAGTAAGATTTTTTTAAATTTTTTTAAATAAATTTTATGTAATTTCTATTTAAAAAAAGTAATTTTTTTTTTATATTTTACCTATAGTCGGGTTGACGCGAACCCGAATTGACCCGAGTTGAAATCAGGTCGGGGGGTAAATTATTTTTAGCCTCGACCGGACTCCAATCCGACCCGAATAACCCGAACCCGACCCGATTCCCACCCCTAGTTTTGATGTATGAATGAAGTGATTCAGTACAACTTGAGGTTGTAATGGTTATATGAAATTATCCCTAAAAAGAAATTATGTTAGTGGTTCTTGTAATTAGATAATCTAGTTTGGTAAAGCTGGTTAGTATCTACTTTAATCAACTAATGGGTAGTTGGTTCTTATTCTTCAAAGTCTTTGTATTACTATGAAACACACACCTTATTTTAAAACATACTACTCTCGTCAATGCCTTAGCTTACTTTGTACTTTTTGCAGGTGAAGTGAACAACTTCGATGCCAATCAAGATCCAAACTAAGCAGAAGCTGTGGATCTTCCCCAAATCAATTTTTCCTGAAGCCTAAACCAAGTGATAAATGATCAAATGAGAAGCATCAAGGACAACTAGCTTTGTCGTGTTTTTGGCCAAATTTTATTGAACAACGTCGAGATTGCCAAAACTTATATAATGCAAATGACTCTTGTTCGTGTTGGCATAATCATTATTACGTTTCACCTTGTATCATGATGCTATTGGTTAGACTTGTAGTTCGGACAAATGTATTAGTCATTACACATTAGTCATGACATAATGGGTAAAAGATAGTTGTATGATTAGTGAGGAACTTCTCTACAATCGTTGTATTTCATATCTATTTATTTTGTTCAATAGTCTTGCTTTTAAAGTTACATGTGTATCAGTATCATTTCAACCTGACTTGATATAAAGGTTATTGGTTTTTATGATAAGTCAAACATCAGTATTACATATGAATCAAGCTGGATACGATCAGACTTGCGTGTTCATTTCAGAGACATCTTTATATGTTTAAAATTTAATATTGCATGAAAAAGCTTTGTATCTTTCAAATTTAATCCGTATGCATGTAAGATCGGACTTAGCATTTTCAATGACGCGCTAAATATGCAAATGGATGCACTAACCATACACATTGATGCTTTAATATGTCAAGCAATGAATGAATCATACTCACCCATGCGCTAATATAACCAACATATATCGAGTTGTTTGAATGCTAACAAAACGCAATAACAATCATCTTCATAATGTTAAATTTTTTTAACAGAAAAATAAGAAAATCAAAATAGTATAAAATAATAATAATAATGTATATTAGAACACTTGAGTAATTTTTACAATGCTCAAGACAGACTAGCGTTTTTGGCTCACTTATTTCCCTGGACTGACCTGAGGCGTTGTATTTTGATGATTGCCAAGTAAAATCAGACTTCGTGTAATCAGTCATACTTAAGCTTCGACATTCTTCAGCAATCAATACGCCTTCTGCATATCAAACTTTGTGTGATTAGCTGAGATAAACAATCTGATCCTGATCAGTTTGCACGTGTTAAGCGCCGATCTTCTGGAAGTAACCACGAAAACCGAGTGTTCCTTTAATTCCATCAGCTTTCAAATTACTAGAACTGATAAAAGTGCATCTTGATTTTCCACATTTGAGATAAACGCTATCTCCATGTTTTTCGACAATGTGCATCTAGTTTGTTAAGCGCCACTCGTTCAACTATCTCATCTTTTGGTTGTTTTGAGTCGATGCGCATCCTCATTTTTTGCGATTATCGCATACTCTCTTCAAAATATAACCAGACCAAAAGGGAAAGGCATAAGCCATAACTAGATGAGTGAAGAACCTGCAACCATGATGAAATCATACAGTTTTCACAAGATCACCATGCTGCTGCACCCTCGAGTCTGCTACAAATAGCCATCTTCAAACACAAAAGGAAAAGATAATTCAATGTCAATTTCAATTATTAAGTATAAAATAGTTCAGCAAACTAATGAATTCAATGTACTTAAATATTGAATATTCTAACAAATTCTTAGCTTTTTATATTTCTGCATATGTACAAACAATATGGTATCGTATTATTACTATGTAAAAAGATTGAGTCACGTGGTTCCAGGGGTATTACCTGAAGGATACTTGTAAATTCATCCAATTATCTGTTAATGAAATTACGTTAAGCCACATATCCTTTCCCATTGCATCTCCAATCCTACAAACAACACGTATCGCAGTTATTCATCGCTCATAAAAGCAAGAACCATAATTTATGTTTCACTATATCATTGGTCAAATTTGATGAACAGCACAACCAAACCTGCCGTGCCAGTTTTTTTCTTTTTACACGTACTCATGAATGACCCATTTCAAGCCCAAACTGTTTTGACCCGTTAACCAACCATCAAAATAATATAATGAAGAAAAAAGTTCTTAGAAGTCATGAGAATTCCAAGTTTACCGCAACTTTAAGACCAGCAGCAGTCGTTCCAGTACCACCATGATGAACCTGCAAAATTCAAAAATGAGTTCTTCATGCGTCAACTTATTTGTAGAAACTTTATAGGTGGAGTGAAGAAGCATTACCATTTTACCATAGCAGCACACTGTAGGAAGAGCCAATCATGTGAACAATTATCCAATTACTACATAGAATATTTTGACCACCACTGTAAAGATTATTCTTGGTATTTCTGGACTCTCTCAAGAGATTCAAGAAAGTTTCAAAATTAGCAGATTGCAAAACAGTTCAAAACAGGTCTAGTTCAAAACATGCAACCTCCTGGTATACAGCAATAGTAGGTTAAAAGGACATGAAGCACTTTTATAATTTCAAGCTGATGCCCTAACACTGTTTTAAAATGAGTCTAATTAGGCAAATAAACTATACTAAACCTCGATAGGGCGTCTAGGAATTCGGTATCATCTGCAACATAATAACTTTCCTACTGTATTGAAAAACTAGCAAGTGGTGCTGAAACACTTTGGATAATTTAATACATGATACCTTCCACCATAACTGTAAAACCCGCATGCTTTTACCATAAATAGTACCCTTAAAATCGTACGTACTAGATTAAAACTTTTCTATTATAGCATGATTACGATTACGTGTTAGGATTTTACGTATTACGTACGTGTTAGTACACGATAAGTATTTACTACGCACGAACACACAATAATTATTTGAAATAATTAATCACGAACATGCGATCATGAAATCACGAACATAATTAAATCACGAACAATTATTAATTACGTATATATATTTATTACGAGCGTAAATAAATATATTAGGTCACGGTAATTATTTAACGCAAACACAAATAAACACGAACAAACACGAACACGAGAACACACTTATTAAATAGACACGGAAAATGATCGGGTTACCCCATGTGGGCCCCATATACCACGAAATTAGGAGGGAGATGGGCTTAGCCCATCAATTTTTTACTAAACAAGAAAAAAGAGAAATCTTGTGTCATTTTTACAAAACAAGAAAAATAACAAAAAACCCTAAAAAGTTTTCTCCCTTCTTCCTTTGTTCCTCTTTTGGCCGCCACCCATAAAACACCATGGAGGGGTGTTTGTTTGATTTTGATCTTGGTTTTTGGTGCAAGTGTTCGTGTTTGTTCATCCTTGATCGATCTACGTATTCGGTTCCTTTTTAATCCTTTTTCTTTTGTTTTAGATTTATAAATTAAATAAGAACATGATGTTTTTAAAAACCTAATTAAAAACATAGATCTAACATGTTTATGATTATGGGGTAGATCAAAACAAGGGTTTTTAGGGGTGTTTGTCTAGCCGACACCTAAACCGAACCCCTAAGGGGTCTCGGCTTGGCACATGGACCACCACCGAGACCTCAAGGTCTCGGTTTGGTGGTGTGGGTCCCACGGCAGCAGCAAACAAGGGATACCCCGACCTTGGTTCGGGGTATGGTGTTGATTACGGGTCCGGTTCATGGTTTCTAGTCAAGATCCGGTTCACGGTTTATTTTAAGATTATTTTCTTTATAATCATATTTTAAAATTAAATTAATAAATATGACATGATTAATTTAATAAACAAGACTTAGGTTATAATTTAATTATTAGAATCATGGAATTATTAACCTAAGTATTTAATATTTTCTAGACTTATAATTAATTAATTATTTAAAAACCATGGTTATAATTAATTAATTAACATGACTTAGGTTATATTATTAATAAATAATAATACATGTTTTAACCTAAGTATTTAACTTTATTTAATTAAAAACATGATATACTTTAATTAAATATTTTAACCTATAGTTTATTTTAATTACATGAAATAATTAATAAACTATACATTATATCATATGACTTAGAAAATAATCATGAAAACACTTAGGCTTATATACTTAGCTTATTTAACCAGCTTATATCTAATTATGGAAACGTTCTATTTTTATAAACTTATTTAAATAAGGCAGCTAATCTATTTATGAAAACTTTCTATTTTTAGAAACTTATTTATTTCAGGCAGCTAATCTATTTATGGAAACTTATTTAAATAAGGCAGCTAATCTATTTTTGAAAACTTTCTATTTTTGGAAACTTTCTGTTTTTGGAAACTTTCTATTTTTGGTAACTTTCTATTTTTGGAAACTTTATATTTTTGGAAACTTTCTATTTTAGGAAACCTGCTATTTTTGGAAAGTTACTTATTATTACACAGTAAGTATAATAATACATGAAATACCAGAAATACTTAATCAGAATAGACAGAATATAAGATAAACACAGTTAAAGACTTTAAACAGTAAAACATGATATGAACATATAAAATAAGCTAAGACATGATATAAACCAGTTACGTATTTAGTAGTCAAATACTTATTCACGTATGTATTCATGTAGCATTAGTGATACGGAAGTAGGATTCCTCTCAATTCGTCTTCTTCGTTCACTGGACATAAGGTACGGATTCCCGTCCTTTTAGTATGGACATTCTTTCCTTATTAGGATTCCCCGTTTGCAGCCAACTGTTTTCCCGTAGTATAAGTTACGTGTTTGATTGCTTATGTTTAATTAAGATTACCTATAGCCATATACATGCATGACCAGTTTCACCTAGTTATGGAGGTACCATAACCATAACATTAGAGGCACTGATGTTATGACTTCACCACGGCGGAGTGATTGCTCGTGGCGTCCCTTCAGCTTTTGGCCATTTATATTATATTTATCATGTGGGGCGTATGGGTGCATCCTAGTTACATGTTTTCAGTCAGGATTTCATGATGAATGTGGTGTGTGCCTTGCATCCTTCACAAGGAGCTGATCCCTCCTACCCAGAACCAGTATATTAAATTAGAGGCAACCCCTCTAATTTGCATGATGAGGTCACCCCTCCAAGTATTCATGCACGGTGGATTTTCATGACCTATATTGGCTAATGGTAAAATATGTTAAACAGTTTTCATAAGATAAACATAAGGCTTTTCAAACTATAGAACCAGTTTTATGAACATGTTCCAGGTTTTCCAGGACTTATACATTTCCGCTGCTATTAAGTCTTTATTATGTTTTAGTCACTTATACTATGTCTATATCCGTGGACTGAGCGTTTTGCTCAGCCGTTACTTTCCTTTCCTTGTCCCAAAATGGCAGGTACCCTAGGAAAGACTCGAGCATTTGGAGGACGTGCATAGGATGGAAGCTGCCAGAGACTTCTTTTCCTTTTTGCCTTCATATACTTATGCTTGTTTAGTCTTTTATTCATTTCATTTGCTTTATTATGTTTGGGCTTATGTTTGGGAACCGATGTTTGATTCTGGTTTACCCTATGATCATGTAATGTTTTAGACATTTATCCTTGTATGCTTTGATGACACACCATAATTACGCGTGACATTCCATTATCAAAATGGGGTGTTACAATTATGGTATCAGAGCCAAGGTTTCGACCTGTAGGCTCTAAAACTCGACCTGTGACTAGTGGGTAGTCACCAGGAGCTTCCTAAGCCAACGTCTGTTATTCTACGTATTGATGTTTTCAGCGCATTGTTGTTTTAACCATGATGTTTTCAGCACCTTGAGGTTTTAACCTTGATGTTTTCATCGATATTGTTTTGCTAATATGGATGGACAACAGTCATTCATATTTGGTTATGTGTCATTGTTTCATGCATAATGTTCCTCGTGAACTGTGGCTATGTGGACTGAACCCCAATAGTTCATAATTAGTCACATAAAAATTTTTTCTGATAAGTTTTGACATATGAGTTTCATTTATTTATGTTTCATGTATCATTGTTGCAGGGATTATGACTAAGTAATGGTTGGTACAGGACTGGCCCTATTTAGTCGCATGTGCTTTTATCGAAACTTTTAATTTTGGGACCGACCCATAGGCGTCCCCTCGCCATGTCTTTTGTTTTGGAACCGACCCATAGGCGTTCCCTCGCACATATAAAGGTTTTATAAACTACATTACGCATTCATGCACTGTTTTTCATGCATAAATTTTTTCTCATGATTTAAATTGGCATATTTTTTTTCATGTCCCCTCATAAGTTATTATGTTTTTATGTCAAGTATGTTTTCATACTGTCATGGTTAAGTTCAGTTTCATGCTGATTATGTTATACACTTCTTCGTGATAGATGGTTTCATGTTTCTTCATGATAATTCCGTCTTCATGTTGATTATGTTTTACGCCTCTTTTGTCATTTACGTTGTTCTGCAAGGCATTGTTAGATTTCATTGAATCATGCTTTCATGATAGTCATGGTTGGTTTTCATTGATCATGCTGTCAAGCAAATCATCGTTGAATTTTGTGTAACCACACTTTAACGTTTCCGTTATAACCCGAATGATGTCTATGCTAATACTGCCAGGTTATCATGATGGTTTTCCTAACCGTTTAACCGGTATACTTTCCTTAAATCATGACAAATGATCGACCCCATACCGATCATTTCATGTGCATTCCACGTGTACTCCATGTACCGTATTCCATGTGTATTACATGTACCTTAATCCATGTGTATTTCACTTGCAATACTTCACGAGTAGTCGCTAGACAATTCTGAATCACCTCAGGCGTATGTTCACTTGCTGATATTCTACAAGATTGCTGATGCCGCTCATAACTTGGAGATGTTACTAAAGGTTGATGCTGCTGACGTTCGGAGACACTACGAGATGCGGATGCTGTTCACAACCAGGAGATCCTACAAGACGAAGACAAAGGCGTCGGAGCAAAGCAATTGAACGAGAAGATGCTTCACCATCAGACGATTTCCATCAATCATTGTCCCTAATTCTTAGTTACATATCACACGTCATTCGGCTGTCATTTCAGCCATATGAGTGCAAACCAGTACCAGCCGGCCACTCAGCTGAATTGTTACATGAATCACGGTCATGAGAATGACCGTCATGGAACTGACAGACAGGACGATAGTAACCACTACTATGATAGAACTATCCTAGAAATCGCAACCGAGGCTCCAGCCGCGGACGTGATCAGACATACAAAAGATCAGTAGTCTAACCGATCCGCCAAGTCTGGCATAATAACCTAATATTGTAATTTTATTATTTTATGTCTCGAGACACATGTCAAGACATCAGTCAAGACACATGTCTCACGTATACTTTCTGAAGACACATGTCAAGACATCAGTCAAGACACATGTCTCACGTATACCTCCTGAAGACACATGTCAAGACACCAGTCAAGACATATGTCATGCTTATAGTTCCAAGAAACGAGTCAAGACACATGACTCACGTCCAACTATGGAACATTTCTAAGAAATTCAGGGTACCCTCCAAGGGTATATCTATTTTGTTGTGCCATGTATTAATCAGGCCACAAGAATTTCAATACCATTATCGGCGCATCAGTGAGAACTGTCACGTTGCCGATGTCACTTTCAATTCTTTCACCATAGTTCATATATTCATGACCATGAAGGACGCCTTTCATATTCCCACGCATACGAAGGTTTTCCTTCATCTTATTGATGAGATACAAGCTGCTAACGCATTTCCTCGGACAGACACGAGATGAATTTTATCCTAATTATGGACTATGAACAGCACACCATGCTACGATTCATAATTATGTACAGTAATGTTCAGGCTCCTGAATACTTTTAGCTTGATTTTCCATCAGGAAAATCTGTACAAATTATCTATGCTTTCCAAGCACGTGCTTTGTTAGCCATGATTGCTAAAACTTTCTAGCTGTCAGTAAGACACGACTACTGAAGTCCTTTCACGCATAACAAACGGATTATTCCAAAAATTTTCCCATATATTCCAAAAGAACCTACAAGGAGAAGGACGGTACCATGAGATTATGTGTCGACTACCGTCGATTTAAACAAATCACCATTCATGAACATTATTCTCCTCCACGTATTGACAACATGTCCAATCGACCTTATAGTGTTAATCACTTTTCCAAGATCGAATTCATGATCATGCTGCCAACAGTGACGAGTGAAAGAGCAGGACATGTACATGACTCCTATTCGTACACGACTCAGTCATGCTAGATTTATGATTTTGAATTAGTCTCATCAATGCTCTAACGACATTATAAGAATGAGTTTCTATGAACTCATAGCAAATTCATCAGTGTTTTCATTAAGGATAACCTGATTTCCTGTAAGCCCAGAGAAGAACAGGAAGACCATATCTGCACTATGTTGCAAATTCTATGACAAGAGAAATTTTACCCTAGAAAATTTTCCAATATCAATTCTGTTTGATTACAGCGACATGCTGAATCACATGGGTTTCTACGGTTAATCTTACCATGACTCAGCTTATGCGTAAAGGAGAGAACCCTACACTACGTAAAGGAGAAAATCCTACGCTAGGAGAAGTCTAGATTCAGAGACTCAGAGTTTCGCAACTTTCTATGTATCAAGTTTCTACGAAGCAGGATACAGTTACGTTCATATCTTCATACCTGTTATACAAACAGGCTAAGATAGCACACCAACAGACTGCTATGCCTTCATCATCTGAAATTGTGAATTGAAATGGGACAATATCTCCATGGATTTTGGTTACCAGATTAACGCAAATTCAGAAGAAACATGATGCTATCTGGTTTATTGCAAACAGTTTGATCAAGTCTGCAGAATCCTTACATCTGTAAGGATTTCAGAACTAACAGATTGATCGGACATGTTCCAGCCAAGGCTCATCCGATCACTTGGAAATTTCTCAGTTATCGGGTCAGAAAAATATTCGCAATTGTGCCCTTATTTACTTCACATCCTTGTTCAAATTTCACGACTTTCTTTCACGCTCGTGTTCATGACACTATTCACGTTCATGATCGTATCTTGGCTTACGATTTTACGTTCATTTTTCTCATTTGGGAAGTTTTGCAAGAACTTGAGAGACCAGACCCAAGTTTAGTATAACTCTCCATCATCAGATAGACGTTTCACGTCATATTCCATGTCTCGCCTTGTAGCGTTTGGTGTTACCGCCATTATATTCTATGTTCACGATATGTTTCACATGTCATGTTCACTCCACGTTCCTCATATCATGATCAAGATATGTTACACGTATCATGGATCACGATATGTTTACTCATACTACAGTCGCCATATCTCCACGTAGCACGTTCAAAATTTTTCACGTAGCACGTTCAAAATTTTTCACGTACTACGTTTCTTTATGTCTCGCGCATCGTTTCTAGTTATTAGTTAAGTCAGATTGTCTTGCATCGTAACGATTCAGTTACCCTAACACGTTCACTTTTTTTTCCTCGATCGAATTTAGGGGATCTACTTTCCGTTGATAACCAAGAAATTCTTCGTATTCCAAGTCAAGGTCAGGAGGAACAAGATTTATCATTAGTGTCAAGATCTTCTGAAGGAACCGTTCCAAGAGGGAGGCCACTTGGAAACGGACAAGTTCATCCGGACTTTTATCCGTTTTCTCTCATCAACTAGATATGTCCTTTCAGTCACGTCACGTTCCATGTCCTTTCAAGATATGTCACGTTCCACGTTCCTTCTACCATGTCACCTGTACGTTCATTAATCTTACATACCCTCTCAGTTTGATTCGGGTATGTTTCTCTTTCAGTTACGTTATCTATAATTCGGGGACGAATTATTCTTTTTAGGGGGGAAAAGTTGTAAAACTCTCATGCTTTTACCATGAATAGTACCCTCCAGATCGTACATACTAGATTAAAACTTTCCTATTATAGCATGATTACGATTACGTGTAAGGATTTTACGTATTACGTACGTGTTAGTACACGATAAGTATTTACTACGCACGAACACGCAATAATTATTTGACAATAATTAATCACGAACATGCGATCATGAAATCACGAACGTAATTAAATCACGAACTATTATTAATTACGTATATATATTTATTACGAGCGTAAATAAATATATTAGGTCACGGTAATTATTTAACGCAAACACAAATAAACACGAACAAACACGTAAAACACGAACACGAGAACACACTTATTAAATAGACACGGAAAATGATCGGGTTACCCAATGTGGGCCCCATATACCACAAAATTAGGAGGGAGATGGGCTTAGCCCATCAATTTTTTACTAAACAAGAAAAAGGAGAAATCTTTTGTCATTTTTACAAAACAAGAAAAATAACAAAAAAGCCTAAAAAGTTTTCTCCCTTCTTCCTTTGTTCCTCTTTTGGCCGCCACCCATAAAACACCATGGAGGGGTGTTTGTTTGATTTTGATCTTGGTTTTTGGTGCAAGTGTTCGTGTTTGTTCATCCTTGATCGATCTACGTATTCGATATACCTTTTTAATCCTTTTTCTTTTGTTTTAGATTTATAAATTAAATAAGAACACGATGTTTTTAAAAACCTAATTAAAAACATAGATCTAACATGTTTATGATTATGGGGTAGATCAAAACAAGGGTTTTTAGGGGTGTTTGTCTAGCCGACACCTAAACTGAACCCCTAAGGGGTCTCGGCTTGGCACATGGACCACCACCGAGACCTCAAGGTCTCGGTTTGGTGGTGTGGGTCCCACGGCAGCAGCAAACAAGGGATACCCCGACCTTGGTTCGGGGTATGGTGTTGATTACGGGTCCGGTTCATGGTTTCTAGTCAAGATCCGGTTCACGGTTTATTTTAAGATTAATTTTTTTATAATCATATGTTAAAATTAAATTAATAAATATGACATGATTAATTTAATAAACAAGACTTAGGTTATAATTTAATTATTAGAATCATGGAATTATTAACCTAAGTATTTAATATTTTCTAGACTTATAATTAATTAATTATTTAAAAACCATGGTTATAATTAATTAATTAACATGACTTAGGTTATATTATTAATAAATAATAATACATGTTTTAACCTAAGTATTAACTTTATTTAATTAAAAACATGATATACTTTAATTAAATATTTTAACCTATAGTTTATTTTAATTACATGAAATAGTTAATAAACTATACATTATATCATATGACTTAGAAAATAATCATGAAAACACTTAGGCTTATATACTTAGCTTATTTAACTAGCTTATATCTAATTATGGAAACGTTCTATTTTTAGAAACTTATTTAAATAAGGCAGCTAATCTATTTATGGAAACTTTCTATTTTTAGAAACTTATTTATTTCAGGCAACTAATCTATTTATAGAAATTATTTAAATAAGGCAGCTAATCTATTTTTGAAAAATTTCTATTTTTGGAAACTTTCTATTTTTGGAAACTTTCTATTTTTGGTAACTTTCTATTTTTGGAAACTTTCTATTTTTAGAAACTTTCTATTTTAGGAAACCTGCTATTTTTGGAAAGTTACTTATTATTACATAGTAAGTATAATAATACATGAAATACCAGAAATACTTAATCAGAATAGACAGAGTATAAGATAAACCCAATTAAAGACTTTAAACAGTAAAACATGATATGAACATATAAAATAAGCTAAGACATGATATAAACCAGTTACGTATTTAGTAGTCAGATACTTATTCACGTATGTATTCATGTAGCATTAGTGATACGGAAGTAGGATTCCTCTCAGTTCGTCTTCTTCGTTCACTGGACATAAGGTACGGATTCCCGTCCTTTCAGTATGGACATTCTTTCCTTATTAGGATTCCCCGTTTGCAGCCAACTATTTTCCCATAGTATAAGTTACGTGTTTGATTGCTTATGTTTAATTAAGATTACCTATAGCCATATACATGCATGACCAGTTTCACCTAGTTATGGAGGTACCATAACCATAACATTAGAGGCACTGATGTTATGACTTCACCACAGCGGAGTGATTGCTCGTGGCGTCCCATCAGCTTTTGGCCATTTATATTATATTTATCATGTGGGGCGTATGGGTGCATTCTAGTTACATGTTTTCAGTTAGGATTTCATGGTGAATGTGGTGTGTGCCTTGCATCCTTCACAAGGAGCTGATCCCTCCTACCCAGAACCAGTATATTAAATTAGAGCCAGCCCCTCTAATTTGCATGATGAGGTCACCCCTCCAAGTATTCATGCACGGTGGATTTTCATGACCTATATTGGCTAATCGTAAAATATGTTAAACAGTTTTCATAAGATAAACATAAGGCTTTTCAAACTATAAAACCAGTTTTATGAACATGTTCCAGGTTTTCCAGGACTTATACATTTCCGCTGCTATTAAGTCTTTATTATGTTTTAGTCACTTATACTATGTCTATATCCGTGTACTGAGCGTTTTGCTCAGCCGTTACTTTCCTTTCCATGTCCCAAAACGGCAGGTACCCTAGGAAAGACTCGAGCATTTGGAGGACGTGCATAGGATGGAAGCTGCCAGAGACTTCTTTTCCTTTTTGCCTTCATATACTTATGCTTGTTTAGTCTTTTATTCATTTCCTTTGCTTTATTGTGTTTTGGGCTTATGTTTGGGAACCGATGTTTGATTCCGGTTTACCCTATGGTCATGTAATGTTTTAGACATTTATCCTTGTATGCTTTGATGACACGCCATAATTACGCGTGACATTCCGTTATCAAAATGGGGTGCTACAATAACCTTGACACATGAACTTGACAGCTATTAACATGAATCTCACACACTTGACAAGATACACTGAAGTACCTTAAACGGATGCACTAAAATACCTCTAACAGATATACTAAACTACAAATGGGTTACTTTTAATATGTGTGGGATCAAATAGATCTAGAAGTAATGTTACCTTAAATTGCCTTGTTATCTCGTTAGCGTCAGTATCTTGGAAAACTTTGACTGTCCATAGGCATATATGGAGCTCTAACTGATGTGTAGAACAAATAAAACAAAAACGATACATGCATCTTACAAAGGTCACATAAGCGTTCCGAAAAACATCCTGAATTAGACCCGCTTCAGTGTTTAGGTGTTGAATTTTTTGCTATGCACGCATGTACCTCTAAAACCAGTAGCACTGCCTGCAAATTTATCGAAAATGCAAACTAATTATAACAAATATAATGACAAGTATATACAAATTAACAATAAGGATAACCTTAACTGATACCTTAGTATAGTTCTCAAATTGATGCCCTAGTATAATTCTCAAACCGATGCCCTGGTACAATTCTCAAACTGACGCCCTAGTACAATTCTCAAACCCATGCCCTGGTACAATTCTCAAACCGATGCCCTGGTACAATTCTCAAACCAATGCCCTGGTACAATTCTCAAACCGATGCCCTGGTACAATTCTCAAACCGATGCCCTAGTACAATTCTCAAACCGATGGGCTAATACAGTATTAGAACATACATAGTATTTAAAAAAACATTCTCTTACTTAATAATGAATGAATATCCATCTTTTTTTCATAAATGTAACACAAACTAGTTCCCTGTCACAGGTGCGTTGGAAATAATTTTGCACAAAATAAGTAAACTGTTACTAAAAACATAGTATACCAACCATCCGTAAGTAATTCATTCTTCCCATGGTCGGTTGTATCACCCCACATAAAGATAGCTAGCAACAGAGCTAGAGATAATTTTATCCCGTGTACCTCTATGTATATGAAAATAAAAAGTAGTAACTGTTAAAATTCTTGCAAATCACTAAGGCTAATAATTAGTAAGAAATGCTGCAGGAAGCTGCTCTACAATTGGGAGTTTTCTTTAATATCTAACAGATACCTGTATGTACATGTCTATGTATTAAAAGACTAGTAATCTCTCGCTATACACCTATTATGCGAGTGGGCTGGTGCCACATCAAACTATATGACGGTATTTTCGCGCTATCATTCAATAACAAATCAATACACTATAAATTATTGCATCGCAGTTATAAAGTCTATTCAAACAATTTATCAAACACATGGTGTGCAACTATAATAAACACGTTTTTATGCATTTTTTGTTCAAATTTGACTAGTATTTTGTAGAAAGGATAATGATGTGATTATAAACTGTCAATAAACATCGAAAAAAATAGCGCACTTACAATCTATATCTTGCGTTTCTTCATTATCAGGTGACTCACGCACTTATTAACTAACACATGTTCATCATCTTTAAATCAGAGCGTATGTGTGTTTTTTTATTTGATTTGTGTTGTCGATCAGATTATATGATTTTAATAATTAGAACTGCGATTTTTATAGGAGTGTGAGTTAATGTGTGTGTTTCGATCGAGTTTAGGGTTATAGCAGGTTAACTGTGTGTGAAATGTGTGTGTTTTGATCTGTTTGATCAGATATTGGTGTAAGTTATAGAAATTGGCAAAATCTACCCTCCGCTTTTTTCCTTTTCTACCCTTCGGTTTGAGATGTTTCGGAATTCACCTTGTAGTTTGTTTTCTAGGTTTTCCATAAAAAGGAGGTTTTCTCTAGATCCCACCCATATACATATATACATATATATATATATATATATATGTATATATATATATATATATATATATATATATATATATATATATATATATATATATATATATACATATATACATATATGCATATATATACATATATATATATATGTATGTATATGCATATATATACATATATACATATATATATATATATATATATATATATATATATATATATATATATATATATATATATATATATATATATATATATATATATATATATATATATATATATATATATATATATATATATATATATATATATATATATATATATATATATATATATATATATATATATATATATATATATATATATATATATATATATATATATATATATATATATATATATATAGAGTTAGGATCAAATAAGAAGATTAAGTAAAATGAGAAGAATGAGAAGAAACCACAGCCACACATTTCAGATGCACCTACAAAGTCAGATGCATCTCCCCTTAAAATTCTCCTTCCTTTGTGGAATTTATGGTCAGGATTTCTTCTTACTCTTCTCATTTTAATTTTTCTTCTTACTGGATCCCTACTATATATATATATATATCTTTACATTATATATAAGAGGAGGGATTTGCCACGTCATCTATCAGGGCACTAATCCACATCATCATGGGCTTAAAAGAATCACGGGCTTAAGAAAATTTCGGAAATTTTTCTATCAAGAAAATTTCGGAAATTTTTCTTACATATCCATGTGTTTTCACATGCACAAACTAAATTTAACTCATTTGTGATTTATGAAAACATAAATCGATTATGTTTGTCAAACTGGATGTTTGTTGCAGGTTGATCTATTAAAATGAATTGCAATCTAAATGGGTAACGAAAAGTATTTTTAGAAGGCAGATTAAATGAGCATCCTTTGAGTTTGGATGAAGCAGTTTTTTTCTTACGTAGACATATCTTCTACCTGTATACAGTAATATTAAATGATTTTTTATTTAGTAAGAAATTGTTTTTTGGCTGTCTTCCCATAAATTTTAGTCACAAGCCAGACAAAGGGCTGAAAAGGAAGGTTTTGAAATCAGTATTGATAAGGAGATGGAATTGCTAAGTGATCGTCGTCGAAGTGCCGGTCAAAAATAACCTAATTACCTTATACTAGATAGGGTAAGCGGGTATCGATCCACGAGGACTATGTGGTTTTAGTTTAAGTTTTGGGGTGATCACTGATCAGTAAAAGTTTTGCTTTTGGAATCTAACGACTAAAATACTTTTGATAATAAAAATGCTGATTAAAAATTAAAATAATTATTAAACTAATAATAAAACTAGAAAAATATAATAAAGATGTAAACAATTAAAAGAAAAATGTAATCCCTTCCAGCTCCTAATATTTATGGTTGATCACACTTATGGATTATTGAAACTTTTTAGAACCGATTACAAAGATTATTTTGACTTAATATGAATGAATTAATGTTGGCATTTATTATGTTTATCTATGACTCGCAATAATAAATCTTATATTAATCCAACCAATAATTATGTTTTAACAATTTATTTAGGTACAAATTATGTTGATTATACGACCATCTTTTTTAACTAAATAAAATAAGTATGAATCGTTAACTAACAATAAATTGTCTCACACAAATAATTAAACATAATATTAACTCAATAAAAATAATTTATAAATAAGTCATAAATCAATGTAATAAAAATATAATAATCAAAAAGTGATGATCAAACCATAAATAAAGTTACCGGAAGGAATTACAACAAAATTAGCCGGACATCGCGATGTACTCGACCCGCTTACTATTGACCAACATCGTCACTTTTTTTATAAAGAAAAACTTGTGGCTGCTCTCTTTTTTATCCCAAGACAAATTATACCCCCAATTCTCATCAATTGTCTATCTCATTCTTTTGTCGTTTTTTTTATTGCACTTAATTAATGTGCGGCTGTATATGGCCAAAAGCCAAAGTGATGATTCTTCAATATATAAAAGTGAATCGTCTTCCCCAATCGGTGGCACTTTTTTTCTTTTGTCTTCTTCTTTTTCTTGCAACTTGTGTTGTTTTTTTAACCTTGTGTCAATGTTGCGACTGTGGTAAACAAGAGAGCCAAAAATCCACACTTTTCTTGTCGTCTTATTTTTTTTATATATCTTGATGTGTTCTTGTCGGTGGGTTATGGGCTTTGGGTCAAATTTTATTTTATTTATTTATTTATTTTTTTTCTTTTTTTTAAAATAACTTTGGCCCAATAAAAAAATAATCCAACACCAACAATTGCTCAAACGAAGCCCGGACAAATAAAAGATGACCGAAAATATTGCGACGCGCTCAAATCTTTTTCTTCAATATTTCTTCTTCATTTATCGACGCTCACAATGTCTTTACTCCAAAAAAATTAATTAAACGACCATTTTATTCCATTTCGCTCGTAACCTACATAATCACAAAACACACTCAAAGTACATATATAACAATGTTATAAATATATTTATTATGTATGAATATCCACCTTAATGGGTGTTAATTAGTTTTTGACTACTAGTTAATTAGTCTTGTATGTTACATTCCTAAGACCCATATAAATATGGGACACTTGTAGTCATATGTTCACCACTCAATACTAATCATCTTCTTCCTCCCTAAACTCTCATTCCTTACATTTTATAACACGTTATCAGCACGATTTTTGCTCTAAGCAAAACAAGGTAGGGAATTCTTAACATATGTCTATGAGCATTACATGTTCTATGGTGGCTACATGAAAACAAATCAAAATGATATAACCTCATGTTATGTCAAAGAAAAGATAACTGTTAGAACCTCATGTTCTAATATGATTCAATATCATAACCTCATGTTATGCTATTACATAAAAAAAAAGAAAAAAAAAACTCAAGTTCTATTATGATTCCTTCTTAGAAGAATCAAAACATAACCTCATTGTTATGTAATTTTGTAGAACCTCAAGTTCTATCATTCTTATTTTTTTTTGTTTTTTTAGTTATAGCCATTTTATTTTAATTTTTCTCTATGAGTTATTTTTATATTTTTTTCTCTACGGTAAAGAAAAAACATTAGCACTTTGTTAGCTAATCATTCTAATGTTATAAATAGATATTTATTTTTGCACATAAATAGTTTATAAGAAAATAAAAACTGTTAATTTTTAATTTTTTTGCATAGCCACTAGAATAACTAGCAGTTATTATTGTGCATGTTGCTATGAAAATCCCGTGAAACACAATCCGATTATTTTTATAAGTCTATTGAGTATATAGTTTCCTAAATATACATTCTATTAGAAAAACCTCATTTCTTTAATTTTCTTAGCTTCTTTTTGTGACTTAGTATATTGTGTTAGTCTTAATAAAAAAAAAATTATAAAAACTTGGTCTCCTAAAGTATATTCCTCAAAATTAAATGATTGTAGAAATTGGTCTTAATGAGCAAATATGTTATATATATTCCAACAACAAACGGTTTTTTTTGTGGCATTCCAATATTAAATATCACTAAATTTATTGAATGGTTATACATATATTTAAATTACAATTTGTTTATTAATGAAAAGAGAACCGTTTTTTTTTTCTATTAGTCAAATTGAAATTTAAATGTATTAAAAAAAAAGATAATCAATATCATTAAAAATCCATATTACATTGAGTAATTAAGTGATGGATTCTTTTATTATTAATTTTTTTTTTCGAATTGGTAATTTGTATGATTCATTGATGATAATGTTTTTAACATTTTGTTATTGGGTATAATTCTTATTAGATTATATGTTTCTTTCTTCAGTTAAGATGTCGAATTCAAATATGTCAAAAGTAAACTTTGCTGTTCTTGATATATCCGGAAAAGACTATCTCCCTTGGACTCTTGATGCCGAGATCCATCTAACCGCAAATACTTTAGGAGAAACAATTAAAACCGGAAATAAAGCGTCTTCACAAGATCGCGCTAAAGCAATGATATTCCTTCGTCATCATCTTCATGAGGACCTAAAGAAGGAATACTTAACGGTGAAAGACCCGTTAGAATTATGGGGAAAATTAAAAGAAAGATTCGACCATCAGAAACAAGTAATCCTCCCTAAAGCTCGTTATGACTGGATGCACCTTAGGTTGCAAGATTTTAAATCTGTCAACGAGTATAACTCTGTAATGTTTAGCATAACGTCTAAATTAATACTATACGGAGAGAAGGTTACTGAGGAAGACATGCTTGAGAAAACTTTCTCCACTTTTCATGCTTCCAATATGCTTCTCCAACAACAATATAGAGAACGTGGTTTTAAAAAGTATCATGAATTAATATCCGTTCTTCTTGTTGCCGAGCAAAACAATGAGCTATTGATGAAAAATCATCAAGCACGCCCCACTGGTTCTATTGCACTGCCTGAGGCGAATGCGACGTCAAATATGAGGGGACGTGGTCGTGGTAATAACCGCGGGAATGAACGAGGCCGCGGCCGTGAGCGTGGCCGAAATATTGTTTGGCATCGTGATGGTTACAATCCCAAGCCATATGATTTTAAGGGTAAAAATGATAAGGGGAAAAAGATGCAACATCAAGCTCCCACTAATTTAAGAAATCCTTGCAACCGATGTGGCTTGAATAATCATTCGACAAAACAATGTCGTACCCCCAAACATTTTGTTGAACTCTATCAAGCATCAATCAAGAACAAAGGAAAATTCATTGAAACAAACTTCACTGAAAATTTGGATGGTAATGAGTCAAATCCAAATGTGCGCTTCGACCCTTCAGATTTTTTTGATGATGTCGAAGACGTTGTTGCTTCTTTTTCAAACAATGGGAATGATAACTAGAAATACCTGCATTTCATTTAAGTTTTTTTTTCAAGAATAAATGTTTTAAGTTTCAAGTTTGAATAAGCTAGGTTTTTATTTTTTCTCGCAATGTCACTCATATTATGAGTTTTTATTAATGAAATATTTTTTTTATACTATGAAATGTTTATTTATTTTTGTATTGTTTTTTTTCAAGGATATGAAAAGCAAGTTGGAAAATGGTGAAGACGAATGTCTAGTAGATAGTGGAACAACGAATACAATTTTGAAAAACAAAAACTATTTTTACGAGTTTCACGTAGCAAGTGCAAATGTCAACACAATATGTGGCACTAGTAACTTGATTGAAGGCTATGGAAAAGCCTGTTTTATGTTACCTAAAGGTACAAAGTTAATCATAAATGATGCATTGTATTCGAGTAGATCCAGGAGAAATCTACTAAGTTTCAAAGACATAAGACGTAATGGTTATCATCTTGAAACCGTGTCTGAAAATAACATTGAATATCTCCAAATCACATCCATTAGAAATGAAAAAAAGACCATAATGGAAAAAATGAAAGGTCTGTCTTCTGGTTTGTATTTTACATATATAAACCAAACAGAAATAAATATGGTTTCTACTCGAAAATGTGTAGATCCAATAACGTTTACCCTTTGGCATGACCGATTAGGTCATCCAGGTGACGTAATGATGAGGAGAATTATTAAGAGCTCAAATGGGCACCCACTAAAGGACCTCAAGATCCTAGTATCAAAAGATTTATCATGTGAATCATGCTCTCTTGGAAAAATGATAATTAGGCCCTCAATCAATAAAATTGAAAATGAATCTCCTTTGTTTCTAAAAAGAATTCAAGGAGATATTTGTGGGCCAATTACTCCTCCGTGTGGACCATTTCGATACTTTATGGTATTAGTTGATGCATCATCACGATGGTCACATGTATGTTTATTATCATCACGAAATGTTGCTTTTGCAAGGCTATTAGCCCAAATAATTCAATTAAGAGCAAATTTCCCAGATCATCATATCAAGAAGATCAGACTCGACAATGCAGGAGAATTTACATCAAAGTCATTTAATGATTTTTGTATGTCAATTAGGATTACGGTTGAGCATCCTGTAGCACATGTTCATACACAAAACGGTCTAGCTGAATCTTTCATAAAAAGATTACAACTAATTGCTAGACCATTGCTCATGAAATCAAAATTACCATCTTCTGCATGGGGACACGCTATTTTACATGCTGCTGCTCTTATTAGATTAAGACCATGTGCATCTCATGAGTATTCTCCACTCCAGCTGGTTTCTGGAAGAGAACCAAGTTTGTCTCATCTAAAAGTATTTGGTTGTGCTGTTTATGTCCCAATTTCTCCACCACAACGTACAAAGATGGGACCTCAAAGAAGATTGGGAATTTATGTTGGATTTAATTCTCCATCAATCATCAAATATTTAGAACCATTAACTGGAGATATCTTTACAACACGTTTTGCTGATTGTCATTTTGATGAAACAACATTCCCAATCTTAGGAGGAGAAAAGAAAAAGTTGGACAAACTAGATGTAACTTGGAACGCATCATCGGTATCTTTTCTTGACCCGCGAAGTGCTCAATGTGAGTTAGAGGTTCAAAAGATTATTCACTTACAACGAATAGCGAGTGAATTACCGGATGCAGTTACTGACTCAAAAAGAGTTACTAAGTCATATATTCCAGCTTTAAATGCACCTTCTCGTATTGATCTCCCAGAAACTCTGAATGAGTCAAATGTACGCAGAAAGCGTGGGAGACCAACGGGTTCCAAGGACACGAATCCACAAAAAAGGAAAGAGCAGAATACGATTGGCAAAGTCCAAGAAACTGTTATCAATAAAATCCCAAATGAGAGTGAAAATGACAAAGAAAATATGGACAAATCTCTTAAAAATGACCATGTACCAAATGAATATGAGATCTCAATAAACTTCGTACAAAATGGTACTACATGGAATCAAAATGAAACACGTGTTGATGATATTTTTGCATATGCTATAGCAAGTGAAATAATAGATGATGAAGATTATGTGCCAAAATCTATTTTAGAATGTCGACGAAGAAATGATTGGCCAAAATGGCAAAAATCCATACAAGCTGAATTAGATTCACTTGAAAAGCGCCAAGTATTTGGCCCTGTAACCTTAACCCCAAATAATATGAAGCCGGTAGGCTATAAGTGGGTATTTGCGATAAAAAGAAATGAGAAAAATGAAATTGTGAGATACAAAGCAAGACTTGTGGCACAAGGTTTCTCACAAATACCTGGGGTAGATTATGAGGAAACGTATTCTCCTGTTGTGGATGCGACAACTCTAAGATTTTTAATCAGTCTTGCAAATGCTGAAAGGCTTCATATACGCCTTATGGACGTTGTTATAGCTTACCTATACGGATCACTTGATAGTGATATTTACATGAAGATCCCCGAGGGATTAAAAATGCCTGAAGCTTGTAAATTAAAACCCCAAGAAATGTTCTCAATCAAACTAAAAAGATCTTTATACGGATTAAAACAATCAGGACGAATGTGGTATAACCGCCTCAGTGAGTATCTTTCAAAAGAAGGGTATAAAAGTAATCATATTAGTCCGTGTGTTTTTATCAAAAGATAAATGACAAGTTTTACAATCATTGCAGTTTATGTTGATGATCTAAATATCATTGGGAATTCTGAAGAAATTGAACATACTGCAAAATTGTTAAAAAACGAGTTTGAAATGAAAGACCTTGGTATGACAAAATTTTGTCTCGGCTTGCAAATTGAGCATCTGAAAAATGGAATATTTGTCCATCAATCCAACTATACTGAAAAATTGTTGAAACGATTCAATATGGATAAAGCTCATCCGTTAAGCACACCAATGGTCGGTCGTTCACTTAACCGAGAACTAGACCCATTCCGCCCCAAAGAAAATGATGAGGACATTCTTGGTCCTGATATACCTTATCTAAGTGCAATAGGGGCTTTAATGTACCTTGCTAGCAATACACATCCAGATATTGCATTTTCAGTTAACTTACTAGCAAGATACAGTTTTGAGCCAACACGCCGACATTGGAATGAAATTAAACATATATTTCGGTATCTTTGTGGTACCCGTGATATGGGACTATTTTACCAAAAGAATTCAAAAACAAAGTTGGTTGGATATGCTGATGCTGGATATCTATCTGACCCACATAAAGCACGGTCACAAACAGGGTACGTTTTCACTTATGGAGAAACCGCAATCTCTTGGAAGTCAACGAAGCAATCTTTAACTTCTACTTCATCAAATCATGCGAAACTCATTGCACTTTATGAAGCTAGTCGAGAGTGTGTCTGGTTGAGATCAATGATTCAACATATTCAAGAAGAATGTGGGCTCGATTCAATCAAAGGGAATCCAACTTTACTATATGAAGACAATGCGGCATGTATAGCTCAAATCAAAGAAGGGTATATCAAAGGGGACAAGACAAAACATATTTCTCCGAAAATTTTCTTTACATATGATCTACAAAAGGACAGAGTCATTGATGTTCGTCAAATTCGATCAAGTGATAATTTGGCTGACTTATTCACAAAATCATTGCCGACAAAAGTTTTTGAGAAGCTGGTTCAGAAGATCGGCCTTCGACGCTTGAAAGACATATCAATTTGAGGAGGAGCATTATGCGTACTGTACTCTTTTTCCCTTCATCAAGTTTTTATCCCATTAGGATTTTCTTGATAAGGTTTTTAACGAGGCAGATCATGGCGTATAACAAAAGGTGAATATCCAAGGAGGAGTGTTATAAATATATTTATTATGTATGAATATCCACCTTAATGGGTGTTAATTAGTTTTTGACTACTAGTTAATTAGTCTTGTATGTTACATTCCTAAGACCCATATAAATATGGGACACTTGTAGTCATATGTTCATGATAGTTGTAAAATCACACTTGTTTAGGAAAACAAGGCAATAATATAGGGTAAGCACGACGATTTAGGAAAACCGTGTGTAAATGACCCAAGTAAGAGTGAGTTCGTTCTCGAGGAGGCACGTGTGTTGTGTAATGAATTGATGATTAATGTTTTTGATTATTAACAAGAAGAAAAGAGAAGAGAAAATGACGAAGACGTAAAAATAAAAATTAACAAAAAAATCACTACTAGAAAGTTAAGACGTAGAACCTTAAAAACGACCAAAATTAAAATTTTAACCTAAAGATTCCTAAAAATTATTAAAAATCCACAATAAGATTCTAAGAGTTTACAAAAAATCAAAACTTGCTAAAACCTTTCAATTAATTTAATAATGACTTTTTAATGCTAATTAAAGCCCTAAAAATCACTTTTAAATATTAAAAAGCCCTAAACAGGATTTTATAGTTTGTAAACCTCAAAAGTAACCTAACTAAGCTAAAAACTATTTTTAAAAATTTTAAAACCAAATTAATCTATTTTTAATTACTTAAAAACTATTAAAATCTATTAAATCTTAAATTAATTCTAAAAATTAAATGAAAAGCCTAAAAAAAAATTTGGAAAGTTAAAAAGTTCCTAATTATGTGTCCTTAACCTAGGAAAAATGAAAAAGGTAGAAAAAACAGACTTTGAATTTTTGGGAATAAAATAATATTAAAATATTCTAAAAAATAAAAAGTTTTTAAATTAACTCTAAAAAATTACCAAAAATCCTAAATATTCTAACTAAGATAAAAATGCAAATTAAAGTTCCTAAAACCTTTTTATTAATTTTATATTAATTTTTAAAGTTGTCTAAAAACCCTAAAATCAAATAAAATTAAAATTTAGACTTTTTGAAAACTTTTTGATATGTAAACCTCAAGTTACTTAAATAACACTTAAAAATATTTTTCTAAAAATTAAAACTACTTTTTTCTATTTTTTAAGCATTTAATAAAAACCGGGTAATAAAAATGAATAAAAAATAATAAAATAAAGAGAAAAATCAAAAACTAAGCTAGAAAAATCTTAATTGGAATAACAGTCCTAGGAAAATTAAATTGGTGCAAAAACGCTTAACCAATAAGCCACAAATGGGAAAATAAGCTACGACTTATTAATGGAAAAGCCAAAATAAAATGGGGTTAAGTACCACTCAAATGCACCCTTGGTCAGTAAAAGACCCAAGGGCGCAGTGGTAGTGTGTGAGTGTTGTGAAAGGGGTGGTGCAGGTTCGAGTCCTGGCCACTCCTTTTTGTTTCTATTTTTTTTTACTTTTTAACTTTTTACAAACCAAGCTGTGACTCTTTTCTTTGCTTCAAGACACAAAACAATCCAATTACACAAAGATTCAATCACTTAAAAATTCAAAACGTGCAGGTTTCCTTGTGATGAACACAAGAACAAAATGTAGTTTCTTCACTTGTGGAAGTTAACCAAGAGGTGCTTGGTTTTGATCTTTGTGAATGTTTTTGTTGGATACAAGGGCACCCTTGTACTCTTTGGAGTACAAGGAGTCAACTTAAATAGAAAACAAACAAGATCCTAGCCAAAAAATACACAAAAACAGGCACACAAGGTTGCTGAGATGCTAGAACTAGGTCTGGTGGTATTTTAGCTAATTATAATGCACAAAGATGAACTTCAAGCTCAGATTACTTGCACACAGGTGTAACAATCATCATATAAGCATTCACAAACCTTAAATCAACCTAAACTCTAGCAAATTACAAGATTTTAGGCTCAAATCTCAACCAAAACAGACACAAAAGTAGTTCACTGATTTTAGACAACTTGGAACAATTTTTATGCATACAAATGTTTCTAAAAGCCTACCAAACTGAAGTACTACTAACTAGAAACCTATTAACACCATAAAGACTGATTCTTAACAGATTTCCACACTTCAATCATGTCACAACTCTGACTAAAACACAAATCCAAACACACCCTTAAAAACTAAACTTGATTTTTTTTCAAAACAACACAAATCAAAACACACCCAAACTAATTTAAATCTACTCTAGCATGCATACCATACTACAATAAGCAAAATTAAACACTCAAGCAGTCACTTAACACCTTTTTATGCTAAATCACACAAACCAGCCAATAAACTAAAAAATGAAAAAGGTGAAAGATTTTTACCTTTAGGGACCTACATCCAGGTCCCTAGTGGTTGAAGAACCACCTCCTTATAGGCCCGGGCCTATGCAGAATGTTTGATCAACAATCTCCAATGATCCTGCTAAGAAAAGAATTAAAATACACAAGATATGCAATTTTCTGTTTCTACTTTCTCCTTTGTTAAACCTTTATAAAAATTTGCTTACACGTTTCTCTTGTTTAAAACACTTAAACACAACTGATTAATCCAAAAACAACAAACCTTGAAACAGATTTTTACCAAAAAATCACAAATTTCAGAAACTTGAAATTACTTTTGGAAAACTCAAAAAACACTTCACACGTTGATTATGGAACTCAGTTTTAGCTATCAAACACACACCAACTTTTTAAATATAATAAAAGGAATTATACTTGTATCTTAACAAACACCAACTTTATTTATTTTTTTTTAAAAAAGGAATTACAAATGTGATTGCTAAAAACTGGAACAAGGATAAGGGTCACAAGTCGACTCCTTATATACTACTACAAAGACTATTCTAGAACACTGGAATTAAAAAATTACAAGTGAAAACCCTAATTGCTGAATTCTCTAAAAAACCCTTGGGAAAAGTCTTGAGAATCTGGTCAAATTGGAACCATGTGATGCCAGGCTGTTGGAGACTTGATCATGGTCGTTGAAAATACCTTGGAGGCCAAGTAGAACAATCCTACACGTTGGTTTGGTCGGGTGTGGGATTTGGGGGAAAACGATGTAGCAGGGGAGGGACCCACAAGACATATGGGTGTGTCTTGTGGTGGGTTAGGATGTGGGTTGGGGTGACAAAAAACTCAATTAACGATCTGGACAATTTAAGCTTATACCCCTTTGTTTTGCCTTTAATTGATTTTGGGGGATTTAGGGTTTAAGGGTGATTAGAGAGGGGGGTTTAATCTACTTTGGGTATAAAACAATTTAAATAGGTGTTATGGTAGGAAAAACGGGGGTTAGTGGGTTGACCGTGGGGTTTGGGTTTGACTAGCTTAATTAAACCGAGTAATAGGATTGGGCTAAGGGGTGTAATGGGCTAGCTAGGGGTAATTTTGGTGCCAGTCCTTTAGTTATAACAGCCGTTTGATTTGTTTGCAATTCCAGTCCAAAGAGCTAACAGCCAGTCAAATCTATTGCATGACCAGTCCAAATGCAATTGCATTTTTAGTCCTTTTGTATAATTAGGCTAACTTTGGCATTTTGATCATTTCCCAAGGGCTTATTTTGACATATCTTCAAACTTTAGGGACCTCTCTTGTACATATGATATTTGGAGGGTCAAATGTGACAAGTTCTTCAAAAATGAGGGACCAAAGTTGCCAATTCTTCAAACTTCAAGGGTCTTTTTGCAAAATTCCAAACTTGGGCTTGGTTCATTGTGCGTCTTCGTTTCCCGTGTTCGTTTTTGATTGATTCTTGTGATAATTTGCCAATTCCTCAATATCCGTACCTAAAAATACACAAGTAACAAACACGAGCATATATTTGGCAGTTTTAATGATATTTTATGCATTTTAAGCCCGATTTGGACGATGAGACCATGTATAAAAGCAGTCTCATCAGTTCACCACTCAATACTAATCATCTTCTTCCTCCCTAAACTCTCATTCCTTACATTTTATAACAAACAACAAATAAATATATAATTATGCTAAATTAACATGCTATTAGGTGTATGCAAAATACACCAATCAGATCCCCTCGCACTTAACCTTTTACGTGTCCCAAGTAAAAATAAAATAAAAATATACAAGCATGTTAATTTCATAATTTTTAATCATACTATTGAAATTCCATCAAAAAGATCACATTCAACCTAATACACTAATAACCATCCTACATGACAAATAATCCAAAATGATTACCAATATTTTTATCCTTCTTAAACACTTAGCATAACCATTCCCATTGATTCCATTTACTTTATGTTTCATATAATTAACCATGCGTCCAACCTACCTATTACAAACCTATATCAATATAAATATTAATCTAAAACAAGAGGTGAGAATATCGTAGACCTTTTATAACATTGGCTTATATACTTCTACTTTTTTCTCATCATTTTTTCTTTTCTTTTTTTTCAAATATATATATATATTTTTTTCATTTTTTTTCACTTTTTTTTTTCATTTACATTTTTTTTACATCACACATAAGCTCTTCTTTTTAGCCATTCAGGACCGTTTCTTATACAAGTCATCCCGAACGCTTAATACACTCCTTTCAAGGTTGATATAAAGACCAATTATTCAAAAAAATGAATATCTATCCTATAGGTGCATACTAAGACACATTGGCACATGAGAACCGGCTAATTAAGTCTGTTTAATTAAATGGGAACATTTATACTTCGTGCCTACTGGTACATCACATGATAGAGTTATCTACCACATAGTATAATTATACAACGCACTAAATTAAACTAATCTTTTTAATTTCATTACAATAATACAAGGATTGGGTTATATCACATAAAATTGTCTCAGCTAAGTGCAATGCTATCCATCATAAAAATTGGCGTCTGACCCATGCTAACAACTAAAGTATCACCTTGCGCGGGTGACGAATCAGATAGGCAAGCCCAGCATATGACTACCACCAATAATTATGACAGTTCTCCAACTCTTTTCTAAGGCCACCGTGCGCGGGCGGCGAGCCGAATAAGATCAATTCTAAATGTCCTAACCCAACTATTACATTACTATATTTCATATTATCTATTCAAACTTTTTACTCGATCTAAGCAAAGGTAAGTAGAGGGAATTCAACTGGCGTGGTTTGATCATCTAAATTATACATATGCCTAACTACATGCAAACAATCAAATCAATTTAATTACCAAATTATACAATGGAATCGGGTGCACCTGATAATTATGGCCATATCCTCTAGCTTGCTCCAATAAATCATCCACAAACTAATCTTCAGAATCTGTAAACACTCAACAAACATATATGTAGAAGAAACTTCCACATCTAATTAGCATAAGACTCTTATAATGTGATATAAAATTTAAAAATTTTCAATTTTTCCCAAAAATCACATTTTAACCCAATTTGACCAAAATTTCACACAAAAGCATGTAACACATGTGCCACCCCCTCAACTTAAAGCATTGCATTGTCCCTAATGCAAAAACTTTAAATTGAAATTTTTGGTTGAAAATCAATTTGACAAACTCACACAAAAAACATAAACCTAACTCACTTTCGTAGGAATCACGGTTGCATTTAGCGTATGCAACAAGCCTTTAAACCACTCGGTAGCCCGACTGGACGAGTTTTGTCTCGTGAGGGTTTGTAGTGAACACACCCACAAAGTTCCACAAACCACGGGTTGCCTCCCGCGAAGCGCTAAGTTTACCGTATTCAGCCAGACATAACTCAAATGAGCTATTGAGACGGTTGGAGTGGTTCCAAGTAAACCACATCCACCGTTTCCATCTGATCACTTTCTAACTCAACATACGGCTTCAAACGGTGTCCATTAACTTTAAACGGCTCTCCACCCACCATATTTTTTATTTCAATGGCTCCGTATGGAGAGACTTGAGTCACAACGTATGGACCCGTCCATTTACTTCTCAACTTTCCAGGAAAAAGCTTAAGTCTAGCATTGAATAACCAAACTTTTTGACCAACCAAGAATGATTTCTTGGTGATGTGTTGATCATGAAAAGCTTTGGTTTTCTCCTTATAAATCCTAGAACTTTCATAGGCATCACGTCTAATCTCATCTAGTTCAGATAATTGAAGTTTCCTAGAACTACTCGCTTTCTCTAAATCCAGATTAACAGTCTTAATTGCCCATTAAGCCCTATGCTCTATCTCAACCGGTAAATGAAACGCCTTGCCATATACTAAATTATACGGTGACATACCAATAGGAGTCTTAAAAGCCGTCCTATATGCCCATAAAGCATCATCTAACCTCAAGGACCAATCTTTCCTATCACTACGAACAGTCTTTTCTAAGATTCTCTTAATCTCCCTATTAGATACTTCCACCTGTCCACTAGTCTGTGGGTGATACGGGGTAGCTATCCTATGATTAACTCCATAGTGTTTCAATAATTTTCCAAATCTAAAGTTCTTAAAGTGAGAACCCCCATCACTAATGATAGCCTTAGGAATTCCATGCCTAGCAAAGATATTCTTCTTAACAAACTTAAGAACTACACTATGGTCATTGGTTCTAGTAGCTTCAGCCTCTACCCACTTAGACACATAATCAACTGCCACTAAAATGTAAACATTGCCATGGGAAGTGGGGAATGGTCCCATAAAATCAATACCCCACACGTCAAAGATCTCAACAACAAGTATAGGATTCATAGGCATTTGATCACGCCTTGAAATCCCTCCAACTTGTTGGCAACGAATACATGCTTTCACAAAAGACTGGGCATCCTTGAATATAGTCGGCCAAAAAAACCGCTTTGCAGGACTTTATGCCCAGTTTTTGTAGCACCAAAGTGTCCACCACATGCATAAGAATGGCAATGAGCCAATATGTCCATATGCTCATGGTCAGGAACACATCTCCTAACAACTTGGTTAGCACACACCTTATAAAGCTCCGGATCCTCCCAGAAATAATGCTTCAACTGGGAGAAGAAGTATTTTCTTTGTTGGTTGGACCAAAAATCCGGAATCTTTTTAACAACTAGGTAATTAACTATATTTGCGTACCAAGGAACCTTAGAAACCTCAAACAAACTTTCATCCGGAAAGCTTTCCTTAATCACATCAGGAGGGTTGAACGGCGGAGGGATAATTCTAGACAAATGGTCGGCAACTACATTTTCTGACCCCTTTTTATCCCGGATTTCTAGATTAAATTTTTGTAAAAGCAAAATCCACTTAAGCAACCTCGGTTTTGTCTCTTTCTTAGTCAACAAATGTCTTAAGGCACTATGATCTGAAAATACTATCACCTTAGAATGCCCCCAAATATATGACCTAAACTTATCAAGAGCAAAAACCACAGCTAACAACTCTTTTTCAGTGGTGGTGTAATTCATTTGGGCTTCTGAAAAAGTCTTACTAGCATAAAAGATCACAACGGGTTTTTTATCGACCCGCTGTCCTAGAACCGCCCCAGCGGCATAATCACTCGCATCACACATGATCTCGAAAGGCTTCGACCAATCAGGTGATTGCAGAATAGGGGCTTCTACAAGCTTTTGCTTAAGCATGTTGAATGCTTTAAGACATGATTCATTAAAGTCAAAGCGTGCATCTTTTAAGAGTAGATTACAAAGAGGCTTTGATATTGCACTAAAATCTTTAATAAATCTCCTTTAGAACCCGGCATGACCAAGAAAAGAACGCACACCTTTGATGGTAGTGGGAGGAGGAAGGGTTGAAATTACTTGAACTTTGGCACGGTCAACCTCAAATCCTTTTTCAGACACAACATGCCCTAATACAATTCCCTCTTGAACCATGAAATGGCTCTTCTCCCAACTAAGCACCAAATTAGTTTCGGTGCATCTTTTTAACATGCTTTCAAGCTGATCAAGGCGACTTTCAAAGGATTGACCAAAGATGGAGAATTAATCCATAAAGATCTCTACAGATTCTCCAACCATGTCAGGAAAGATACTCATCATACACCGCTGAAAGGTAGCGGGTGCATTACACAGGCCAAAAGGCATTCTTCGGAATGCAAACGTCCCATATGGACACGTAAACGTAGTTTTGGCCTGGTCATCAGGATGGATGGGTATTTGATTATAACCGGAGTACCCATCCAAGAAGCAATATAATTTCTTACCAGAAAGCTTCTCAACTATTTGATCAATGAAAGGTAGTGGGAAGTGATCTTTAGATGTGGCATTATTCAGCTTACGGTAATCTATACAAACTCTCCACCCAGTGACTGGTCGGGTTGTGAGCTTTTCCCCATTCTCAGTTTCCACAACGGTGATTCCGGCCTTTTTAGGCACCATTTGAGTAGGACTTACCCATTTACTATCCGAGATGGGATTGATGATACCAGCATCTAACCATTTAAGAACTTCCGTCTTCACCACCTCTTTCATATTAGGATTCAGACGCCTTTGCGCATCTCTTGCTGGCTTAATATCTGGTTCCGTAACAATTCGATGCATACATAATGAAGGGCTGATCCCTTTTAAATCTGCAATCATCCATCCTACTGCTGCTTTGTACTTGGAAAGCACTTTTAGAAGTGCTTCCTCTTGTGATTCAGAGAGATTAGAAGCAACAATAACAGGTAAAGTATTGTTAGGACCTAGAAAAGCATATTTGTGATTAGATGGAAAAGGTTTTAGTTCAAGAGCTGGAGGCACCTCCAGAGACGGCTTCGTGGCCGTGTCAAAAGTAGAAGGCAATGGCTCCACTTTATAAGACCAAGGTGGCTTTTGATGGTCCAAGGAACTAACAAAATACTCTTGAATCTCTTGAACCTCAACAACATCAAGAATCTCCTCATTATCACCAGTTAAATATAATTCCAAAGGATCATCCTTAAGCATACGGGATGCATGCTTTTGGACTTCCTCGTCAATCACATCTACTTGGTAACATTCATTCATCGTAGGAGAATTCATAGAATTAAACACATTCAATCTTATTGTAGAAACTAGAAGGGGGGGGGGGGGTTGAATAGTTTCTAGTTAGTTTTCAAAACTTTTCGACTTAATCCACTGTGCGCGGTTCCTTATGTGTACCCGCGGTTCTTTATCAATAAAGAACCGCCGGTCCATTTAGGGAACCGCCGACAGTGAACTTAACCTTTTGTTACATGTTAAACTTTGACAATCCTTTGTATCAAATTCTCGATCAAGCTTGACTAGATATGAGATGTGTTTGATTGAAAGATAAATACAACAAGTAAGTGAACACACAAACCCATCAAATCAAGAGTACATCAAGCAATAGTCTAAACACTAAGCACACACGTACTAAGCATAAGCTTTTCCGCAACTAGGATGTTTAGACTAAGTGATGTACACTTGACCATAATCTAAACACGAAGCACACACGTACTAAGCCTTAGCTTTTTTGCAACTTAGATGTTTAGATTATGAGATGCACACAACACACAACATATAAATACATCTATAATAGTAAAGACATAAATGTAAAGGAAAGTACCGACACGATGATTTATAGTGGTTCGGTCACGAAGCTCCTCTTCGCCCTACTCCACTCCTCGAGTACACCTTACTCGAGAGTTACTTCACTAGTCAACAAACTCCTTAAGGTGGAGAAACCATACACAACGTCGCTTATCTAATTTCCGACTCTAATCTAAAAGTCGAGTCCTAATCTTAGGTAGGACCAATCTACATAACGTCGCCCACTTCACCATTTAACGACACAAGGCTAGATGTCGAGTTCTAATCGAAAGCTAGAACCAATCTTCACGACTCTTCACATTGAAGCTAAGTGAGAACTTCACACAACACAACTACTAATCACTTTCAAGTTTAGTGAGAACTCACAAGACACAACCACATCACTTTATAGTTTAGTGAGAACTACCTAGACACAACCACATCACTTTAGAGTTTAGTGAGAACTACCAAGACACAACCTAATCTACCCACTAGTTATGTTTTATGGCCCAACATAACAAACCTTATGTTTTATGGTCTAAACACATAAACCATATATATCTAAGCACACAAAACTTAGATCTATAACTCTAACACTATATCCAAGTACTAACAAGACTTGGATCTACACAACTAACACCTAATCCAAGGATACCCATCACTCGGATCTTCTACCCATACAAACACATCCAAGTGAACCCAACACTTGGATCTTCTACATATACATAGTAGGAAGACTAAAAACATAACTTAGATCTACATAAGGAGAGATCTTCATCATGTAGTGAACCCAACACATCATGGTAATGATAGTGTTCTTCTCTTTGCACTTGAGAGGATGAGGAGATTTTGGATAGAATCACATCTTAAACAAGATTAATTAAAACTAACTAATCAAGGATCTAAGATGGTTTTGAAAGAAACTGTGCAAAAAGGGTTGAAAGAAAACCTGGAAATGATCCACTATTTATAGGGCAACATTGCAACGATAAAAAACACCCGCGGTTCCTTATCTCTACCTGCGGTACCTTATCAATAAGGAACCACGGATTCCTTTAAGGAACCTCCGCGTCGGAGTCCGTGCAAATTTGTCCTTTAGTGGGGATATGCCATCTGGGGTAGTTTATACCCTCAAAGGATATTCCTTTAGCATATGGAATATGCCAAATTCAAATTTCCATTTTCTTTTTAATAAAACATTTTCTTAAAAATAAAGTTAATTAAAATCTTTTCTCACATTTGATTAAATGTGAGTTTTAAGAAAATATTAATCCTTGATCACTTAGTTAGGTTAATGACATGTTTGTACATACCTTGAGTGATTCATGCCGAATGCTGTCTTGGAGGTGTCGAGAGAAGTATACAAATGTATTCTTGAGTGATTACGAGTACCTTAACATTTTACATAATGTATTGCGAATTATACGTTTGTCATCAACAAAACACAAAGAGATTATATCGACAAAGCATCGTAATGTTTGCACTAACAATCTCCCCCTTTTTGATGATGACAAACAAGTAAACCGCAACACATATTAAAATGCATAAGTTACTCGTTTACACTTACTTCTCCCCCTTTTGTCGAATCAAAAAGGTAGTCAACGTCTTGAAGAAGAGAAGAATCAACGTCGAGAGAGCACACGTCCAAAGTGGTAGACATCGATAGCACGTCCTTTGAAGAGGAGAAGAATTAACGTCACACGAGCTTGCATCCAAAAGGTAGATCATCACTAGTGGTCGTCGGTTGAGAGGCGAGAATCCAAACTATAAACCCATCATCCAAGAATATTGAGCTTGCGTCATCCTAGTGAAGTCTTCAATCACCATAGGTTAACTAACTCCATGCATAATAAAATGCTTATCTTCAAGATTCCAAAATTCATTACTAGCAAGATATTCGATGAATGATCGCAAACGTAATGACTTGAACTCTTTCAAATGCTCCCCTTTGATATGAGCTCCCCCTTGCTTGAGACACCAACAAATCAAGAATAGTGACGAGCTACAAAAATGGGTTAGAAGTGTCCTACAAAACAAGGTTAGTAGACAAGAGCATATATAAAAAGAGGATGATAAACAAGTCGTTTGCACAAACAATGACAAGCATTGAAGAAAGAAGTGTGCACGCGATGCTATCAACCAAAAAAAATAAATAAAGGAGAGGATCGTGACAAGATCAATTCACAATTGTTGGAATAGAGATAGAAAAGAAACATCCATACCAATTGTAATGATAATATGTCAAAGGGTAAAAAGCTTAGAATTTTTGGAATCACCCAAGAAAATTCAAGATTTAACCCTCAACTCTCAAAAAACAAGGAGAGGATTTTGAGGAAATCAATTCAAAATTGTTGGAGTAGAGTTAGAAAAGAAACATCCAAGAATTTGAAGATATCATCTCAAGGGGTTAAAAACTTAGAATTGATGGAATCACCCATACCAATTGTAAATTTTAACCGCAATCAACTCTCAAAAAGAGGAACAAAAATATCTCAACCTAGAGACATTTTTGACCAAAAAAAATAAAGGAAAATCAAAAGCGGATAAATCGACGCTTTAAGAAAAATCGGGATATAGGACATTATAGGAAAAAATGCGTATGAATGTCGACACCAAATGGTGTTTAGCATACGATAAACTACATGCTCAAAGTTTTGTAGCTCTTCTCAATCATTATGGATGTTCAAAGAACAATTACATGATGAGGAAAGGGTAAGGCTCGACTCAACTTAGTTTAGAAAGACTAGAAGAAAGAGAATCGACTTAGAAGAGCATGATTAAAAAGAATTGAGAGAGACTCAACAAAGAAGTTAAGGATAACTTCACAAATTGATTCATGAATACTATACCTTAGAAGGTGATAGTGAAATCTCGAATGAAAATGAGAGAAGAAACTCAAAAGAAGCTCAAGAAGACATGAAGAGTTAGTACAATATCTAACACACAATCAAGTAAGCACATAGGATAATTCATGCAATGCCTTATGAAGTCTACAATAAACCAATGTAGAGAAGGTGCACAATTAACACATATGACATGCAAGAAACAAGATTACTTAAAAAGAGAAGACTAAGTAAAACATGTTAGCACGTAGCATTTAAGGACATGCATGAGTTAGACACATCTAAGAGATATTATATCGGAATTGCTTGACAAAGGCAAAACCTTTATAATAAGCATGCATTCATTAACTAATCAATAAAGCATATAACATACGGATAAGCAAGAAGATATATAAGCAAGTCATCTATCTAGATATCACAAATCAAGCTACATGTAATGTAAATCTCCAAGAAGATTCCTAATTCTTATTAGTTTAAGAAAAGGACTCAAAATAAGAGAAAAGAAAAAACATAATAACAAGATCCAAGACTCAAAGAAAAATCATGTTGAAAAACATGAAAGGAAATAAAAGAGAATAAAGATCATACAAAGATGTATAAAAAACAAGCCTAAAACTTAAGCATAATTTTAATCTTAGTTACACTAAAATACTAAGATTTGCTTAAATTAGATGTCTTAGCAATAAGCAATCCACATGCTAAAAAGAAAGACAAGGGTGGTGGCGGAATTTGGTGGGGGTGAAAGGTGAAGTCACCAAGGGTTCAACAAAGGCATTCACAATGGGAATGCTTTGGATGGGTTGAGGTTGGGTAGTCACATCCAAGAGAGTACTTGGAGTGAAAGGTGAGGTTAGCTCATTCATTCTAGATTGGAATGAAGAGGAGGTAGAACCATGAGAATGGTTGGTACCATGGGTTGAGGTAGTCTTGCATGGAGCAAGAGGTGGTGAGGGTGATGAAGAGATGAGAATTGAAACAATCTCATTCTTGGGTGTGTGAAAGGGTGAAGAGTTAAGTTTGGGTAACTTAATCTTAGTTTTGAGGTGCCTCTTTGAAGAAGAGGTTTTGGATGAATTGGAGGTTCTTGTAGAAACCATTGTAGTAATGGGTGGTTTAAGGGGTAAGGATGAATGGTTTGAGGTGTGAAGAACATGGCTAACAAGGTAGGTTTAAAAGGGTGAGGGGATGATCCAAACTAGTAATGGGTTAAAAAGGGAAAGCCCAAGATATTTTGGGAGTGATCAAAGGTTTGAAACAAATATTCCAAAGGGTGTTGAAACAATTGGGAAGTTTCAGAAAACCCGAATTTGAGAGCTTCTGCCCGCGGTTCTTTATCTCCACCGGCGGTTCCATATTGATATGGAGCCGCGGTCTATTTAAAGAACCGCCTACAGAGGCTAGGTTTAGGTGGTGAAGGAGGATTTTCCAATTCAGCAAATCCTAATGTTCTAGTCTAACTTATCATAAAGTCATGCTTAAGAGAAATAAAAACTAGAACACACACAAAGGAAAGACACATAGGTTTAATTAGCACGTAAGAGGAAAGCTAAGAAAAACCTAATGGCTACAAAAGAAAAAGACTCCTAATGACATACAAAGTTCATCAAAGTAAACTATCATTAGTCATATATAGGAAGAGCCATTTATCCAATTTAGAGAATGAGTATGAGACTATCACTAGAGGTGCTCAATTAAGGCTAAACACGACCATTTTTACGAGTTATACACCAACTTAACTTCCCACATGGAAGTAATTCAACCGTTAGGTCAAATTAAGATCTTAGTGCATAAATTCTCTAGTAGTCATTCTCAAGTTAGACAAAATGTAATTCCAACATTTGCCTAATAAAGTTTAGCAAGGATGAAACTTGCATGGCGACACAATGCATGACCTAATGAGGGTTAAGAATGCACCATTGCATATCTTGTCAATCAAGTCTAGTTAAGGTTATTTACCTTAATAGAACTTGAGGCTAATAACTTTGAAGTGTATAAACAAAGTTTACACAAACCAAAGGAACACTCTTGATTGGTCTTTCGGAAATGACACATTTATAAATTGCATAGCAATGTAAATTACTTGAGTATTTCGGATGAAACATCCAAGTTATCAAACCGACTATATTGTGAATTATAAGTAATTATTAAACAAAATATGTCTAACAATTTGAACAAGTAGATTCAATATAACACCATCAACACAAGTGTGAGTTATGATCCGATGTATATTATTAATAAACCACATTCATGTCTATACTAAAAAACATGTCAATTAGATTCGATAATGATACCAATCATAGTTTGAATAAGGCATTGATATTTAATCGAAATCTTTCTTGATTCCCACAAACACTCTTTTAAGAGAAAATAGCTAAGATTTTCAAAGGGTGTTTCATGTTTTATAGTGAGACCTACTTGAACTAATAACACAATGATCGAGTAAGACGACCCAAATCAATAGTTTTGACAAGCTCCCAAAGCTTTCAAACCTAAAAGTGTTAAAGAACATGCCGAGGTGTACAAGATGTTTATGTAACATTTGTAAACCAAGAGATGTTAATCCAATATGCAATGCACACATAATGTTGCAACTAAAATGCAAGAAATCTAGCATATATCCTAATTATGAAAAAACTAGATACTAACAAATACCAAGCAAGGCACAAGAGACTAGACATATAAGCAATACTACTACAAATAGCAAGGAACACTTAATAATGTCTACAAATAATAATAACACACAAGGAAACATACACAAACAATTAGCTTAACAAATAAAGGCATTCGTCCATGTTTTGAGTGTTAGATATACCAACGTATACATAGCTTGATCTTATTTGAAAATAGTTTTCGACACAGTTCAAAATTTAATCAAGTTCAACACTTTATAAATATATCAATTTACAAAGATATATCATCAAGAGATGTCCAACTTAATATAAAAGAGTAAAACACAAGTTTTACGATAAACCGAGACTCAATACTTTGGACAAAGTATAGAAATTATAAAACATTTAAATTTTAAAGTTTGAATAAAGGTTTGGAAGCATTTTTAATTGAAAGAAAACTCAATTACGTTCAAAACGCCGGGTGGCACGACTTCTACGGACTTACGGTTGATTTTATATGATTTTTCAAAGTTTGCAAAAATCTGAGTCAGACTGGCCGCGGTTCCTTATTGGTAAGGAACCTCGGGAAGAGATACAGAACCGCGTCCAGAGGGAAAAAATAGGGGTTTTGGCCAAAATCATTTGGTAACTTTTTGGAAGGACTTAGGACTCTAAAAAATCATTTTAGACACATAGAACTCGTATTTTAGAGTTAATTATGTCATAAAAGATTTTTATACTTCCAAACATGAAAAGATTTAATTCAAGATATTATAAAAAGTTTATTTAACACCAAAACTTGTACGAATGAAACAACAAAACACATTTCATAAGTAATCACTCTTCATGAACAATTTGATACAAAGATCGTCTCTATTTTTAAAAACCGTTTTCACTTTGAAAACCGATTGTTTTGAAAACCTAGAGAAAGGATCAATCCAAGCTTTAAAGTACAATATACTTCAAAGATCTTGTGTGACCATCGCTCTGATCCAAGCTTTAAAGTAAAGTACAATAGTTTCTAGTTAGTTTTCAAAACTTTTCGACTTAATCCACTGTGCGCGGTTCCTTATGTGTACCCGCGGTTCTTTATCAATAAAGAACCGCCGGTCCATTTAGGGAACCGCCGACAGTGAACTTGTTTTGTTACATGTTAAACTTTGACAATCCTTTGTATCAAATTCTCGATCAAGCTTGACTAGATATGAGATGTGTTTGATTGAAAGATAAATACAACAAGTAAGTGAAAACACAAACCCATCAAATCAAGAGTACATCAAGCAATAGTCTAAACACTAAGCACACACGTACTAAGCATAAGCTTTTCCGCAACTAGGATGTTTAGACTAAGTGATGTACACTTGACCATAATCTAAACACGAAGCACACACGTACTAAGCCTTAGCTTTTCCGCAACTTAGATGTTTAGATTATGAGATGCACACAACACACAACATACAATACATCTATAATAGTAAAGACATAAATGTAAAGGAAAGTACCGACACGATGATTTAGGTTCGGTCACGAAGCTCCTCTTCGCCCTACTCCACTCCTCGAGTACACCTTACTCGAGAGTTACTTCACTAGTCAACAAACTTCTTAAGGTGGAGAAACCATACACAACATCGTTTATCCAATTTCCGACTCTAAGCTAAAAGTCGAGTCCTAATCTTAGGTAGGACCAATCTACATAACGTCGCCCACTTCACCATTTAACGACACAAGGCTAGATGTCGAGTTCTAATCGAAAGCTAGAACCAATCTTCACGACTCTTCACTTTGAAGCTAAGTGAGAACTTCACACAACACAACTACTAATCACTTTCAAGTTTAGTGAGTGTTGGGAATAAATTAAGGCCAGATCACTTGAGCGCTGACAAGAACAATTCAAGCGTTGACAAGAACAAAACAAGCGCTGACAGCTCAAGCGTTGACAAGTTAAAGTCAAGCGTTGACACATTGAAGACAAGCACTGATGGAAGATATAATCTACACATTTATTATATTCTAGAATACTTCTAGTAAGGATAGAAACGACAATGTATTTTCTATATTTATCTTTACCTAGAATAGTTGATACGTAGATTATTGTACAAGGCTTCTTATGTCTATAAAAGAAGGCCTTTAGGTTAAAGTTATATATAAGTTTTCATTCGTAAACATCTTTCATTTGTAAGCAAGTTCGACATTCATAATCAAAGTGAAAGTTTGTTTACATCTTGTGTGTTCTTGTTTAAGTGTTAAATTCCGCATAACACTTAGATTCATAAAGCATATACAAAGGTTTCTCTACGTGTATTACTTGATCTAATCTCGTATACACAAAGCTAATCGATCTAAGTTTGGGATCAACAAGTGGTATCAGAGCTTGTTGAGGAACTTTTGATCTTTAAAGAACACCAGAACCCTAAAAACACCAAAACCCTAATTTTCTCAGAAACCCTAACAACATCACGTCTGAAGCAATAACCTCCTCCTCCTCAGCCTTACCAAACATCAAGATTCCCATGCTTGATGCAACCAACTTCGACTTATGGAAGTTCAACTTTGAACAATATCTGGGGATCTATGACTACACACTCTGGGAGATTATTGAATATGGAAACACATTCAATAAGGCTCAAAAGATTCTTGATGCCATTAGTCAAAGAACAGCTGTTGAAGGATGCCCTGAAGATGATAAGAAAGAAAAACCTGGAGATGGTAGAGCTGTAGCTGCTGATGATATTGCAAAGAAAAGGGTCGACATGAAAGCCCTAAATATTCTGAAAGTCTCTTTGGGACAAGAAAACCAGCATAAATATAGAGGCTATGAATCTGCTAATGATCTTTGGGAAGCTCTTGAAGTTGCATATGGTGGCAATGCAGACACTAAGGAAGAAAAGAAAAAGCAACTTCTGCATGATTATGCTGTCTTCAAAGCTCAACCCAATGAGAAACTGAGTAGTGTGAGAAGCAGATTGTTTGACATCACAAGTAAGTTGTCCTTCATGGGGACACAAGTTGGTGATGTTGACACCAATGCTACCTTTCTTAAAAGTCTTGGTGAGGCATGGAAGATTGAGGCAAGATCTATTCTTGCCAACAATACTTACAAGAGCTCCTCGTTTGATGACATCTACAACAAACTAAGACTGTTGGAAGATGAAACTCTTTTAGAGCATGGAAGCAAATCTACCACCAGCAACATGGCCTTCTTCTCTCATAGTAAAGGTCAATTCAATCAGAAGGACTCTTATATGCATCCAGTTACTGGATCATCATATGTCAGCGCTGGAACAAGTCCTGTCAACGTCTCTTTTTCAGACGCTGACACATTCAAGAATGACTCCCCAAGAGTTAAACCTGCTGGTTTGGATTTGGATACTGTTTGTGCTTACATTGCTTCTTTGCCCAATGGTTCAGTGATTACATATGAGGACCTTGAGCAGATAAGTGATGAGCACTTGGAAGAGATGGACATCAAGTGGAACACGGCTCTTGCTAGTATAATAGCAAATAGGTGGAACAGAAGGTTTAAAAAGAAGATGACCTTCAATGCTAAAGACACAGCTGGATTTGATAAATCCAAAGTTGAATGCTACAACTGTCATCGTATGGGGCACTTCATGAGGGAATGCAGATCTCCTAGAAGATCTGATGCTGGTAAACCCTCAAGTCAGGTTGTTAAAGCTCAGGATTCCAATGCTATGGTTGCAGTTCAAGGAATTGATGGTACAGGATGGGATTGGAGCTATCTGGCTAAGAATGTTGAAGAGGATAAAGCTTTAGTTGCTGATATTGAAGAAGAAGAGCATGTTGAATATGCTCTCATGGCACACTCCTCCTCTTCATCTGATAATGAGGTATATGATGATGCTTTTTGTAGCAAAGGTTGTAGGTTAAATACTGAAAGACTTAACAAAGAGGTGTTAAAACTAAAAGATGACATGAGTACTGAAAGATGTAAATTTTCTAATTACCAACTAGCTCTTACTGAAACTGAGAAAACTGTTTCTGAATACAATAAAATGGAATTTGACTTAAAAGATAAGATCAATATCTTAAAACATGAGTTAGAGGGTAGTATGGATATTAGAAACATCATGAAAAAGGTTAATAGTGAATTACAGGCTAGGTTAGATGAGGCCATTAAGAATAAAGATAATGTTGACCTCAAAATTCAAAGATTTGATAGAGCCACCCAAACCCTAGGAGACTGTGTAGCTAAACAAAGGGATCCTAAGGACATGACTGGGATTGGGATGAATGATTACTCTCTGGTTCCACCGCCAGCTGGTGACTTCTATGGTGTCCAATGAAGGGACTTATCTTGGACTAGTTTACCAGAGCTCCAAGAGGAGGAATTCATTCCTCCACCAAGAGTTGTCACTCTAGTGGAAGAGTATCAACAAAAATTGACTGACCTAAATGAGTGGAAGAAAGCTAACCCTACTTTATTTGTTAAGGGAGGTTTGCTATGTGAAAGTCCCAATGAATCACCACCCATTAAGGTTACTAACCCAATCACTGGTAAAGCTGTTGACCTAGGCTCAAACACTGTTAGAAGACCTACCATTAAATATGCAGAGATGTATAGGAATAATAGGTCACCCAAGAGCCAAGTTAGCAATCATGGAACAGGTTTCTTCTCTTCTAGACCTAAGGTTGTGTCTAAGAAAGCCTGCTACACTTGTGGTAGCTTTTCACATTTGGCATACAAGTGTGTCAACGCTCCCAAAGCCAGCGCTGACAGGAACAATTTCAGCGCTGACAGGAAGAAAGTCAACGTTGTTAGAAAGTCAAACGTTTTCAGACCCAAACCTTGTGTGCAGCAAAGTCCACAAGTGATTAGACCTGCCCCATTCTTTTCTAGAAGGTCTAACACTCATGGACAAAGACCACTTCAAAAGACAAACACCTGGTTAAATAGGCAATGGGTTTCTGTAGCAAACCCTAGGTTCAACGCTGACAAGGGTAATTTCAGTGTTGACAGGACAAATTCTAACGCTGACAGAAACGTGACCAGACCTAAATATTTGCAGCCACAAGGTAAGGGGTCTAAAGCTTCTTCAAGCTTAACATGGAGACCCAAGAAAGATCAAAACCCTAATGATAATAGGATTTCAATGACTTGCAATAGATTTAATTACATTTCAAAGGTCATTACAAAACCTATTGGGGTTAACTGGGTATTTCATCCTAAGAAGGATGAGAATGGGGTTGTTGTGAGAACTAAGTCTGTTCTTATTGAACAACCAGATGAATCCAAGTCTTTTGAGACTTGGGTTCCCAAAGAAAACTAATTTGTTTTCTTTATGTGCAGGGCATTCAAAGACAGATCAATGATTATGGATATTGGGATAGTGGATGCTCAAGGCACATGACAGGGAAGGAAGACTATCTGACGAATTTCACCCCTATTAAAGATGGTGATAAGGTATACTTTGGAGGTGGTTATGGTACCATTACAGGCAAAGGAACCCTTCTCACCAATAATCTGCGTTTTGAGAATGTCTTCCTGGTAAAAGAACTTGATTATAATCTGTTTAGTGTATCACAAGTATGTGATAACAAAAATAAAGTTCTTTTTACTGATACTGAGTGTTTGGTGTTAAGCAAGGATTTTAAGATCCCTAATGAGAAATATATTGAGTATAGAACACCTAGGCATAAGGACATATATAATGTGAATTTAAATGGGATTAAAATGAATACCAATATGTCTTGTTTTTCTGCTAAGGCCTTAGTAGATGAGAGTAATTTGTGGCACAGAAAACTAGGACACATAAATTTTAAAAATATAAATAGACTTGTGAGGCTTGGTTTAGTTGATGGTTTGCCTGAGAAGGCCTTCCACAATGACCACACTTGTGTTGCATGTCTTAAAGGCAAGCAGCACAAGGTCTCATTCAAGTCCAAACAGGTGCATACTAGTTCCAGACCTCTTCATATGCTTCACATGGACCTCTTTGGTCCAACAAATATAGAAAGTTTGAATGGTAAGTCGTATTGCTTTGTTGTCACAGATGACTTCTCTAGATTTACTTGGACATTATTTCTAGCTATGAAGAGTGACACAACTGATGTTCTTATTGATTTTATCACTCAGATTGAGAAAAGGTCTGGCAATGAGGTTAAAATGCTTAGGAGTGATACTGGTGGAGAATTTAGGAACAAGAAGCTAGATGATTTCTGTGCCAGGAAAGGAATTACTAGGCAATTTAGCATTGCTAGAACCCCACAAAAAAATGGGGTTGTTGAGAGGAAAAATAGAACCCTAATTGAAGCAGCCAGAACAATGTTGGCTGATGCTCACTTTCCAATAGCCTTTTGGGCTGAGGCTGTTAATACAGCATGCTATGTGCAAAATAGAGCATTGGTTAACAAAATTCAGAACAAAACACCTTATGAGTTACTTTGGGGAAGAAAACCTAATATTGGTTTTCTCAAACCTTTTGGTTGTCATGTAGTAGTGTTGGATACTAGTGATGCCTTAGGGAAATTTAGTGCAAAAGGTGATGAGGGCTACTTCATGGGGTATTCAATGCAGAGCAAGGGTTATAGGGTTTATCTTAAAGAGGACAAACGTATAGTTGAAAGAGTACATGTTAGGTTCTTAGAGAATAAACCTAGTGATCCTGAAAGTGGTCCTAATTGGTTGTTTGATTTGGAACCCTTATCTAGAACTTTAAATTATATGCCTATCACTAATCCAGACATTGTGAAGGTAACTTCAAATGTTGTGGAGGAACAAGTTGTTAATGTTTCAGGTACACAGGTTCATGAGAAGGTTGGATCACAAGCAGAAAAGGCATCTCCTACATTAGAATATGTCACAATTCCCATTTGGACAGATGCTTTTGCTGCTGCTGCTGCTGCTGGACAAGATAATGGTGGTTTCCAAATACCACCAGATACAAACATGCATGGTCCTTCAGGCGCTGACAAAGGCAAATCTAGCGCTGACAAGACCAATTCAGACGTTGATGGCTCAGACGTTGACAACAACATTTCAAGCGCTGTTAGCCCAGACGCTGACAACCAAGATTCAGACGTTGACAACACTTATGGGCATCTTTTCTCTTCCAGTTTTGAACAAGGTGGACCTTCCAATATTCTTGAAGAAGTTCACATTGATCAAAGAGAGTCTGATGAAGAGGATATTGGCAACATGGAGCGTGAGGTTGAGGACACCAGACTTTTTGAAGGAGGAGTTCTCACTTCCACAATGAAGAATCACCCCTCATCCCAAATCATTAGTGATATTATGACTCCAGTTCAGACTAGAAGATCTCATCAAGGTCTTGGTGGGTTTATTGCCAATATACACAAGAAGGTTGATACCCCTCTTGTGCAAGCATGTTTGTTTGCATGTTTTCTGTCACAAGAAGAACCTAAGAAAATATTTGATGCTCTCAAAGAACCAAGTTGGGTGGAAGCAATGCAGGATGAGCTTCACCAATTTGCAATTCAGGATGTTTGGGAGCTGGTTGATTGTCCTAGATATGTCAGACCTATAGGGACAAGATGGGTTCTCAGGAACAAAAGAGATGAAAGAGGCATTGTGGTCAGAAATAAGGCAAGGTTAGTGGCTCAAGGTTATACACAAGAGGAGGGGATAGACTATGAGGAGGTCTTTGCACCAGTTGCAAGGATTGAAGCTATTAGGATTTTTCTAGCCTATGCCTCCTGCATGGGCTTCACAGTCTATCAAATGGATGTCAAGAGTGCTTTCTTGTATGGCACCATTGTTGAGGAAGTATATGTAATGCAACCTCCTGGTTTTGAGGATCCAGAGCATCCAGATAAAGTGTATAGAGTCAAAAAGGCTATGTATGGCCTTCATCAAGCCCCTAGAGCATGGTATGGTACTCTGTCTACCTATTTGGTGGACAATGGATTCAAGAGAGGCACCATAGATCAGACACTGTTTACAAAGAAGAAAGGCAAGGATGTGTTGCTTGTGCAGGTCTATGTTGATGATATCATTTTTGGGTCTACTGATCCAAAGATGAGTGAGGATTTCTCCAAGCTTATGACAGACAAATTCAAGATAAGTGCTATGGGGGAGATGAACTTCTTTCTTGGTTTACAAGTTCAGCAGAAAGAAGATGGTATCTTTATTTCCCAGGACAAATATGTTGCTGAGATCTTGAAGAAGTTTGGCTTTTCTCCACATGAAAAGAGGGCTACTACTCCTATGGATAGAGAACACCCTTGGGGAAAGATTGGAGATGGGAAAGATGTTGATGTCAGGCACTATAGATCCATGATTGGATCCTTGATGTATCTTACTGCCTCCAGACCTGACATTATGTTTGCTGTGTGTGCTTGTGCACGCCATCAAGTGACTCCCAAAGAATGTCACCTTTATGCTGTGAAGAGAATCTTTAGGTACCTAAGATGCTATCCTAGTCTTGGTTTGTGGTACCCAAAGGATTCACCATTGGAGCTGATTGCATATTCAGATAGTGATTATGGAGGTGATAAATTTGATAGGAAATCCACAACTGGTGGATGTCAGTTTCTTGGGAGCAGGTTGATATCTTGGCAATGCAAGAAACAAACAGTGGTGGCTAATTCTACAACTGAAGCAGAGTATGTGGCTGCAGCTGCATGTTGTGGTCAAGTTTTGTGGATTCAGAACCAGCTGTTGGACTATGGGTATAATTTCATGCATACTAAGATATTTGTTGACAATAATAGTACTTTATGCATCATTAAGAATCCTGTACATCATTCTAAAACTAAACACATAGAAATTAGACACCATTTTATAAGAGATTGCTTTGAGAAAGGTTTAATACAACCAGATAGGGTTGACACTAAGGAAAATGTGTCAGATTTATCAACTAAACCTTTTGATGCTGGGAGATTTCAATACTTGGTAACAAGTATTGGAATGGTCAATCTCACATAATATGTGTTTTGGATTCTTTTTGTAAAAGTATGTACAGGATGATGCATTATTATTATTGGTCTTATTGATGATTTAGATTTTCCACTATATTTTTCTAACACTAACAAAGGTTTCTTGAACGCTGATAAGTGTTTTTGCAACGTTGTCAGCAATATAATTGTCTAACGCTGACAAAGCTTCCCTCAACGCTGTCATGTGTTATCGGGGCGTTGTCAGCAACAATGTTAGTTTTGTGGTTTTCAATCTAAATGTGCAGATGGTGTTAGCAGTATACCATTGGATACAGAGTTGCTTATGGATCAATGGAGAAGCATTTGGACAAGTTTTTATTTATGGATGATGGTTGGAATGTTTCATTCCTATCTTGACATAAATTTTTTATGTTCATGCATGATTTTAGCAAACTTTTTGTATCATAGTTTAAGGGGAGGTTTTAGGAACCTTTAGGATGTTTGGGTATCCATATGATACTCTTATCACAATTCTAGATTGTGTCCACAGGTGAGTATGAGTTAGTTTTACTAAATCATGAGGCACTGTAGCATGCATAGTATATCAACTTTGCATGCTGCCAAGACATTTTTGGCCTAGAATTGGTTGTGGTCTGTTGGGAGACTTGGGAATGATTTTGATATGGGATTTACCTGGGAGTAACAAGGATTTTATAAGGTAACTTAGTTGTTAAGAGTTTTGGTTAGCAAGGGACACTAGAGGACTGTTATGTCTATCTTGCTTATGCAAGTGTGCATAACTGGACAATGCTTGCCGCCCTATAATAATTATCAGCTTTTGGTTATCTTCTCTAGGATAAATTACTTGTTAAGGTCATTTTTCACTTTTTAAAATATTTTTATTTTTGGACGCTGACAAGAATTTTCCAAGCGTTGTTGTGACCAAATTGGACGCTGACATGGCTATAGGCAAACGTTGACAAGATTATAGCCGTTGGGCGTTGATAGGTTATTTTTGACCGTTGACACTCAATGGGACCTACCCAGTTGTTACTTTTTGACATATTTTCAAGCCGTAATTTTAGGAGTTGTTACTTTCATTTAATGCATGAGATAACTTATAACTTTTTCAATATTTTCATGATTGATTTTTGAAAATCTTTGCCTATTTTTGGGCCAATCACATGCATTATTTCTCTCCTATAAATTTGGCTCCTATTTTAAACAGGGTATCTATAATTCTTGTCTAACACTTTTCTCTTATCAACTTCATCTTCTTCACTTAAAATTAACAGCTTTCATCAATGGCACCAAAGTTTAAACCAGCAGAATTGGAATTGGGGTTCAGATCACAACACAACATGATTGCTTATCTTGACGCTGATGATGCTCTGTTTCCCCAATACACACAAATGGTGGCGTATTTGAACGCATCCCCATTAAGGTATGCTCTTTCTCATGCACCACTCATTCCAGTCACACACATTAAGCAGTTTTGGAACACTGTTAGCTCCTCAACAGTTAATGGAGTGACCACATTGACTTCTATTGTTCATGGGAGATCTTGGGTGGTTACTGAGGCTTTGGTACGCCAAGCCTTGCATCTTGATGATACTGATGGTATAGCCACCCTTCCCATAAATGAAATTAAACAAGGGCTTAGGGCTTTGGGATATCCTTTTCCTGATGAAGGTACTCTTAATAAGTATCATAAGCAGGAATTTCCTCCAGCCTGGAAGTACCTCATACATGTCCTCCTTCAATGTTTGAGTCCCAAATGTACTGCACACAATGAGATCAATAGATCCATTGCAAGTGCTATTGTGTGCATTGCAACAGGGCAAAAATATAACTATTCTAAAATGATTTTTGAGGGGATGTGTAAAAACAAGGGGACAAAAATGACTTTAGCTTATCCCCGTTTTCTGCAAATGGTTTTTGATGATCAAGGTTACTGCTCAAGGGATCACAATGATTTTTATAAGATCCCTGAGCAAAAGAAAGCTATTTTTATGAAGATGGACTCACCACCCCATAGAGACTTACCTTTAACCCAAGCCATGCTTGCTGTTATTGCAGCAACACAACCCCAACCAGACCCCCAACCTCAAATTGACCCTCAACCACAACTTGAACCCATTCCTGAACCTTTACCTTCACCTGAACACATGCAACTTGACCAAGAACCCTTTGACGCTGACACATCAAATGTTGGCGTTGATGTGCCTATTTCCAACGCTGACACACAACCTTTACAATCCCAAACACCCCTTAACCAACCCACATCTACCCATTCTTCCACACCATCTTCCACACCCCCTGAATATACGTTGATGAAACGCCAAAGGACTACTGGAGTGTTCTCCTCTGGTGGTCCTAGCCATGAAGCAGAGAGAACCACCACCACAAGTGTGGCTGGTGACCTGGATGAGGCTGGGACTATTGGTTCTGGCTTAGAAGCTGGCCAAGGCAGTCCCACCATCATTAAGTCCTCATCCTTGCCCAATGAATCTGACTTGGGAGGTCAAATCCCTATTTCAGAAGAGGGCAGACTGGAACCAATGACTCTTTTGGAATTGACGGTAGTCTGCATAAGCTTGCAAAAGCAAAATGCAGACTTAGTACATATTGTCAGCTAACAAGGCCTTGAACTCAAGCAATTGAGGGAGAGGATTGTTGTTTTGGAAAGTGATCGTGCTAGGAGGGGTATGGAGGAATCTTCCAAAGGGGAGGAAGATCAAATAAATCTGAGTGATAAGGGCAGCCAGGATGGTCAATCAATGGATGTTGCTGAGGCCCTTACAACTTTGAAGAAACAACCAGGTTTTGATACGTCCTTAGTCTCTCCCACCAACTTAAATTTATCATTTACAGCTATGTTGAGAGAGGTTACACAAGGCGCTGAGGGAAAATATTTGAGCGTTGACAAGGAAAATTTGGACGCTGATAGAAGTATTTTGGCCGCTGATAGGATAAATTTGGGCGTTGACATACCTGCTCATGAAGGTGATGTATCCCAATCATCATCTATCATCAAGGAGGTTTCTACTCAGGTGTTACCATCTACCTTACCAACCATTGCACCATCAGATAAGGGTAAGGGTAAAATGGTAGAAGAGATTGTTCCAAATGATGCAGCTCAAGTTGAATTTGATAGAAGATTGGCTGAACAAATGATGGAACAAGGTGAAAAGGAAAAGTCACCATTTGTTGTGACTTCAGAAGAAGAAAGTGATGGAGCTAGCTCAGACTCAAGTGTGATGATTATAGAACCTGAAAGGCTTGAGTATGGTGATGAGTTTGCCAAGGAAAAGTTGAGAGAATTGAAATTGCAGGTTGACTTTGACATGCCAGAGGTGGTTCAAATGTACAATGCTTGGGAAGAAAGATGCATGGATAATCCAAACTTGACCATTTCAGATCAAATATGGGGTTTGGAGCTTCTTCTTAGAGTTCAGAAGGATTGCCAGGTAATTTTGAAACACAAGGCAAGCAATATTCTCTCAGAGTTAAAAAGGGATAGAAGGGAGCTCTATTTTATGTTGCTCAGATGTCATGGAGTTGGATGGACATATCAGAAGTTGAAAGCTTTGACATTTGATGAGTTGGAAAACAGGGCTTATCCCATTTGGGTGAGAGTGCAGGAAGCAAACACTCTCAGACTTCTTTCAGATGAAAGAAAGGAGCAACTTGCAGAAGAAATGGAAATCAAGAAGGCTATGATGATTCCCAGGCCAGTGAAGAAGGGATTTTCATTTGAGTTTCCAAAAGATATGGATCCACTATATCCAAGTGAAGCAGTTATAAGAAAGAGCCTCAAGCTCTCCCCATTAGAAGCTTCAGATATGGTGCAAGTGTTATCATTAGATTCCAGGAATCCAATTGTGAGCTATGAGGAAGATGAATGTGGGTTCTGGAAGATTGGCAGATTTGGCAAGGAGGTACACACTTTTACCACTCTCATATCTTTGTTTGCAAGTTGTGATAGAGAAGACTTGGTGGACCTTTGGAGGTTGCTGGAGACCAAGTATGAGGCTGAAGCACCAACTTCAGCTAATGGAATAAAACTTTGGACCACATTCAAAAGAATGTGTGGGCCAAAAGATGAAGATCCTGCAATTTGGAAGGATCTTGAAGATGACCTCAGTGGTCTTCAATGGAGGTTATATTCAGCTGCTGGTGTATACTATTTGAGTTCTACAAAGTTTGCTGAGTATCTACTTGTGGATGCTCAGTATTTCATATCCAAGGCTATTTTGGAAAAGATGAAGGACACTCAGCTGGAAATAGATTATTCAAGTGACGTGGCAAAAGATTTGATCAAATTTATTCATTACCAATATGAGAAGGTTTGTAAGACTCCTCCTAGTCCTTAATGCTTATTAAGAAACTTGATCATAAGAGTGGATATCAAGTTTAGGGGAGGATTGTTGGGAATAAAAAAAGGCCAGATCACTTGAGCGCTGACAAGAACAATTCAAGCGTTGACAAGAACAAAACAAGCGCTGACAGCTCAAGCGTTGACAAGTTAAAGTCAAGCGTTGACACATTGAAGACAAGCACTGATGGAAGATATAATCTACACGTTTATTATATTCTAGAATACTTCTAGTAAGGATAGAAACGACAATGTATTTTCTATATTTATCTTTACCTAGAATAGTTGATACGTAGATTATTGTACAAGGCTTCTTATGTCTATAAAAGAAGGCCTTTAGGTTAAAGTTATATATAAGTTTTCATTCGTAAACATCTTTCATTTGTAAGCAAGTTCGACATTCATAATCAAAGTGAAAGTTTGTTTACATCTTGTGTGTTCTTGTTTAAGTGTTAAATTCCGCATAACACTTAGATTCATAAAGCATATACAAAGGTTTCTCTACGTGTATTACTTGATCTAATCTCGTATACACAAAGCTAATCGATCTAAGTTTGGGATCAACAGTGAGAACTCACAAGACACAACCACATCACTTTATAGTTTAGTGAGAACTACCTAGACACAACCACATCACTTTATAGTTTACTGAGAACTACCAAGACACAACCTAATCTACCCACTAGTTATGTTTTATGGCCCAACATAACAAACCTTGTGTTTTATGGCCTAAACACATAAACCATATAGATCTAAGCACACAACACTTAGATCTATAACTCTAACACTATATCCAAGTACTAACAAGACTTGGATCTACACAACTAACACCTAATCTAAGGATACCCATCACTTGGATCTTCTACCCATACAAACACATCCAAGTGAACCCAACACTTGGATCTTCTACATATACATAGTAGGAAGACTAAAAACATAACTTAGATCTACATAAGGAGAGATCTTCATCATGTAGTGAACCCAACACATCATGGTAATGATAGTGTTCTTCTCTTTGCACTTGAGAGGATGAGGAGATTGAGGATAGAATCACATCTTAAACAAGATTAATCAAAACTAACTAATCAAGGATCTAAGATGGTTTTGAAAGAAACTGTGCAAAAAGGGTTGAAACAAAACCTGGAAATGATCCACTATTTATAAGGAAACATTGCAACGGTAAAAAACACCTACGGTTCCTTATCTCTACCCGCGGTACCTTATCAATAAGGAACCGCGGGTTCCTTTAAGGAACCTCCGCGTCGGAGTCCGTGCAAATTTGTCCTTTAGTGGGGATATGCCATCTGGGGTAGTTTATACCCTCAAAGGATATTCCTTTAGCATATGGAATATGCCAAATTCAAATTTCCATTTTCTTTTTAATAAAACATTTTCTTAAAAATAAAGTTAATTAAAATCTTTTGTCACATTTGATTAAATGTGAGTTTTAAGAAAATATTAATCCTTGATCACTTAGTTAGGTTAATGACATGTTTGTACATACCTTGAGTGATTCATGCCGAATGCGGTCTTGGAGGTGTCGAGAGAAGTATAAAAATGTATTCTTGAGTGATTACGAGTACCTTAACATTTTACATAATGTATTGTGAATTATACGTTTGTCATCAACAAAACACAAAGAGATTATATCGACAAAGCATCGTAATGTTTGCACTAACACTTATCTTTTTATTACCAAATGCAATATCCATGGCGCCGGTCCGACAATTAGTCCTAGCATCTATCGTGGCTAAGAATGGGCGCCCAAGGATAATAGTCGGTTGAACATCTTTGTATTGTGACTAGGTGTCCATAACAAAGAAGTCAACTGGGTAATAGAAATCATCAACTTTCACAATAACATCCTCTAAGACACCTCTAGGAATTTTGGTAGATCGACCGGCTAAGGAAATAATGGTGTCTGTCTTATGAAGAGTTCCTAAGTCATACTTATCACCCAAACTAGAAGGAAGGATGTTGATACTAGTACCAAGATCAAGGAGCGCCTTCTTAATGGCAATATTTCCGACCACAACTGAAATCAACGGTGCTCCAGGATCTTTGAATTTAGGAGGAAGGGAGATAGATAAGACTGCACTAACATGCTCAGTTAGGTCAATCTTTTTAGGCAACGACGCCTTCAGCTTCCTCTTCTGAGTACACAAGTCCTTTAAAAACTTGGCATAAGCAGGAATTTGCTTGATAGCATCAATAAGGGGGAGATTGATTTTAACTTTCTTGAAAGTCTCCCACATATCCTCAGCATGAGGACCCTTTTTAGCTAACTTTGCAGATTAGATTTCTCCAAAGCCGTAGGGTAAGGTGTGCTAGACACACCACCCTCTCCAACTTCGGGAGATTCAGTAGCTTTAGGATTCTGTGTTGTTGGTATAGGAAAATCATGTAACAAATCATTTACCAACTCAGAACCGGACTTAACATTATCAGAATTTTTACCTTCAACAATAATTTTGTCATTAGTAACGAAATCATCGACATCAGGAGAATTTGGAATTCCCTTGTCATTGTTGTAGATTTTACTATTTCGAAGAGACGTCACCATATTCACGTGCTCATTTCCATTTTTCTTGTGTGCGGGATTTATGGCGGGGTAGCTCGGTAGCCTTCCCTCATCTCTTTTGCTTAATTGATCCGCTAATTGACCAACTTGTCTCTCAAGAGCTGCAATAGATTTGGTAGTGGTCTCGTGTCTTTGATTAGTGACCTCGAATTTTCTATTAATCTCTTGATTGTTGGTAGATAATGAATCCATAAGCCTATCAAACTTTCGGTCAAGGTTCAAGAGACGGTTGTCATCTTGGCCTTGGCCCTGATTTGGATATTGTTGTTGTGGCCTATGATTGTAAGAATTTTGTTGGAAGTTAGATGAATCGCCACCCTCATACCTTGGTTTGTAACCATAGTGTTGTTGTTGGGTATTATTAGGGCGATTGTCTTCATCTTTCCAACGGAGATTGGGGTGATTGCGCCATCTAGGATTATAACTTTTGGAGAATGGGTCATTTCATGGACGACCACCATAGACTCCATTTACCTCCTCATTTGGTGGCACCCCCCAACTTTGACAACTATCAACAGAGTGACTTGGATCACCACACATTGAACACCCACTATGCGACACAATAGACACATTCGGAACACCTTTTCCTATATTTTTCAACAAAAGATCAACTTTCTTACTTAACTCGCTAATTTCAGAATTTGTGCCACGTTGGTTAGACACATAATTGGCGGAAGATGGGTGGTTGTTTCGATCCACTGAAGCTTGGGTCTTCGAACCTTTGCTTAGTTTTTCAAAAAAACTCCTATTCTTCCTCCATAGGTCGCGAGAAAAACATACCCCCACTAGTGGCCATCACAAATTGTTGGTTGTTATAATCCAACCCATCATAGAAGACTTTGACAAGCTCCCATTTTGGAACATCGTGATGAGGGCATGTTCTTAATAAATCCTTAAGTCTATTAAATGCTTCATGAAACTGCTCGCCCGGGATTTGACGGAAGGATTTAATCTTATTTCTAATGGAAGTAGTTTTACTTATAGAATAAAATTCCTCAAGAAAAGTAGATTGCATTTCAGACCATGAGTTAATACTACCTGGCTCGAGAGATGAGAACCAGTCCTTAGCTTGATCTTTAAGTGAGAAAGGAAAAAGGCGAAGTCTTACCTCATCCTTGGTAATGTTATTAACCTGATGTGTGTCAGCAATTGAGAAGAATTCTCGCAGATGTGCGTATGGCTCCTCACGACCTCTAAACACTGGCAAGATTGCTACGAGGTTCGGCTGGATCTTGAAGTTACTTGTAACCCCTTTAACCGGATTCGGATAAACGATAGGCGAAGGATCCTCGAAGATCCCCGGCCTGTAATAAGAATCAACACCCCGTGGTGGGGATTCTTCTCTGCTACTACTGCCGCTAGCACTTCCGCCAACATCTTCGTCACCTGGCATTTCAGCGAAAAGCTCTTCTAAACCTGAAAAATCAAGATTAGTAGAAAACAGTCGAAACGTTTTCCTTCTCAACCTTGCACTTTTCTCAACCTCGGGATCGTAAGCTAACGGTGATGTACGTCCCGATCTACGTGTGCGCATACACTAACCTGCACACTCACAAGAAACAAAACAAACAAACAAAACAAAACAAAACAAGAAAAATAAAAATCCTTTTGTATTTTTGTATTTTATTAAAGAAAAATATTAACAAAAACTTAAATGAAAAGCTCAATGAGTCCCCGGCAGCGGCGCCAAATTTTTGATCGTCTTCGAAGTGCCGGTAAAAAATAACCTAATTACCTTATACTAGATAGGGTAAGCGGGTATCGATCCACGAGGACTATGTGGTTTTAGTTTAAGTTTTGGGGTGATCACTGATCAATAAAAGTTTTGCTTTTGGAATCTAACGACTAAAATACTTTTGATAATAAAAATGCTGATTAAAAATTAAAATAATTATTAAACTAATAATAAAGCTAGAAAAATATAATAAAGATGTAAACAATTAAAAGAAAAATGTAATCCCTTCCAGCTCCTAATATTTATGGTTGATCACACTTATGGATTATTGAAACTTTTTAGAACCGATTACAAAGATTATTTTGACTTAATATGAATGAATTAATGTTGGCATTTATTATGTTTATCTATGACTCGCAATAATAAATCTTATATTAATCCAACCAATAATTATGTTTTAACAATTTATTTAGGTACAACTTATGTTGATTATACGACCATCTTTTTTTTAACTAAATAAAATAAGTATGAATCGTTAACTAACAATAAATTGTCTCGCACAAATAATTAAACATAATATTAACTCAATAAAAATAATTTATAAATAAGTCATAAATCAATGTAATAAAAATATAATAATCAAAAAGTGATGATCAAACCATAAATAAAGTTACCGGAAGGAATTATAACAAAATTAGCCGGACATCGCGATGTACTCGACCCGCTTACTATTGACCAACATCGTCATTTTTTTTATAAAGAAAAACTTGTGGTTGCTCTCTTTTTTATCCCAAGACAAATTATACCCCAATTCTCATCAATTGTCTATCTCATTCTTTTGTCGTTTTTTTTCTTTTGATTGCACTTAATTAATGTGCGGCTGTATATGGCCAAAAGCCAAAGTGATGATTCTTCAGTATATAAAAGTGAATCGTCTTCCCCAATCGGTGGCACTTTTTTTCTTTTGTCTTCTTCTTTTTCTTGCAACTTGTGTTGTTTTTTTTAACCTTGTGTCAATGTTGCGACTGTGGTAAACAAGAGAGCCAAAAATCCACACTTTTCTTGTCGTCTTATTTTTTTTATATATCTTGATGTGTTCTTGTCGGTGGGTTATGGGCTTTGGACCAAATTTTATTTTATTTATTTATTTATTTTTTCTTTTTTTTAAAATAACTTTGGCCCAATAAAAAAATAACCCAACACCAACAATTGCTCAAACGAAGCCCGGACAAATAAAAGATGACCGAAATTATTAAGACGCGCTCAAATCTTTTTCTTCAATATTTCTTCATCATTTATCGACGCTCACAATGTCTTTTCTCCAAAAAAATTAATTAAACGACCATTTTATTCCATTTCGCTCGTAACCTACATAATCACAAAACACACTCAAAGTACATATATAACAACAAATAAATATATAATTATGCTAAATTAGCATGCTATTAGGTGTATGCAAAATACACCAATCACTAAGGTAAATATGCACTTTGATATAGATTTTAGAATACTTCACCCCTTATTATTGTAAGGTCGTTACTTATTTGTGACTCTGAGTCAGGGATTACATATTGCTACAAAATTTGCGCCTTTCTGTTCATGATTACATATTGCTCAAGTTGTTTGCTTTTCTTGCAGTTGATCTCTAGGACTGATAACAAAAAGATCCTTGGAGTTCGTATAGTTGGTATGCACATTGCAGACGTCATCCATAAAGCATCAAAGCTATATCCCCTTTACTCAAATGAGAGGAAATTATTAGTTAATTATCATGATGATGATACCTGAACTCCTTGGTCTGGCATTAAACGCAAACTGATATCTGTAATTTTCACGGAAAGAGTATTATAAAAAACTTCGGAAGTCTTGCATTATCACGTAGAATATATTATTCCATGAACTGACGATACTTGGTAATAGATTTTTATCTATCTTAACAAATAAGCAATATTCAATGTTTGCATAAGCTTATTAATTTGGGCTTATGAGCTCATTTAAGTTTAGACAAACACCCTTTTTACAAATGAAATATGATGTCTCTTTATCTGATTGGCCTGCACAAATGAAGCGGGTAATTATGATGTCTCTTTATCTGATTGGTCATGCATGTACCTATGTAGTAGAATATAACAAAAATGTCCTTTTTTACATGAAGATTTTTACAAGAGGAAAGGGGTGGAAACTACCTTTTTAAAGCCTATCTTCACATAAAGTACTGTATGGTGGTGCTGTCGGAGATGGTATGTCTGATCACACGAGTGCTGGAAACACCCTGAAGACATGACGACTCCACGAACTTCTTACAAGATCGATCGTAAATAAATTGGAGCAGACAATGCTGGAGAAACTACAGCTACATGCTGCAGACAAATATTCGAACCCAGGTTATTCTACTATACTTGTTAAAAATTCAAAGCATGTAATAAGTCAACATATTCTAGCTTGATTGTTAACATTGACATGTTAGATGAGTCACTTATACACCATGGGATTAAAAGTCTCTTATTTTGATAATTTTTTAGTTGCATTGCAAGTATTATATAAGATTGTTAACCATTGATCTTATAATAGTTCAGCTATTTGATTTTAAAGTAGAGGCAGGTTCTGGAGACGCGGTGCAGAGCAAACGTCTCGGACAAATCTTTCAGCGGTGTTGGATACTTGGTTTACGGCAGGCCTCTACGTATTAGCAATCTTTTATCAAAACCAATCTACAAGAAATATATGTGCAGAACTTGAACAGTAAATGGTAACGTATGGTTTTTATACTCAAAGAATGAAACCATCAATATTAAAAATCAAATCACAGCAAGTTAAATAAAAGGTAGAAATTTGACAACATTTACAATATAATTTATAATAAAAGGATGCCTGACATAAGATACAATTTTTATTGGCAAGCTTTACCAAAATGGTACTTTACTTTTGAAGCAGAAGAATGACTATTTGAATCAACATTTACCAGAATGATTCTCGGTAAGACTGAGCAGCAGTTTCACATGAAAGATTTGAATCTACATGGAGCTCCTTTGCTACTTCAGGAGCATGTTTGAAAAGGAAAGGTAATGCAACACGAGCTTATAAGCACACATAAGATGCTATTAATATGCAGTTTGTATAGCTAGCCAAATGTACAGAACGAAAAGTGTTAATCGTATGTAGTTTGTACAGGCGTTATTTAAGTAATTGTCGTTCTGATAACATATTCTATATGTGTTCGAACAGAACATTAATCCTTAATGGCTTTAAAAAATCAAACTTGACAGTATGACCTTCCATATGATCACTGCATAGAAATTACATATAAGACAAAAAAACAAAAAGTGGAATATGTTTCCTCTGCTAAAAAGTGGAACATTAATCCTAAGAATGCAAACGTCTTTTTACAGACGAAGTGTTATGCAACTATTATAGTAAAAATTTGTCTAATTATGTGTTTTGGACTATTGGATAATATGTTACTCATAATTTTGTTCTTTTGTTACAAATTGGATTGGATTTTCATTTATCAATTTAAATACGCAATCCCAAACACTCCCTGTAATGACATCCAAAATTCACATCCAAGTTTCTCCTAATTTTCTTATGTGAGCTATTAATAACGTAATCTTATGGTTTTATTTCATTTGATATGACAGGTTTTTTATCCATTGTTTTAGGACAAGGCGCAAGGATGCAGTACAGCCTTATATGTCTAAAGCAGGTGTTATATTCAGATTGCTTTTGGATGCTGTTGGCACAGGTTCATATATTATATGTAACTTTTAGAAGCCGCGACTAAATGGGTGAAAGGTGTTTAGCCTTGCTCAACTCAACCAGGCGATTACACAATTTTGATAATATGATGCAGACGGCAATATAAATGGTTGTTAGTAGCTTCATACGCGACATTTCCACTCGACCCTAATTACAAATTATATTGATTAGTCTAATGAGGTTCTATCATTTCAAAAAACCATACACGTATCAAGAGGTGGAAAGAACAAGTATCCTATCCAAGGAGTGGAGCCACCACTCGACCTGTGCATGTGCTGTTTTATAAATGTTGGGGATTAGTGTTGGAAGATAATTCACATCTGCTGTAGAGTCTGCTGTAATATTATGGCAGTTACAAAAAGCAGTTATAGGGTAGTTATTATTGTTAAAAGACACAATGGTTAAGAATAAGATACAATGGTTAAAGAAAAGTCACAATGGTTGACTATGTATATATATGTACGATGTTGTAACAATTGAAAGTATCAGAAATAAATAAAGCTTTTAATATCTCTGTGTTTAAGATTATTCAAAGTCACAATCGTGATTTACAAATTGGCATCAGAGCCTGTCGAAAGATGAACACGACTACTTCATTTGGTCACATATCCCTTCCAAAACTTACTAAATACAATTATGACAATTGGAGCATTCAGATGAAAGCATTACTAGGCGCACAAGATGCGTGGGAATTTGTTACAACCGCATACCAAGAACCAACTGTCACGGAGATCAATGCCATGGCTGCGAATCAGTTGAAAGCATTGAAGGAGAATCGTATGAAGGCAAAGGCCGCTCTCTATCTCTTGTTTCAGTCGGTGGATGAATCGGGTTTCGAGAAGATCGCTAGTGCTTCAACAGCGAAAGAAGCGTGGGACACGCTGGAAAAGGCGTGCAAAGGTGCTGATCGAGTCAAACAAGTACGACTCCAAACATTACGTGGAGAACTCGAGGCCATGAGAATGAAGGAGACAGAAGGAGTATCAGATTACATCACGCATGTACAAACGGTGGTTAATCAACTCAAACGTAATGGTGAAACTCTACCAGATACGAGAATTATAGAGAAGATTTTGCGGTCTTTAACAGAGAATTTTGAGAATGTAGTGTGTGCTATTGAAGAGTCTAAAGATTTAGAAGACTTGTCAATCGAAGAATTAGCAGGCTCGTTGGAAGCACATGAGCAAAGAAAGAACAAGAAGAAGTAAGAGTCCCTTGACGAGGCATTAAAAACAAAGGCTATAATCAAGGACGAAAAGGCCTTATTTTCACATCAGGATAACCATGGGAGAGGAACAAATTCTGGTGGACGTGGTAACAATCTTGGTCGAGGTCGTGGTAGAGAAAATAACAACCAGGAAAGGAACCAATCGGGCGAACGCGCTAATCAAAACTCGTGTGGCAGAGGACGCGGACGTGGAAAAGGCGGACTAGGATACCGTCCAAGTGTTGACTGCTATAATTGCGGTAAGCACAGTCACTATGCAAGAGATTGTAGATCACCAAAAAGAACAGAAGAGAAGACCAACCTGGTGACAGAACCAGAAGTCGAAGAAAGTGGAATTTTATTGATGGCTCATGAAGAACAAGTCTCAGAATTTGATGCTATGTGGTACCTAGACTCCGGTGCGAGCAACCACATGAGCGGGCAGAAAGATTTATTTGTTGAAGTGGCAGAAGTTGTTCAAGGCTATGTATCATTTGGAGACGCATCAAAGATAGATGTGAAAGGACGTGGAAAAATTCGTTTCTATCATAATGGGAATGAAAGCATGATCGAAGATGTGTACTATGTCCCTGCTATGAAGAGTAACATACTGAGTTTAGGCCAACTAATGGAGAAATGCTATTCAGTACTCATGCAGAATGGAAAAATGCTATTGAATAAAAAGGAAGGTGTAATGATCGCATTAGTTAAAATGTGTAAGAGTCGCACATTCAAACTAAATCTCCATAACATTACAGGAAAATGTCTAATGAGTGATTTTTCGGATGAAGAATCTGCTTGGCATCAAAGGTTCGGGCATTTACACTTCAGTAGATTAAAGGAATTAACACGAAAGAGCATGGTACATGGGCTTCCTAATCTCAAATACGATGGTAGGTTCTGTGAAAGTTGTATCTTTGGCAAACAAACGAGAAGCTCTTTCCTAAGAAAAGCAACCTACGAGGCAAAGGGGTTGCTGGAATTGATTCACAGCGACTTGTGTGGACCGTTCACTCCTATCTCCTTTGGAAATAAAAGGTACTTTATTACTTTTATTGACGATTTCACTAGAAAGTGTTGGGTATATTTTCTGGAACAAAAATCAGAGGCCCTCGAAACATTCAAAAAGTTCAAGGCGATGGTTGAAAAGACAACAGGCCAATACATTAAGGCCATACGATCAGATAGGGGTGGAGAGTACGTGTCCATACCATTTACAAAGTTTTGTGAAGAAGAAGGAATTAAAAGGTTCTTGACAGCACCATACTCTCCCCAGCAAAACGGAATAGCCGAAAGAAAGAACCGAACTATTATGAATATGGTTCGTTCTATGTTAAAAAGCAAAAATATGCCAAAAGAATTTTGGGCAGAAGCCGTCCAGTGTGCGGTGTACATTTAGAATAGATGTCCACATGTCAAATTGGTGGATAAAACCCCTCAAGAAATCTGGAGTGGTGTGAAGCCTACGGTCTCTCATTTTAGAGTATTCGGTAGTGTGGCATATGCACATGTACCTGATCAGACACGGAAAAAACTTGACGATAAGAGCAAGATGTATATCTTTATTGGATATGATGAGAGAACTAAGGCTTTCAGATTATATGATCCTCTCGAGAAGAAAGTTACGATAAGTAGAGATGTATATGTGAACGAGGAAAGCACGTGGGACTGGAGTAACGGGTGTTTATATGAGCCTCACGACAACACTGAACATGACGCACAACAAGAGCCCTCTATTCCAACAGCCCTAAGTGATCCAATGATCGTCACTACAGATGTTGAAAAGGATGATGATCCCATACAACCAAGAATGAGGAGTCTTCAAGATATATATGATAATACCACTGAAATGCATCTTGTATGTCTTATAGAGGACAATGAAAATATCACCTTCGAAGAAGCAATAAGTAATCAGATGTGGAAGGAAGCCATGGATGAAGAAATAAAAGCTATTGAAAAGAATAAAACTTGGGAGATGGTTGAGTTACCAACGGGCACAAACCCATAGGTGTAAAATGGGTTTACAAGAAGAAGATGAATGATTCAGGAGAGATACAACGTTACAAAGCGAGACTCGTTGCAAAAGGTTACCGGCAAAAGCAGGCATCGATTATGATGAAATTTTTGCTCCGGTTGCGAGAATGGAAACAATCAGATTACTTATCTCACAGTCTGCACAAAACGGGTGGAAAATATACCAAATGGATGTTAAGTCATTCTTAAATGGTGTACTCGATGAAGTGGTTTATATTGAACAACCACCAGGTTATGCGAAAAATTTGAGAAGAGGCTAAGGTTCTGAAGTTGAAAAAAGCGTTGTACGGGCTGAAACAGGCCCCTCGAGCCTGGAATACACGTATTGATTCGTTTTCTAAAAAGGATGGGGTATGTACAATGTCCATACGAGTATGCTTTGTATATTAAACTAGTTGAAAACAAAGTATTAGTGGCGGCCTTGTACGTAGATGATCTGATCTTCACAGGAAATAACAAAAGGATGATCGATCAGTTTAAGGAATCGACGACTCAAGAGTTTGATATGACCGACATGGGACTAATGAAGTACTTCTTGGGAGTCGAAGTAAGGCATGGAACTTCTGGGATTTTTGTATCCCAAAAAGCATATGCTAAGGAGATTTTGAAGCGCTATAAAATGGAAGACTGTAATCCAGTAGTAACGCCAATGGAATTGGGCACCAAACTTTCAAAGTTTGAGGGAGGAGAATCTGTGGATGCAGACAAATATCGAAGTTTGGTTGGGAGTTTACGATACTTAACTAGTACAAGACCTGATCTATCATATAGTGTTGAAGTCGTAAGCCGGTTTATGGAAAATCCGAAGTATGCACATTGGAAAGCGTTGAAGAGAATACTGAGATATGTTAAAGGAACTGAATCGCTTGGGTTAATCTACTCAAGGTCTAACGAATACACACTTACAGTTTACTCCGACAGTGACTGGCACGGAGATGTAGATGATCGAAAGAGCACTTCTAGTTATGTGTTCTTTATGGGAAAAACAGCCTTCACATGGGCATCAAAGAAACAGCCAATAGTAGCATTGTCAACATGTGAAGCAGAATATGTAGCAGCCTCATGGACTGTTTGTCATGCAATTTGGCTAAGGAATCTGTTGAGGGAGTTAAAGAATCAAAAAGAAGGTCCAACAGAAATTAAAGTCGACAACAAGTCTGCAATTGAATTGGCAAGGAACCCTGTGCATCACGAAAGAAGCAAACACATTGATGTATGCTTCCATTTCATTAGGGAACATATAAGGAACAGGGATGTGCAATTGACTCATGTAATGAGTCGTGATCAAGCAGCGGATATTTTCACGAAGCCACTTCCAGCAGAACTATTTAACATTTGCAAACAAAAGATAGGAATGAAGGATGCAAGAGATGTGAGCTTAAGGGAGGAATTTGTTGGAAGATAATTCACATCTGCTGTAGAGTCTGCTGTAATATTATGGCAGTTACAAAAAGCAGTTATAGGGTAGTTATTATTGTTAAAAGACACAATGGTTAAGAATAAGATACAAGGTTAAAGAAAAGTCACAATGGTTGACTATGTATATATGTACGATGTTGTAACAATTGAAAGTATCAGAAATAAATAAAGCTTTTAATATCTCTGTGTTTAAGATTATTCAAAGTCACAATCGTGATTTACAATTAGGCTGTGTAAAATGGCAACTTGAATGGTGTTTGTATTCGGCTATGCTAGGCTGCTAGCTGCTTATAGCCTTATAATATTGTTTGGATCAATTCCCTGTATCAAGTAAGGAGTCTAAGTAGAAATACTAAGAAACACATCCATTTTTAGTATCTTGGAACTTCTTTATTCATAACGTGTTTTTTTGTTTTGTTTTAGGGTCGATTGATTTCGAAGAACATATACTAGCATGGATTTTATTTGTGCCACAATGAAGCTTCCAGTCAGTTTACTTTAGGAGTGGTACTTGCTTTCTATGTGAGTCTTATTATTTACTTTAGGAGTGGTACTAGCTTTCAAATGGTTGGGTTCCCGTTGAACGGATTAACCGGTTTCATTCGTTCGGTCTAAAAGTTAACTTGAATCATCGAACTAACTTCAGATTAATCAATATGGGGCCCTATAAATATGGAATACTAAAAAGAGAAAACAAATTTGAAATGCGAAGAGAGAGTGATGATTGTGAAAAAAAAGGAACACAAATTTCTTACATTATAAACTGGTTATAAATACCAATTAATTAAAATTATAAAATATGTTTTTTCTTTTATGTTTAGAACTTTGAGTATTAATGGCAGCATGTATGCGTGTTTGTGGAGAGCTGGAGTTTAGTGTTGGTTCTTTTAATCATGATTGTATATGAAATCTTCTGTTGACAAATTAAACGCGTTTTTTATGTATTTAATATGATGAGGACATCTCTACTGCCAACCTGTGATGTAATTTACTGACTTGTTTCATGTTAGCAACGTTTCTTTTGGAAAACGATGCTTTGATGTTTTAGTATGTTTTTTTATGTTTCGCATAAAGTTAACGTTTTGTTGTCTCTTAGTTATGCAGGAATGACGGTGAACCAATTAAAAATCAATTGAGTAGAAGAAGCAGGGCCAGCTGCAATCATAACCAGTCGTAACCGGTAAGTTGTATGGAAAATTCATTTTCTTATGATACTAAAAAACCATTCTGAAATGCAAGTTATAAATGTGATCTTATATGATATATGATCGTCTCAGCGACGAAGGGAAAGGATGAAGCAGTTTTATAACATACAATATAAGCTAAACTGGGCTATCCAAAATAGCGGGGTTTTTTGACGAGTTTCGTCTGATTTAAAGTTATAAATTTAGCTTGACTTCTGAAGTCAACGTGTAAATTGAAACACTTTGTTTACCCAATTCAGTTCAGTGGAAGAAGTAACAATAAATGATGATTCAAATGCCCTTAGATGCTTATAACCTCCCCCTCTATGCCCTGCGGACTTACCGCGACTGCTGAAATATGCTATTGAGGAAGCCCTTCATAACATGTCAAGAACGCAAACGGGCTGCTGAAAATAAGCTAGCCAACAACCTTTAGAATTTTGAGCCAGACGTCCCATATTTCCTTGTGTATGTAAACATTCAGAAAAATAATGGTTGCTGAAAATAAGCATGTACTGATTAGTCAGCAAGTCTTAGTCTCATATCATGTTTTGGTATTACTATTGATTAAATAAAGATTATGCGTGCATTTGAATTATACTATAAGTGGACATTCATGACTTCTACAATGCAGGACCAGGCAAGCTTGGCACAAGTGGTGTTAGCCAAGAGAAGCATGGATGAAACCGTTGCGATCGGATTTTGAAGGAAAAAGTGGTTCTTGGATCAAAGGATTCCTAGGTGATGTTTGAACAAGTTTGTTACGCGCTGACGCCGAGTTTCCGGCCATGTTTAGGAGTTGTGCTAATTATTAGCATGTAGTTACAAAACGTCATTCTAAAACTGATAGGAAGGATTTTTTTATTGGCCATGGTTCTCAACCTCTTGAACTCATTAAGGAAATAATGAGCAATATTTGGTAGTGAATCTTTGCTGCTGTGATGTACATATAACAAAGGATGCTTGTGCAGACATACACAAAAAAATATATGAACAGATAATTTTTTACATATGTATTCAAACTCATTATGGCATCCTTAATCTCTTAAATAAGATAAAACAATATTTGGGGATCATTAGCTAATATTGGCATCAGAGGGAGTAATGTGAGTAAAAACGGAATCTTATCATATTTTGATGTAGCTTTAAGAATTTGGAGATATCAAGAAATCAGATTACTTACATAAAAAAGGTTATTCTTTTCCAATTACAAAATAAAATATATTTACTTATTAATAATTTTACTTACTAATAAGATAAACAATTATTTAAGTTGATAAACAATTATTTAAGTTTTTATAACTTTTTCTTACTAAACCACAATGTATATAAAAGTAGACTTTTGCCTATAAAAAATAGTCATAAATTTTTTATACTTTTGCTTATTTTTTGAACTTTTAGTGATCCTTCTTTTACTTGCTTTTTTTCTTTTGAGTAAAAGTTGATAAAAATAACTTTTAATAATTCTTATTAATAAAAAAAATGATAGAATATACTATTAACCTTCACTTATTTCTTGCTTTATTCATATTTAATTTAGTAAGTAAATGTTATAAATTTTGTAATGCCTATTCAACCTAAGTAAATGCGGAGTAATACATTTTTATTTAACCACCAGTATTTAGCGAGGTTAATCAAAATTATTATAGCATTAATCAAGTGTCTTATGTCAGCTATACTTTTTTGTTTTTTGCACATTATGTTTTCGTTATGATGATCATGATTAGGGGTGAGAATTGGGTCGGGTCAATCGGGTTCTCGTCAATTCGGGTCGAGTCAAGTCGGGTCAAGACTAAAAAAATCACACCTGAACCTGAGCCTAATTAGAACTCAGGTCAGTCGGTTTGAGTCAATTCGGGTCGGGTCAACTCAGGTTCAGGTCAACCCGAATATAAGTAAAAAGTTTAAAAATTGGCTTATTTAAGTATATTTACAAAGTAAAATGTGTTTAAAAACTCGGTTCAAGTCGGATTGGTCGGGTTCGGGTCAAGTCAGGTCGGGTCAATTCGGGTCAAGGCTAAAAAATATAAACCCCAACCCGATCCTAATTAGAACTCGGGTCAATTCGGGTCAACCAGAATTGACCCGAATATGTTTTTGAACCCGAGTGACCCGACCCGAATAAGCTTATTCGGGTTCGGGTCGAGTTCGGCTCGGGTCAACTTTTTCGACACCCCTAATCATGATAAATTTGGAGTATAAATTAATACGGAGTAGTAAAAAATTTGTGAGGTTGAGCAGGGACGGAGTAAGAAGATGTCTCGCGAGTGTTCGAGATATTTATGAATTTTTTCGATTTACTGTTAATTTCCGAAAAAACATCGATTTTTTCTATATGAATTTAAATGCATCCAGTCTATTGAAATGTGTTTTTATTCTTCATTTTAATTCGTTTTGTAATTATGTTATATTAGGTTAAAAACATTTGTGCATCTGATTATATTAGGTTTTAGCTTCGTCCTTGAATTGAGATATATATGCTTACTAATTAAAGGATATGATATACTATATAAAGAAATTTATGAGTTTCAAAAACTAAGATATGTACTAATCATTGTATTTTATTTTATTTTGTAAAATAATATATTATTAATTTTATTTTATTATTTATACTAACTATGTACAAAAACTTTATGTAGACTTTTTCCAGTAAGTTGTTTTTGTATAGTTTCAATATGGGAGGTGATTGTCACATTTCTCAAATTGATGGCATACTCTAAATTAGTGTGTCTTGACACATATACCCTTATAAATAAAACATGATTAGAAGTGAACTAATGATATATATGTCAAGACACACTAATTTTGAGTATCCCAATCAATATGAGGAGTGAGCAAATCACCTTCCTTTCAATATGACCTAATTGTTAATGAAGCAAGCAAAGCATAATTGAGAGATAACCACAAAGGCACGATCCTTTTATGATTAAATAAATGTGAAGGCAAAACATTGTAAGGTTATGTTGTTTTTTAGATGACGTTTATCTTTTATGGGCAACTACATCTCATAATTTTAAGAGTAAAGAGCACGAAGAATTTGAAGTTTATATGTTGGGATAAAAAATGGTAAATACACACATTCAAATATCGTGTATAATCTTTATTTCACATTTGATATAAAAGCATATACTTTGTACTAACGGATAATTACCAAGTATTATTTCGTCATATCGGATTACCATTAATTTTTTGGACCTGTCATTCACTCTATTAAGATTTTATGTTGTCCCTGTCATTAACTGTTACTTATGTATTCACACAAAAGGCGCACATGTCCGATATAATTGGTACTATGCCTAAAAAACAATTTAAAAAAGAAAAGTTTATACAATAATTAGCCAAATGAAAAAACGTAAACAAAAATCAGAAGTCATACTCGCCCATCGGATGGGTTTTGCAACTAATATATATATATATATATATATATATATATATATATATATATATATATATATATATATATATATATATATATATATATATATATATATATATATATATATATATATATATATATATATATATATATATATATATATATATATATATATATATATATATATATATATATATATATATATATATATATATATATATATATATATATATATATATATATATATATATATATATATATATATATATATATATATATATATATATATATAGATATATATATATATATATATATATATATATATATATATATATATATATATATATATATATATATATATATATATATATATATATAGAGTTAGGATCAAATAAGAAGAATAACTAAAATGAGAAGGATGAGAAGAAACCACAACCGCACATTTCAGATGCACCTACAAAGTCAGATGCATCTCCCCTTAAATTTCTCACTTCTATCTGAAATATGTGGTTAGAAATCCTTCTTATTCTTCTCATTTTAATTTTTCTTCTTATTGGATCCCTACTCTATATATATATATATATACATATATATATATATATATATATATATATATATGTATATATATATATATATATATGTATATATATATATATATATATATATATATATATATATATATATATATATATATATATATATATATATATATATATATATATATATATATATATATATATATATATATATATATATATATATATATATATATATATATATATATATATATATATATATATATATATATATATATATATATATATATATATATATATATATATATATATATATATATATATATATATATATATATATAGGGGCCGTTATCGTGCTATACACTTTAAAATGAGTTATAATAGGCACATTTGTAGACTGTTGGATCTATAGATGATGATGTCACTAGAATTAATGATGATGTTTTTACAATAAATTAAATGAGATGTCAATTTTGTAAATAATTGTAAATTGAGTGGAAACTTGTGAAACACCTACTAACTACATATACGTTTTTTTAACTTTCAAGACCTTTTTTTTCTCCTACTTCCATTCATTTCAATGACATTATTTTTATTCTTTCTCTTTTGATACCGAATCACATGTAACCACAAATCACAGTTATTCAATTTGGATTCACGACCATGATACAAAGTTAATTAAAGTTCGCCTTTTATTTTGTTTCCCAACGGTTTATAATAAACACAATATTCTTATATAAAATTCTTGGTAACCTATTAATCAAAGATGCAAATTGAAAAATCACCAATCTTTGAAAATATAGCAACTGGTACTGTGGTACATAACAACATTGAAACAAATGAGCAAAAAAAGAAAATCGTTTGATACATATACTCGAACTCATACACAACAACTAAAATAACCTATACGTAAACTGATACACAAAATGACACATAGTAACCAAATAACTAATCGCCAAACTTGTTGGACACGTGTACCAAAGTAATCCTAGAAACCTTGACGTCTTCTTTGAAAATCTCCACTTGTTCCTCGACTTAGTCTGACATAACACGTATCCTGGTAGCCTCTGTCAATCATTAACGGGTCACAAGAGTAATCAAGTACCACATGTTTCTTCTTCGTCCATCGGTACACTATACGAAAAGGGTGGCAATGAGGATATTTGTCTTTCAAATCATCAAATTTGAACATAAAACATTTACATAAATTATGATACTTTGGCGATTGGGCACATAGAAGACGTTTGCAATTATTTTATTCGTAAACATAATTGCTGAAACTAATAGTAATAAATATGTAAAATTGGTCTAATACCATAATTTATGAATGCAGATATAATTTACCTATCATAATGTTTGCGCCAGCATAGCCTTCTGGATCTTATCCGTTAGAATCAAATCGAAAGACGATGGATATTCTTACGAAATGCTCAATTGGTTTGTTACGGTAACCTAAAACCTGGAGAAATTAACATTTTTATAAGCAAATGGCATTTCACTATGATGAAACGCATGTTGACAATAGCACAAAACAAAAATTTGGACATAAACTTAGAAGGCTGAGCTATGTGTCTCCAGTCAATGTCATTGATATGAATTTATCAATTGATTTATAAATAACGTAGTGTAGTAAATATATTAGCAGTATCTTACAAGCCTTAATCTGGATAAGCTACTAGTAAAGTATCATCAAATCCACTTAATACTTGTAGAATAAAAAATCACAAGTTATACTTCTACATCTAAAAATCTATAATATTTTAGACCCGAGAAAAAGTAGTCATCTAAAATGATTATCAAAGGGTGTATTTTATACCAAAATCTATATTCTAAGTAAATACTTTATAAAAGAGGAAAGTAGAAATTAGTTTGAGATGGAAAGCTATACTAGTCATGTGGTCAAACACACGATGAACAAAATCTAACACACTATCATCCAATAACATTTAAGCAACAACTATGGTCAAAAAACATAATCTGAGAATGATAACAAATGAACCTTCATACTTATCTAAAGACACAACAAACAACACATGAAAACGATTTTTCGGTGGACGAAAATGACCATATCTGATACATGAATAACAGCTCATACACCAAGAAATCATCTAAATTCATAAAGAGATCAAAGCTTGGTCTCGTCAAACGACACACGACAGGGTAGATTTAGAGAAAACAAATCTGAAAACTAATACATTGAGTCAACAAATCTGAAAAATAATCAAAATTATGACACATAACTAAAGTGGCGGAACTTGAGCAAATTCTAAAGCGGACCAAGATGATTCTAGCATACAGTGTTAGTTGATATACATAAAACATTGATATGGGTAATATACACGGTACAAAAAATCCATAAAACATGTTAAAGTTGTCAACGATTTCTAACTTAGCTCAATGAATAATTTTTAGGTACATCACTTGAATATAACAAAAGACATGTAATATACTCACGCTTTAAAAGAGTATTAGTAAAACTTAGCACAAACATATTACTTAGTTTTTACTATGGATGAGCACGGTACCGATCACCAAATTAGTGGTACCAATTTTTTTTGGAAAATAAACTAGTGGTACAGGTATCGCACCAAACAGGATTCAGATATCGGTACTGGCGCGGGTATCAGTACCGGTACCGAAAAATCAGGTTTTTCCCATTTTTTTCTGGAATTTCCCGATTTGGTACCGGTCCCGTACCGGATTAGTAGTACCTTTTTTCGCCTTATTTCATAGTCCCGATATCATACCAAACGGGATTCTAATATCAGGAATCAATACGGTTCCATTTTGGTTCCAAGATTCGGATCAAAATGCTCATTCCTAGTTTTTACCTCCTAAGTAATAAGAAACTGAGAGTTAATTGGTCATTTCCATGACTTTCAATACGCCTTATATTTTGAAATGCTTTCATCCTAGCAGTTAGGAAAATGCGAATATTTTTATGTTTATCTATGTACAACTAAAAACAGTAATCTTCAAAAACATTAAATACAACAGGCACTTGCACCTCTTATGTAACAAAAAAATACACCTACTGATACATCGACTCCTCTTTATTCCTAACAAAGTTCAAACCTTATAGCCGCACAGTTAAACACAAATTTGTTCCCACTACATATCTAAAAAGAGATTTCACAAATTATTACAACAACACTATCAACAAAGGATTGCAATAGTCGGTACCAAAAAATAAAAAACAAGATACATTTCGACAATGATCTAGTACTAATAAACACACAAAATTAAGAACCTTAACGGATAAAAAAACTTGTACTAACCTATTCGATAATACATGATCTCAAAATTCCTAGTTTAAATGAAACATTCATTCCACATCAATCTATATGAAATGCAACATGAATGCACACAGTTACAAAGCATTCATATCGAAAACAAAACATATGAAAAAAACTTATTTGGTGAAATATACAACCAACGTAAAATAAAAAAGATACCTAGATGCAAGTCAGCTTATGATAGTTCTCTTGTGCGGTGCATTGTCATGGAATAAAGAGATCACTGCTGATCGCCGATGGGGTTTGACTACGATGAGTATCACTAATATTCCTCCTAAAAATGCGTTTGATGGACGTGAGAAAAAAGATCGAAGAAAACTGATTTGAATGTGTGTAAAGAAGTGACGACAATTTTTAAGTTAGAAAAGGATGCAGAGAGAAGCAAGGGAATGTAAATTACCTAAAATGCCCTTTTGTTTATTTTGTAGTTTAAAACCGGATTATATTCAGAAATGCCACTTGTCAATTTGTTATTGGTGCTTATGATATCTTATTTTAAGGTGTAATTCACATGAACACACACACACACACATATATATATATATATATATATATATATATATATATATATATATATATATATATATATATATATATACTTAGACCATCTAAAGATCTTTTATGTAACACATAAACAAGGTCTCATGTTCATATGAATTTCCTAACTCATCCCTAAGTACCCTAACCAACCCAAAACATTAATTGTAAACAGGCTGTTCCAAAAACTATTTTGACCTACGACTGTTGCAACCCATTTTTGCCCTACTTACTGACCTCCAATTTAGTTCTCGTTTCTTTTTTCGAAAGATAACTCAAATACCTTTAAGTGAGTACCAAATTCGACTTCAGAAAGTTTACCAAACTCTAGATATGATCAAAACAAGTGACTCAAAATTCTGCCCAGTTTTTAAAAAGGAGTTTTACACAACTAGTCTAATTAATTACCCACATCATGTATAATTTTTAACCCTAATTAAACTTAGCATGTTTATTATAATTAAAATACAGAATTTATGTTAAACCTTACCCTAGATCCATCATCTATTTAAATAACAATTAACTTAAAAAGAATGAACAAGTGTTTTATCTTAAATCTAATGGAAGATGAAATACTATGAAAAACCCTAAAAAAATCTATAGATCGACGCCTCTTTTTTTTCCAGGGATTTATGTGTGTTTTGATCAATTAAAAACCTTATATACTTTAACTAAACAAGTCATAGCCCGATACAAAAAGCCTTGTTTCCTTATTTAGTTTTTTTTTCTTTTTCTTTTTTCCCTGCGTCACCTTAAACCGACTATCCCTTTTGTTATTTCTTTTTTATTTTTTTAATTATATATTATATTAATATTATTACCTTAATTTAATCTAATTTATTTCATCCCCTAAAGTCTCCAAAATGTTAAAACCGTAAAACTAGTCATTTTTACGCGATTACCATAAAATATGTAAAATACTAAATTTTATGAAAACTCTTAAAATAAGTTAGTGACTTAATAACTAAGTCCAAAAGAAATTAAAACTAACCCGTAAAGTATTCCCGACACTAATTCCTAAGCCCGAGACCTCTAAACGCTAAACCCTCGTATCATAAATATACGATTTACTATAATACATATACGTACATATAAAATGACCTCATAAAATACCTATTCTATCATAATAACATCCATGTGAACTAATGAGAACGAACTATCCCCATCGTATCATCATATAACGTATCACGTACTACATATAACGATGTCTAACATCCAGTCAAAGGCTAAAATATACACATATAGCACATAAACGCACACTAAAGACATAATCACGTCAAACAGTCCTAAGTGACAAATCTAAGAATTTAGGATTGTCACATCACTCCCTCCTAATTGAAATCTCATCTCGAGATATACTCTTTGGGATCAGCCACATCATTCACAAATAACTGAGGATACTTGTTCCTCATAAACTCCTTCTGTTCCCACGTGAACTTCGGCCCACGTTTCGAATTCCATCGTACCTTAACTAGCGATATATTTACTCCTCTCTAAGGTTTGACCCTCATGATCCCTCCAACATTAAACTCCAATGATTTAAGTCTCTTGTCAGCATAACATCTTTTGTCGGTCTCTCACCGTCTTCAGTTTCTCCTTAAGAACTATTAAAAGACATCCATTACTTCTAATATGTTTTCTACAAACTCCCAGTACCTTTCCATTTCCCAAAGCATCCGATAAACCCCACCACGGAATTTCATCTTGATCTCTTGCTTCACCACCAATTCAGTACTTATTCTTATAGGATCGATCCAAAACTTGCCAATAATTCTTATCAATGGACTCAATAAGACGAAGCCAAAATTAAGTTTAGAACCACCAAACCTCAGATAGCGAATCCGACCTACGGTTAACTGACGGGATTTCACGTGCACAAATTAAAACAAGTTAAAACAAGTTAAAACTAAGAGACTCAAAAGAAAACTCAACCCTAAACATGTATCAATTCAAAATGACCCTTGAAAACGAACAAACGACCCAAGAAACACCCAATGGTAAAAAAAACATATTACGACGCGACATATTATTAAAACTTTGCACAAAACCGACTTCCTCCTAAAATAATTTTTCTTCTAAAATTTTATGTTAGTTGTTTTTAAAACTAAAGAATCATCTTAGTGATTAATGTAATCCTTTTTAAATGAAAAGAAATAAGTGTATGTGGAATTTTCATGAACTCAATTTAGCCTTGTATTTTTAAATAATTTTAAATGACATAAATCTGTTAAACTCACTTATAAAATATTTAAGTAGGAAAATTTTATTTTACTTTATTTTAAAGAAGGTCTCTTAAAAATCTAATGAACCATTGTTGATCATATGAAAGAGAAAATATATATTTATATTATATCTTATTTTAATAACCCAATGTTGCTCATAACTATAATAAAAATTGTTTTCACAAAAATGATTTTCTGAACACGTTAAATGTTTGACACCAAAAGCTCGACCTAAACACGAGAATTTTTATTTAAAATTTCCAGTACTTTCATATACATTATAAAGAGTTCCCAAATCAAAAATCTTTAGCTAACTCATTCATTTGGTAAGGTTTTGATTCAAATTCCCGAAATCTAAATTTATTTCTGATCAGCATACTGTTTTTGTAACGACTGATTGACGACCTTACCGAACTCTGTTTTCGACGAACTTTACCTTTCTGAAAAGTAGACTCTCTGAGCTATATTTTAAAAAAAGAAACTCGGCCAAAGGTGTTACCTACCGCCCAGAACAGTCGACGCAATACAACCTAAACAAATTAACTTTTTTTACGCCTTAATACATTAACCCTCTAAACATCATTAATCACCCCTTCAAGACATAAGTGGATCTTAATTACTATCTATTTTTTTAACCACGCTTCCAACACTTTACCCTTATTTTACCGAATTACAAACAACTATATTAACTCTATAGTAATTTTCAAAGTCTTTTTCAATATACCGTCTAAAAGAAATGTAAGACTCAACACAAAAGACATCATTATCCCCAAAAGAAATCTCAAGCTATTTGAATAGCTTTAACAACAAAAGTACCATTTTAAAACGTACACGTGAAATGGTAAATCGAAGAATGCGCTACAACGGACGTTGAATATCTAAAAGAGAAGCGAGCTAGCAAACCCTTCTAAGAATACAATCGATAATTGTAGGAGAATCATACATATATAGGCAAATTAGGATACATACAGTCAAATCCGTCCAACAAATACCATACAAGCATGTATTAACCCTCCTTCATGCAATCATAATTGAAAGCCCATTGGTGTTGTGGCACATATATAATTACGTAGGCCTCCATGATTATACATGTTCCCTTTCACCAATGTACTCCCTCCTATGATGACATTTATAAGAAATTAATACTACACATAACACATCAATCGAACAACTCAAATAAGCACATAATCACATCAATAAAATAAGGTCCAAAATTCCATGTATTAAAATAACGTAGCCAATACATAAAACACATAAATTTGTAGTCTAGCTATCCCAACATAGACATAACCCAAAATGCATAAAGAAACATGAAATCATAATCAAACAAAATCCAACAATGACGAGTGTGGACGAATATGTTCAACCCGCACTAGTCAAAAACTCGAAAGGAAAATAAACATGCGACTAACTATGGACGACTATGGTTCAATCCATACTAGTCTAAAACTCAAAAGAAGACATGAGACTAAGTATGGACGACTATGGTTCAATCCATACTAGTCAAAACTGATCAGAAAACATCATAAATAAGTATCAATAATATCCCGAAAATATAAATCAATATCATAAAAGTAGTTCATATAAAAAAGACGGAAATTAACATTCAATCACATCATATACTATAATGCACATGTACTCCTATGAAACCTATATGCAGGGATCCTTAAGCTATAGACTAGGCTAGGCAACCTAATTCTCTATAATCATTGTCTCTGATACCATTCTGTCACACTCCACCATGGCGGAAACACGGGGCGAGATGTATGGATATCATCACAACAAACGGTGTCTCTATAGAGAAAACTAAAATGCAAATATAATGTCATAAATGGCGACACAATGTCGTGACAATATCTCAACCAAATGTAGAGAGTCTAGGTAAGTAGGTAAAAGTTTCACCTCTTACCCAAGACAAACAAATATCAAACATTCAAACATATAGGTGTCTAACGATTTCACTTATTCAAATGACAAAATTAAATCTAAGAGGAAATGGATTCCCCAAAATGCAACCTAGCAGCTTCTAAACTCTAGCCACTTCTAACATCATCTCTCATAACTACATCACCTTAAAATGACACTAAAATCTGTCAACATAAAGTTGGTGAGAACATATGTTTACTCTATCTAAAACATCGTAAAAAACCTTAATATCCGTTGTAAGTAAGTTGAAGAAAACAAGTTAAAGCAATGGACCATAATGTGATAATCATGTTACATACAACTATAAACAAAACTCAATTCAAATACCAATTACATCTACAATTTTCAAAACACACTATAGCAACCAAGAACATACAATAAGAGCAATGCACTACACCTATCCGGATCTTTCCCACACCCCTTGTGGAAGATGAACCATATCTCGTCGAGATATCTTGCCTCCGAGGAGACGATCACAAGAACAACAAGAACTCACAACTGGTCACATAGACGCTCATACATCTATGTGCTAAACCAAACCCTAACACAATCAAGATTCACATACCAGAACACATAAACACGCATATCACACATTAACACAACTATGTCCACAAATTTTTAAAAACATAGTATCAATACATTTAAAAACATTACATGTGTCATCTCTATCCCATACTAGAAAAACATTTAAAAACTTAGTGAAAATAGGACTATGAACTCACCTGATAGAGCTTCTCCAAATGCCCGCACACTAGCAAAATCTGAATGTAATAATACATACAATCAAGAAATAAAACCATAAACCATAAAGGCTCATCAATCTATGATGGATGTCTAACCCTCTTATACATTCTAATCTCATCTTATGGCTATAAGTATCCCATTACACCTCTCTATAATCCGCTTAACTATGTTAAGTTCATAACCTAACACATTCTCATTTTACCCAAAACAGTCTCCTTTTTCATGCTCCAAAATATGGAACGAACCCCCCCTCCCCCTTAAACAAAATAACATCTTATGTAAAGAAAACCCTATTCCCTTACATGTGTTAGATTTATCTCACAATTTGCCCCAACCTTAAAGCTACTGTTAAGGGCCTGATATATATATATATATATATATATATATATATATATATATATATATATATATATATATATATATATATATATATATATATAGAGTTAGGTTAATGTAGTGTATTTGGTTAAAGTTATTAAAATAAAAAGTAATTTAAACTATTGGATCTCTTAAATGATATAATAGATGAATTTAATGTTAAACTATTGATATTTGTGTAATAGTTAATAGGTGTCAAATTTAAAGGCAATTTTGTCAAAAGAGCATTAATATTTTAAATGTTATTTAATGTTTGACTTTAATTAAACGAATGACTTTTAGTTAAAAAATTAATATATTGCTTTTGTGGTACTTCGTGTAAAGAATACCGTAATTGTGTTTGTATTGCAATCTTATATTCTTGGTACATTAGAAAACTAGTAAAAAATCCGAACACTTTTTTAATTGATACATATTTTTTTAATTGATACATAGTCTTACACAAGTGCTAGATTAAAGTTACTGGTACATAGATTTAATATTGGTACATAGTTTACACAAATGCTATACTAAATTTATTGGTACATAGATTTACACAACCACTACACTTCTTTTTATTGATAAATTCATTACACATAATTTTACATAACTGCTACACTAAAATTATAAAACGTACTAAATAAAAAAAATCATGGTTATATAAAAAATCGGCCAAATATTCTAGAACATCAGTTGAGATGGAATAAGTGATACATACGATGTAGATACAAAAAAAAGTTAAACTTGACATGGTTATTAATAAGATTGATTGATGATACATACAACATTTTTTATAAAATAATTATATACTTTTACAATTATAAGTTTATAACTACTATGACATAAACATTAGAATATTTAAAAATCTAAAATAGCATCATACTCAAACTAACCAAAACCCAATCTAAAAACACTTGATCTTCATGCCTCAACGAAATAACATGTATCATCTAATGAAGATCTCAAAAACAGGTATAGATCGACAACCCGTCGACAAACTAAAAGAGTTGATACACTGAAGGCTTATAAAACGATGATGGCATCGAAATCAAATCGACGACTACTATATGATCCAGTTACCTATGTCGGAGTGCACGTTAGTTTTTGCGACACCTTGATGTGTTTATCATCTAGAACGAAAAGAGAGAAATGATTTCGTACATCTTTGATGTAGAAAAAATTAAAATGAATGAATATATGTAGAAGTAATAACAGATCTAGAGTTTTAATATGTGTAGTGCCTTTAATGGAAAATGATGTTTGTTGTGATGGTAGAAAAATAGGACGTCAATATAGGTGATCATAGGGTTTGGTACGGAAATGAAGGGGTGGGTCAAACAATACCCTTAATCCTATATAAACGTATTTAATAATACTTTAATGCTATTGATCTTATTTTAATAAAAACATAAATCTAATGGTCCAAAATACTTTTCATTTTAACAAATATAAGAGTGTATACTATTTTAACTCAAATCTATATATATATATATATATATATATATATATATATATATATATATATATATATATATATATATATATATATATATATATATATATATATATATATATATATATATATATATATATATATATATATATATATATATATATATATATATATATATATATATATATATATATATATTATATATATAGGTATAATTATGATTTGAAACCACACTTTTTAATCTAGTCATATCCCAGTCACATAGCAATTAAAATCTCCATTTTCCCCGTTTTTTGTGATTCGAAATCGCACCTTTTTGAAAATCCAGTTTTGAAAATGCGTTTGGAAGCTCTCTTTTTGAAATTGTGTCAAATAAAGGCACTAAAAAAGTAGATTGGCAAGATTCGAACCCTGTTCACTGCGAACAGAGAACAACCTTCTGACCACTGTGCTTTTCCCCAATTTTTGATTTACAATAAAACAAAATACTTAAATGTACTAACAAATCTATTACTTAATATCATTAGGATAATATTATATCATTCGTATATTATCATATAACCATTCCTTAAACCATAACATTTTCATTGTTTATCATCATAATAGATATAGATTTATTATAACCTAAAAAAGTCAAGTAATAATAGATCCTCCGTTTTGTTTATCATAAAAACCTAAACCACCATTCAGGATTCATCTTAAAAAGGTATTTAAAAACGTGGTATGAAACAACATGACTCTTTTTCTCAAAACCATCCTCCCTTTTCTCAAAACCCTTATGTTACATAAGATATTCGCTGGTATGATTTTCTAGACCTTCTTGATACAATGGATTTGTATAGGGTTCTGATTTTAGTTCTCAGAATCTCCTCGAATTGATTACAGCTCTAAGTGGAATGATTTGTTCTTGGTGACAAATAGTAGGTTTGGTTTTCTAATCTATTTAAAAGATAAGATAAGTAAAAGAAGTAAATAAGGATTTAAACCAAAAGCAGTGAATGAAATCAAACTTGAAACAATTAAATGATTAAACAGAAAAATGTCCTTACTGAAAACTTGCTATATGCGGAATAAATGATGATCCGGAATAAACCTTCTACTCGGAATAAAAGTTCTACGTGGAATAAATGACCTATGCGGAATAAAAGCTGCTATTCGGAATGTCGGCTACTCGGATTAATGGGTTCCATCCGGAATGTTAACACCATGCGGAATAAATGACTTTACTCGGAATATCAAAGCCTATGCGGAATATATTGACCATGCGGAATGTAAGACTATTCTGAATAAAGAGACCATGCGGAATAAAATTACTAATCGGAAAAGAAGGCTATGCGGAATTATGAACCTATGCGGAATATTATAAACATTCCGAATGGGAGAAAATGTAAGAGGACTATCCGGAATATATATATATATTCCGAATAAGATAAAAAGGAAACACTCTATACGGAATAATGAAGATATTCCAAATAAGGGACAAGTGCATAGACTATACGGAATAAACTAGAAATGGAAGAACAGAAAGCAGGCTCAAGAACAGGGGAACGCGACTTTTTAACCAAAACGAACCAAATGAACAAAAACGTTTTAACCAAACTAACCTATAATCATTTAATAAGCATAAGCAACAAATCCCAACAATAAAAACACAAATTCAACAACTTTTTAAGATCAAAACTCAAATTAATAAGAACTTAAGAACTTTGAATAAAAGATGATGATGAATAAGAGTAATGAAAAGATTAAAATGAAAACTTATATTGATGATTAAGATTCAGTAAACAAAAGGAAAGGATCAAACTTACAAGATTAAAGAACAAATCAGAGAAGATGAAAAACCACTCCTTAAGGGAGATGGTTTCCTACGAACTAGGAAGAGTGTAACTGAAAGAAAAAACTAGATGCCAAAATTTGTGAGGGTGATCCCTTTATATAGGCTGAGTGGTTGGTTGGTGAGTGGGCTTTCTCCCTTTCTTCTTGTCTTCTCGTCTTTTCAGAAAAGTTGACGTTTTCGATTCTGATTCGGGATTTGTCGACGATTAAATTCAACTCGTCTTTTAATTTCTTCGTTAAATAGACTTGAGTTTCTTCGACATATGTAAATCTTCCATCTTTGGGCCTTTTCTTCGATTAATCTTCAAATAGGTCCATTGACTTCAAATCTTTTGCATCTTTTAGACAATAGACTTCGTCTTTAGTCTTTTTCCTTGATAAAACCCGTGCAATCCCATGTTTTCTTCAATAGTCATCCGGTTTACTCTGAAAACACAATAAACACAAAAACCACGCATAATTCCAAACAAATGATATTAAATACGTGTTTTGGTCTTGTTTTAGCCAGAAATAAGTGGTAAAAGGATGGGTGTTTACACACCTATCAAATCCCCTACACTTAACCATTGCCATGCCCTCATGCAATGCTTAGTGATAAAGCAAATTTTACATTTTTCTCATAATCAATCAACCTTGGCCTTATTAACATACTACTAAACAAAAATTAGAGTACTAAGAGAAATTAAAACTTCAAAGTAACAAAAGGATGGAAATAACTTGCAAAGAAATTAAGGACTTACATTAGGGCTTTGGTGCTGCGAAGATTTATCATCCTCAAGTTTCACGTTCCCCAAACTAAGATTAAAAACGAGATCATTGTTATTATAAGTTAGCAAATCAAACACTTACACACATGGCTTAATTAAATGCTTAAACTCCCTTATTCCTAGGTGTATCTCTTATATTTTATTTTTGTCTTAGAATGATCATGAAGATGCATTTTTGGACTTATTTCGATAGTTTATTTAGGCTGAAAGCAAAGTAGGACGATTTGATCAATAGTTAGCTAAAGGACAAAATCTCTTAAAACTGCTTCTCGGGATATCAAAAAGTTCATATCTTGGCATAACTTGGTTCACGATTTGAGACCTTTCTCGGGCCGATATTTGGCATGTACTTCATACTTCATATCTTGAGAGACGTTCTTGAGATTATGGTCTTCTCTTCGTTAATAGAGTTTCTTCACTTGGAGACTTTTGAGGGGTACTCCAACTTTGTTGACCACGACTTCATGATTATTTCTTCAATCTCTAATTGGGATTTTGAGATACAACGATCCGCCTCCTTTTCGGACTTGGATCTATTTATCCTCATACCTTGTTAGGGTCTTTTCGGATAGACTTCTCCATGATCTTTATGGGAGTTGATTGCTTTTCGTCGTGAGTCTTGATCCTTCATATTGATTTTGAGAATAATGCTTTTCACATCACTTAGGATCTTTAGCAATAAGATTGAATCCTCATGCCTTGTTAGGGCCTTTTTGGACTCGCCAATCTTCGCGCCCCGCTTCATAAGTTATGCCTTGGCTATGAACTCTTATCATTACCGAGCAACTTTTAAACGATCTTGGGCTAGAAGCTAAGTAACTTTTCAAATCGTACGACCTTACTTATTGTAGATAAATTATTAGCAAGTGATGGGAGAATAGGCAGATAATTACACCAAGTGAGCTTGTGCAAGAATACCGACTTATAATTGACTCTATCATTTCTCGTCCTCCCCAATTTAAAATCTCAAGTAATGATACTCGTGGATGCTTAGCCTAATAAACTAATTAAGGTCTACATGGTTAAGGATACTAGCTAGAATAAACTTGGATAAGTCTATTCGGTTTGAGTCAAACTAATCGCAACGGGCCTAATATGTCAAAGATTTCAAAACTAGCTACACCACTTATTAATATTTTTGACTTTATTGCGAGATATATACATATGAAAGCAACGATAAAAATTTAAAAATTACGACTAAATAGCCAAAGTTAATTAAAAATTTGAAAAATGTTGAAAAAGATGATTTTCTGGTTAAATGAAGGCATTTTCATGAAAAAGTCCACTTAAAACTTCGATAGAAGTCCCCCCTACACTTAAGATAAACATCGTCCTCAATGTTTAAGCATGTGGGAAAAGTCTCCCCTACACTTAGGACATTGTGTACGTTGGTTAACTCAAGTTAAGGAAGAGACGACTAACGTGATCAATTTCAAATGTGAATATGAATAAAATTGAATCACGATAGTTGAGAGATAGAACCGGATTTCGGATAACACGGGAGCACGGTTCTTCAAAGGTTCCAAGAGTGTGTTCATCCCTGTAATCACATCACCACACAAAGACAAACACCTATATAGGCCCCCTACACTTAGGAGGTTAAAACGAAAAGGGATAGATACTCGGGCTGCCTCCCGAGGAGCGCTTGTTTTTGATAACCAAGTCACGAGCCTGACTCGACCTAAAATTAGTTCATGGGGAACGTGGTGAGGGATGGAATCATCTCATGAGAGATGTCCTCACCAAAGTACAACTTCACTCGTTGGCCATTCACCTTAAAATTAGGTCCATTAGGTTGAGCGAGCTCGAGAGTACCATATGGAAATTTTTTGGCAATGGTGAATGGGCCGGACCAACGAGATTTCAGCTTGCCCGAAAAGATTTTCAACCGAGAGTTAAAAAGTAAAACTTTGTCTCCAACTTGGAACTCTCGGTTCTTAATCTTAGAGTCGTGAATGAGCTTAGTCTTCTCTTTATAGATCAAAGAATTTTCATAAGCATCATTACGGAGTTCATTCAGCTCATTGAGTTGGATCTTGCGTAGGTCACCGGCTTTGTTGATATCGAAATTAGCCCACTTCAAGGCCCAATAAGCCTTGTGCTCCAACTCAATGGGGAGGTCGCACGCTTTTCCGTACACGAGACGATATGGTGTACAACTAATCAGAGTCTTGTATGCGGTACGAAAAGCCCACAAAGCATCATCAAGTTTATCAGCCCATGAGGCACGATGCTCTCCCACGGTTCTTTCCAGAATTCGCTTTAATCCTCGGTTGGATATTTCAGCCTGGCCATTAGTTTGTGGGTGGTAGGCGGTGGAAAGACGATGATTTACACCATACTTAGCCATGACTCTTGCGAATTGGTCATCACAAAAATGAGTCCCGCGATCACTAATAATGGCACGAGGCACACCGAATCTAGCGAATAGAGATTTAAAAAAGTTACAAACCACCCTTGCGTCATTCGTAGGTAAAGCTTTGGCTTCGACCCACTTTGAAACGTAGTCAACGGCTACAAGGATGTATTTGTTTCCTTTAGAGGAAGGGAATGGCCCCATAAAGTCGATACCCCAAACATCAAATATTTCACATTCTTGAATGAAATTCTGAGGCATCTCGTCTTTATGTGTGATCTTGCCTTGTTTTTGGCAAGCATCACAAAGTTTAACCATATTGTGAGCGTCACGATATATGGTGGGCCAATAAAATCCCGATTCAAACACTTTTTTGGCGGTGTAGTTGGGACCAAAGTGACCACCGGTGGGTCCTTTGTGGAAAGCGTCAAGGATTTCTAAAGCTGCCGGTCCATCAACACATCAACGAATAATCAAATCAGCACATTGTTTGAATAGATACGGGTCATCCCAAAAGTAAGTCTTGATGTCTTTGAAGAACTTCTTCTTTTGCTGGGATGTTAGCCCGTCAACGAGAATTCCACCCGCTAAGTAGTTTGCAATGTCTGCAAACCATGGGGTTTCATCAGCAGTTGAGTTGATAGACATTAAGGTCTCCAAGGGAAAAGAATCATTGATTTCTTTGTTCGGATGATCCCCTTGGTAAGGATCCTCAAGTCTACTGAGATGATCCGCGGCTAGGTTTTCAGCTCCTTTTTTATCGCGAATTTCGATTTTAATTTCTTGGAGTAGCAAAACCCAGCGAAGAAGTCTTGGTTTGGAATCTTGCTTAGTCAACAAGTACTTCAGCGCGGAATGATCGGTGTAAACGATTGTGGTGGAAAGGACAAGATAGGGGCGGAACTTTTCAAAGGCATAGACAACAGCTAAAAGCTCTTTTTCGGTTGTCGTGTAATGCAATTGAGCCCCAGTCATTGTCTTGCTAGCGTAATGGATTGGTTGGAAGTGTTTGTTCACTCTTTGTCCCAAAACCGCACCAATAGCAAAGTCACTAGCATCGCACATCAACTCGAAAGGCAGCTCCCAATTAGGGGTAACCAAGACGGGTGCCTTAGTTAGCTTATCCTTAAGCGAGTTGAAGGCTTCGATACACTCTTTGGAAAAGATAAAAGGAGTATCTTTTTCCAAGAGGTGGGTCATCGGGCGAGCGATTTAAGAAAAATCTTTGATGAATCGACGGTAGAAGCCCGCATGCCCAAGGAAACTTCTCACACCCTTCACTGTTGAAGGTGGAGGCAACTTAGCGATAACATCGACTTTAGCACGGTCTACTTCAAGACCGGCTTTGAAGATTTTATGTCCTAGCACGATGCCCTCTTTTACCATGAAATGGCATTTTTCCCAATTAAGAACAAGGCGAGTGTCTTTACACCTCTTAAGCATACGTTCTAAATTGGCAAGGCAAGCAGAGAAAGAATCGCCATAAACCGAGAAATCATCCATGAATACTTCCATAGTGTCTTCCACCATGTCATGGAAGATAGCCATCATACACCTTTGGAACGTCCCAGGAGCATTACATAAACCAAAAGGCATGCGTTTTTAAGCGAATGTTCCATAGGGACAAGTGAATGTGGTATTTTCTTGGTCCTTGGGATCGATGGGAATTTGAAAATACCCGGAGAAACCGTCTAAGAAGCATTAATAGTCATTACCAGCAAGACGCTCTAGCATTTGATCCATGAAAGGAAGAGGAAAGTGATCTTCTCTCGTGGCATCATTGAGTTTGCGATAATCAATACAAACTCTCCACCCAGTAACGAGACGAGTGGGAATCAACTCGTTGTGTTCATTGGAAACAACGGTTATTCCGCCCTTCTTGGGCACACAATGGACGGGACTTACCCATGGCGAATCCGAGATAGGGTAAATCAAGCCGGCATCTAGAAGTTTGATAACCTCTTGTTTGATGACGTCATGAATGCGAGGATTAACCCTTCTTTGGCTCTGGATTGCGGGTTTAAAGTCATCTTCCATGAGAATCTTGTGAGTACAAAAGTTCGGATCAATTCCGCGGATATCGGAAATTTTCCAAGCAATTGCCTTCTTATGATCTTTAAGCACAGCGATTAGGCGAGATTTCTCTTCTTCTTTCAAGTCCTTCGCGATGATGACGGGCGACTTCTTCTCTTCTTCAAGGAACACGTACTCGAGATGGGGTGGCAACTCCTTAAGTTCTAAATCCGGAGTATTGTTGATGGGAGGCGTTTTCAAAGTCGGAGTATCGATAGCAATAACCGTGGGAGATGGTGGAGAAAGATTGTCTTCGTTGAGAAGGTTTTCAAAGAAATGCATGTCTTCATCCCCATCGGTGGGAGAATCATCATTAGCTAAGTTCACATCTCCCATGGTGGCTTCAAGATCTTACCAAAACAAATCACTTTCTCCAAATAGAGACAGTGATGAATCAATAGAGGAAACGGTTTCAACATTGGGAAGAGAGGTAGGAATATTTTTACAAGCATCATTAAAGTGTTCTTCACAAGCCTCATCCAGAACGTCAATACAATTAACACTCTCGTATGAATAAGGTTGTTTAGACAACTTTCCCATGTTGAAGACGATTTTATCGTCACCCACTCTCATGATAAGCTCACCGGCTTCAACATCGATGAGAGTGCGACCGGTCCTCAGGAATGGACGACCCACGATCAAGGGAACACGAGGGTCCATCTCATAGTCGACTACGATGAAATCGGCAGGAAAAGTGAATTTGTCGACTCCTACAAAGACGTCTTCGGCTATCCCCACTGGATAAGCAACCGTACAGTTAGCTAATTCCAAAGTCATTTTGGTGGGGACTAGCTCAGGGAGAGATAATTGCTTCCACACACTTAAAGGCATTAAGTTGATACTGGCACCTAGATCGGCTAGGGCCATGCAATTCTCTACTCCCGGGAAGTTGCAAGGGATTAAGAAACGACCCGGATCACCAAGCTTGGTTGGCAATTTCCTTAAGAGCACTACAGAGAAATTCTCATTAAGTTGGGTGTTGGCGATATCAAGAAGCTTCTCCTTGTCACTCAGAAGATCTTTAAACATTTTTGCGTACTTAGGCATGTGAGCGAGAGCCTCAGCGAAGGAGATATTGAAATTCAGTTGTTTAAACATTTTAAGAAAGTTCGAAACCTGAATATCATCCTTGCTTTTGAGCTTCTCTTTCCTCAACCTTGATGGATAAGGTATATCGGATGAAGAGGAAAGCTTTGGGATCGAAGGATCACTCACATCCTTGGGTGGAGGAGGGGTAGAAGTAAGAGGTGGAGAAATTGGGGAAGTAGAAGGATGAGGAATAGAAGCAGGTGACTCATTCTCCTTAGTCACAATCACTGGTGGAGGTATAGGAAGCTCGGGTTCCTTGGTACCTTTGCCACTGCGAGTGGTGATTGCTTTCATCTCCCCTCTTGGATTCGCAACGGTGTTACTCGGAAGAGTACCCGAAGAAGAGGGTTGATTACCTTGGAAGAAACTAGCCATCATGTTCTTTAAGTCATTCGTTTGACTATCCAAAGTATTTCTCATGTCAGCTCTCAGATCGTTCCCTTGTTTCACCAGGTCTGCTTTTAAGTTGCGCACTTCCTGTTGGAGATTATCCACGATCACATCGTTAGTCCTCATGTAGGTTCCAATGTCTTGATGTAATGCGGGGGGTTGGTTGGAAGGAGCATTGTATGCGGGTGGTTGATAAGCAGGTTGCTGGTAAACTTGGTTGTTTCGTTGAGGTGGTTGTTGCTGTTTGTGAGGTGGTATGTATGGTGTACGAGGTTGTTGTTGTTGTTGAGGAGGGCGATTGAGGTTTTGTTGTTGGTTTGGGTTGTTAGGAGGAAAACCGGGTGGTGAGAGATAGTTGTTGGAGCGGTAGCTAAGCAGGTTGCGGTCACCTTGAGGACGAGCTTGATAAGCGGGTTGACGATAGGTGCCATAAGCTGCATTCACATTTTCAGAAGGCAAGTCTTGGGTGGCAGTACAAGTGGTGTAAGAGTGAGGACCACCGCATATCTTACATGGTTGGCTAACAGCATTGACTTGAGCGTCTTTAGCGTTTCTAGCATTGATGCTGTTGGTGTTGCTGGCGGTTTGGGTAGCAAGCGATTCAAGAAGCGTAGTGATTTTGTCAAGTCGCTTATCGCTGTCACTAGTACTATCACTAGCGACATTGGTCCGAACACTCTTGGTTTGCACACGAGACTTATTCTCAATGATATCCCAAGCAGCATTGGAAGTCTTAGCCAAAAGATTACCCCCCGAGGCACTGTTTAGTGAATCTTGGTCATTCATGCTTAAACCATTATAAAAAGTGTTAATTTGGTGCACTTTGGTAAAACCATGTTGTGGGCATTTTCTTAAAAGATCTTTGAAACGGTCCCAAGATTCACTAAACAACTCATCGTACTTTTGTTCAAAATTGATAATTTCATTCCGCAAAGCGGTAGTACGAGAGGGTGGGAAAAAGTAATTGATAAACTTGGTCTCCAAATCTGTCCACGAAAGAATACTCTGTGGCGGTTCCTTAGCAAGCCAATGCCGGGCTTGTCCCTCTAAAGAAAAGGGAAAAAGTTGTAAACGGATTACCTCTTGTGGAACACCATTGAATTTGACCGTATTGGTGAGTTGCAAGAATCTCTTGATGTGTTCATGTGGATCATCAATGGTACGCCCCAAGAATGGTTGAGCTGAGACCATCTGGATAAAGCCGGATTTGAGCTCAAAGTTGTTGGCTGCAATCGTGGGTATGACAATTGGATCATTGTTACCATCTACATGTGCTTGCAGAAGTTCAATCATCGGGCGATTATCCGGTAGAGGCTCATTGTTGTTGTTATTATTGTTGTTGAAAGGTGGTTGTTATTCTTATTATTATTGTTTTGAGGTGGGCTATTGTTTTTGTTTTGTACACCGGCCATGTCTAAGTCTTCGAGAGGCTCGGGCTCTTGATAAGACGTTGATTGTGTACGCATGCACCTGCAAAAGAACTAACAAGGCAAAAATAAAGCAGAAATATTTTTGGTTTTTATGTTTTTTAATTTTTAGGATTTTTGAAAATTTTATATTTTTTTGGGTTTTTTGAAATTTTTTATGAAAAAGTAACGTTCACGGTGAACGGATCCCAAAATCCATGTTCTCACAAAAAACTGTTGATCTTAACGAGAAGAGCCGACAGCGGCGCCATTTGATACAATGGATTTGTATAGGGTTCTGATTTTAGTTCTCGGAATCTCCTCGAATTGATTACAGCTCTAAGTGGAATGATTTGTTCTTGGTGACAAATAGTGGGTTTGGTTTTCTAATCTATTTAAAAGATAAGATAAGTAAAAGAAGTAAATAAGGATTTAAACCAAAAGCAGTGAATGAAATCAAACTTGAAACAATTAAATGATTAAACAGAAAAATGTCCTTACTAAAAACTTGCTATATGCGGAATAAATGATGATCCGGAATAAACCTTCTACTCGGAATAAAAGTTCTACGCGGAATAAATGACCTATGCGGAATAAAAGCTGCTATTCGGAGTGTCGGCTACTCGGATTAATGGGTTCCATCCGGAATGTTAACACCATGCGGAATAAATGACTTTACTCGGAATATCAAAGCCTATGCAGAATATATTGACCATGCGGAATGTAAGACTATTCTGAATAAAGAGACCATGCGGAATAAAAGTACTAATATGCGGAATTATGAACCTATGCGGAATATTATAAACATTCCTAATGGGAGAAAATGTAGGAGGACTATCCGGAATATATATATATATTCCGAATAAGAGAAAAAGGAAACACTCTATACGGAATAATGAAGATATTCCGAATAAGGGACAAGTGCATAGACTATGCGGAATAAACTGGAAATGGAAGAACAGAAAGCAGGCTCAAGAACAGGGAAACGCGAATTTTTAACCAAAACGAACCAAATGAACAAAAACGTTTTAATTAAACTAACCTATAATCATTTAATAACCATAAGCAACAAATCCTAACAATAAAAACACAAATTCAACAACTTTTTAAGATCAAAACTCAAATTAATAAGAACTTAAGAACTTTGAATAAAAGATGATGATGAATAAGAGTAATGAAAAGATTAAAATGAAAACTTATATTGATGATTAAGATTCAGTAAACAAAAGGAAAGGATCAAACTTACAAGATTAAAGAACAAATCAGAGAAGATGAAAAACCACTCCTTAAGGGAGATGGTTTTCGACGAACTAGGAAGAGTGTAACTGAAAGAAAAAACTAGATGCCAAATTTTGTGAGGGTGATCCCTTTATATAGGCTGAGTGGTTGGTTGGTGAGTGGGCTTTCTCCCTTTCTTCTTGTCTTCTCGTCTTTTCAGAAAAGTTGACGTTTTTGATTCTGATTCGGGATTTGTCGACGATTAAATTCAACTCGTCTTTTAATTTCTTCGTTAAATAGACTTGAGTTTCTTCGACATATGTAAATCTTCCATCTTTGGTCCTTTTCTTCGATTAATCTTCAAATAGGTCCATTGACTTCAAATCTTTTGCATCTTTTGGACAATAGACTTCGTCTTTAGTCTTTTTCCTTGATAAAACCCGTGCAATCCCATGTTTTCTTCAATAGTCATCTGGTTTACTCTGAAAACACAATAAACACAAAAACCACGCATAATTCCAAACAAATGATATTAAATACGTGTTTTGGTCTTGTTTTAGCCAGAAATAAGTGGTAAAAGGATGGGTGTTTACACACCTATCACTTCTCTACGCACCATAATATTCTATATATTTTCCAGTCCCAAGTGCGTAGATTAACAGAATGCCTTTGTTTCAGGGCACAATCATCTTACATTTTATTTCCATTTTAATATCATATTTTCATATTTTGTTGGAAACATGGTTTTGTACCCTTGGTAATTATCTATTCAGAGACGTACTAAAGTAGTGATGAAATTCGTCTTCAAGTAAATTAGCAAAAATATAAGATTGCTTGAAGACTCAAATTGATGAGAAGCAAATCTGATTAGGTATCATTTTTTTTCAGAATTAACATTGCATTCCTCTTCTTAATGTAAGAAAATTATTCATTTGTTTTTTTATCATTGTGTCTTTTCAGCATTCATCTTCTTAGCAAACCTGATGACAAGTGTAGGTGTAGGTGGTTTATTATCATTTTTTGGTAGATTTTTTTATAAATTTAAATATTTCCAGGTCTTATCGCAGAGTAGTAGAGTCATCAGTCATGCTACAATATTGAAGGTACGTTATTTTACGAATAATTATATTTAAACAATATTTATTTGGTTTGAAAATGAATATCCAAACGCCCCTTTATTTCAGCACTGCCTTTAACTTTTGTTTTGTTTCAATCTTTAGTAAGTATAAACAAAATATATTGACGTTAGCCTGTTAAAAAATGATGAACACGGGAACTTCCATGATTTTGAATTTATGGACTGCAAAAATGTAATAATACGTAAAATCATACCAGTTTTATATCTTTTACTTGATCATATAAGGAATTAGCTGTACCTACTTTGCTTAAGTTGCTGGCATCAGCTTTGATGGTGCACATGTGTTCTGCAAACTTTACAACATGAAAGCCTTTTTTAAGGGCTTTGGTTTGGCATCCTTCTTTTTTTTCCTTTTTCTGGAAAGAATTAAGGTAAGTAGTTTTTTGGTGTTGTTTGTTTCAACGTGCATGCAATGTTGAGATGGTTAACAGACCAGAGGAGTCGATGTGAATGCGCACAATGGAGAAACAAGGTTGGCTTCACCTATATGTATTGTTATCGATGAAACCAACCCTAAAAAAGGCTCTTCCAAATAGTCCCTTTTAGTCAGGACCTGTTCAAACAGCCCCTTATGCATATTTAACCATGGTTTATATATATATTTTCATCTAAGAGTAGTAGGTTCTACATATACATTGACGTAAGCTGTTAATCTACATGCTCTCAATGGACATCCATCTGAAAAAAGAATAAAGTACTGAAACACGTGAATTCATCAGTTTTTCTATTCGATATGTGTGACTTTGATGTTACTATACCGTTTTTCAATCGTGCATTCATATGAATTTTCATTAGTCACTATTTTGTTTCTAAAAGCAGGGAGTATGTTGCTGAAATGCGCATGAAAGATCAAAAGAAATGTTGGCCTTTTGGATCACTAGGTGATCCTGACAACTACGGAGATTTTGCTTCATATTAGTCTGCAATGCTGACAGTTCTGTCTGATCTAAACTATCCCGCTGATATTAATGGTTCAGATGATACAACAAAACACACAGTGGCTCCTAACTGTAAGTGATGATCAATAATTTTAACTGTGAAGCTTCTATGTTAGTCGCTTACGATATGTAGTACTCATTTTTTGTCTTTTGACAGCAACCAAAGTAGAGAAGTCTCTAATGGAAATGAGGATCAATCCGAGCCTACAACTGGTATGAATTTTTTGTTTACTTATGCATTGGTCCCTTAGTAGTCACCTAAAACAAGAAAAACCTTATGGTTAGAGACGATTTCAGAGTGAGTCAAGTTATGACGCCTCAAACACATGGAACAAGCCCACAAATTTACTGAATGAGAACCAGAAAAATGGTAATACAAGAAGAACCCATGTTAAACTTAATGCACAATATTTTGATCAACATAATTAGTGATTAGTGGTGATTTAGATTGCACAGGTTTCTTCTATAGCACACTGCTGATGATTGTTTGTTGCTCACGCCAAGCTTTATTCATCTAAGATACTTGCACCTACTGAGAGGCTAAAGAAGGTTTGACAAATTCCATGATATAAGTTGATTTTTATGATCTTATCATTCGTACGTCTAAAGGCTTTTGGTCGATTTTTTTAATTTACCTATTGAATCTGATTAGTAATACAGCTAGATGTCAATGGAAATAGTAATGATTTTGTGGCCACCATTTTCACGCAAATTGTTGCATTTGAATGAAATTTATGTACTTTATCTTTTTTTACCATACTTGAATAGATTTAATTTGTGATCTCTTAGAAACTTATTATACATAATCTTGAAAACGCAGAAAATATTTCGAGTACATGGACGTATATGACCATATGGATCTGCTCATACCAGTCAATGCTAAAAAAACACAGCTGTAAAGCTCGACATTCCTGTTCAACTTATTGAAAACTAGTTTTCTTCATATGCAGGGTTCTCATTTCGGATCATCATAACGAGGCCTATTGCTGATTGTTGTTTCAAAATATCATGTAAAGTTTTCAATCTAACTATGTGTTTAAAGCTGTTGGCATAATATTATATCTATATACTATAGAAGCTGAGTGGGACCCACAAACCAACTATATAAGTATACATGTTTATTAGTCACTGCTTATTATGTGGTCACGATCAAGATTGTGTTTCTGTTTGGTGAAAATGAGCTGGGGCACCCTAAATGCAATTATAATAAAAAACATTGTAACTCTCAGCCTGTTATTACGTGATAAAGAATCCATAAAATCTTTAGTTATGTACTATAATTGTGACTATAATGTGTAACTTATATTTGGACACCACTTTTTTATGTTAAAGTCAGTCTGATGATACCCTCTAACACTATTAATTCCACCAATCGGGTCTTGGACCAGATAAGATAACCCGTTGGAGACTATTTAAAGAAGACACTACGCATACCACTTGGTGACATCTGCCACATAGGCGACATTGGAACTGTGCAAGTGGGACGTCTTTGAAACTGGAGTCATAACGCCTGACATATCTGTAACGAATTTTTTCTAAGAAAGACGATCCTGAAAACTGGCATGTTCATATTTATTATTACACATGTCTCACCTAGCTAAGTGTTTTTCGAGTCTGCATTAACCATATGCTTATGAGGTTTCGGAATTTGTCAAATCAGGGGTCGGTATAAGTTCAGTTAATTGACTTCATCAAAATATTATTAGTGAATTTACAAATTATCTGGACAAAAAAGTTGGGGAATAATGAAATAACCTTGCTTCATCTCCACTGAACTTAAGCTTGTGTCTGCAAATGCTATGAGATAAAGGATTTTTAGACTTGCTCCACGAAACTGGTCACCAAACCTGGTCTACAAAATCGGGTCATCTGATACAATGTAAGCTTTTATCAGTATCAGCAAGCCTGTATGTTTGGGGTTAAGTTCGATGTTTATGATATTTTGAACTTTCAGTCACATATGGATATCGATACAGGTGATCCGGTAATTCCAGAACCCAACCAATACTTGTTCCATTCAATTTCTTTTTCATTCATATGTTGATTTAAGTATATTACATGACAGTTACATGAGTTCTGGTCCGATTTTGCAGGTTTTGGAGCAGAAGAGGATGAGTGGGTCAAAGTTCGTAATAATGTCTTGGCAACGAGTCTTTAGAAGTTTTTGGTGGATTTAGTTTGATAATGACTTGCTGGGATGCCAAGGATTTAAAAAGCATACACTTTGTGCGTATCTTGCTGCTGCGAATAATAATGACAAACACATATTTTTCTATCGAGGGATATTAGTCTTTGCTTTGCTGTGGGGGCGTTCTTTCTTCCAACTTCACTTAACTTTGCTCTCAGGTATCACTTGAACTGAAATTGTATTGCCTGCATTATGTACAGTTCCAATAACTTTATAGTTTGACCTAAATATGTTGTAAACAGCTGCAGCTACGTTGGCTAAAGCCCAGTTCACAATTTGAGTTTGATCTTGCTAAGTGTTTTTCAAAATACATTCTGAATCATGTATAAGCTACGGGAAAGGCTGAATTTATGTAACGTATTTGTTCAAATTAACTAATGTACGCAAGATACTTTTTTTATTCCGGATCTACGCAATTACTTTTAAATACTTACTAATCTACGCAATATTGACCAAAATGTTACTTGTTTGACCGGTTACCACTTAGAAAAGTTACAATTTGGTCCTTTGGTCTGCGTGGACTTTCACCGTTAGTCCTTTGACATTTTTTTCATTAGAAACTTAGTAGTAATGATACCTTGACTTTAATACACAAATTTTTATTGATGACGTATAGTCCCCAACCGGGTCATGAAACCGGCCCATGGGTACTACCCGTATCCGGCCCATCACAGATGGGTGGAATAATGTCATTCAGGCTTATGGGCTTGGATGAACAGTGACCGCACACATGTGTGCGGCCCACGGCCCGGTACGGCCGACATAGGGTTAGACAGAATAATATTCTGTCTAGGAATATCTTTATCCCAATGGAGGAAGATATTCACTACCAAAATTAGAAGATAACAATCATTCTAATTTTGATAGTTATCTCTTCCTTGGGGCCGAAGCATCAGTGAAAGCCCATTAGGGTTTCACTGCCTATAAAAGGAACCCTCCAAGGTTCCACAAAGGTATTACGACTTATACTCTAAACTCACATAAACCCTAAATCGATTACTTACTCTCACGCCGGAGTCTAATCGTGGGAAACATTCCCACGGTAATCCTAACGCGTGCTGTTTAGTGTGCAGGATCCCAACCAAATGATTCACTTGGTGCAGTAGCCAGAGCCCAGCCAACCCGAATTAAGCTTAATTCGGGTCTAGCAAGGATCAACCAACTTTTGCATCAACAAGTTGGCGCCATCCGTGGGACCCATTACACTAAGCTAGAACAAAACCCCATTCTGAATCTCCAATAATGAAGGGGCATCAGCCAGCCAATCCCAGGAATACGAATCCTGGAAATCGGAAGTCCCAAGGGGAAGGGATACTCATCCCCAATCAATCACCTAGCCGCCTTGAAGGCGGACCTGGTAACCGTGGCGGTTTCCAGCCCTTGGGGGTGACGAGCACGATCTCCATAACACCCCCACCTACTTCCACCCTGGACAATCCGGACCCAGGGAGTGCGCCCAACCCTCCTAACAAGGAGCCGCGCAGACCATCGGTAGAGGAAGAGGTAGAGGTCCTACCACTCAGCGAGGAGGATCTTACTCGAGTTCTCACGCAGAACTTCGATAGGATCGTCCCAGGGATCACGTCAAGATTGAATCTGGGGAGGAACCTCCAATCCAGACTCAATTTTGGTGACACCGGACCAATCACCTCTTCCCAAAATCAGAGGAAAAGGAGAACTCGGCCTCAGGAGCAGAGCATTTTAGAGGAAACCCCTCAACCCAGGAATGTCTTTGAGCGCATAGGAGATCGCCTCATACAGGAACTAACGCAGTCTCGGGAAGGAGGAGATAAGTCGGATGGCTCACCCGAGCGGCCAGATCGAGACATGGCCAGAACCGCTCGTCGCCCAAGCGTGTGGGACAGGATGAACACTGGGAAGAAGGCTTCCGGTTCATCCCAAAAAAGTAGTCCCTACCCAAAGGATGGGGCACCACCACCGTCTCCAGACCCGTCAGGGGAGGACTCAGATGACCATCCGCCAAAGCGTCGCCGACCTAGGCGCACCCCTCCACCACCATAAAACAATGATGAGTATTATGGTGGTCCTTATTATCAAGATGCAGAAGCGGAGGATCTTTTGCGTCCATGGTGTGAACCATGGGATGACCCTAGGCTCACCCGGCCATGGGCGGATCCCAGGGAAGACCCGTTCACCCTCCGCATACGGAACTATTCTGAGGACACCAAACGTCGCATGCCGGCGTGTATCAAGACTTATGATGGATCTGGTGATCCGGTTGATCACCTTAAAATATTTGATACGCAGGCTAAAATTGAGCGATGGCCCATGCCTATATGGTGCCAAATGTTCAATTCGACTTTGATCGGAAATGCCCGTGACTGGTTTGAGGCACTCCCTCCACGGAGCATTGATAGTTTCACGGAACTACGCACTGCGTTCGAGAACAATTATACCCAGAGGAAGAAGTATAATAGGGATCCGGTCTCACTGGCAACTGTCAAACAATGGCCGGGGGAGTCCACAGAAGCCTTCACTGAACGCTTCAATGATGAGTGCACGCGCACAAGAACAATGCCGGAGCTCCTGAAAATCTCTGACTACATGCACGCCATAACAGACAGGGAATTGATCAGGCGCCTCAATGACAAGCGTCCAGAGAGATATGATGACCTCATGGAAAGGGTCAGAAATTTCATAGAAGGAGAAACGGCGGTTGCCGCGGCTTACCCATCCAGAGGAAATGGGTACCGGTCAAACGACCAGTCTCGGAGACAGTCGGGCGGCCAAGGCAATCAGAACAGTAGCAAGGGCTCGGACTATAAGAGCCAGAACAAAGGAGGACGGCCGGATGATAAGTTTACCCCCTTAAGATGTCCTACCGGGAGATCTTGCTGACGGAAGTGGCAAACTTTCCAAGGCCTCCCCCAATGACAACTCCGCCGGAACGTCGGCAAGGAAATCGCTTCTGCGAGTTCCATAATGACAAAGGCCACGGTACGGAGGAATGCATCCAGCTCAAGAAGCATATTGATTCGCTGATCAAATCAGGTAAACTCAAGCACCTAGTTAAGGTTTGGAAGGATGGAAAAGACAACAACAAGAAGTATGATAAGAAGGATCTCCAAAAGGACAAACCTTCGACTATCTAAATGATCCAATCCAGACAGCACCGCACGAGGCAGAAAGTTGGCAAAAAATTTTCACGCGGAAGGGAAATCTCATTCCCTCCCATCACAGCAAGCGATGTGATTGATGCGCCTCTCACTATTGAGATAAGCATTGGAACACACAATGTTCGTCGCATGTATGTGGATGGAGGATCGTCAGCAGAGGTACTGTATGAACACTGTTTCGTGCAGTTATGCCCAGAAATAAGAAGCCAATTAGTACCGGCCACGTCGCCGCTTACTGGCTTTAGTGGAGACACTATCTGGCCGATAGGGCAACTACGTTTGCTTGTAACCATTGGGAATGAGGAACATTCCACTACGGCGTGGATGAACTTCATGGTGATACGCTCACACTCTCCGTACAATGGGATCATAGGCAGACCAGGCATTTTGGCCATACAGGCGGTACCCTCCACGGCGCACAGAATGATCAAATTCCCCGTTGAGGGGGGAATTGTTACCATTTACAACACAATCGTACCGGCATCCGAGTGTCACACCGTGACAACACCGGCTCCACCTGTTCCACCCAAGGATGGATCACCACCTCCCAATTGGAAGGAAGCCATTCACCCTGACTATCCGGAACAGGAGGTATCCATAGGAGGGGCGCTCTCGGATAGCGGCAAAAGGGCCATGTGCTCTCTTTTAAGTGCAAACCTAGATATATTTGCATGGGAGCCAAAGCATATGACAGGCGTGCCACGTGCGATAACAGAGCATAAGCTCCAAATCCGCCAAGGGTACCAACCCATCAAGCAAAAGAAGCGCGACCAGGCACCTGAGCGCAGCCAAGTGATATTGGAGGAAGTACGGAAACTAGTGGATGCAGGCATCATGCGCGAGGTATACTACCACGAGTGGTTATCCAATCCGGTCATGGTCAAGAAACATGACGGAAGTTGGCGCATGTGTGTGGATTTTACGGATCTAAACAAGGCCTGCCCACAAGACTGTTACCTGTTACCGGAAATCGACTGGAAGGTGGAGTCCTTATGAGGGTATCCTTTTAAATGCTTCTTGGACGCATATAAAGGGTATCACCAAATCTAGATGGCGGAGGAAGATGCAGAAAAAACGGCGTTCCATACGAGCCAGGGCGTATATTGCTATACGAAAATGCCGTTTGGACTGAAGAACGCCGGTGCTACATATCAGCGGTTGGTGGACAAAGCTTTTGAATCACAGATAGGCCGCAACTTGGAAGTCTATGTTGATGACTTGGTGATAAAAAGTCACACGGAGGAGGCACTTCTCCGGGATGTCCAAGAGACATTCGACACGCTGAGAAGGATTAACATGAAGTTAAATCCAAAGAAATGTACGTTCGGGGCAATGGAGGGAATGTCCTTGGATATTTGATTGATCCAAACGGCATCAAACCTTGCCCAGAGAAGACGGACGCAGTGATACAACTGCCGTCCCCTCAGACACGGAAGGAGGTGCAATCCTTAAATGGGAAACTAGCCGGGCTGAATAGGTTCCTATCTAAATCCGCAGAGAAGTCATTACCCCTATTTAAGACACTCAAGAAGTGCATTAGAAAGGGAGACTTCCGGTGGACGAAGGAAGCCGAAGAAGCCTTCGGCCAACTCAAGCAGCATCTTGCATCCCTCCCTATGCTAGTAGCTCCCCGGCCAAAGGAGGAACTCATTATGTATCTCTCAGCCACTCATGGCGCAATAAGCGCGGTACTTATGACAGATAGAGATACAGTGCAAACTCCGGTCTATTTTATAAGTAGAACGCTACAAGGGCCGGAGCTGAATTACTCTTCTATGGAAAAACTGGTGCTAGCACTAGTGTTTGCTACAAAGCGGCTGCGCCGATACTTTCAGGCGCACCCAATTATGGTCATTACGGATCAGCCAATTAAGCAGGTTATTTCTAGACCGGACGTAGCAGGGAGGCTACAAAAATGGAGCATCCTATTGGGGGAGCATAATATATCTTACAGGCCAAGGACGGCTGTTAAAGGCTAGATCTTGGTAGATTTCCTTATCGAGAAGCCGGATGAGGAAGGGCCAATCATTAAACAAGAAGAGATCCCAACAGAACCATGGGTGTTATTCACGGACAGATCTTCGTGTACGGACGGGTCCGGAGCAGGTCTCATCCTCACAAATCCAGAAGGAATGGAATTCACGTACGCCCTCCGTTTTGAGTTCACGGCCACCAACAACGAAGCGGAATATGAAGCATTAATTGCGGGTTTAAAAATCGCCGCTAGAATGGGAGTCCGCAACCTTGAGGCCTACGTGGACTCACGACTTGTCGCGAACCATATTCTAGGTGGGTATGTGGCTAAGGAGGACAACATGGTCAGGTACTTGGAAAAAGTCAAGTCGCTAATCGCGACTTTCAGTAAGTTTTCCATCAAGCAGGTGCCAAGGGGCGAGAACAAGAAGGCGGACGCTCTTAGCAAGATCGCATCCACAAGCTTCGCTCACTTGTCTAAACAAGTCTTGGTGGAAATACTTAAGGAGAAATCTATAACGGAGGGGGAGGTTGCTGCTATAGTTGAGGAGGATGGACCTACATGGATGACCCCGATTATCAACTATTTGACTAGTGAAACCCTTCCAGACGAGGAAAAAGCAGCACGGCGCATCAGAAGGAAGTCGCAGCATTTCGAACATCGAGAGGGCATCCTTTACAAGCGCTCTTTCTTGCAGCCATGGCTGCGGTGTGTGGGACCACGTCAAGCCGCATACGTAATCAGTGACATACATGAAGGATTGTGCGGCATGCATGCAGGTCCACGGTCTGTGGTGGCTAGAGCCTTACGGACAGGATACTATTGGCCTACCATGCACAGAGACGCGCGCGACATGATTCGCAAGTGTAGTGATTGCCAAGTGCATAGGCCAGTGCCACGGCACCCGCAACAGGAGCTTACACCTATCACGTCCCCATGGCCATTCTACAAGTGGGGAATCGACATTGCAGGACCATTTCCTGTAGCTACGGGGGGAGTTAAATTCTTGATTGTTGCGATGGACTACTTCACACGATGGATAGAGGCCAAGGCAGTCAAGTCTATCACAGGCAAACAAGTTAAGAAGTTTGTTTGGGAACATATTGTGTGCCGTTTTGGTCTACCGAGAGAAATCATCTCGGACAACGGCAAGCAGTTCACAGACAACCCATTCAAAGATTGGTGTGCATCATTGAACATCAAGCGGCGCTTCGCATCTGTTAAGCATCCGCAGACAAATGGCCTTGTCGAACGGGCAAATAGAAGCTTGGGGAATGGCATCAAGGCGCGTCTGGATGAACGAAGTGGCAAATGGGTTCATGAGTTATCACATGTGCTATGGGCGCATAGATATATGATCAAAACATCCAACGGAGATACTCCATTTGCATTGGCTTACGACACTGAAGCTGTTATACCAGCAGAAATAGGAATGCCTACCATCCGCATGGCGGAGGTTAATGTCGTCACGAACGATGAACAGCTGCGAATCAACCTGGATCTGTTGGAAGAAAAAAGGGAAATAACAGCCATCAATGAGGCTAAGTCCAAGGCTAAGATGAAGGCTTATTATGACGCTAAGGTCAAGGGTGTTTCTTTTCGACCGGGAGACTACGTCTATCGTGCTAACGAAGCAAGTCGAGCGGAGAATACAGGAAAGCTGGGCCCTAAGTGGGAAGGACCGTATGAAGTCACTGAAGCCTTGGGACGAGGCGCGTACAAGTTACGTGACATGGATGGCCGCGACCTAGAGCGCACATGGAATATTTCCAATCTCAAAAGGTGCTATCTCTGAAAGCTACGACTTCCGCATGGGTACTTCGCTATATGCGGTCTCAATAAAGAACCATGCGGTCTATCTGTTTTGTTTTTCTTATGTTTATTTAGTTTCCTTTCTTGTTTTTTAGGACTTGTCATTATTGTTCAAACAAAAGTGTAAACGTTATAATAAAATGCCGTGGTGCCTAGCTAGCCCCACGGCTTGTTTCGTGCAAGTCATTTTTTATACTTTTTTGTTAGTCGTATGATTTTTACTTATATTATAATATGCCATGTTTCATTCATATGCATTCTTTCAATTACTATACATGTACTATACGCCTCCAGGCGAGGTAAGAGGATTAAGTGAACCTACTAATTCAACTTGCCGCGTAAGAGGGAAGCAACCCCAGCCGCACGGATCATGTATCCTTACTAGACACCTTACTCACAAGACGTTGGGGTAAGTTTCATATGCCGTAGTCACACAGTGATCCGCATAGTAAACACACACGTCGCATGTCTAGTAAATTATAGACTTGTATGTATTTTCTCTTTGTGTGTAAGACGTGTTATATCATGCAGTATTGAGGTACAATATTTAACACAGTCAAAATACACATGTTTCCAAATAGATCACAAAATGGCCGTGGTCCATCACGGACTTACATGCAAAATGCAATTGTTGTTAGCCGTGTACATGCACGGACGAATGGAAACATCAAATATTCAGCGGTTACAAACCAAAGTGTCTGAAAGGGATCATAAAGTAGGAGCATTCTACATAGGGGGGAAAAACTTACCCATTTCCACTTGTTCCTCGACCAGCCACGACAACCACTCATCACTTTCTTTCCGCTTCTGGGCCTGAGCCGCACTCCTCTCCAGCACTACACTTAAGGGTTCTTCTTCAAGCACGATCCTGGTTACGTCCTTGTATATGGGGAGCGTTAGGTGGCTGGGCGATGGAGTGAAGGAAGCACGGGAGTGACCCTCACCTTGGGAGAACGCACTAAGACTTAGCCTTTCCATAATTTCCATATTTGATGCATCTTTGGTGGCCTCCAGCTCATCCAAGAATGGATAGTGCAGATCTCGCATCGCGGCCATAGAAGCAGTCATCTTGGTAGCGGCTTCAGGATTAAAGAAGGCATGAGTGGTAATGTTTTCCCTTTTCTTGATCAGCTCAACGGCCTCAACCATTCCCTCATGACGTCCATGGTCAATGCCATCGGACACAAGGCTTGCAAATTGTTGCACAAATTCAGGGGCCTCCAGTACTTTCATGACGGCCAAGCGTGCTCCATGCCCTACCATCCACCTACGGCCGGCAATAGCCGCTAGCAGTTGGGGGCATAGCACGTCGTCACGCTCAGCGGTGAGGGTGTCAATCATCAAATCTTTTTGGGCAAATGCCTCTTTCAGCTCTTGGGTGACAGCCCTCTCATCAGCAAGCTCTCCTTGTACCTTCTCCATACTTTGGACGGCCAGGTGCGCGTCTTCCAGTTTCTTGTTAAGCACGTGTACCTGGCTGGCGTACGACTGGGCAGACGCTTCCACCGTGGCTACCTATAAGAGATAAAACGTTAGAATATATTTCTTTTAGAAAATGGGTGGTGCAGCACGGATATGTACCTTGGTGGTCGCATCATCTAGCTGTGACTCAAGGTTGGCCACTTGTTGGTCGTATTCATTCGCGCGGGCTGATTGCTTTTTTATGGTCGCCTCGGCGCTAGCCAGTTGGGATTGAAGGTCCGCAATTTGGGCTTCATTATCCACGATCATCTTCTCCCTCCGTCCTACCTTCCTCTTGAGAGATTCAACATGCCCAAGTGCGGCTTCAAACCTTACCCTCATCGAGGTGCCCATCGCCATTTGGTGTACCAAGGCACCATTGTACTCATCCACCAAGTCCGCATGGTTGAGCGCGTTCACCTCTCGCACCAAGCCTGGCGGTATGCAATTGTTGAGGTACTCTCGGCACTCATCGGCGTCCCTCATTCGTGATGCAGTCGTAATATTCCATATCGGGTTGAACGATTGAGGAGGGCCGGACGTTGGGAGGTCTTGGGAAGCCGTGGGTGAACCTTCTTCAAAAACAGGGCCGGACTTCTGGGCGGCTGTGTGAAGCATGGAGTTTCTTTCCCCTTCTTTTCCTTTTCCCTTATCTATTTGAGTATCAGTAGGAGGCGCGGCACCAGTTGGTTCATCCCTGTGAAAATAATCATGTGGATACATATTAAGTGTTACTTCAAAAAGGAGTTGTCATTCTTACGTGTTAGGATGGAGCCTTACATGTCATTTCTCGCTAATTCTGACGCGGTGGGGGCAACAGTTTGGTACAAGGGGTGGTCTTCTCGAAGTTTCTTGGCAGGGGCGTTGTGTTCACCAATCTCGACTGAAGTAGTTCGCCTTGCTCGTTTGTTTCTTTTAAGGGTACGCCTGGCGACGGGCTGAACTGTTGCTTCGTCAGTCTCTTCCTCGACTTCTTCCACTTCTTCTTCCTCTTCCAGATTGACTTGTTGTACTTCTTCATCATCATCGCCCATCATTCGGCGAAGGCTGGAGGTGGTTAGGTCAATATTATCCCCCTGCTGTTCCCTATGTGGTGAGGAGGGCCCGACTCCTCCTTCATTCATCTGGTTATCACCACCACCATTGTCTCCATGCTCTTCCTCGTCCGAATGGGGATCTGGCACGGCTTCGAGAGCAACCGTCACGTTTCGGGTATGCTCAAGAAGGGGTCGTTCATTCTCACGGAGAGGACGGTAACCCACCGGTACAAGCTTCGGGTCGCCCTGGCGCAAGAGTCCAAAGAAGTTCATTTCTGCCCAATACGAAACAAAATGTGTTATCCATTTATCAAATAATTGAATACATTTTTGCGTACGGATGATAGCCTACCTTCACCCTGCCTTCTCCAAAACACAGGATACCTATTGGACGGACCAAAGTAATTGCGGCTAATCCCTAACAAACATAGGAATGACTCGGGAAGACTTCTATGGAACCCGGTCCTATTCAGATCTAATTCTTGGGAATGTCGGGGGTTGTATGTACTTGTGTGCGGCTTGGGGTCGTGGGGTATCCTAGTTCTAAAGGTGTAATCGGCCGGCCATACTACTGCGTCAATGAAAAAGTAGTGGTCATACCAGTTTTTCAATGAATCCATTGGCTTATTGTGCGATTGGGGACTGTTAGGGGATCGTTTCTTAAAAGATACCCAACCGTTTACTATGTTGGGAACATAAAAGAGCCGGAATAATTCTACGGTTGGGGGGATTCTCCTAGCACGGCAGAGGATCTCGAATTGACTAATCTTACAGGCACCTATACAATGGAGCTGACTAATATGTACATCATAGTATCCTAACAGATCTACAAGGAAATGGGTGAAGGGAATGCGGTAATTAGCCGCATCAAAGAGGCGAGTGTACAGGCCAATCTTACCCGCTGGAGCCTCAGTTATGAGGTCTCCGGCGCCAGGAAGTGAGGGGTGTAGGTTGGTAGGGATGAAATAGTTTGTACAAAAGTGGTTTAATTGGTCTTGGGTCATAACATTCAGCACGGGTCCAATGGTAGGGTTGTTTCTGTGAGCCATTACTAAATAAAAGTGTAAGGACGTGGTGTTCTAACCTGCGTGTGAAGGGAGCTGTGCGTAATTGGTTCAAGCTAAGAGGAAAGCTTTAATGGCAGAAATGGAGGTTATAACTGTGTGTTTCACACAGCCGTAGGGGTGGCTTATTTATAGGGTTGCCTCGTGGGTCACGACCTGTTGGATGTGTGACACGTGTCTGCCACTATTCTTAATCGTGTGGTTAGGGGGCAAGTGGCAAGTGAAACGTCAGGCGGGACCCACGGGTCACTTCTGACTCAAACGTTTGCACTGCTCAAGGTTCTGACTGTCTGCACTTTTGTCAGTCAACATGTCAGATGAACAGTTATTAATGTCGGGATATACGGCTCTTACGTAAGACTTGACATTTATTGCTATATTTAATTTGTCTCGGTCGCTATATGCGGCTGAGATACTGATGAAATAACTTCCTAAGCCATGTTGCCACGTGCGGCCAATACAAATTCTTGAACAACTTATCATTCCCTGTTGTTTCCTTGGTACGTCCGGGGAGCATCTTGGTAGTCTAGAGGTTACGCCTATGGTTGTAACAACTAGACTGGGGGGACATGATGACGTATAGTCACCAGCCGGGTCATGAACCCGGCCCATGGGTACTACCCGTATCCGGCCCATCACAGATGGGTGGAATAATGTCATTCAGGCTTATAGGCTTGGATGAACAGTGACCGCACACATGTGTGCGGCCCACGGCCTGGTACGGCCGACATAGGGTTAGACAGAATAATATTCTGTCTAGGAATATCTTTATCCCAATGGAGGAGGATATTCACTACCAAAATTAGAAGATAACAATCATTCTAATTTTGATAGTTATCTCTTCCTTGGGGCCGAAGCATCAGTGAAAGCCCATTAGGGTTTCACTGCCTATAAAAGGAACCCTCCAAGGTTCCACAAAGGTATTACGACTTATACTCTAAACTCACATAAACCCTAAATCGATTACTTACTCTCACGCCGGAGTCTAATCGTGGGAAACATTCCCACGGTAAGCCTAACGCGTGCTGTTTAGTGTGCAGGATCCCAACCAAACGATTCACTTGGTGCAGGAGCCGGAGCCCAGCCAACCCGAATTAAGCTTAATTCGGGTCTAGCAAGGATCAACCAACTTTTGCATCAACATTTATACACGTTTTTATACACTTTTTATAGACACTTTTTATAGACACTTTTTATACGTGTTATTATATACACGTTTTATATGCGAGAAATTCTGAACTTTGACAGACGATTTCAACGTCAAAACTTATCCTGTGAACTCCAAAAAACTCATGTTAAGTCAATGTATATACGTTATCTACAACTTTCACGTTTTATAATTTTCATGAAAAAGACATTTAGATGGTCGAAACCACGATTTAAAACTATGACAGCAATACTAGTATTTTCGGTAATTAAGTAAATCCAAATTTCGACGGTCTCGGTTAGTGCTAAGTACTTACTTTGAAGTCTCTAAACTATCAATGACTAAATATAGACATTATATACCTAAAATATTATAAAACAAAGTGTAAAACTTATAAATATAGTAGTATGATAAAAATGGAAATTTAATAAGTGCACAAGATCGATTTCATTACGTATTTAAAAAAACCTGTGAAAAGAAATTACTCGAAAAACTTCTCGTTTAAAGTTAAACTCAAACACAAAACATGTGTCTAAAAATGTGTATCGAAGTGTGTGTATACAAACGTGTATAAAAGTTGTATAAAAACGTGTATATAAAATTGTGTGTATTAAAAAGCATAAAAAAATATTTATATAATTGCGTAAAAAATATTTATATAATTGCGTAAAAACGTGTGTATATAAATGTTTTTTACGCTTTTTTATACATACAGTTTTATATATTTTTTTATACACTCGTTTTTATACACGTTTGTATACACACACTTCGATACACATTTTTAGACGCATGTTATGTGTTTGAGTTTAACTTTAAACGGGAAGTTTTTCGAGCAATTTTTTTCACTGTTATATTTTTCAGATACGTAATGGAATCGATATGCGGTTATTAATTTTCCATTTTTTTATCATACTACTATCGTTATGAGTTTTAAACTTTATTTAATAATATTTTATATATAGATTGTCTATATTTAGTCACTGATGGGTTTAGAGACTTAAAAGTAAGTTTTTAGCACTAAACGATATCGTCGAAATCTGGATTTACTTAATTACCAAAAATATTAGTATTGCTGTCACAGTTTTAAATCGAGGTTTCGACCATCTAAATATCTTTTTCATGAAAAACATAGACCATGAAAGTTGTAGAGAACGTATACATTGACTTCGAGCGAGATTTTCGGAGTCTACGGGATCAGTTTTGACGCTAAAATCGTCTGTCAAAGTTAAAACTTTCTCGCATATAAAAACGTGTATATAATTGCATGTATAAAAAAGTGTGTATAAAATCATGTATAAAAATGTGTGTATTAAAGTCAAAGTATCATTACTAAGTTTTTAACGAAAAAAATGTCAAAGGACGAACGGGGGAAGTCCACTTAGACCAAATGACCAGACTGTAACTTTTCTAATTGGTAACCGGTCAAACAAGTCACATTTTGGTCAATATTGCGTAGATTAGTAAGTATTTGAAAGTATATTGCGTAGATATGCGTGCATTAGTTAATTTGAACAAAAATGTTACATAAATTCAGCCTTTCCCCTATAAGCTAATACTCAAGGACTTCTGAAATCATGTTACAATCATTACCGATTAATATATTTTTCACGCATATTAATCATGTTACAGTCATTACTGATTACGTAGCTCATTACTTCATTACAATAGCGATACAACTCAAGTTAGTTTATTGCTCTATATTGTTGGGTTAATGTATATAGGGGTGTCCATTAACCATTACTTACTGATATATTTATGTTTCCATTTTTTTATCTCTTTACACAATCGAATTACATAAACGGGGGCTTCCACATTATCATACTTTAGTTTGGATCGATTAGGAGAATTTTGTCTCCTGAAGAGATTGACCGGTTAGTATGCTGATCAAATACTTATTTAAGTACATCTCAAAGGGCATTGATCGAGTTCTTGCACGTATTACAAAACCAATAGGCGAGCCACCGAAATAACCAGTGACACGTTACAAATTGATGAAATCCATAATTTCATTGATGCACAATATATATTTCACCATGAGGCATGTTGGCGAATACTAAATTAATTCAGATATACACAATATAGAATCACATGTTCAAATACTCGCAGTGTATCTTAAAAATATGCAGCAAATAAGTTTTCGTGACTCATTCACAGTTTTGGTAAGTAATGTTTATCCCTCATATATATATATATATATATATATATATATATATATATATATATATATATATATATATATATATATATATATATATATATATATATATATATATATATATATGCTTTTGAATGCCTACTTTGCTACAGGAGTATCTTATTTGTATATGAAAACCATAGAGAGAGTAGCAAAAAAGATTAGAATAAGCACACCCCTTAATCAGACTATTTGGTTTTGATCTCATAGTCCCATCCAGAGCTTACGTGCCACCTAGAAAAGCACCCATGACAGTAACACCATTGGATGTGATATGATTAGTCTATTGAAGGGTCCTTGCTCCAGACCTTTTCGATCGGAGTTTAAGACCTCAAGTGTAATCTTTGTATGAGTGCAAAGAAGTTTTAAGAAAAGCTACACATAATTGTACTAAGGTAAATTTAACATTTTGACCTCAAACATATATTTTCATTTTTTAATCAAGTTTACTAATCTCACAATGGGACATGATATTAGCATTAGGGTTCAGGATTAGTCTCGGTATCTTCTCGAATTGATAACGGTTCAAAGTGGAATGATTGTTCTTGGTTAATAAAAATGTGTTGGTTTGTTTATCTATTTTAAACTAATAGTAAATAAATGTAAATGACGTTGAGTGAAAATAGTTTTAAAGATTAAATTAAAAAGATGAGTTTAAAAATACATGTTTGAAGACTAAAAGACAAGATTAGGAAAATACTTGAAAACTTAATAAATCTTCAACTTGGAAACTTTGTAAAAAGAAGAAATTAAATAATTTGAAAACAGCCAAATCGGAATATCTAAAGTGCATCAATCGGAATGTATGAAAAGGAGTCAGATCGGAATGTTACAAAACTAGCCGTCGGAATGTCACAAAACACCCTAATCGGAATAATCATAAATCCTACCGTCAGAATGAGGCTGATCGGAATACGGGATTATAACTCTGATCGGAATGTGCTAAGACCCATAATCGGAATATCTTAAGATGAGTCAAATCGGAATACATAAAAACCAAACCAATCGGAATAATGGAAATATGCCCTCAATCGGAATAACCAAAAAATGTTCAGATCTGAATACACTAAAATGAGCCAGATCGGAATGAACCAAAATCACCTCAATCGGAATCCACTAAAACCCTTTTCCGATCTAATGATCGGAATGAGGGGGGGGGGGGGGGGTGGTGTGGTCGGAATACGTGGTCGGAAAAGGGCTTTACCCTTTCCGATAACTCTTTTGATCCGAAAATAAAGCTAAGGCAATAAGCTATTTAGATAAGCTAATACCAAAACTAGCACGAATCTAATATGAAACAAATCAAATAAGCACAAATAACAACTTATCTGAACTTAAATTAAGCAAACTTTTGAATCAAACCATAAAAAGATAAACTTTTTAAGAAAACTTCTAATAAGTAAATAAGCTAAACATATAAACAAGCCAATAAGCACAAAGATCTTAAAGCTTATTCGTATTAAAACTTAAATAAACATAAAAAAGATTAACTTTTTAAGCACGAAAACATTGATGAACAACACGGATCATAAGTAATTCGCACCAAAAGTGAACCAAAATCAAAGAAAGGTAGAAAGAGATAAAAGATTAAAAGCTTAAACTTAAACTTGATTAATGAAATCCACAATACAAAAGGCTTAATCTTTGAAAGATTAAAAGAAAGAAAGATGAAAACTTAGTGAGATAAAGTTGAGAACTTTCTCTCTCTAAAACTAGAGAAAATGAAAAACTAAAAACTAACTAGTGTCCAAAATTGTGAAGTGAAATCCTATTTATAGGCGTGTGCTTGTGGGCTTGAGAATGGGCTTTGTTTTTGGGCTTCTTTTCTTCTTTCTTCTTTAGTCTTTACGTTTCTTTAAATAAACGTTTCCGACTTTGGATTTTGAGAAGTGTCGGTGAATAATTCCAACTCGTCTTATAATCTTTTGTTTAATAGACTCGAGTTCTTCGACATATATGAATCTTCCCTCTTTGGCCTTTTTCTTCGATAAATCTTCAAATAGGCGCAATGATTTCAAATCTTTTGCATCTCTTGGACAATAGACTTCTTCTTGAGTATTTTTCTTCGATAAAACCCGTGCAATCCAATGTTTTCTTCAATATTCATCCGGTTGACTCTGAAAACACAATAAACACAAAAACCACGCATAATTCCAAACAAATGATATTAAATACGTGTTTTGGTCTCGTTTTAGCCAGAAATAAGTGGTAAAAGGATGGGTGTTTTCACACCTATCAAATCCCCTACACTTAACCATTTCCATGCCCTCATGCAATGCTTAGTGATAAAGCGATATTACACGTTTCTCATAATCAATCAACCTTGGCCTTATTAACATACTACTAAACAAAAATTAAAGTACTAAGAGAAATTAAAACTTTAAAGGAAACAAAAGGATAGGAAACCATTTTCACTTGAAAATAGCTATATGGAAATAACTTGCAAAGAGATCAAGGACTTACATTAGGGCTTTAGTGCTGCGAAGATTCATCACCCTCAAGTTCCACGTTCCCCAAACTAAGCTTAAAAACGAGATCATTGTTATTATAAGTTAGTAAATCAAACACTTACACACATGGCTTAATTATATGCTTAAACTCCCTTATTCCTAGTTGTATCTCTTATATTTTATTTTTGTCTTAGAATGATCATGAAGATGCATTTTTGGACTTATTTCGATAGTTTATTTAGGCTGAAAGCAAAGTAGGACGATTTGATCAATAGTTAGCTAAAGGACAAAATCTCTTAAAACTGCTTCTCGGGATATCAAAAAGTTCATATCTTGGCATAACTCGGTTCACGATTTGAGACCTTTCTCGGGCCGATATTTGGCATGTACTTCATACTTCATATCTTGAGAGACGTTCATGAGATAATGGTCTTCTCTTCATTAATAGAGTTTCTTCACTTGGAGACTTTTGAGGGGTACTCCAACTTTGTTGACCACGACTTCATCATTATTTCTTCAATCTCTAATTGGGATTTTGAGATACAACGATCCGCCTCCTTTTCGGACTTGGATCTATTTATCCTCATTTCTTGTTAGGGTCTTTTCGGATAGACTTCTCCATGATCTTTATAGGAGTTGATTGCTTTTCGTCGTGAGTCTTGATCCTTCATATTGATTTTGGGAATAATGCTTTTCACATCACTTTGGATCTTCAGCAATAAAATTGAATCCTCATGCCTTGTTAGGGCCTTTTCGGACTCGCCAATCTTCGCGCCCCGCTTCATAAGTTATGCCTTGGCTATGAACTCTTATCATTACCGAGCAACTTTTAAACGATCTTGGGCTAGAAGCTAAGTAACTTTTCAAATCGTACGACCTTACTTATTGTAGATAAATTATTAGCAAGTGATGGGAGAATAGGCAGATAATTACACCAAGTGAGCTTGCGCAAGAATACCGACTTATAATTGACTCTATCATTTCTCGTTCTCAAAAATTTAAAATCTCAAGTAATGAGGCTCGTGGATACTTAGCCTAATAAACCAATTAAGGTCTACATGGTTAAGGATACTAGCTAGAATAAAGTTGGATAAGTCTATTCGGGTTTAGTCAAAATAATCGCAACGGGCCTAATATGTCAAAGATTTCTAAACTAGCTACACCACTTTATTAATATTTTTGACTTATTGTGGGATATATACATATGAAAGCAACGATAAAAATTTAAAAATTACGACTAAATGGCCAAAGTTAATAAAAAATTTGAAAAATGTTGAAAAAGATGATTTTCCGGTTAAATGAAGGCATTTTCATGGAAAAGTCCACTTAAAACTTCGATAGAAGTCCCCCTACACTTAAGATAAATATTGTCCTCAATGTTTAAGCATGTGGGAAAAGTCTCTCCTACACTTATGACATTGTGCACGTTGGTTAAATCAAGTTAAGGAAGAGACGACTAACGTGATCATTTTCAAATGTGAGTATGAAGAAAAATTGAATCACGATAGTTGAGAGATAGAACCGGATTTCGGATAACACGGGAGCGCGGTTCTTCAAAGGTTCCAAAATTGCATTCATCCCTGTAATCACATCACCACACAAACGCAAACACCTATAGAGGCCCCCCTACACTTAGGAGGTTAAAACGGAAAAAGATAGATACTCGGGTTGCCTCCCGAGGAGCGCTTGTTTTTGATAACCGAGTCACGAGCCTGACTCGACCCAAAATTAGTTCATGGGAAACATGGTGAGGGATGGAATCATCTCATGAGAGATGTCCACACCAAAGTACAACTTCACTCGTTGGCCATTCACCTTAAAATTGGGTCCATTAGGTTGAGCGAGCTCGAGAGTACCATATGGAAAAATTTGGGCAATGGTGAATGGGCCGGACCAACGAGATTTCAGCTTGCCCGAAAAGATTTTCAACCAAGAGTTAAAGAGTAAAACTTTGTCTCCAACTTGGAACTCTCGGTTTTTAATCTTGGAGTCGTGAATGAGCTTAGTCTTTTCCTTATAGATCAAAGAATTTTCATAAGCCTCATTACGGAGTTCATTGAGCTCATTGAGTTGGATCTTGCGTAAGGTCACCGGCTTTGTTGATATCAAAATTAGTCCACTTCAAGGACCAGTAAGCCTTGTGCTCCAACTCAATGGGGAGGTGGCATGCTTTCCCGTACACGAGACGATATGGTGTACAACCAATCGGAGTCTTGTATGCGGTACGAAAAGCCCACAAAGCATCATCATGTTTATCAGCCCATGAGGCACGATGCTCTCCCACGGTTCTTTCAAAAATTCTCTTTAATCCTCGGTTAGAGATTTCAGCCTGGCCATTAGTTTGTGGGTGGTATGCGGTGGAAAGACGATGATTTACACCATACTTAGCCATGACTCTTGCAAATTGATCATTGCAAAAATGAGTCCCGTGATCACTAATAATGGCACGAGGCACACCGAATCTAGCGAATAGCGATTTCAAAAAGTTACAAACCACCCTTGCGTCATTAGTAGGTAAAGCTTTGGCTTCAACACACTTTGAAACGTAGTCAACGGCTACAAGGATGTATTTGTTTCCTTTAGATGAAGGGAATGGCCCCATAAAGTCGATACCCCAAACATCAAAGATTTCACATTCTTGAATGAAATTCTGAGGCATCTCATCTTTATGTGTGATCTTGCCTTGTTTTTGGCAAGCATCACAACGTTTAACCATCTCGTGAGCATCACGTAAATGGTGGGCCAATAAAATCCTGAGTCAAACACTTTTTTGGCGGTGTAGTTGGGACCAAAGTGACCACCGGTGGGTCCTTTGTGGCAAGCGTCAAGGATTTCTAAAGCTGCCGGTCCATCAACACATCGTCGAATAATCAAATCAGCACATTGTTTGAATAGATACGGGTCATCCCAAAAGTAAGTCTTAATGTCTTTGAAGAACTTTTTCTTTTGTTGGGATGTTAACCCGTCAACGAGAATTCCACCCGACAAGTAGTTTGCAATGTCCGCAAACCACGGGGTTTCATCAAAATTCGAGTTGATAGACATTAAGGTCTCCAGGGGAAAAGAGTCATTGATCTCTTTGGTTGGATGTTCCCCTTGGTAAGGATCCTCAAGTCTACTGAGATGATCTGCGGCTAGGTTTTCAGCTCCTTTTTTATCGCGAATTTCGATTTTAAATTCTTGGAGTAGCAAACCCAGCGAAGAAGTCTTGGTTTAGAATATTTTTTATTCAACAAGTACTTCAACGCAGAATGATCTGTATAAACGATTGTGGTGGAAAGGAAAAGATAGGGGCGGAACTTTTCAAAAGCATAGACAACAGCTAAAAGCTCTTTTTCGGTTGTCGTGTAATGCAATTGAGCCCCCGTCATTGTCTTGCTAGCGTAATGGATCGGTTGGAAGTGTTTGTTCACTCTTTGGCCCAAAACCGCTCCAATAGCAAAGTCGCTAGCATCGCACATCAACTCAAAGGGAAGCTCCCAATTAGGGGTAACCAAGACGGGTGCCTTAGTAAGCTTATTCTTAAGCAAGTTGAAGGCTTCAATACACTCGTTGGAAAAGATAAAAGGAGTATCTTTCTTCAAGAGGTGGGTCATCGGGCGAGCGATTTTAGAAAAATCTTTGATAAAGCGACGGTAGAAGCCCGTATGACCAAGGAAACTTCTCACACCCTTCACGGTTGAAGGTGGAGGCAACTTAGAAATAACATCGACTTTAGCACGGTCTACTTCAAGACCGGCTTTGGAGATCTTGTGTCCTAGCACGATGCCCTCTTTTACCATGAAATGGCATTTTTCCCAATTAAGGACAAGGCGAGTGTCTTCACACCGCTTAAGCATACGTTCTAAATTGGCAAGGCAAGCAGAGAAAGAATCGCCATAAACCTAGAAATCATCCATGAATACTTCCATAGTTTCTTCCACCATGTCATGGAAGATAGCCATCATACACCTTTGGAATGTCCCAGGAGCATTGCATAAACCAAAAGGCATACGTTTGTAAGCAAAGGTTCCGTAGGGACAAGTGAATGTGGTCTTTTCTTGGTCCTTGGGATCGATGGGAATTTGAAAATACCCGGAGAAACCGTCTAAAAAGCAGTAATAGTCATTACCCGCAAGACGCTCGAGCATTTGATCCATGAAAGGAAGAGGAAAGTGATCTTTTCTCGTGGCATCATTGAGCTTGCGATAATTAATACAAACTCTCCACCCAGTAACGAGACGAGTGGGAATCAACTCGTTGTGTTCATTGGGAACAACGGTTATTCTGCCCTTCTTGGGCACACAATAGACGGGACTTACCCAAGGCGAATCCGAAATAGGGTAAATCAAGCCGGCATCAAGAAGTTTGATAACCTCTTGTTTGATGACGTCATGAATGCGAGGATTAACCCTTCTTTGGCTTTGGATTGCGGGTTTAAAGTCATCTTTCATGAGAATCTTGTGAGTATAAAAGTTCGGATCAATTCCGCGGATATCGAAAATTTTCCAAGCAATTGCCTTCTTATGATCTTTAAGCAGGGCGATGAGGCGAGATTTCTCTTCTTCTTTCAAGTCCTTAGCAATGATGATGGGCGACTTCTTCTTATCTTCAAGGAACACGTACTCGAGATGGGGCGACAACTCCTTAAGTTCTAAATCCGGAGGATTTTCGATGGGAGGCGTATTCAAAGTCGGAGCATCGATAGCAATAACCTTGGGAGATGGTGGAGCAATTATGTCTTCTTTAAGAAGGTTCTCAATGAGGCGAAGATCTTCATCCCAATCGGTGGGAGAATCGTCATGTTCTAAGTTCACATCTCCCATGGTGGCTTCCAAATCTTTCCAAAGGAAATCACTTTCTCCAAATAGAGATAGTGATGAATCAATAGAGGAAACAGTCTCAACATTGGGAAGAGAGGTTGGAATACTTTTACAAGCATCTTTGAAGTGTTCTTCACAAGCCTCATCAAGAACGTCAATACAATTAACACTCTCGTATGAATAAGGCTGTTTAGAAAGCTTTCCCATGTTGAAAACAATTTTATCGTCACCCACTCTCATAATAAGCTCATCGGCTTCAACATCGATGAGAGTGCGACCGGTCCTCAAGAATGGACGACCAACAATTAATGGCACACGAGGGTCCATATCGTAGTCAACAACAACGAAATCGGCAAGAAAAGTGAATTTGTCGACTCCTACAAAGACGTCTTCGGCTATCCCCACTGGATAAGCAACCGTACGGTTAGCTAATTCCAAAGTCATTTTGGTGGGGACTAGCTCAGGGAGAGATAATTGCTTCCAAATGCGTAGAGGCATTAGATTAATACTGGCACCTAGATCGGCTAGGTCCATGCAATTCTCTACTCCCGGGAAGTTACAAGGGATTAAGAAACGACCCGGATCACCAAGCTTGGTTGGCAATTTCCTTAAGAGCACTGCAGAGCAATTCTCATTAAGTTGGGTGTTAGCAATATCAAGAAGCTTCTCCTTGTCGCTAAGAAGATCTTTGAACATTTTCGCGTATTTAGGCATATGAGCGAGAGCCTCAGCGAAGGAGATGTTGAAATTCAGTTGTTTAAACATTTTGAGAAAGTTCGAAACTTGAATATCGTCCTTGCTTTTGAGCTTCTCTTTCCTCAACCTTGATGGATAAGGTATATCGGAAGAAGAGGAAGGCTTTGGGAGAATAGGATCACTCACATCCTTGGGTGGAGGAGGGGTAGAAGCAAGAGGTGGAGAAATTGGGGAAGTAGAAGGATGAGGAATAGGAGTAGGTGACTCGGTCTCCTTAGTCACAATCACCGGTGGAGGTATAGGAAGCTCGGGTTCCGTAGTACCTTTGCCACTGCGAGTGGTGATTGCTTTCATCTCTCCTCTTGGATTCACAACGGTGTTACTCGGAAGAGTACCCAAAGAAGAGGGTTGATTACCTTGGAAGAATCCAGCCATCATGTTCTGTAAGTCAGTCGTTTGACTTGCCAAAGTGTTTCTCATATCAGCTCTCAGATTGTTTCCTTGTTTCACCATGTCTGCTTTCAGGTTGAGCACTTCCCGCTGGAGATTTTCCACAATCACATCATTGGTCCTCATGTAGGTTTCAACATCTTGGTGCAATGCGGTGGGTTGGTTGGGAGGAGGAGCATGGTATGCGGGTGGTTGATAAGCAGGTTGTTGGTAAACTTGGTTGTTTCTTTGAGGTGGATATGGTTGTTTGTGAGGTGGTATGTATGGTGCACGAGGTTGTTGTTGTTGTTGAGGAGGGCGATTGAGGTTTTGTTGTTGGTTTGGGTTGTTAGGAGGAAAACCGGGTGGTGAGAGAAAGTTGTTAGAGCGGTAACTAAGCAAGTTGCGGTCACCTTGAGGACGAGCTTGATAAGCGGCCGGAGGATAGGTACCATATGCTGCATTCACATTCTCAGAAGGATAGTCTTGGGTGGCGGTACAAGTGGTGTAAGAATGAGGACCCCCGCAGATTTCACATGGTTGGCTGACAGCATTGACTTGAGCGTTTTTAGCATTGATGTTGTTGGTGTTGCTGGCGGTTTGGGTAGCAAGCGATTCAAGAAGCGAAGTGATTTTGTCAAGTCGCTTGTCGTTGTCACTAGTACTAGCACTAGCGACATTGGTCCGAACACTTTTGGTTTGTACACGAGACTTATTTTCAATAATATCCCAAGCGGCATTGGAAGTCTTAACCAAAATATTACCCCCCGAGGCACTGTTTAGTGAATCTTGGTCATTTATGCTTAAACCATTGTAAAAAGTATTAATTTGGTGCACTTTGGTAAAACCATGTTGTGGGCACTTTCTTAAAAGATCTTTAAAACGTTCCCAAGATTCACTAAAAGACTCATCGTACTTTTGTTCAAAATTAATGATTTCATCCCGCAAAGCGGTAGTACGAGAGGGTGGGAAAATTAGTTTATAAACTTGGTCTCCAAATCCGTCCACGTCAGAATACTTTGTGGCGGTTCCTTTGCAAGCCAATGCCGGGCTTGTCCCTCTAAGGAGAAAGGAAAAAGTTGTAAAAGGATTACCTCTTGTGGAACACCATTGAATTTGACCGTATTCGTGAGTTGAAAGAACCTTTTGATGTGGTCATGTGGATCATCAATGGTACGCCCCAAGAATGGTTGAGCAGAGACCATCTGGATAAAACCGGATTTGAGCTCAAGGTTGTTGGCTGCAATCGCGGGTATGAAAATTGGATCATTGTTGCCCTCCACATGTGCTTGTAACAGTTCAATCATAGGGCGATTATCCGGTAAAGGTTCATTGTTGTTGTTATTATTGTTGTTGAGAGGTGGGTTGTTATTGTTATTGTTTTGAGGTGGATTGTTGTTATTGTTTTGTACACCGGCCATGTCTAAGTCTTCGAGAGGCTCGGGCTCTTGATAAGACGTGGATCGTGTACGCATGCACCTGCAAAAGAACTAACAAAGCAAACAAGAAATATTTTTTTGGTTTTTTTGGTTTTTTAATTTTTTTGTATTTTTGAAAATTTTATATTTTTAGGGTTTTTTTGAAAGTTTTTATGAAAAAGTAACGTTCACGGTGAACGGATCCCAAAATCCAAGTTCTCACAAAAACTATTAATCTTAACGAGAAGAGCCGGCAGCGGCGCCATTTGATATTAGCATTTTGATTGGGTTCAGGATTAGTCTCGGTATCTTCTCGAATTGATAATGGTTCAAAGTGGAGTGATTGTTCTTGGTTAATAAAAAGGTGTTGGTTTGTTTATCTATTTTAAACTAATAGTAAATAAATGTAAATGACGTTGAGTGAAAATAGTTTTAAAGATTAAATTAAAAAGACGAGTTTAAAAATACATGTTTGAGGACTAAAAGACAAGATTAGGAAAATACTTGAAAACTTAATAAATCTTCAACTTGGAAACTTTGTAAAAACAAGAAATTAAATAATTTGAAAACAGCCAAATCGGAATATCTAAAGCGCATCAATCGGAATGTATGAAAAGGAGTCAGATCGGAATGTTACAAAACTAGCCGTCGGAATGTCATAAAACACCCTAATCGGAATAATCATAAATCCTACCGTCGGAATGAGGCTGATCGGAATACGGGATTATAACTCTGATCGGAATGTGCTAAGACCCACAATCGGAATATCTTAAGATGAGTCAAATCGGAATACATAAAAACCAAACCAATCGGAATAATGGAAATATGCCTACAATCGGAATAACCCAAAAATGTTCAGATCGGAATACACTAAAATGAGCCAGATCAGAATGAACCAAAATCACCTCAATCGGAATCCACTAAAACCCTTTTCCGATCTAATGATCGGAATGAGGGGGGGGGGGTGTGGTCGGAATACGTGGTCGGAAAAGGGCTTTACCCTTTCCGATAACTCTTTTGATCCGAAAATAAAGCTAAGGCAATAAGCTATTTAGATAAGCTAATACCAAAACTAGCACGAATCTAATATGAAACAAATCAAATAAGCACAAATAACAACTTATCTAAACTTAAATTAAGCAAACTTTTGAATCAAACCATAAAAAGATAAACTTTTTAAGAAAAATTTTAATAAGTAAATAAGCTAAACATATAAACAAGCCAATAAGCACAAAGATCTTAAAGCTTATTCGTATGAAAACTTAAATAAACATAAAAAAGATTAACTTTTTAAGCACGAAAACATTGATGAACAACACGGATCATAAGTAATTCGCACCAAAAGTGAACCAAAATCAAAGAAAGGTAGAAAGAGATAAAAGATTAAAAGCTTAAACTTAAACTTGATTAATGAAATCAACAATACAAAAGGCTTAATCTTTGAAAGATTAAAAGAAAGAAAGATGAAAAATTAGTGAGAGAAAGTTGAGAACTTTCTCTCTCTAAAACTAGAGAAAATGAAAAACTAAAAACTAACTAGTGTCCAAAATTGTGAAGTGAAATCCTATTTATAGGCGTGTGCTTGTGGGCTTGAGAATGGGCTTTGTTTTTGGGCTTCTTTTCTTCTTTCTTCTTTAGTCTTTACGTTTCTTTAAATAAACGTTTCCGACTTTGAATTTTGAGAAGTGTCGGTGAATAATTCCAACTCGTCTTATAATCTTTTGTTTAATAGACTCGAGTTCTTCGACATATATGAATCTTCCATCTTTGGCCTTTTTCTTCGATAAATCTTCAAATAGGCGCAATGACTTAAAATCTTTTGCATCCCTTGGACAATAAACTTCGTCTTGAGTATTTTTCTTCGATATAACCCGTGCAATCCCATGTTTTCTTCAATATTCATCTGGTTGACTCTGAAAACACAATAAACACAAAAACCACGCATAATTCCAAACAAATGATATTAAATACATGTTTTGGTCTCGTTTTAGCCAGAAATAAGTGGTAAAAGGATGGGTGTTTTCACACCTATCAGGACGTGATGCAGACTTTACTATTTTCAGAAGATATGATGAGCTGATTGATGAACTTGAAGAGATGTTTAAGATCAAGGGACAGGTACGCCCTCAGAAGGAATGAGATATCATTTTCACTAATGATGAAGGTGATATGATGATTGTGGTGGATGAACCATGGTCGTCAGTTCTTTTATTGCAATGTTCAAATTAAAGAATGCATTTCTATGTAAACTATAAAAAATACATAAACTTATACTCATCTAGAAAAACTCCAATAAAACCTAAAGCTAATCAAAACTAGTCAGGTACACAATGCTGAAATTGACAAACCAAATGATCAGTAAAAATGATATGTGAAATACGCAGACAGTTTTAGTTTTTGTTTCGTTGTGGTTTCAACATTTTTATGTTTTCGAAGTTTTATATCATTTTGGTCTGATCTTCAATAGTTTTTGGATTTAGTTAATGAGCTAGCATAGAAGCTGAATAGGTACAAGTCTGCAAATTTTATCTAAGAATGAAGAACATTTTTAGTTAACGGAGTCACTGATCTAGCAAGTTGATATGTGAAACAGTGATGCAGAAAATATAGAATGATAACTTGATAAGCATTGTGTCCGTTTTTCAATATTTTTTAACTTCCTGCTTACACAGTATGGTCGTTTCTGCTATTTAATTGGCTTGTAACTGAAAAAGGTATCTGGCACATGGTACCACAACACATTACATGACATGAACATATTCTAAGATATGAAATTGATACACTTCTAACGACTTTGACATTATCTTTATTATCCACGTTTATTTTGTAAAGAATATGTGAAAATATTAGTCTGAGCAAAAAACCATTTATATGTGATTGTTATGATACACTCATGTAAATATTTTCAGTTTTATCCGTTATTATATCTTACATACTACTGTACTTGATAACCTTCAATCTAAATTACAGGTTCATTCATGTCTGAGCAGAAAACCATGCTTTTGAACGTTCTGGATTCACTGCACCGTCAAGTCCTTTTGGAAATTTATCTCAGGAATCACAACCTAAAATGTGAGGCGCGCCATCATACTTGAAGCTTCAAGTGAACCCGATTTTTTTGCTCCTAGCACACCAACATCTTCCTTTTCAATCACCCCTGCCTTTGGTGAACATGCAATCCAAATTACAGGTGCCTCCATGTCTGAGCTAAACCCTACTTTTGAGTGTTCTGGATTCACCACACCGTCAAGTCCTTCTGGAAGGTGGGTTAGAATCTAATTTGCTGATACACACCCATTAAGGCTTTTATTTTGTTTTAATTTAATATAATTTTAAGTACCCTTAACGGGAGTGGCAGGACTTGTGGCCCTAACAGTGCCAGTGCCAGTGCCATAACTGGGAGGAGACGTGCCTGCACATTTTTAAGCATTCCATTTTGTCTCTGACTATTAATGTTTCACCTTACAAATCTAAGCTAACAACTGCACCCACACCTCAACATGCACCTGTTCCTACAAATTCCGAAAGTGACGTTGAATCAATTTAGGAGGCAAAGAAATCTGGTAAGGAATCATCATATTTGCAACGCTTGGATAAAAATGGCCATAATCAAGTTAAATAAACTTCATGATTGTTAAGTAAACTAAAACAGGTTATAGATGACGTGCTGGCAGGCGCACTTCATCCTCTCAAACGATGAGAAACAGAAAATCTAGAAAACGTTTGAGAAGCTACTTACATATAACCAAGTAGAGGCAAGTTTTATTTTCTTCTTACTTTTTCAAACGAAGGATATTTTCATATAAATAAAGAGTACATAGTATGTCAAAATAGGAAGAAATCGAAAAAAGGTCTTGCAACAGGTAAGTCGACTGCTACTAACAGCCGGGATCATTAAACGAATCGTCTCTGAAATTACCAGCAATTACAAGCAGTTACAACCATTCATGGGAATACAAAGGAGCCCAACTCTACAAAACCCTAAACTCTAGCATCTATAAATGTGTTTTAGCAGATGAACGATCCTTATGGCAACCTCATTTAGTCTGATCGTTGGCACTTTCAGTAGCATTGAACTGATATTTAGTATACTTTAACAGGTTTCACTAATAACGTTACTTTGTTTCTTCTTCTCTATTGCAGGATGTGAGCAACCAAGTAACTATGTAAGTATGTATTCTATGTTGAATGTTTCAAGAGAAAGCCTAAGAAGCTTTGTTTCTTTCATTAAGGCTAAGGTACTTTTTGACAAGGATCAGTGAAATCGGGAACTCGTGGTTGGTTTTTATTTTGTAGAAGTAATGAACTCATCAATGGAGCTGACATGTTAGCTGCCTAACCTGCAACGATAACTTCTGTCATGTTGAATCGTGGAACAGGAAACCGTTGACCAATCTGAGTAGTAGGTACTGCAACAGGTGCACGTGGATTGGACATTCATTGATGTGCCTGGAAGAATGGCAGAATATGAAACCACGGGTCAGCCCATTCCCATCCCCATTTGTCTTTTTGGAACATATTGTATGCGTTGAAAAATTGCAGGGGAAGCAACCAGAAAAAATCTTGTATCCTGCATCTCATGCATCATGTTCGTTATCCACTTAATAATGAAGCATTTGTTCTTTGAATGTGGAAACGTGGGCATATGATGGAGTTATTGATATGTATATATTGGCGATAGATATAGTGACAATTTGCTGTCTTTAAATGGCCTCTTATTGTACTTAGCAGCTGCAAGTCTGCAACTTGAAATGCGAGAACAAGATCTTTGAAGCTTTAGCTTGTGCGCAACATAGTGTTTCATATGGTTTGGGTGCCAGTCAATGGAACAATATCTACTGCATTTTTCATGGTCACTTAGGAAGGTTTATTCGAATGATTGAAGGCGGCTTAGTCATTCCAAGCCTGCCCAAAATAGAAAGCAAGATGACAGTTTAGAGCATGTAAACGAGTCAATATCAGATTCAGCTCACTACATAAATAAGTTATCTTTGGATCACAAAGCTGCAAACTTTTGTCAAAATTATGTCTTATTTCTGACCAGATATACTAAGAACCTATTAATCGACGATGTTTAATTTGTTGCTTTAAATATGATAGAGGGTGCATCTTGCTTTACGTGGTAGAATTGATAAGAAAGCTGCTTATCTGAAAGAAGTGCAGGATCTGGTGAGAAATATATTAGTATTAATATTAGGAGAGCTTCACTAAAAAATGTATTTGGTTAGAGCATTTGGAGGAGTTGAAGATTGTAGAATTCTACAACATTGTATGTGAGACGGAGTTTGTGAAGCTTATGTTGGCAATGTCTCCTGTTCTTAAAAAGGTGAGCTTAGTAACAAAGTACCATTTAAGATGATATCCTGTCATAGCAATTGTAAGTCAGCAATCCCAAACACCCTCAGTAGGTTAGAAATTTATTGTTCAATTTGTGGGTGTGTTTGGATTAAGCTTGCTTGGCTCACTTTTTCGAATTATAAGCTAGAATTCGTAAACTCATGTTTTCACAAAAGCTGAAATGGTGCCTTATTATCTTTGTTATTCTTTTTTAATTTAGAATCGGTACTGGATATGAATACCTATGTTTATTGTATGTTGAATGTATTAAGAACATATTTTTCATTAAAGATCGACCTCGCTAATGTAATATATAAACAACCACACTCGTAAATATACATTTAAGATAGGTTCAATCTCACTAACTTCTCGAATGAATTTACTAAAATACCCAGGTGTTCTTCTACTTTCTCTTTAATTTATAATATCTAATGAACTAAAAAGAAATTATTTCGAAAAAAAGTTCAAATGTTTTTTTCCGAAAACAAATAATTTCGAAAAATATTTTTATTTTAAATTCGAAAAAGATTTTAAAAAATTTAATTTATTTTCAAAATAATTTTTAAAAAATGAAATAGAAAAAGATTTTAAATATTAATTTATTTTCGAAAAATAATTTCAAAAAATTTAAAAAAATTCGAAAATTATTTTAAAAAAATTAGTTTATTTTCAACAAAAATAATTAAAAAAAATAATTTCAAATAAAATTAAACAAAAAAAAATTCTAAAATTATTTTAAAAATTTTAATTTATTTTTTAAAAAATAATTTCAAAGAAAAAATAGTTTCACAAAAAGTTAATTTCGGAAAAAATAATTTAAAAAAAATCTAAAACTAAAAATATGAAAAACAATTAAAATTAAACAAAACACTATATGTCCAAATCTAACCAATATAACTTATCCAAACACCACTAATATTATCAAAGGTTTTATAGCATAAACATCTGTATGTCCTACTTAAAATCAATATTAAAATGATTATTAAAAAGGTATTTACAAACAAAAACCCACCTTGTTTGTATATATACAACCAAAGATTCATGTAACACGTTCGTTGGGTAGGCCAAGTCCTAAAATATCAGAGATTCACATGAGAAAACATGTTGTCTTATGTAATTTGAAAATATGAACCTCTTCTAATGCATCTCGACTTTTATTGCCAGGTTTTTCTTTCTTTTATTAACGTTGAATTTCATAGTTTAAAAAATTCTTAATTCCCCAATAATATTTGTACAACCAAAGATTCACCTCGGAAAAAAATGTTCGTTAGATGGCCAAGGACTAAAAATATCAAAGATTAGTTTCTTTTTAGTTTTCTTTTGATAAAAACGAGTCTCACTACCAACAGATATAATTGATACACATACGTACTTTTAGAAAAAAAATTAGGAAACGACCCCGCCCGTTGGGCGGGTTACGACGCTAGTATATATATATATATATATATATATATATATATATATATATATATATATATATATATATATATATATATATATATATATATATATATATATATATATATATGTATACATATATACATATCAAATGTTTCTTATGACCAGAGGGTCTTAACCTATTCCAATCACTTAGCCCTTATACAAATATTTTATATAACATATAAACAAGGTCTCATGTTCATATGAATTTCCTATCTCATCCCTAAGTACACTAACCAACCTAAAACATTAATTGTAAATAGGCTGTTCCAAAAACTTTTTTGACCTACGACTGTTGTAACCCACTTTTTCCCTACTTCCTGACCTCCAAATTAGTTTTCGTGTCTTTGTTTCAAAACCGAACTCAAATGCCTTTAAGTGAGTACTGAATTCGACTTCAGAAAGTTTACCAAACTCTAGATATGATCAAAACAAGTGACTCAAAATTCTGCCCAGTTTTTAAAAACGAATTTAACACAACTAGTCTAATTAATTACCCACATCATGTATAATTATTAACCATAATTAAACTTAACATGTTTATATAATTAAAATACATAATTTATGTTAAACCTAACCCTAAATCCATCATCTATTGATTAAGAATAATTAAATAACAATTAATTTAAAAGAATGAACAAGTGTTTTACCTTAAATTTAATGGAAGGTGAAAAACTATGAAAAACCCTAAAAAAACTCTATAGATCGACACCTCTTTTTTCTACAGGGATTTATGTGTGTTATTAAAAACCTTATATACTTTAACTAAACAAGTCCTAGCCCAATTTCCTTATTTAGTTTTTTTTTCTTTTTGTTTTTTTCCTTACGTCACCTCAAACCGATTATCCCCTTTTTTAATTTTTTTCTTTTAATTATTATATATTATATCAATATCATTACCTTAATTTACCCTAATGTTTTTCAGCCCCTAGAGTCTCCAAAATGGTAAAACCGTAAAACTAGTCATTTTTACGTGATTACCGTATAATACGTAAAATACTAAATTTTATGAAGACTCTTAAAATAAGTTAGAGACTTAATAACTAAGTTCAAAATAACTTAAAACTAATCCGTAAATTATTCCTGACACTAAACCTAAGCCCGAGACCTCTAAACGCTAAACCCTCGTATCGTAAATATACGATTTACTATAATACATATACGTACACATAAAATGACCTCATAAAATACCATATTCTATCATAATCACATCTATGTGAACTAATAAGCACAAACTATCCCCACCGTATCAACATATAACGTACAACTTACTACATAAACGATGTCTAACATCCAGTCAAAGGCTCAAATATACACATATAGCACATAAACACACACTAAACACATAATCACGTCAAACCTTCCTGAGTGACAAATCTAAAAATTTAGGATTGTCACAACATTTGAGCTTAATCTACTGCTATGTTGGAAGAGGTAGTTGTGTTTAAAAATGCTAGAAAATTGAATCCTAATGCCCCTAATTACAAACCAATTAAAAAGTCTATTAGATATGTTGAGATGTACAAAACTGACCAACCTAGGGGAAACCAAAGAAATTGGAACAATCAAAAGTTCCAACAACCAGAGAAAGGGTTTACTAAGTACAATAAGACTTTCTATATGTGTGGAAGTTTTGATCATTTGCATGCTTATTACAGGTAGAACCATAGAAAATGAGTGGGATATGGGAACAACTTCAACAAGGTTGATAACAACTTCTATGCCAAAAGGATCAAACCAAGTCCTAACACTAGGATGATTCCCATATCAGTATTGCTCAAAGATAGTCTATAATATGACAACCCGTAAATTTGAACTCACAGTTATTCTTAAATAATAAAATAATTATCGCTACATTTTTTTTATTTTTTATTTTGAAACATTGTTAATTATAAAAAGGAAGGTAACTTACAAGTAACAAATTATATTATCACCGATAATATATACAACGGACAATTTGAGAACATATAAATCATATAAATGTTGATAGTTATGCGTTTAAATATTTACTATAAAGTAGAAAATAACTATTGTGCAATTATAAAACCGTTATTAAGTCTAACTGGAGATCATCCAACTAAAAGCTTATGTGTTTTATATGTTTTATGTGAAATGAATTATTTTAACTTTATAGGTCATATAAAGGTCAATAATAGTTTATTTTAATAGTTAAGGTAAATTATCAAAATCACCAGTAATTATTAATAGAAAGTTATATAAACGTTTTTAACTCATCATTTCTTCAAAACAATATATGACGGGCTATAAAAAGTCTATAAATCATATTTTTGTCACTTTTAATTTAATTTCAAGGTTTAGATTAATTTACTGAGGTAATCGTATTTTATTTAATAATTAATTATTAAATATCGTTTTATGTCTAAACAATTACAAAACGTCTAAATTAATCTTATCAACTTCAAACTAACAAAATTAAGTTGTAAAGTTCATAATTAATCATAGGAGTTTAATTAAATTATTAAATGACTAGAAATAAACATGTAATTAGTTTTAAAAGCCCGTAGGTAATTCTAAAGGCCCGTAAAACCAAAGTAAACTCAAATATTTATCCCTAAACCCAAATAAGCCCATAATTATCATTACTTAGTGAAACTTTAGTGGCTTTAAGCCTTAGGAAATTATTAGGCCAGTTATGTTAGCTAGAAAATAGGAAATACATAGAATTATTACTAGTATAATACATTCACCAGCTGTTCTATCCCTAAAAATCCTAAAAAACAATCATGTTCTATCCATAAGTTACTGTTTCTTCATCTCTAGCAATAGTTCTTCATTCCCAGCCACATCCTTTGGTTTCCTATTATAATTTAGGTCTTAGGGATAAGTTATAATCAGGTTATAAATAGTTAGTGCAAGCCTTTTGATCATGGGTCCTAAAAATACAAGAAAAACCAAACTCGTGTCTTCTTATTCTCTTGATTCTGTTGCGACTAAACCACCAGCCTAAACCTCCTTTACCACCACTTCTACTACTTATAATAACTCCTAAAGAACAGTCCTAAACACCCTTGAAAACATCCTCAAAGTTCGTACCTTGAAGTGTCATAAAAACAAAACCCTAGCTAAATCAAATTAGGGTTTTCTTTAAAACCCCAAATTCAGATTTTGTCGTGTTTGTGTTACTCGTGTTCGAATCCTTTCCAAAAATCCTTGGTGTCTTTTCTGGTCTTCCAAGTGATCACAAGAAAACTCCTTAAGTTTCCTAAGTGTTCGTGTTCATGTCGCGAAAGTTGAAACCTAGCCGAGACCAAATTAGGGCATCATAGGGCGTAAACTTAATCAAACCACCAATACATCGTAAGTAATATATTACCTTGTATTAAACAACTTATTATTCATTTTAAACCTCAACTTAGTGGTGCTTATAGTTTAGAATATTTCGTAAGTAATAAAAATCGTTAAAAAGCCTTATTTGGTATATAAAAGCTCTTGCACGTTTCCCGAGGTAGACATCTCCCAATGAATTTCTGTCATAGAGTAAAATACTAGACTTTATTATGAATCCATACCCTCTTGAATCACTTAAAACCGAGTTATAACGAACCGGGAAACTTGATAAGTGTGAAAACACTCATCAATAATGATCCAAATACCACTCAAAACACTGTCAAATACCTTATATTAAACTGTAAATTATCAGAATTACGCGTGTATTTGTGTTTCATGTGTTTTCAGGTAAAAAGATACATTTCTGAGCAAACATGCGTTTTCAAGGATTTATTTGATGGAAAGACGAAGAAAGAGACGAAAGATGATTCAAGGACCTTACTTGTCACTACTTCAAAGATCGAGGGCTGAACTTGCAAGTTTCTACAAAGAAAAGGATGAAAAAGAACTTTTTTAAAAGTCTTTATAACCATTTGAAAAGAAATAAGAAAATGAAGGACCAAAAAGAAAATTAAATGGAAAGTTTATTAAACTTTTCATATATACTTGGTCAAATTGACCAAACTGGTCAAACAACACAAACATAGAAACACGTCTTTCTTCTCCAACGAAGAGAGAGAAAGAAAGATGAGATGGTTATTCATCTTCCACCACCGAACCTGCAAACCATTTTCTAGGACGATCAAGAAGGATTCAACCGAAGCTTATAACTACAAAAGTGTTCCTCCCCTCCTCCTCTACAAGATGATACAGATTAATTTGATCAAGACTCACAGGAGAAGAAACCCCCAAATGGGATGAAGATGAAGATGGATGAATTCTACCTCGTATTTTCCATGTGTCGATTGCTCATTGGTTTCACCACGTCACATCACCTCCTTTCGACGCCTATAAAAGGAAGACGAAGACCTCATTTGCAAATGGTTAGCATAGGTGTAGTTACACATAGTGATTAGGTAGTAGGATTAGTTAGTTAGTTTAATTTTTTCACAAAGAGTTAGTTTTCAGTTTGTTAAATCTGTTTCACTTTCTGTTAATCTTGTAACCGTTTTCGCCATTAATGAAATCTATGTTTTCTCTTCAAAGCTTTCTTCATTTTCTTCTTATAATCTGTTTCGATAAGTAACAAAAGTAGTTAGATTGTTATAGTGTTACGGTTCTGATATGACTGTTTCGAGTTGTCAGTTGTTAGAGAACTAGTGTTATTAGTTAAAAAGTTTAGTTTTCATTGCTAGTAAATAATCTCATCTCATTTTTCAGCTTATTCTGCCACTAGCTCTCATAAGCTCTGAAGAGCTTATGAGAATGTTCCATTCTTGATTCGAACCGGTTTATATTGAGTAGCGTAGCTGAGGAATTAGTTTAGATCATAATTGCTAGTAGAGTTTAAATGAATGAAACCATTAGCTCAATTAGGTTTGATTGATTTTACTGTTTTAAGTAGCTTTCAGCTTATGGTTATTAACCTGTTGGTAAAAGCTAGTGGATTCTTTCATTAGAAGTTCCGTTCAGGAGTCAACAGTTAGTCAATAATCTGATTTTTTTAGTTTTAACTACTTAACTGATCTCCATTAATAAACTACTGAATTTCTTCAAGTTTCTTTCTGAATTGTTTCAAATTTTTAAAAAGAACCTTCTTTTCCTACTGTTCGTTAAAGTCGAAACGTTTTGTATGCTTACAGCTCATAAGCTTGTATAAGCTTATGAGTATTGTTTTAGTTTTCTTTGATTTTCATACAGGATTGGAAGAGCAGGGTGTTTGATTCTGAACTCTCAGCAGATAGATGATTAGTAGATGCTTGCAGGTCGGTTAGTTCAGTGTAGCAGGTATTCAACAACAACGGTTTAGCCTTGATGAATAAGTGTAAGATAGCAGTTGCAGTTCACAAGATTAGATTAGTTAAAGTGGTAGTAGATTGGTGGTGTTTGATTTTTAAGCGAGCTCAGCGCTCCGCTTCGTCTCAACGGACTAAACGACGGATGTCATGGTTAAGCGCGTTTATTTTCTGCATTCTATTTTCTTTCTACAAATTTTAGTCTAACCTGCTGATAATTGAGTAGTCTAGTACTTGCTTGCGATATGTTTGGTATGATTTGATTTGTGTTAATTGAATTTGTTCCTTTTCTGTTTTTAAGTTTTAGTATTAGTTCATTTAGATTTCTCTTAAATTCGCATTTTCTGTAAACGTGAATTTGGCAGGGTTTATGCATTTATTTTCAAGACTTTTAAAGTGAACTTAGCAGCCTTTTAGCGAGAGGTTTACTGTGTATCTAGGATAGCTGGTGATTGATTTGTTAGTGTAAATTAGCTAGTGTTTTCTTTAGTGTAATATTGGTTGTGATTAGTTTGATTTGGCTAAGTGCTTCATATTCACTGTATTGATTTCCTTTGTTTTCGGTTATTAATAGATTTAGCTCGTAAATTTCTTTTCCTTCTGATATCAGGGGTTTGGTTCAGTTGAATAGTGTAGTATAAGTGGAATTCGATATTGATAATGTTAGCATTCTTAATTCATCAGTTAGTCTAAGTCAGATTATAACTCATTTCAATTAGAAAGTCAAAGTTACTGTAACTTTTAGTTGAGGAATTCACACAGGTCAATAGTTAAAGTAACTTTTGTTGGGCCATTAGTTGCTTATTGGGCCATTGTCTTACGTCAAACATATTGTAGCTTTCATATTTTTTTTGAACATTTTGATTTGTAGATTTAAAAGATTTGAAATTTTAGTTTTGGAAATTTTGATTTTTACTTTTGATAAAATTGTACTGTTGATTTTCAAATATTAATTGTACTGTTGATTTTTACCTTTGTAGGATAAGTTTACATTTTTCATTTTATAATTTTGTGCATTTAAATGTGATAAGTGCAAGATGTTTGTAGAATAGTACATATACGTAGATAAATACTATTTTTACCTTTTTACTTGCTTTGTGCTAATTAGACATAGAATACCAATCAATTTCTTTTAACCAAAAACAATCAAGTTGAGCTTAGAATTGTTATATCAATTCGAATCGATACCGAGAAAAACGAACTAAAAAAAGACAAATATTAAATGGCGCCGCTGCCGGTTCTTTTCGTGAAGATTAACGGTTTCGAGTGAGACGATTGGATTTTGGGATCCGTTCCTTTGTGAACGTTATTTTTACGTATTATAAATCAAAAAGATAAAAAAAAATCAAAAAGATAAAAATACAAAAATAAACAATCACAAAAATCAATTCTTTTCCTAAAGAATTGAACCAAAAAAATAAAAAATCCAAAAAGTAATCTTTTTCCTAAAAGATTACAACAAAAATATATATTATATCGTTTTCATCGTTTTTACGTAGATATAGTATTTTTTCTTAAAAATCAAATAAGTACAAAAATATTTTTGATATATTATTATATGTAAATAAGTATACGTATATACGAACAACCAAGTTACCTATTTCCATAAGTATTGCCGAGGCAATACACCGTGTTGAGGGGCGTTCCGGTCCTTGACACGCGTATCGATCCAATTTAATTAAGCAAGAATAGATAAATACTTCCAATAGGCAATAATTCAAAGAATACAAACTAATAAAGTGAATAGATAGGCGACGTGCTATAAAATGCCGTCTAAGGGTTAATAGGTACTTAAGTGCTTCGCGCCACCTGACCCACCGTTCACTAGTGCGTATTCTAAGAAGGAAGGGTTTATTGGGGGTCTTGCACCCAAGTAGTAATTATATATATTATACTTTCTTGTGGATATTACATATCGAACCTCGAGGGAGATAATCTCTTCTCTCTCAAAAGTCGACCGAGGGCTACTCCCTCATTCCTCGTTTTTACTTACACGTGTACTCGCACGCGTGTAAACATACCACATTTGGTGTATTACTTCCTTCCCAGAGGAAGCTTTTAAACGTCATTATACTTGTATATACATTCGGCCACCTTGTTAAACATGGATACTCGTTCCATGTTGGAGATTTTGCAACAACGATCCGCCAACGCTAATTATTCGACTTGTTCGACTTGTGGAGGTCCACACGATACTTATTTATGTGATCAAAATAATGGCTATTATGGGGAGGGATATGCTTATAATGGAACCGAGAACCCTAATTTTCAACCTAACCTTCAAATAGACTATACTTGTAATGACTATATGGGATCTTCTGGTTTTTCATCACGACCTTCACCATCATTTCATGATCAAACCTCTAGTGAGCCATACCAAAACCAAGGATTTTCAAATAATGAAGGCTTTCAAAATGATGCGAATTTTCCATGCTATAATCAAGAGATTTATCAAAATCAAGGATTTTCAAATCATGTAAATTTTCAAAATGAGAGCAATTTTCAAAACTTTAATCAAGGGGATATTTCACAATCTCAAATGGACTTAATTCTTCAAAAGATTGATGAAAATGTTAGAAAATTTAAAGAAATGCAAGAGGAAACTGATAGGCAATTCTTAGTTTTGGAAACACAACTCTTGCAAAACTTTACACCTCAAGGAGCTTTACCATGTGATATTGAGCCGTCTTTGAGAGTTGATGCTGAGGATGATACTATTAGTGATAAAGGGAATTTTCAAGGTTACAATCATGAGCACTTTCATAATCATGACTCTTTTCAAAACTATAATCCACCTAATTATGGAAATCCACCTCCACCCCCTTCTTCGACTTACATATGCGAGTTTTGTGGAAAAACACACCACTATTACGGTTTCAATTGTAGACTTAGTGATCACAATGAGCTTACGGTTGAACTCGAGGAACAAGGAAGACACCATGAATATATTTTAACGCTTTTTATACGTATGGAAAAGATGAGCCTCAAGGAGATGAAACTAGAGTCTCGGTGGTTAAGGGAGGATATTGAGTCTCTCGAGGATAAGGTAAGGAACAAGGTGTTTTATAATCAGCAAATTGGTGATACGTATAGAGAATCAGTGACCAATTTCTCTCGTTTTCTCAAGGCAAAGTTAGACGATTTACTCCTTAAGATTGATAAACAGGAAGAAGAAGAACAATTTTTTGCTAATCCTGCTCGTTTGCTTAAACAAAGCTTAGATGAAGATGATGAGGGCCCTTCGATTTGCATGACATTTAATGATGACACACCTTCATCACCTTTACCTCACGTGGAACCCACCGACTCTTTAACCATGGGGGACGAGCCTCTTAGCACTAATACAAACACCGATTTGGATGAATTAACCTCTTCTAGTGTTGAGAACCTTATCCCAATCCAAAGAGAGTTTAAGGGTGTTTCCATTGAACCATGTGATGAGCTTTGTATTGATACCTCTTCTCCTCATGATCATATTGAGATTTTATCACATATTGACCTTCATGCTACTACTAGTGATTTTGGTGACTTTGATCTTGATGAATTGTTCAAAGAAAGGGATAATGAGATTGAGGAAGAGTTTGTGAAAGACTTTCCACAAATAGAGGATGAAATTTGTGATTCTAGTGAGGCGTCTTATGGTATATCATCCAATGATTTGTCTTGTCAAGATAACATTCCTAATTTGGATGAAGAGTTTGCTCCTATAGGAAAAGTGGATCCTTCTCCTCTACCACCTTATGATTCTTGTGATGAAACCTTTGATGATCCTTATGATAGTGATGAGACTTTTACTTCTGATGATGATGACTCTATTTCTTCTATGACTCCCCTATTCCTCTAAGTGATTTTGTGATACATTCAAATCCTCTTTTTGAGACATGTTTTGATAACCCACTTTTTAAGGAGTGTGAAGAACCTAATACTGAGTCTATAGAAGAAGAACCCTTGATTGATCATCCTTCACTGGTTTTTGAGGATACACCTATTGATTTTCATGATCATATCATCCCTTTGAGTGATTCTCTCATTAATACACCTCATTTTGAGCCTTATGTTCCCACCCTCCCACCCTTGAAGTTGGTTATTGATGAAGATCCTTTCCTCTTAGAGATTGATACTTTTTCATCTAAGGCACCTTTAGAACTCAAAACCTTTGATATGACTCTTTTATGGAGATTGATACCACCATAGAAGATACTCCTGCACAATTTGATATAGAGGTCAACGATAGTGTTTCTAATTTGGAAGAGGAGGTTCGTCTTATTACTACATTGCTTTTTGGGAACATAGAGCCTACACCTCCTCCACAAGACACTATTAATTTTGATCCTCCTTTCACTATGCCTTCTATGGAAGATTACCCACCTTTTGATGATGATGATGAGCCTAACATGGACATAATAGTTATGAATGTTTTGATACCTACACCTTCATATTCTCATGATGCTTTGATCACTAAGGGGGAATCTTATATGATTGATACGAGCTCATCTTCTTATTTTCCCATGAAGGGAAAGGTTTTTGATCCTGGGATACGTATATTTGGGAAATATTGGTTTTCATCTACTCCACTTAAGAGTGTGATTTCTATTGATATGGGCTTCTTGTATGAGCTTACTTTGGTGATGCTTCCTACTTTGGAGTTATTCACATGTAGAGATGGAAACTATGTGTTTGATCCTGGGGTACTTCTTATTTGAGAGATTTCGTATGTTGGACAAACTTGAGACACGTTGGACCGTTCCATTTATCGAGGCGGATATTGTAAATCTTATAGTAAATGGCAACGTGCTAAGTTTGAGTGTATCATGTGAGACGTGCTTCAAAGTGGATATTCTTTATTCTCCATGATGGTTTCCCCAAGGACAACCTAATTCGGGGCCGAGTCGAGCTAGCGACTTAGGGTTAAAAAAACTCAAGCATTGAATAACTAGGTTAGAAAACGTAGAGTAGATCTAAATAGGTTAGGTTTAATTAAAAGGATGTTATAGTAGAGTTGAAGTGGAGGGATGCCTTTCTTTGTCTTTTGGTGTTTGTTTCAAGGGTTGCTCTCTCTCATTTCATGCTTGGAGCTTATGGAGGAGGCCCGTGTATCTGGTTCACTTCGATTGGTTTTCGCTATTATGATATTCAAAACACTTGTGCTTAAAATGAATACCCTTTAGTTGTCTCTTCCTTAACTTGGGTTAAGCAAAGTCTATTCATTGTCATAAGTGTAGGGGAAGTTTTTATACTTCCATGCTCTTAAACATTGAGGACAATGTTTATCTTAAGTGTAGGGGAGACTTCTATCGAAGTGACCTTACCTAGACCATTGCCTTAACTTCATGATAAATTGGAAAATTAATTTTTCAAACATTTTTCAAATTTTTGATCTACTTTGGCCACCAAAAATATGCATTCATAATTTTTGCATCATACATTTTTCATTAGCATAACACATTTGCATTGTATATATCTTTTCTTTTATTTTTCATCAAAAATATATAAAAAGAAAAATATATAATATAACATGGTTTTAACAAGTTTAGATTTCTTTGACATATTAGGCCCGCCATGGATATTTTGACTCAAACCGAGTTTGCTTATTTTAGCATTCTCTAGCTAGTATCCTTAACCATGTAGTCCTTCATTGGTCTATTAGGCTAAGCATCCACCAATTTCATTATTTGAAATTTTAAATTTGTGGAGAATGGGAAATGATAGAGTTGAAGCAAGTGTAAAAGGGCTAGATAAACTTCATGATAATTACTTGTGGCTAAACCCTTCTCTTCTTAACCTCTATTTTCTTCGCATGTATATAATTGTTAATAAATAATCAAGAACGGTTTTAATTGGTTTGTAATCTCTTATGCATTTTTGTTTAATCATTCATGGTTGGTATGAGTACGTTTTAAGATTCTAAGTTAGAACGTTTTATGTGTACAAGACTTATGTCATGCTCAATATTTAGCGGGTGTTTTTCCTTTTATTCTTTTTAAATTTCTTTGTGTGGAATAAAGAAAAATAAGAGCAGCTTATGAAAAAAAAAATGAGTGGCTAGAAAAAAAAAGAAAAAAGAAAAAAAATAATAATTATACAAGACTCCCAAGAGGGGCAGTGTGGTGTTAATTATAGTGACTATTGAGTTCCAATATTACCTTGACGGGTTGCGGGGATTCAATAGATTGCTCCAATCCAATATTACCTTGACGGGTTGCGGGGTTGAAGATCCAAAGTCTCAAAAAGATGGCGGATGTAAATTATTGCGTGAGTTTTATTTTTCTTTCCTTAGCGAGTGTGTAGCTACTTATGAAAGCATGACATGAGGATTTTACACATAAGGCGAATGACTTATTACTCTTGAAACGGACTTATATTAATTGTCATCGGTTTTTCAAGTAATGTATGAGAGGATTACTTAGGATTAAAACTGTGCTTCCTTATTTTTGGATTTTACACTTCTTATACTTCACACTTGAATAAATGACAAATTTGCCCACAAGCAATTTGCTCGAATAATAACCGGTTCCACATTTAATTGTCATGAATAAGTTGATGCACTTTTTACTTTTGAATACAATGATCCCATTTTTAAGCTTGGTATGGGGAAAGTGAAACTTGAGGGTGATAAGTATCCATGGTACCAAAGCCCTAATTTAAGTCATTGATTTCTTTATGAGTTATTTCCATCAAAACCATTTATGAAAAATCCAAAAAGATATAAATAGAATTGTTTTCTCTTACATTGCATTGTAAATATTCAAAATCATTCATCATGTAGCATAGTATAGTTTATTAAATCATAAAATGGCCAAGGTTGGTTAATTATGAGAAAAGTGAAATTTGGTGCTTTAAATGCTGCATTGCATGAGGTCATGGCAATGGTCAAGTGGAGGGAGTTGATAAGTGTGAAAACACTCATCAATAATGATCCAAATACCACTCAAAACACTATCAAATACCTTATATTAAACTGTAAATTATCAGAATTACGCGTGTATTTGTGTTTCATGTGTTTTCAGATAAAAAGATACATTTCTGAGCAAACATGCGTTTTCAAGGATTTATTTGATGGAAAGACGAAGAAAGAGACGAAAGATGATTCAAGGACCTTACTTGCCACTACTTCAAAGATCGAGGGCTGAACTTGCAAGTTTCTACAAAGAAAAGGATGAAAAAGAACTTGTTTAAAAGTCTTTATAACCATTTGAAAAGAAATAAGAAAATGAAGGACCAAAAAGAAAATTAAATGGAAAGTTTATTAAACTTTTCATATATACTTGGTCAAATTGACCAAACTGGTCAAACAACACAAACATAGAAACACGTCATTCTTCTCCAACGAAGAGAGAGAAAGAAAGATGAGACGGTTATTCATTTTCCACCACCGAACCTGCAAACCATTTTCGAGGACGATCAAGAAGGATTCAACCGAAGCTTATAACTACAAAAGTGTTCCTCCCCTCCTCCTCTACAAGATGATACAGATTAATTTGATCAAGACTCAACGGAGAAGAAACCCCCAAATGGGATGAAAATGAAGATGGATGAATTCTACCTCGTATTTTCCACGTGTCGATTGCTCATTGGTTTAACCACGTCACATCACCTCCTTTCGACGCCTATAAAAGGAAGACGAAGACCTCATTTGCAAATGGTTAGCTTAGGTGTAGTTACACATAGTGATTAGGTAGTAGGATTAGTTAGTTAGTTTAATTTTTGCACAAAGAGTTAGTTTTCAGTTTGTTAAATCTGTTTCACTTTCTGTTAATCTTGTAACCGTTTTCGCCATTAATGAAATCTATGTTTTCTCTTCAAAGCTTTCTTCATTTTCTTCATATAATCTGTTTCGATAAGTAACAAAAGTAGTTAGATTGTTATAGTGTTACTGTTCTGATATGACTGTTTCGAGTTGTCAGTTGTTAGAGAACTAGTGTTATTAGTTAAAAAGTTCAGTTTTCATTGCTAGTAAATATTCTCATCTCATTTTTCAGCTTATTCTGCCACTAGCTCTCATAAGCTCTGAAGAGCTTATGAGAATGTTCCATTCTTGATTCGAACCGGTTTATATTGAGTAGCGTAGCTGAGGAATTAGTTTAGATCATAATTGCTAGTAGAGTTTAAATGAATGAAACCAGTAGCTCAATTAGGTTTGATTGGTTTTACTGTTTTAAGCAGCTTTCAGCTTATGGTTATTAAGCTGTTGGTAGAAGCTAGTGGATTCTTTCATTAGAAGTTCCGTTCAGGAGTCAACAGTTAGTCAATAATCTGATTTTTTTTTAGTTTTAACTACTTATCTGATCTCCATTAATAAACTACTGAATTTCTTCAAGTTTCTTTCTGAATTGTTTCAAATTTTTAAAAAGAACCTTCTTTTCCTACTGTTCGTTAAAGTCGAAACGTTTTGTATGCTTACAGCTCATAAGCTTGTATAAGCTTATGAGTATTGTTTCAGTTTTCTTTGATTTTCTTACAGGATTGGAAGAGCGGGGTGTTTGATTCTGAACTCTCAGCAGATAGATGATTAGTAGATGCTTGCAGGTCGGTTAGTTCAGTGTAGCAGGTATTCAACAACAACGGTTTAGCCTTGATGAATAAGTGTAAGATAGCAGTTGCAGTTCACAAGATTAGACTAGTTAAAGTGTGGTGTTTGATTTTTAAGCGAGCTCAGCGCTCCGCTTCGTCTCAACGGACTAAACGACGGATGTCATGGTTAAGCGCGTTTATTTTCTACATTCTATTTTCTTTCTGCAAATTTTAGTCTAACCTGCAGATAATTGAGTAGTCTAGTACTCGCTTGCGATATGTTTGGTATGATTTGATTTGTGTTAATTGAATTTGTTCCTTTTCTGTTTTTAAGTTTTAGTATTAGTTCATTTAGATTTCTCTTAAATTCGCATTTTCTGTAAACGTGAATTTGGCAGGGTTTATGCATTTGTTTTCAAGACTTTTAAAGTGAACTTAGCAGCCTTTTAGCGAGAGGTTTACTGTGTATCTAGGATAGAGTGTAAATTAGCTAGTGTTTTCTTTAGTGTAATATTGGTTGTGATTAGTTTGATTTGGCTAAGTTCTTCATATTCACTGTATTGATTTCCTTTGTTTTCGGTTATTAAAAGATTTAGCTCGTAAATTTCTTTTCCTTCTGATATCAGGGGTTTGGTTCAGTTGAATAGTGTAGTATAAGTGGAATTCGATATTGATAATGTTAGCATTCTTAATTCATCAGTTAGTCTAAGTCAGATTATAACTCATTTCAATTGGAAAGTCAAAGTTACTGTAACTTTTAGTTGAGGAATTCACACAGGTCAATAGTTAAAGTAACTTTTGTTGGGCCATCAGTTGCTTATTGGGCCATTGTTTTACGTCAAACATATTGTAGCTTTCATATTTTTTTTGAACATTTTGATTTGTAGATTTAAAAGATTTGAAATTTTAGTTTTGGAAATTTTGATTTTTACTTTTGATAAAATTGTACTGTTGATTTTCAAATATTAATTGTACTGTTGATTTTTACTTTTGTAGGATAAGTTTACATTTTTCATTTTATAATTTTGTGCATTTAAATGTGATAAGTGCAAGATGTTTGTAGAATAGTACATATACGTAGATAAATACTATTTTTACCTTTTTACTTGCTTTGTGCTAATTAGACATAGAATACCAATCAATTTCTTTTAACCAAAAACAATCAAGTTGAGCTTAGAATTGTTATATCAATTCGAATCGATACCGAGAAAAACGAACTAAAAAAAGACAAATATTAAAACTTAAAATGAAAATTTAAATAAAAACATTAAAATCTCTCAAAACTGTGAAATATGTTGTCTGGAAACTGTTTGGTCAGGGTAGTCATGTTTGGACGCGATTTCGATTCTCTTAGAGGCCGAATGGGTAAACATTTCTCAAGGACAATATTAATATTCACCTGGCTTAGTTTCTAAAACAGTAAGCCGTTTTACCTAAGAGTTAACGAGCAGTAAGATACACGTCTTTAAAGTTTTTGAAAAACCATCCTGTCTAGTGTCAAACTGGCTGGAACTAAGTTTTTAATCTAAATTTGACCCACTTAAAGTCCAAATCATGACTAGCTCATAAAGAAAATTTCTCGTAACCCACCATATGGGCTATCTACATAAACTTCGTTTGCGTCATAATTTTAAAGTATACAGAAGTTACGGACTCTCCAAATAGGGTCGTTGGACACTTTTTATATTTTGGAAAATGTTAACAATTGTCATTTTCCGTAAAATTTCAACTAGTAACATGTATGTAAGACGCCTAGTTAAATTCCGGCTATGTAAACTTAACTATGAATGAATACACGTAAAAATGACGTTATCATAGAAAATCTGATTATACTAAAACCTAATTACGCTAAAACTGTTATAAACATTGCAAGCACAATAAAATGTCAAATTTATAAATAACATGAATCATGTTAGTATAATGAAAGTGACACACTATAGTAGCTCTCAAAATAATGAAGAAATAATTTTTAATTGTAAAACACTACTATTGTAAGAATTAAATAAAACTTACATCGTAATATATTATCTTCAAATCCCGAATAAATACATTTTACTTGAATACATAGCAACCTATAAATGATTTTATAATTCATAACATGAATATATAAAATATTAGTTATTTATGAAATCGGAGTTTAAAAGAATGAAACCTAATCATAAAGAACTAAAAGAACTAAAACCGATTAATAACTGAAACATTTATAAAACTTTAGTCGTTATTATTCCAGCCTAAGCACCAACAAAGGACGGGTTCATACATGCATGTCATAATCATCTAGCATATAGTTAATATGTATTATCTTGTTTAGGTTATCACTAAAGTTCTACTTTATATCTGCAACTACTTTCGTCTACAAGGTGAGTTACTAGCCCCTAAATCTTTAAAACTGTTTTATCATCTTTTCGGGTGTGAACATTGCTTGATTTCTAAACGCGTGAACACAAGTGAACTATTCTTTACTAGTTGATCTCCCCAAATGATAACTGCCCACGAATCATGAACCGTTAGTCACCTAGCTGGGTTACAACGAAGTGAGCGCGAATGTTAAGGATAGATCTATCGGAGTTGACACTCCTATTTACTATGAATGGGTCCATTCAAGTAAATACAATTTCATTTGAGGATAACGGGTGATTGGGGTTAGTCACCTACATGGGCACACACATGAAGTCGGTTAGACTCGTTAACGCATCGGTGTCATGAGCTTAGATAGTAGTAAAGATAAACTATGTGACTTTGTATGTGTTATATTGTCACAGGTGGATACAAATCTTGTGGTTCATTGAAATGATTTTTATTGTTTTCTTAAACTCAAACCTAGGAACTCACCAACTTTGTGTTGACACTTTAGCAATGTTTTTCTTAGGTATGCTACTATTTGGATTATGTGGAGTCTGCATTGTTGTTTTGGCATGTAGAGGTCGTTCTCTCACATCAAGTCCTCTTCACACCATGAAGTCGCAACCAAAATCCAGTCTTCCGCTGTAGTGAAATTTGGGGGTGTGACAAAATGGTATCAGAGCCCTTGATTATAGAGAACTAGGTTGCATTAGTAACTCTAGACTATAACGGCTCTAAATTGCATGATAAATTAGCATACCAAAAATCTATTGTTACTTACTAAAATATAAATTGTTTGACATGCTATTTTTTACTAAACTAGTAAACGTTACTATGAAAACATGTTTATGGGATTATGCATGATAACCCGTGGGTGCAGGATGACATAATCTAGTGGGCAACACTATAGTATTACAATAATACACAACATGCCATAATCTATATGCTTAACTGTTAGTTAATAATAAGATATAGCGAAAATATGAAATTAAATTATAATCTCACTATATGAAGAAGTTTGTGTACTTATAAATATTACTGCTAAATATATATATACATATAATTATGTATATATACACACATATATACATATATATCAATACTAAATATTCAAATAGTCATGGAAGTAACAATATTTACCAAAATAACGCATTCTATGAATGCACCACCAACCTAGTGAAAATCATATCACTGAAAATCTCGAATACTAAAAACTTAAATACAACGATAAACACCAAGAGATAATGAAACACTAAATCTAATACAAGAGTAAAACGACACTTGAAATATTAGCGAAGTCACAAAACGTTTTACCCTAATAAAATGTCATAATCGCCAACCACACACATAGATTACGACTCGTCAGATGAAGAAGCAACCAGAGAACCCACCGTTCCAATGGAGGACAATCCATTTCCATCACGGAGAACGCGATCGTCTGCTGCAAGGTTAACCACAAAAAAAAAATTGCGTTCCCAATAACCTTGAGAGTCCACCCAATAAGAAAGTTCAAATCTAGCCAGCTAATAGACGGACGACGATATCAACCCTACTCAGGTCGAGATGGAGTTTCCACACCTTTACGGAATTCTACGTAAGTGACCCCTACTATCGTGTCACTAAAATATTTTTATCATGTATTCATTTCCAAGATATTAAATTTCATCAATTAAATAATTAACCGCCGAACCTAAAACACATGATCTCCTAATGAACAAATTAATCAAAGATTAATAAAGAACAATGCGCATTAAAAGAACCAAAACCTTATTAAATTAGGCCATAATATTTCCATTCATAATGTAATAAGATACAAAGTAATGAGAATACATCGAATATATAAACTGCTAAAATAAAACAAACATCTCCATCCAAAAAGAAACACATAGGGTAGATAAGTAAAACTAGCGATGTAATAATGATAATCATAACGGGAGTAAAGATCTCGATCGAAATGCCCATCGGGAAAAGTAACCGGGAATGTTTTTGAAGAGAAAATGGGTATTTGTGTGTGTGTGAAGAATTTTGAAAAATAATTGAGGATAATGTGTGAGAGAAGATTTTGAAATTTGAATATATTAAGAATTGGGTGGTTGGATGTATGGGAGTTTGTGACATAATTACAATAAAATATTTGAGAATAGTAACCGAAGTTTATTAGTAATGCCTAAAGAACATTTACTACTAAAAATGAGTAAATTAAAAACTATATTATGTAACAATAATTGGTAAAATGAGTAACTAATAATTTTACAAACAATCGAATATAAACACTAATATCGAAGTGTAACTGAAAAGAAACTAAAAAAAAAATACCAATATCACGATGAGAAACATGAGATAACTCAGCCCGTCAACAAAATTTAAGACGTACGATATAATAAATCACAACTCCATAACAAGCATCATACGAATAAAAGAGGTGACGAAAAGGAGGACGCTATACGTCGTATCTGGAATATACATAGCCTGATCACCTATGTATAATTTAGATGGAACAATAGTAGGCTCGTAGTAGTTACCATAAATACAAAAACTAATATAACCAATCCAAAAGAAAAAGAATCCCCAATGAGAGCTTAATACCAAAAGCATAAGTCCTATTAATTAAAAATAACGGAAATCTTAAAGAACTACCATACCATGATTATCATGGAACCTAAATCAATAAGTAAAATCCGCAAACTTAACTAAAACATGAAAAATTTGAGAGCTCAAATATAACGATAACTAAGAATAACTAAATCACGCATGATGAACGAAAGAACACTTTATTTAAGAAAACATGCAACTAAACCATTAATACAAAAGTACAAACACATGAAATTCTAATACTTAATTCTTCCAAAATACTTCAACGGCAATTGCCAAAACGATAAGCGGTATGATGAACACCACGATAACGGTTAGGAACTGTAGACCTTCATCTGGAGGAGCGTTCGATATGTAGATAGCCATCACGACGACGAATACAATCGAGACTATGGGAACGAAATACAACATCCTTGCGGTGATGAAAACAAGAAACCTAAAATTAAGAGATAAAAATTTAAGTGTGTGTTAAAATTTTGAAAATCTTGATTTATAGGGATAAAAGTAACCGTTGGTTAGTATTAGTAGCCGTTGAACCTCCACTCACCACTTTTGTCTTCTTCTCGACAAATACCGTAATGTATATAACATCTTGATTTCGGGAAGAAATTCTCTAAGGCGAGATGAATGTGATAAATCGTAAATTTGAACTCATAGTTATTCTCAAATAATAAAATAATTATCGCTACAATTTTTTTTAATTTTATTTTAAGACATTGTTAATTATAAAAAGGAAGGTAACTTAAAAGTAACAAATTATATTATCACAGATAATATACCAAGGACTATTTGATAACATATAAATCATATAGATGTTAATAGTTACGCATTAAAATATTTACTGTAAAGTAGAAAATAATTATTGTGCTATTATAAAACCGTTATTAAGTCTAACTGGAGGTCATCCAACTAAAAGCTTATGTATTTATATATTTTATGTGAAATGAATTATTTTAAGTTTATAGGTCATATAAAGGTTAATAATAGTTTATTTTAATAGTTAACGTAAATTATCGAAATCACTGATAATTATTAATAGAAAGTTATATAAACGTTTTCAACTCATGATTTCTTCAAAACAATATACGACGGGATATAAAAAGTCTATAAATCATATATTTGTAACTTTTAGTTTAATTTCAAGGTTTAGATTAAGTTACTGAGGTAATCGTATTTTATTTAATAGTTAATTATAAAATATCGTTTTTATGTCTAAACAATCACGAAACGTCTAAATTAATTTTATGAACTTCAAACTAACAAAATTAAGTTGTAAAGTTCATAATTAATCATAGGAGCTTAATTAAATTATTAAATAACTAGCACTAAACCTGTAATTAGTTTTAAAAGCCCGTAAGTAATTTTAAAGGCTCGTAAACCCAAATTAAACCCAAATAATTATCCCTACACCCAAGTAAGCCCATAATTATCATTACTTAGTGAAAATTTCGTGGTTTAAAGCCTAAGGAAATTATTAGGCCAGTTATGTTAGCTAGAAAATAGGAATAGAATTACTACTACTATAAGTATTTTACAAGATATATACTTGCCTAAATGATTTCTCCTGGTTTCTAGCTCAAATAAATCGACCCATATCTCCCCCTTATACCCTACCCATGTTCATAATACATTCACCAGCTCTTCTATCCCTAAAAATCCTCAAAAACAATCATGTTCTATCCATAAGTTACTGTTTCTTCATCTCTAGCAATAGTTCTTCATTCCCAAAACACAAGAAAAAAACAAGAAAAACCAAAGTCGTGTCTTCATATTCTGTTGTTACTGTTTCTTCATCTCTAGTTACTGTTACTTCATCATGTTCTATCATGGGTCCTAAAAACACAATAAAAACCAAAATCGTGTCTTCCTATACTCTTGAATCTGTTGCGACTAAACCACCAGCCTAAACCGCCTTTACCACCACTTCTACTACTTATAATAAATCCTAAAGAACAGTCCTAAGCACCCTTGAAAACATCCTCGAAGTTCGTACCTTGAAGTTTCCTAAAAACGAAATCCTAGCTAAATCAAATTATGGTTTTCTTCAAAACCCTAGATTCAGATTTTGTCGTGTTCATGTTACTCGTGATCGAATCCTTTCCAGCAATCCTTGGTGTTTTCTGGTCTTCCAAGTGATCACAAGAAAACTCCTTAAGTTTCGTAAGTGTTCGTGTTCATGTCGCGAAAGTTGAAACCTAGCCGAGACCAAATTAGGGCATCCTAGGGCGTAAACTTGATCAAACCACCAATACATTGTAAGTAATGTATTACCTAATATTAAAAAGATTATTATTCATTTTAAATCTCAACTTAGTGGTGCTTAGAGTTTAGAAATATTTCGTAAGTAATAAAAATCGTTAAAAAGCCTTATTTGGTATATAAAAGCTCTTGCATGTTTCCCGAGGTAGACATCTCCCCATGAACTTTTGTCATAGAGTAAAATACTAGACTTTATTACGAATCCATAGCCTCTTGATTCACTTAAAACGGAGTTATAACGAACCGAGAAACTTAATATGAAAATTTAAATAAAAATATTAAAACCTGTCAAAAATGTGAAATATTTTAAGTCTGGAAACTGTTTGGTCGGGGTAGTCATCTTTGTACGCGATTTCGAGCCTTTTAGAGGCCGAATGGGCAAACATTGATCAAGGACAATATTAACATTCACCTGGCCTAGTTTCTAAAACAGTAAGCCGTTTTACCTAAGAGTTAACGAGCAGTAAGATACACGTCTTTAAAGTTTTTGAAAAACCATCATGTCTAGTGTTAAACTGGTTGGAACTACGTTTTTGTAATCTAAATTTGACCCACTTAATGTCCAAATCACGACTAGCTCATAAAGAACATCCTTATAGCCTACCAGGTGGGCTATCTACATAAACTTCGTTTGGGTCATAATTCTAAAGTATACAAAAGTTACGGACTCTCCAAATAGGGTCGTTGGACACTTTTTATATTTTGGAAAATGTTAATAATTGTCATTTTACGTAAAATTTCAACTAGTAACATGTATGTAAGACGCCTAGTTAAATTCCGGCTATGTAAACTTAATTATGAATGAAAACACGTAAAAATGACGTTATGTAGAAAATCTGATTATACTAAAACCTAATTACGCTAAAACTGTTATAAACGTTGTAAGTACAATAAATTGATAAATTTATAAATAACATGAATCATGTTAGTATAATGAAAGTGACACACTATAGTAGCTCTCAAAATAATGAAGAAAATGATTTTTAATTGTAAAACACTACTATTGTAGGAATTAAATAAAACTTATATCTTAATATACTATCTTCAAAACCCGAATAACTACATTTTACTTGAATACATAGCAACCTATAAATGATTTTATAATTCATAACATGAATATATAAAATATTAGTTATTTATGAAATCGTAGTTTAAAAGAATGAAACCTAACCATAAAGAGCTAAAAGAACTAAAACCGATTAATAACCGAAACATTTATAAAACTTTAGTCGTTATTATTCCAGCCTAAGCACCAACTAAGAACGGGTTCATACATGCATGTCATAATCATCTAGCATATAGTTAATATGTATTATCTTGTTTAGGTTATCACTAAAGTTCTACTTTATTTCTGCAACTACTTCCGTCTACAAGGTGAGTTACTAGTCCCTCTATCTTTAAAACTGTTTTATCATCTTTTAGGGTAAGAACATTGCTTGATTTTTAAACGGTGAACACAAGTGAACTATTCTTTACTAGTTGATCTCCCCAAATGATAATTGCCCGTGAATCATGAACCATTAGTCACCTAGCTGGGTTACAACGAAGTGAGCGCGAATGTTATGGGTAGATCTATCGGAGTTGACACTCCTATTTACTATGAATGGGTCCATTCAAGTAAATACAATTTCATTTGAGGATAACGGGTGACTGGGGTTAGTCACCTACATGGGCACACACACGAAGTCGGTTAGACTCGTTAACGTATCGGTGTCATGAGCTGAGATAGTAGTAAAGATAAACTATATGACTTTGTATGTGTTATATTGTCACAAGTGGATACAAATTTTGTGGTTCATTAAAATGATTTTTTACTGTTTTCTTAAACTCAAACCTAGGAACTCACCAACTTTGTGTTGACACTTTAGCAATGTTTTTCTCAGGTATGATACTATGTGGATTATATGGAGTCTGCATTGTTGTTTTGGCATGTAGAGGTCGTTCTCTCGCATCAAGTCCTCTTCACGCCATGAAGTCGCAACCCAAATCCAGTCTTTCGCTGCAGTGAAATTTGGGGGTGTGACATATAACCAATTAATAATGTTGGACATATTAATTTTGGTAGACCAAAACCTGTTAATACTAGTATACCATTCAATGTTGTCCACCCAAGATCACACTCTTGTGATTTAGTCCAAAACCAGTTAATTCTAGTAGGCGTGTTAATTTTGCCCACCCTAGACCACATTTTGGAATTGCTAGACCAAAATCTTTTGTAGAACAATCAAATATTAATTTTGGTAGGCATGGTAATACTTTCAATCCACGACCACACTCTGGTAGTACTAGACCAAAACCCTATGTAGCACAACCAAACGTTAGGGTACCGTTTTAGAGAAAAACAGCTTTGGACCATCAAAATTCTTATCTAAATACTAAAGCTGTTAGACCTGGGTTTAATAAGTCTGAATCAAAACCCACTAAAAACAAAAAAAACCAAGGTGAAACATGTTATCAACAAGTTTCACAATAAAACAATGGCCAGTAACATGGTTTGGAGACAAAAAAAAAGTCAAAAGTGAATCATGACAATGCTGTTAAGGTAAAGGAAGTTGTCAAAATAGGGGGTTATGATGAAAATAAGAAATATTGGGCTTGGGATTGGATAAAGGGAACATATACTTATGAATCTAGTAACATAAATGGGCAAGTTCTTTTAGGACACTCAAGTTTGTTGGCCCAACCAAACTTGATCCTAATGTATCTTGGATTCCTTGAGAAAACTAAGCTGGTTCCATAATATGTTGTATAGTTTTGTATTGGTCAGCATCGTTTTTGGTCAAAATTAAGCATTTTGTTAAAATTAATTCTGTTAGTGTAAGTTTAATTCTAGTAAGACAAATTATAATGTTGTTAGTCAAATTTTTAAATATAATAAGCAAATGTTTTGGGAAAATATCTTCTTAGGTTGACTAACATTTGCAGGGCAAACAAAGAAGCATGGAAGGATTTGCATGATCTACATTACATCTTGGTTGTTGTACTTTTTCTTAGCTAGCTAGTTTATACTAGCCGACTCACTCTTTGTCATTCTATTTATGGTGTGTTAGTCTTATGACATATGCCTTAGAGAACATCTTAATGCTAGAAATCCTGTTAAGAAGGCTTTTTATATAAGTCTATCTGATCACAAGTAGTACTTAGTACTGATAATGGTTTATAAAATCAAAGGTTAAAGCAACCTAAGTGTAAGTGTACAATATTTTCTGTTTGCGCACACTTTTGGCTTAAAGACTAATGGATTTTTTTGGCAAGGAACCATACAGTCTTCAATGTTTATCTCATGTATATGAGTTTGATTTGATGACTTTGATGAATTGCTTAGATCTTGAATTTAGTTTCAATTTAAAAGTGTGTGGGTTCTTACTGCTATGTGTGTAATAAAAAAGTAATAACAAAAAAATTGGTGTATATTGTTGTTTACTCATTGATGTACACACCAGTGATTAGTGATAGGACTTTGGGTTTTATTTTGTTGGGTATAGGGATTAATGTTTTTAGGATTAATATCGGGTGTCAAAATTAATGCTAGTAGTATTATTAATTCTGGTGCATAACTGTTAGTTCCGGTTTGGAGGGAATTTCATATTATTACCGTTGAGATTTTATGCTAGTTACGTCGCCCCTAGGTAATATTTTTAAAAGATATTTACATAATCTATTCTAAGTTTCAATCATTACCTAGTCTTACAATATAATTGGCAACTTGAAATTCAAGGCGCAATCACATCCCTTCAATTACGCTATATAATCCTAATTCCTTTTACCACAAGCTCACCTTTACTTTCACAACTTTCACCCAAACGCTTATACCTTCTTTAATCATTTTTCTTTGTAATACTAACAATGGCGAACCTAGAGTTCTGTGAGAAACATAACCAGGTTGTTTATTTGAAGAAGGACAATGACCAACAAGCCTTTCATGGAGTAATTGACTTCCTAACAAGATGTCATATTCACTTTTCTCTTACAGTCAACTTCAAAATTCTAACACCCATTATTTATCAGTTTTGGGGTACTATAGTTGTGGGAGAAACTGATGATGGAGTTCTATGTTGAAAGCTACTATTAATGGATAGGAGGTAGTGATCTTCGAAGCAAGTGTTAGATAACATATTAGGTTGGAAGATGCTAGTGGTATATATACTCTGAGGAATATAGATTTTTGATAGCATGAATGCAATTGGGTATGTTGGTGATGGTTCCTTCTCATTCTACAAGGGAGCCTTCTCACCTCAATAGAGATTCTTGGTTCACAACTTTCTCCATTGAATGAGTCAAAAGAGTGCCTTATTTGATCACTTTGGGAGTGATATTGCAAAAGCATTGGTTTGTCTTTCTTCTAACAAAACTTACAATTTTGGTCATATGGTCTTTGTATACATGGTTAAAAATGTAAGTAGCCAGACTAAGTTCCTTATGCTCTTAAGATTTCTAATGACCATTATTGCTGGGATGAGTCATCATTTGGGGAATCACAAAAGGGTGTATGAGAGTCTGATAGTAGTAAAAACACACACGTTTTAGGAAAAACGCGTATAAATGATAAGTATTAAGTGTACGTTTAGGAAAACGTAAACACTTATGACCTAATATGAGTTCGTTCACTAAGGAGGATCTTTGTGTGTGTCAAACTTGTAATGCTTTGGTTTAATATTGATGAGAGGAAAAAGAATTAAAGGAAATGACGAATTACGACTAATATTAAACTACGACGAATAAGACGTAAACGTAAAAACGTGACGAATTTAAAAATTTTAACTAAAAATTAATTAAAAATAAAAAATAAGTCTAAAATAATACAAAATAAGAATAAAAATTTAATAAAAATATTTTAAAACTTATTATCAATTTAATATTCAATTTTAATTGCTATTTAAAGCCTTAAAATTAAATAAAATTAACAAAAAGTCCAAAATAATATTTTATTAAATAACAATCTCACTTATATTAATTTATCACTAAAAAGTATTTTTAAACTTTTTTATCTAATAAATTTTATTTTTAAATTCCTAAAAACTATTTAAATATTAAAATAATCCTAAAAATTAGTTAAATAATGACAAAAATATAAAAACTTTTTCAAAAATACTAAAATACCCTTAATTACTGGTGAAAAATAAAAATTGAATTAAAAGTAATAATAATACTAATAAGACAAAAAAATCAGATTGTTGAAAGTGAGGTTTTTCTTGATTGAACTAGAAGTGGCTAGTTAATGAAAGGCAGTGTGAAATTTGGTTCCCACTGCTTGTTACAGTGACTGAAAACAGGGAATATGGGCCACTTTTTAAGGTTTTTGCTGGGCACAAGGGGCACCCCTACAACCTGTAGGGTTGTAGGGAGTCAAAGAGAGTAGAAACAACAAAATCTAAGCACAATTAAAGCACCAAATCAACAAAAACAGTAAAAAATGGCAGAAAGTACTAGAGACAAGAACAATACATTAAGTAGATAATCTCCAAAACACTTAGCACACCACTTTTTTTTCCGATTAGGATAGTGAGAGATAGACAAACCTCAAGGGTGTACATCCACACCCTTGAGTGATTTGAGCTTATGTACTAGCTTAACAAGTACAAGCTTCCACCCTGTCAATCAAGAAGAAAAATAAAATATAAGGTATCAAGGTGTATAGTCTTGCTACGGTGGGGTTGATGGCAGATAAATCAAGATAATAAATTGGATCTTGGTGATTTTGAAAAGCCTCACAAGCCTTTTTGCCTGAGCATATACGCTCACCACACCCTGATTTTAACCAATCATGGTGCTATGGTCATCTATATACCCTAACTAATAGCTATGGGACCCTTTTCTTTTTCAACCGATGAACACGAAAAAAATTTCTTTCAAACTTGACAAAACTTAAAGTATCATCAAACTTAAACAAAAAACCTTTGAAAAACACTTCTTTCAAATAGATTTAACGACAAGAAACATAAAAGAGCAAGATTGAGAAACAAATTGTTTATACCAACTTTTCTCTATATATGAGAAAAAGGGATTACTAAACTTCAAGTGTTTCTTAATCAGTGTAACAATAGAGTAAACAAGAAATTTGGATAATCAAGATTTCACTAGAATTTTTTCTCATTGACAAAAAAAAGGAATTGCAAATACGGCTGAAAAATACAAGAACAAGAAGTGAGGCGAACTATGCTAGGCTATATATACTACTAGAATTACATTGTGAGTTTACAAGAAAACCTAAGCCTAGCTGTATGAAGTTCCAAAAAATCCCTTGAAGGAATCCCTGTAGATGCCCATAATGTTAGCCTCAAAATATTGAGTCAAACAAGAATGCTCGGTCATAGGTTATTATTGTAACATTAGTTAGAACGTTGTAATAGGTAGTTATTTAGTCGTGATTCACGGGCTTGGATTTAAACTAATTAAAGTCCAAAATACAAGCCCGGCCCAATATATAGTCCATTAAAGCCCGCATGTGGGTGGACTATATATACTACCCTCCTAGCATGTTAGGAGGGTGGTTGGTTCATTTGTATTTCTCACTTTTCTTAATCTAATCTCACCAAGTTCACACACTTCTCTTTCTTTTCTCTCTCTAGTTTCTCTCTCTACAATTCATCTCATTTCTACCTTTCTTTCTTAATAATTCGTCTTATATCAATCATATATTAGGGACAACAATTGGTATCATTCGTCACGGGGTAGATTTGTGATTGGTTGTTGTGTTTCTTATGATCCGTTTGCTTTAATCCTTCTTTCATCCACGAATTCAAGATTTTTCTTGTTTTTTAGTGTTTTTCGATTCGTATACCTTCTTGATTCGTGCCATTGTGACTTGGGTATCTTGGTTTTTGGCTTAAACACAAGTTTTTTGGATCAAAAGTTGAAAATTTCGTGTTTTTCATCTTTCCGAAATTCTAGCTTGTACCACCATCGGAAAGTACAACTGAAAGGGGTTTGATCGCAATAACCAACTGGTTCTACTTTGCGATCTAAGGATTCCGATACCCTATTCCGATCTGGACATTCCGATCGTACATTGCGATCTGGGATTCCGACGGTTTCAAGGGACTTATGAGTCGTTACTCTGCCAAATTTGTTTCAGCCACATTCCGATCTGAACATTGCGATCTGGGATTCCGATCTGAACACATTCCGACAAGTACACATTGCGATCTGGGATTCCGATCTGAACACATTCCGACAAGTACACATTGCGATCTAAGCCACATTCCGATGACCATTCCGATGGACATTCCGATGGCACATTCCGATGGACATTCCGATGACATGTTTAGCCAAATTTTTGTTTGAGTATTTTTTAGACTTAGCCACTATCTAGACTAGTTTCAGAATATCGTTTCAACGAAAAAAAAAAAAAAAAAAAAAAAAAAAAAAAAAAAAAAAAAAGTGTTTTTTGGCGGGAAAACCCAAGTAAAATTTATTTTTTCCTAGACCATTTTTAGGCCATTTAAGCTTCAATTTCAAATTTTGGCGATGCGAAAAATTTTTCGACCAAAAATTCAAATTTTCGGACCAAAATTCAAATTTTTAGGCCATTTTTAGATTTTATTTTTCGTTAAAATTTTCATTTTTCAAATTTTTTCCCTACTAGTTATTGGCTATTTCTAGCTCGTTTTCAAATTTTGGTTATTCAAAATTTTTGGGTTTACCGTTTTAGTCGGACTGAGGAATTTATTGTCGGGCTGAGAAAAAATTTTAGATTTTCGGAATTTCAACAACAACACAATCACACCATATCTACTTAAGATCCAAAGTCACTTCATCCACAGAGAGAGACGATCATCATGCCAACGAGCAATGCAGTTACTGAAAGTTCAGACGTGAAAGATCTTGAAATGGAACGATTACAACAACAGATATGTTTCTTAAGAAAAAATGCCATGGACGGTTTTAGAGTACTTCAAGATTCTTTTCAGAACCTTTCAAAAGTCTTGTTCGACTTACGTGAATCCACTGGCACATTCAGCAAAACATTCACTCATGCCATGGATAGACTTCAAACACAACTTGTCAACGAAAGAATCATTGCTAGTGAATGCAAGATCAATTTCACTGATCTCAAGACATCACTTGAAACAATGTTTACTTCTGACTTCATCAAGTCCTCGATTACCAACGAGTGCTTCAAGAGATATCATGGAATGGATGCTTTATCATACAAAGATCGGATAACCCGCAACATCGACTTCATTGTAACCTATGTGAATCACACAATACAGACGCAACAAACAATTGATGACAGACTTCATACCAGTTGTGGTATCGCATCAGATATTGAGAATACAAGCTGCAGATATGAGACTCCAACGCATAGTTCAGGGAATGATGACCACAACTCTGGGAAAGACAACAACATCTCTGGCACACAACACATCGACTCTGAGAATGTCATCAGCAATACACCTTCCTATGATAATGGTCCTGTTTTCGATTCTGAGCCATTGGAAGAGGTACACTATGATGAATATAATGTGTTTGGAAATGCTAATACGCATGAGCATAGTGATCAAACTCAAACCATTATTCCCACATGTATAACGGAAAAGGTTGATAGCAATACCATACCTGATCCATTAGACACGTGCAATAATTCGTCTGACAATGATCAACATGCAAATGAGTATGATGATGAGGAGCGTGTCGCGCTTGCTAATTTAATTGCTAGTTTACAAAAAGATGTTAATGAAACTAGAAAGAGTCAAAAGCAATTAAAGAAGGCAAACGCAGCGCTCACTCAAAACTTTGAAGAATGCAAAGCCGCTCTAATTAAATCTAATGAGACCCTTGAAAGTAATAGGGCTGAGCTTATTCAGAAAACCAAAGAGCTTGAGGGGTACAAGGGAAGTGCGTTAAAAAGTCAAAAGGACGATTTTGAAAACAAATATAATACAACTCTTGAGTTATTAGCTAAAGAGAAGCGTCAATATAATGTTTTCTTAATGGATGAACGTCAAAAAACGTACCTTGCCAATACCAAAGTTAATGAACTTGAACAAAATCTCTCTATGACCACTACCGATTCTGCTAAAATTCTTGAGGATAAGAAACAAGAGGTAGATGCGTTAAAACAAGACTTCAAAAGTAGATATGACAAAGAAACCGAAAAAGTTACAAAACTAGAAGCACAAGTCGACTTTTTGAAGAACGTTGTTTATAAAACGCATGATTCTATTCAATCCGTAAGAATGCTAGCACCTCCATCGATGTTTAAGGGTCAAGCTAGCTTTGCAAGTCCTGAGTACCTTGCCAAAGCTCAAGCTGCGAACCCGCATCTTTATCTTGATGAGACTGAAAGGACAGATCTTGATTGCATGCCTGTTAGTGCCAATAGTGAAGAGACTGCCCTTTGGGATGCCGATAGTCAACCACTTGTTAATAAGGAGTTTGTGAAACCTTATAACTATGCTTATGAGAATAGTCTCTATGGCCTGTTCAACAAACAAACTCAGAAAACTCGTGAGGAAGTGTTCTTAGAATGCAAACAAAAAAGAATTCAATGGAAGAAAGCATTTGCCCCTAAGAAATCTAATGTTTACAAATACATCAACTACCTCCCTCTAGATGAATCTAAAAGCAAGAGTAGGAAAACATTAGGTATTCTTAAACACCACATAGATAATGTTAAATCTATTGTTGAAAGAGACTGGGCCAAACGTGAAAATGCTGAGTGGACACGTCCGATTCCTCAAGATATTACCTTGCTTGTGAAAGAACTCTTAATTCCAAACACGGCTTTGATTAAAGAAACTGTTCTTCAACTTGAGGAGTTCATTCGGACTGAAATGTTTGATGATTTAAAATATGTTGAATCTATTGAGAAACACATTGATGATCTTCAAATGGAAAAGTCTGATTTCTCAGATGAATATGATTTGCTCTTGCAAGAATGCGTTTCTAAAGATGTTATGTGTGCTTATTTTACATCTTGTGCTGATATTGATGAATATTCTGAAGTTGCATGCCAATATCTTGATAAGATCAAAGAATGTGAACGTCTTGAAATTGAGCTTTCGAAACGAAAAGAAAATGTTGACAAAAAGGCTTTTGAGTTACTTCAACACAAAACTGATTTCCTTCAAAAACATTGTCATTCACTTGAACTTGCTTTGCAAAAAGATGTTGGTCGTTTTCCACATGATAATAAATTACAAGAAAAACTTTCGCAAACATTTCGAGAAATGAATGAACAGAATTTGGAAATTAAAGGGTTGAAAGCTCAATTACAAGACAGGGACAGAGCGATAGCTGAGTTGCAGAAACTCATTGCTAAAATGGGTGGGAAAATTGTGGAACCTAGCATTAAGAAAAATATTGTTCGACAACCCAATGCCTACAAGGATCCAAAGCCTTCTATCTTAGGAAAACCGACTCCGTTCTCCAATTCTTCTCATATGAAATCTAGGTTACCCCCTAAGACTGATGTGCAACCAAGTGTTCCAAAACCATCCATATCACCCTATGTTCCTCCATTTAGAAAGCACACTGTTGCTAAACCCAACCATGTGAATGCACCTAGCACTTCTAGGACTCCTCCAAAACGTGTGACATTCACGTCCACAAAGGAATCTGTAGGTTCAAATGACCTCGTTCATACCCACAACCTAGAGGATGCGAAACAAAAAGGGAAGATTCAGAAAGACAAACCTGTGTATGAAAAACCTAGTTCACCAAATCCCGCTAGAGTTCTACACACTCCTAATGGTAGTCAACCAAAACCTAGGATCCCTCTTCAGCAATCTAGGAATTGGAAACCATCCATGAATAGTCGTGTTTCAAACACTACGCCTGAACGATTTGGAAAACAAAGGAGTACAAGTACTTTTGTGAATCCAAAATTCCCTGTATGTCCCACTTGCAAAAAGGGCATTCACAATGGAAATCATGACCACTGCATTTTGCAATACCTCTATAAGGTCAAATCTCGTTCCTTTGAACGGAGATCGAATACAGAATCCCACAAGACAACAAGGAGATACAAACCCGTCGTAAAGAAAAGCAACCACACCAATTCTGAAACGTGGATTCAAAAAGGACATAGTTTCTCTCCAAAGAAGTCTTCCGCTGTGCAAGAGAAAGCTACTCCTAAATCTAGTCTTCAGTGGAAACCAACGGGTCGGATCTTCACAGAAGTTGGTCTTAAGTGGATTCCTATAGAGAAGAGTGATGACACCTGCACCAGCACTAATGCTACTGTTCTACACGCTGAAAAGGAATTTGTTACTCCTAATTCTAGTATTTGTGCAAATTCTTCTTCTGTGATTGCAGGTACAACAGCGGATTCTGAACCCACTTCTCCTTCTTCAAAGGGTTCCAATTCTGTACATTCTATATCACCTTCTTCTGATGTACAAAAGTCTATTTTGGATTATTTTCGAAAAACTTGAGAAAACACAAAAATATAATAAAATGTATATATTCATAGAAAAGCAAAATAAAAAATTGAAAAACTTTCAAAATACCAAAAATATTCTTCTCGACATGTCTTTCAGTATCGATAATATGGACGTACCTAGAAATGTCGCTCAATAACGACACGGGTGTGTACATAAAGCTCGAATGAAAGTTGTAAATATTTTTCAAAACATGTCATTTCTATCTTTTGAAAAGGAAATTGTCTATTTTGGACAATATTTCCAACAACGGGTAGAGCAATCTATCACGGGTTGAGCTTGTCACAAAACATTCAACGTTTTGAGCTCAACACAATGGCTTGTAATTACTTTCAGATTGCAACCCGGAACTATATTCACGGGGGAGTATACGATTTCGTGCTCTTACCCTTAGCAAAAGAAGTTAAATCTTCTTACACTTGAGTGGATTCGTCAAGACATTCAAAGTCTATGAACTCAAGTTTATGCTTTAGAAAAACCTCTTCGACAAAAAGAAATAGGATTTTTCAAAAAGCGTTGAACACAATTTTTTCAAGAATTTCTCAATGATTATTCAAAATCTTTCAAAAATTGTGTGTTCAACAACTCCCATCCTCAAAAAGCGAAATGTGGATCATATCCTCATAATGACAATTCAATTGGATCAATTTTTGAGGGGGAGCATTTTAAACTTCATGCAAAAGATTAACACATCTTTCTCCCAGAGATTTCAAGACTATTTTTTCAAAATATATTTTAATCAAATTTGGTATCTCTAATATCAAAAGATTTTATATATTAGAGATAGGGGGAGAAAATGTGATTAAAATGTGATCTAATATAAGACTCAAGCACTTTCACTCTTACCTACATGTGCGAAACACTTTCGATTATCGATGCACATGTGAAGGGGGAGCATTTCTGAAATGACAAAACTAGCAAGGTGTTAAATGTTTTTCAAACACTTTGTTAGAATTTAAAGTGGTTTTCATGGTTACGATCAAATACCCACAACATCTTTAATTCACGACGTTATTGGTGTCAAAAGGGTGGTTAGGTTTAAGTCCTATGATCCAACCAGAACCGGAGGGATCTTCCCAGGGACAATCCAATAGATTATTAGAAGTCCTTAGGAAAGATGGAGTAGAATGTGAACGTAGCTGAATGCCGATTAAGTACTGATGCTAGCACTGGAACAATCACAACAAGGTGTTAGTAATGATGTCTTGGTAAGCATTGAAGGGGTTGAAGAATGAAAAAGAAATGTAAGGATAAAGGGTCTAAAGAAAGAAGCCCTCCATACAACTTAGGCAGAAACCGGGTCAACTCATCATGAAGACAAACTCATCATGGACCCAGTGATGTGAAGCACAACCCTTTCCTAGCTACTCAGGCTTCTCTCAAAAGAAGTTTGTTTTATTGTCACGGAGATCAACACGACTTCTATTGACTTTCTCACTCCGAGATAGTTGATATTGAATAGGTGGCATCTGCTCCAGCCTCCGACCACTAAAAGTGCACAAATCGAGTCTAGAGCCAAGAGATCAATCAAATCTCGTTAGGACACACGGATGAAGATCAAGAGAGTCCTACGCTATATCCTTGTGATATTGCTAGAACACTCAGAGTGATACTACTTAGTATTCATAATGATGAGTGGAAATCCTTCCAGTGTTAACATCAAACAGCACTGCGGTAGGTCATATGCAAGATTCTTTATGAATTGAACATATGTAAAACTGAAAAGCAACAGTGGTTTGATTCTGAATTGATTCAAACTCGTTTCAGGTTTCTACGCAATATCTTTATGGTCTTGCCAGAACATTCAGAGTGATATTTATTAATATTCACAGTGACGAATGGAAATCCTTCTAGCGTCAACATCAAACAGCGCTACGGTAGGTAACTTGTGAGATTCTTATGAATCAAACTTGTGTCAACTGGAAAGCAACAATGGTAAGATTCTTTATGAATCAAACTTGTTCCAGGAACTTGAATTGACGACTTTAATCAAGCGGATATTTATCCAATTGATTCACTCTTTATGTTCGCAGTCTTGCTTTGAGACGGTCGAGTAAAGAGAACGGCTAGTACAGCCGCGAAACCCTGTCAAGGAGATTCTTAATTGAATCTACCTGATCACAGGTACGATATTTAATATCGTATAACGGTCTTCACCGACCGGAGGTAAAACGCTACCGATTTAGGACGAATGTCAAAGCCATTCTGTCCGTGTCTATGTTTTGTCTCGAGAAGGTGGCGTCACGGTGTACTCAGCAAAGTCAAAGATTCAGGAACCACATACTCATGCCTAAAGACATATTCAACAATTAATAGTGTGAGCATGTGAATGAAGACACAAGATCGCAAGATGGCAAAGACAAGTCAAGGATGATTTGAAGATCTCAAGACTAAAAGACAAAGTCGAAAGACAACAACAAAGGCTCAAAGATCACAGCATGAAGGAACAAAACTACTGTTACACGTTCAAGACTCATTTATGACGAGATTCGTAATCTCCATTGATCTCCAAACATCAAAAGGGTATGACCTCACATTGGGGGAGATTGTTAGCCTCAAAATATTGAGTCAAACAAGAATGCTCGGTCATAGGTTATTATTGTAACATTAGTTAGAACGTTGTAATAGGTAGTTATTTAGTCGTGATTCACGGGCTTGGATTTAAACTAATTAAAGTCCAAAATACAAGCCCGGCCCAATATATAGTCCATTAAAGCCCGCATGTGGGTGGACTATATATACTACCCTCCTAGCATGTTAGGAGGGTGGTTGGTTCATTTGTATTTCTCACTTTTCTTAATCTAATCTCACCAAGTTCACACACTTCTCTTTCTTTTCTCTCTCTAGTTTCTCTCTCTACAATTCATCTCATTTCTACCTTTCTTTCTTAATAATTCGTCTTATATCAATCATATATTAGGGACAACACATAACATGCTGATTTTGAATTTTAGTCTTTGGGTCCATTTCTTCATGTGACTTTGCCAGTTGACATTGTAGTGTACTTTATCAATCTAAGCTGTCCATTAGGTGTGAAGGGCATGTAAGATGATCTGGGTCATCAAATGTTGCTGTCTTTTTTTGTCATGGTGCTAAAACGTGTGCAAGGGAGGACGTGGTGGGGGTCCACAGTCACGAGGGATGTTTATTTAAGGTGGGAAAGTATTCTTTGAAAGGTGAATTAAGTGTCTGGAATTCCCCTTTGTTTTGAATAATAGTCATGATTAGGGTTTGGGGGTTTCGTAAGTGTGTGTTTAGATCCAAATTAGGGAAAAGAATTGTGTTTGGCGCCTATAATAATATTAATTAACCGGTTTAAAATGATTTAAAAAGTATTATTAAGGGTTCGTAGGGAGGGTGTTGGGTCGGGTATGGTGATGGTGGGCTGGGAGTGTGGGCTAAGAGTGGGTTAGTAGCGCGTTTGGGTTACAATTTTGGCATATTTTCCCCTCACACTTTGTAGAAAACTCCATATCAAGTTCCTTTGTAAAGAACTTTGGACAACTTGTCAAAAGTGGCACAACCAACTTCCATAACTTTTATCAAGGACTTATTGTGCAATAATGAAATCTTCAAAGGCTTGTTTGGTATATTCTTGAAACTTAAGGGACCTAAATGTAATTTTTGATATTTACAAGGGTTTTAAGTGGCAAGTCTTCAAAAGATGAGGGACCATTCTTGATTAATCTTCAAACTTCAAGGTCTTTCTTGGAAATTCAACACTCGGGTCCGGTTCATTGTGCGGCTTCGTTTCCCGTGCTTGTTTTTTTGCTTGATTCTTGTGATATTTTGTCTTTTTCTCGATATATGTACCTAAAATACACATTGAACAAACACAAGCATATATTTGGCACTTTTCATGATATTTTAACCGTTTTAAGCCCGTTTTGGATGATGAGACTATGTATAAATGCAGTCTCATCACTCCGCCATACTAAACCATTGTCGTGCCCTCACACAATGCTAGAATAAAGTATCATAGCACTTCTAATATTTATTTTTATCGACATTTATTGAAATGTAAACTTACTACACTACTACTACGTGTGTTATAAACATAATGTATGATTTTCATCGCAAAATGGGACTTTTAGGTTCATAGAATAAGAACACGTGAATGCCTAATAGAGATAAGTTCGTCGTCCTCGATTTTCACCCAATTCCATGCTAACGAGATCATTGTCATTATAAGTTAGTAATCCTAACACTACTCATATGCTCTAATCACATACTTAGACTCCCTTTGTCCTAATTTGTATCTTTTATATTTTATGTTTGTCTTGAATGATCATGATGATACATTTTTGACCTTTGCGTGAATAAAGATTAAGTCCAAAAACAAAGTCTAAACGGTGTAACCAAAATCATTGAATTAATAACCTTTCCTAACAGACAACGATGTCAAAAAATTAAGTCAACAAAAAGGATCGATAAACACGGTATTGAACATGAGACTAATTACCAATTTGTAATTGGTTTACCGCCACCTTTTATTTAACTTCGCCATGAAGTGTTTATTATGGCTTTGGTCTTGCCCTTGTCTTTTATTTAACCTCGCCATGAGGTGTTTATTATGACTTGACGTATATCCTCACGCTAAGGAGAATTTTGGATCTTTAAGGCTTCAAGATTTAAGACATTTACTTTCAATTTTTGCATATATTTTTCGGCCTTGTGAGCTTGAAAATTTTGCTTGATTTAAGTGAAGAGGAACTTAAAAATTATTATTGGGGAAGCCTTTGATTATTCGGGTGCCAATACTTCAAATCCGTGACGCTGGCGATACCTTAATGTTTTCCCAATTTAATTACATGGAAGCTACTAGAATCAATTAGAAACCAACAATTAAGACTAAACCGCTAAGTCAATATTTATTAACAAAATTTAATATATATAAGCGAGGGGAGAATAAGGAAATAATTAGGAAACATGAGTTTTTGAAAGAATACGTGTACTCTACGTTTAGCATAGTAACTTATAATTAACTCTATCATTTCCCCTCCTCATTTAAGAGACTTAACCTAATAAAAGTTAAGGAATCGAAGCTAAGTGCTCAACACGCACAGTCGAGTCAAAAATTACTCTTATTCTCGCCAAAGGAAAATCTACATTCGTGTCTTAAACACTTATGAAAACATGAGAAAAAATTTAAAATTTGGCCATTTTTAGCCTTATTTGCAACAAAATGATAACAAAACGATAAACTTTGGAGAGCGTGAAGGTTTATTTTTTTGGTAACCGTGATTTTCGACTCATTGGCCGACTAATACACTGGGTTTGAGCCCACCGCTACACAGACTCAAACCAGGTAAAGCCCTCCCTTTTCAGGAGGTTGGCGTAGCCACTTCAATGTTGTTTGCACCTAGTGGGAATTGAACTTGACACATCACACACTTTGGAGCGATAGCCACAAATCGTTTTGCCACTAGGCCACATTTGAGTGGTTCAGAGCGTGAAGGTTTGGCAAGGCAAGTATCTATTCACCCCCCATACTAAAGTTAAACATTTTCCTTAATGTTTCGAGTCTAAGGATATAATATCCCCATACTAATGATGAAAAGTCGAATGCTTAATCTAGCATGGAAACGGTATAACAATTAAATCTTAGCCGTTTATGAAGTTTGCTAAAAGACCTATTGTTAGAACAATAAATGATATATCACTGGATATCGGAAATTTTTTCAAGAAAACGATCGAGGCTTAGGTAAACGAACACGAGAGGCTTCAAGCGTGATGTCGATTATGACCTAATTAACCATAATTCACAAACAACCACGGAACAAAGGTTGGAAGGGCACAAATCCCCTCACATTAAACTATATTAGAAAGTGATAAGATGTACATGGATAAGCATGGGATCTCCCCCACGAGGCACCTCGTTTTTTATTACCGAGTCATGAGCTCGACTCGATCCCCTCAACACTAATTATCATTGGGGAAGGTGACTTGGTCGAGGTCATCTAAAAAAGGGACTTCCCCACCAAAGTAGTGGTTAACCCTATAACCATTCACCTTAAAATTAGGACCATCATTTTGAGCTAGATCGATGGTCCCATATTGAAACACTTGGGTGATGGTGAACGGTCTGGACTAACGGGATTTCAACTTGCCGGAAAATATTTTCAATCTCGAGTTAAAAAGCAACAGTTGATCTCCAATGTTAAAAACTCGGTTTTTAATTTTAGAATCATGAAACTTTTTCGTCTTTTCTTTGTAAATCAAATTTTCATAAGCAATATCTCTTAATTCATCCAATTCCTTTAATTGCATTTTCTGGTGTTTTCTCGCGGTCTCAATGTTATCATTACAATGCTTTAGGGCCCAATAAGCTTTGTGTTCGAGTTTAATGGGTAAGTGACAATTCTTCCCATATACAAGCTTATAAGGAGTGCACCCAATCGGCGTCTTATGAGCGGTACGAAAGGCCCATAAAGCATCGTCAAGACTGTCGGACCAAGATTGTCGGTTTTCTACTATCGACCTTTCCAAAATTCTTTTCAACACTCGTTTTGAAAACTCGACTTGCCCACTCGTTTGTGGGTGATAAGCCGTAGAAAGACGATGTGTAACCCCATTTTTCTTTAAAACTTTCTAAAATTGTTCGTTGCAAAAATGGGTTCCACAATCGCTTATGATAACACGAGGGGTTCCAAAACGAGAAAACAATTGCTTCAGAAACTTGACTACCACACGAGCATCGTTCGTGGGCAAAGAATTAGCTTCAACCCACTTAGATAGGTAGTCAACGGCGACAAGGATGCATTTATTACCATGAGATGATGGGAACGACCCCATAAATTCAATGCCCCACACGTCAAAGATATCACATACTTGGATGATATTTTATGGCATTTCATCGTTTTGTGAGGCTTTTCCTTGATGTTGACATGAGTCACACGACTTGATAAGTTCATGCGCATCTCGGTAAATAGTAGGCCAAAAGAAACCGACATCAAAGACTTTCTTCGCGGTGAGATTAGCACCATGGTGACCACCCATGGGTCCCGCGTGACAACCTCTAAGGATATTAGTAGCTTCGGTGGCAAATACACAACGTCAAATGATTTGATCCGCACAAGTCCGGAAGTGATAAGGGTCTTCCTAAAAACAGAACTTGACGTCACGAAAGAATTTCGTTTTTGTTGAGTCGTCATACCCTTAATGATGAATTTGCCCGCATGGTAATTTGCGATGTCCGCAAACCATGGGGTTGATGAATCTTCCTTAGAATTCACTACACCGAGTGTCTCGAGAGGAAATGTTTCAGTAATTTCTTTGTTCTCGAGGACACTTTGGTGAGGATCTTCTAATCGAGAGAGGTGATCGGCCGCGAGATTCTCGGCTCCTTTTTTTGTCAAATATTGTGACATCAAATTCTTGTAGGAGGAGAATCCAATGAATCAGTCTAGGCTTAGTGTCAAGTTTAGCAAGGAGGAACTTGATAGCCGAATGGTCCTATAAACTATGCTTTTTGTCAAAACTAGATAAGGTCAGAATTTTTCAAAAGCATACACCACGGAAAGTAATTCTTTTTCCGTTGTGGTGTATTTCATTTGAGCCTCGGTCATAGTTTTACTAGCATTGTGGATAGGCAAGAAGTGTTTTACATGACGTTTTCCCAAAACGGCCGCTATAGCATAATCACTAGCATCACTCATAAGTTCGAAGGGGAGGTTCCAATTTGGAGCAACAAGAATAGGAGCTTCGGTTAGTTTCCTTTTAATAGTTTCAAAGGCTCGAACACAATCTTCGGAAAAGATAAAAGGAGCGTCTTTCTCAAGAAGGTGTGTTCGTGGGTCGAGATATCTTTGAAACATCATTAATGAATCAACGATAAAAGCCCGCATGGCCTAGGAAACTCCTAACTCCCTTAACGGTTTTGTGATGATGTAATTTGGCGATGACATCTATTTTAACTTTATGTACCTTAATCCCCGCTTTCGATACCTTGTGCCCTAAGACTATTCTTTCTTTACACATGAAATGACATTTTTCCCAATAAGCATAAGGTTTGTTTCTTCACAACGTTTTAACATTTTATCTAAGTTGTTTAAACACGACGTGAACGAATTACCAAACACCGAAAATTCATCCATGAAAACTTCCATCGTCTTCTCGATTATATCATGAAAAATAGCCATCATTCACCTTTGAAAGGTTCCCGGTGCATTACAAATTCCGAATGGCATTTTACGATAGGCAAATGTTCCATATGGACACATAAACGTAGTTTTTTGTTGATCACGAGGATCGATGGAGATTTGAAAGTCACCGGAAAAACCATCTAAAAAGCAATAGAAGTCGTTTCCCGCAAGCCGCTCTAACATTTGATCCATGAAGGGCAAGGGAAAATGGTCTTTACGAGTAGCGTCATTTAACTTATGATAGTCTGTACACACCCTCCTACTGGTCACGAGTCGAGTTGGAACTAACTCGTTGTCATCGTTTGGCACAACGGTCATTCCTCCTTTTTAGGGACACAACGAATTGGGCTCACCCAAGGGCTATCGGATATAGGTTAAATCATTCCTGCGTCAAGAAGTTTTAAAACTTTCTTTTTGATGACGTCGTAAATTTTATGGTTTACCCTTCTTTGACATTGGATTGCGGGCTTGTAGTCCTCCTCCATTAAAATTTTGTGAGTACAAAATTTTGGGTCAATACCCTTAATGTCGGAAAGTTTCCACGCAATTGCCCCTTTGTGAGCTTTAAAGACTTCGATAAGTGCGATTTTCTCATTATCCGAAAGATCTTTCGCAATAATAACCGGTAACTTATCGTTTCCTTCCAAGAATATATATTCTAGGTAAGGAGGAAGATCTTTCAATTCGCGGGTTGGTGGTTCCTCGATTGAAGATGTTGGTTCAACACTCATAACTTCCATCGGCGGAGGAAATGGAAAGTCGTTAAGAAAATCCTTGATAATCGAAAAATCCTCATCGTTGTCGAGGTCTTCGTTAGAAGTTCGAGGTACATCGAATTCTTCCAAAGTTAAACCACCTCCTTCGAATGGAGTGAGAGAAGGTGATGAATTATCAAGGATTGGATCGAACATAGTGGGATTGCCACTATTTGCAATATCGGCAAAACCTAAATTTCTTGTGAAAATTCTTCGCAAACGACATCAATTAAATCAATATGGTTTATAGTCGCGATAGAATAAACATGAGAATGATTGTAATTTTGAGTTGCGTTTATAACAAGTTCCTCTTCGTTGAAACGTAAAGTGATTTTATGACCATGAATGTCGATGACGGCTTTAGTGGTGTCCAAAAATGGGCGGCCTAAATTAGAGGAACTTGAGGATCCATCGGAAAATATACAACGATGAAGTCCACCGGATAGTAGAGTCTTCCAACCTTTAAGAAAACGTCTTTGGCCGTACCTTGCGTGATCTTTATGGAACGATTCGCTAGCTCGATAGACTTATTCGAAGGAGTAAGATTAGGAAGATTGAGCGATTTCCACATCAAAAAGGCATCAAATTAATACTAGCACCAAGATCAGACAAGGCGTAGCATTCTTCCATATCTTGAATATCGCACGGAATTAAGAATTTACCGGGATCACCGACTTTTTAAGGTATGCGGTTTAGAAAAACCGATGAACAATTAGATAATTGTTGTAATTTCTACTTATCGTTCAACATACTTTTAAAAGTGGCGGCGAATCGAGGCATCAAAAGCAAAGCATCGACGAAACTTATGTTAAAATGCAATTCACGAAACATTTTTATAAAAAGTTCGACTTGATTATTGTTACGATCTTGAAATTTTCCTTATTACGTCTCGAAGGGTAAGGCAAGGGTGGTGTTGGGTGGTATATTGGCATAGCCTTTGGAATATTGGGTTCAAAAATTTGTGAAGGGTCGACAGTATGTGTGGTTTGAGCGGTACTTTGTGGGATAGAGATATGCTCCTTTTCAAGCACAACCTCGGGTTCTTCCTCAACTTCCTCCTCCGTAGGAGTAACTGGGTGAGGAATAGGCACTTTGAAAGTTTTACCACTACGTGTGGTAATAGCTTTCATCTCTCCCTTCGGGTTTGATATGGTATTACTAGGAAGACCTCCCGAAGTAGAGGATTTGTTCATTATTATAGCCTCCAAAAGCTTTTGTTGATTTTCCTCTGACCTAAGTAAACTTTGCTTGATCTCACTTTGGTCTTTTTGTATTTCGTGTTGAGTTTGTTCAAGCTTTTGTTGATTTTGTTGAAGCCTTTGCACATTACCTCGACTTCGTTAGTTTAGGTCCTAAGCTCATTTTTCAATTATGTTCTTAAACTAACCATATCACTTGCCATGTTATTGAACCTATCGTCATTTGCCTTAGCATAATTCAAAAACTCATTAGGAAGCTCGTTTGAAAGTGCATTTTGAAATCCTTGATTAGGGATTTGAAAACTACGATCTTGATTTTGATTTTGCAATTGACTATTGTTCCCTCATGGTTGTTGTAATTACCCTTGTTATAATTCCGTTGATTCCCTTGGTAACCAACTTGATTGTTGTTGCGATAGTTGTTAGCATTTTGGTTGTTTTGATTTGGTGGAAAACCCGGTGGAGTCAATTGATTAGTGTGGGTAACTTGACAATTTTGGTTGTAAGTTCCCGTGGCCGCTTAGGTACTTGAAGTGTTACCACCGGATGTAATGCACTCGGAGAAATCATGAGCTACACCAAAATACACACTAGAAACCTCAAACACCTAAGCCGTAGCGGGAGTGGGGTGCTTATCAATTTTTAACTCTTTTAACAATCCCTTTAACTTATCAAACAACTTGTATTCTAAATTAGCCTCAATTTGTTTTACATCAATGGTAGGTGATGACGAAGACAAAGCCATGTTAACACTCCGTGTGTTACGAGGGCTATACACCTTAGACCTGTTCTCAATGATTGTCAATGCTTCTTCGACCGTTTTACAAAAACAATTACCACCCACAACGGCATTAAGATAATCACATTCATGATCGTTCAATCCATTGTAAAACATATCGATTTGATGTAACTTGGAAAAACCGCGATGAGGACATTCATGCAACATTTCCTTAAACCTATTCCAAGCCATTGAAAAACTCTCATTATATTCTTGTGAAAACTTTGAAATCTCGTTTTTCAAATGCGTAGTCTTAGAGGGCGGAAAACATTGGTTCATAAATTTGGACACGAGATCCTTCCACGTCAATATAGAATTGGGTGGTTCTTTCTCTAGCCAAATTTTGGCGGGCCCCACTAAGGAATACAGAAAAAGCATCATCTTAATTGAGTCGTTCGAAACGTCCTTAAACTTGCTAGTCGCGGTAAGACGGTTAAAATGCCGAATGTGATTATGAGAGTTGTCCTTTTCGTCACCATGAAACTTGTTAGCTTGTATCATGGACAATTAACCCGTCTTGATCTCAAAATTCTCCGCAAGGATAGCGGGATCACAATCGCTTCTCCATAACCCTCGGTTGGTGCTTGAAGCAACTCCATCATAGTACGATTAGCCATGGTGACTATTTGTTCTACAACGGGTTCGACAATTGGAGATTCTTCAATAGGAGGAGTTGGTGTTCCTTCCTTTCGATTACGATGTTTATGTGCACGTTTCGCTTGTGACTGAGTTAGCATAAACGTAACGTAAAACGTGGGGATGAGCAAAGAAGATTCTTTTTGGTATTTTTACGTTTTCCATTTTTTTTGTGCTTTTGATTGTTTTTACTTTTTTGGATTTTCTCGTGAATTACGTAGACAAAAATCTACAAAAGCTCTCCTCGAATAAAACTTTTGATTAGAGAAGCCTCAAGGAATGAAACGATCACGTGAAGTGAAAGCCTTTGATGACTTTAAAATATTTGTGGAACACCAAAACGTTTAGGAGGGTTCACTATTTCAAAACAAGAAAGTATATATGATACGTAGATAATACTTTGGTTGGCAAACCCTTAATCAGCCCTCACTTTCTAAGTACGCACAAGCAAGCGGAGGAAACGAGGCGGCGCGAAGCACTTAAGAGCCTTTTTCCTTTAGGTCGTGAAATACAACCGCCTTATACCCACCTTATAGTTTGTACTTATCGAGATTAAGCTTCTTAAAAGTATTTATCTATTTTGCCTTTTTCTTTGTTTGAATTCGATACACTCACTAACGACCGGAACGCCCGCTAATGGGGTGCGTTTTCTCGCGTATTTGGAGGTAATTTGGATTTATTTGTGATACTTAATACAATTTAGTAATATTAATATTCACAAAAAACGAATAAAACCGATAATACGTGTGATTAGAGTGCTAACCACACAAATACTATTTATGGATACTAAAAAAAACAAATTGTTTCAAATCACGCCTCCCCAGCAGCGGCGCCAAAATGATAGTAGTAAAAACACACACGTTTTAGGAAAAACGCGTATAAATGGTAAGTATTAAGTGTACGTTTAGGAAAACGTAAACACTTATGACCCAATGTGAGTTCGTTCACCAAGGAGGATATTTTTGTGTCAAACTTTTAAGGCTTTGGATTAATATTGATGAGATGAAAAAGAACTAAAGGAAATGACGGATTACGACTAATATTAAACTACGACGAATAAGACGTAAACGTAAGAACGTGACGAATAAAAATTTAAACTAAAAATTAATTAAAAATAAAAATACGTCCCAAATAATAGAAATACGAATAAAAATTTAATAAAAATATTTTAAAACTTATTATCAATTTAATTTTCAATTTTAATTGCTATTTAAAGCCTTAATATTAAATAAAATTAACAAAAATTCCAAAATAATATTTTATTAAATAAGAATCTCACTTATATTAATTTATCACTAAAAACTATTTTTTTTACTTTTTTATCTAATAAATTCTATATTTAGATGCCTAAAAACTATTTAATTATTAAAATAATCCTAAAAGTTAATTAAATAATGACAAAAATATAAATTTTTTTCAAAAATCCTAAAATATCCTTAATTACTGGTGAAAGATAAATAATTAAATTAAAAGTGATAATAATACTAATAAGACAAAAAATCATATTGTTGAAAGTAACCTTTTTCTTGTTTGAACTAGCAGTGTCTAGTTGATGAAGGGCAGTGGGAACTTTGGTTCCCACTGCTTGTTACAGTGACTGAAAATAGGGAATATGGGGCCCTTTTTGAGGGTTTTGCTTAGCACAAGGGGCACCCCTACAACCAGTAGGGTAGGAGTCAAAGAGATCAGAAACAACAAAATCCAAGCACAATTAAAGCACCAAATCAACAAAAATAGTCAAAAATGGCATAAGGTACTAGGTCTGGTGGTTGTTTGTTGTTACACTGACTCACAAAAGCAAATTTAACCACCCTAGACCTTACCAAACCCCAATACCAGATTATACGGCCCTAAATCTACCTAAGACCTAGTTAAGTTCTAACTTACAAAGTCCAAATCATAAAAATGAGGCCCCAAAGTCTGTTGTATGAACTGTAAACAGAAAAAGGAGGTTGATGGTTTCTATGTCCCTAACAGTGAACTTCAAAGTAAGTTTTTGGTGCCTAAACTCCCACAAACCTCAAATCTAAGATAATGGAGTCTTAAACCTACCCTAACACTACCTCTTTACCAATTTTCAAGCTTTAGAACAAAGAAATCAGAGACAAAGGTTTGCTGATGTGTTTGACATGGCAGAAAGTGGTGTTTAGCTGGTGTGTTTAACAATATAATGAGTTTTAGATGCACTTTTAAGCTACAAAAACTAACCAAAATCCAAACCAGTAGATTACAATCCTAGAACAGGCATAAATCCATTAGCTAACAAGATTTCTATCACCAAAAACAACTTAACAAGATCAAAATCTATCCTACTGATTTTATGCATTTTTTATAAAAAAACTTTGAAAACTTTCTATAAACTAAAATCATGCAAGTAAACATAATAAACTAACTGAGAACATCAAACCAAAATGTGTAGGTACCAAAATGCTTCACATATCTACAACCACACACCCTTTAAAATAATTAAGATCAAATTTATCAAATATTTTTTCTACAAAACTTTTAATTACTTATCTAGACCTACTCTAGCATTCAAATGGCACAGAATCAACACCAACTAGAGACAAGAACACCACATAAATTAGTTAATCTCCAAAACACTTAGCATACCACTTTTTTTTATAGAAAAGGATAGGGAGAGAGAGACAAACCTCAAGGGTGTACATCCACACCCTTGAGTGATTTGAGCTTATGGACTAGCTTAACAAGTACAAGATTCCACCCTATCAATCAAGAAGAAAAATAAAATATAAGATATCAAGGTGTTTAGTCTTGATACAGTGGGGTTGATGGCAGATAATCAAGCAAATGAATTGGATCTTGGTGATTTTGAAAAGCCTCATAAGCCTTTTTGCCTGAGCATATACACCTACCACACTCTGATTTTAACCAGTCATGGTGTTATGGTCATCTATATACCCTAACTAATATCTATAGGACCCTTTTCTTTTTCAACCAATGAACACCAAAAAAATTTTCTTAACTTGGAAAAACTCAAAGTATCATCAAACTTAAATAGAAAACCTTTAAAAAACACTTCTTTCAAATAGATTTAACAACAAGAAACATAAAAGAGCAAGATTGAGAAACAACTTGTTTATACCAACTTTTCCCTAAATATGAGAAAAAGGGATTACTAAACTTCAAGTATTTCTTAATCAGTGTAACAATAGAGTAAACAAGGAACTTGGATAATCAAGATTTCACCAAACTTTTTTCTCATTGACGGAAAAAAGGAATTACAAATACGACTGAAAAATCCAAGAACAAGAAGTGAGGCTAACTATGCTAGGCTATATATACTACTTGAATTACATTGTGAGTTTACAAGAAAAACTAAACCTAGCTGTATGAAGTTCCAAGAAGGCCCTTGAACGAATCCCTGTAGATGCACAAAATATGCTGACTTTGAATTTTAGTCTTTAGGTCCATTGCTTCATGTGACTTTGCCAGTTGACATTGCAGTGTACTTTATCAATCTGAGTTGTTCATTAGGTGTGAAGAGCACGTAATATGATCTGGGTCGTCAAATGTCGATGTCGTTTTTTGTCATGGTGCTAAAACGTGTGCAGGGGAGGACGTGGTGGGGGTCCATAGTCACGAGGGCTGTTTATTCAAGGTGGGAAAGTATTGTTTGAAAGGTGAATTAAGGGTATGGAGTTGCTCAATCACTTCCCCTTTGTTTTGAATAATAGTCATTATTACGGTTTGGGGTTTCATATTGTGTGTTTAGATCCAAATTAGGGAAAAGAATTATGTTTGGCGCCTATAATAATATTAACTAAACTGGTTTGAAATGATTTAAAAAGTATTATTAAGGGTTCGTAGGCAAGGTGTTTTGGGTCGGGTATGGTGATGGTGGGCTAGGAGTGTGGGCTAAGAGTGGGTTAGTAGTGGGGTTGGGTTACAATTTTGGCAGGTTTTACCCTCACACTTTGTAGAAAACTCCATATCAAGTTTAACAGCTCATTTCTCATTTTCCTTTGTAAAGAACTTTGGACTACTTGTCAAAAGTCGCACAACCAACTTCCATAACTTTTATCAAGGACTTGTTGTGCAATAATGAGATCTTCAAGGGCTTTTTTGGTATATTATGTTGGTGTTTATTTGTCCCAACCAGGGTAAGATAATCAATCCTAGCTACGTACCAAAACAATGGTTACTAGATATCACTTGGAATCGTGTAATCATTTTCCAAAGTAAACTATTCGACCCTAATGCCTGGGTATCACGAATATCTACTTGGGATAAGACTAAATGCAGTTAGTGATTTAGCCACAAATCTCTAACCCTTTGTTTGCTATGTGTTTTTGTTTCTGTCTCTCTTCATGCAAGTTATGATCACCTATTTATAGGTGGAACACTCAACATCTGGTCAATGGTATTAAGAGGATTTAACAGCCCATTAACTCCTCTTAATATGATCATAAATACCAGGTCATAGTGGTTACAAGACCAATTAAACGTGGTCTTTAAAGTACTTGAATTGGTCAAAGACCGTTACAAGTAGTCATTTCAGCTCCAGTATCAGTCTATCCTTCAGTCCTACTGAAGCATCAGTAAATCATGAAGGGTGTTCCTGCTGAAGCCTTTAGTACTGAAGAAGACTTACTGATGAGTAAATACTGAAGACAAGTCTTCAGTGAAATACTCCCTAATGAATACCTTCAGTCCATAGTTCAACTCACTGAAGTTCATTAGCAATGCTGAACAACATGTTACCCACTATATGAGTCTGGGTGTTCAGGGACTTATGGGTGTACACTCCGTACCTCCTTACCCATACACCAGTATGAACTGAACCCACAATTGAACTATATCTCCAACAATCCTCCCCAATATAGTACAATTCCTTTTGCATGAAACTTAACATTAACAAAACTAGTGCATAATGAAAATATCCTAAGGATTGAATTTCCATCTTAGTACAACACTTCAAACATTCGAGAATCAGGGTGTTCTAAAAATTGAACCCTTCAACTACTTTGAATAAATGAAGATAGAATATACACAAGTTTTCAAATACATAACAACTCCTGATTCATAAATGTTCTAAGAGCCAAGTCCATGCTCCTTGAGGCGGCAAAACCTCAACATTTACATAGATGGTTCCTCTTTAGTTCATGCTCCTGCTCCAGCACTTTTTCAAAGACATTAACCATTGAGATGTTTATAACTTCATCCTCCTTCAGCAAGTACAAGCACATCCTTGGGATGATATACATGTGCTTCAGTCCCCTGAATGTTCAGCTTTCCACATTGAACTCAGCTCCCAAGTTTCCTCAGGAGGGAGTTGGGTGTCCTAGCATTCAGTGACTAGATTGGACTTTTAAACCCATCCCTTCAGCAGACTTTATAACCAAGTCTCTAGCCAATCCCTTCGTCAAGTGATCAGCTAATTTTTGTTGAGACCTCAGAAACTCTATTGAAATCACCTCATTCATGATTAGCTCACGAATCATGCTATGTCTAACACCTAAGTGTCTAGACTTACCATTGTACATTTGGTTATATATCTTAGCCAATGTAGCAGCACTATCACAACGGATAGAAATGGGTGCCATAGGTTTGACCTACAATGGAATCTCAAGAAGAAAGTTTCTCAACCATTCAGCTTCTTTACCAGCAGTTGCTAGAGCCACAAACTCAGATTCCATGGTAGAACTAGTAATGCAAGTTTGTCTCTTGGATGCCCAAGAAATTGCACCACCACCAAGAAGGAATACCCCGCCACTGGTGGATGAATTATCCTCAGTATTATTGATCCAACTTGCATCAGTGTAACCTTCCAACACTGAAGAATATCCAGTATATGACAAACAATAATCCATTGTTCCTTTCAAATACTTTAGTAACCTCTGAATTGCTTGTCAATGCTGAGTACTAGGATTACTAGTGTACCTACTCAGTTTACCCACAACAAATGCAATGTTAGGCCTAGTACAAGTCATGACATACATTAAGCAACCAATCACCCTAGAATACTCAAGCTGGGACACAGCCTGACCATTGTTAGGCATTAGTATCTCGTTTGTATCCATTGTTGTACTTACTAGAGTACAATCTAAGTGATTGAATTTCTTCAGTACCTTCTCAACATAATGAGACTAAGAAATTACAATACCATCACTTTTATGTTAGATCCTTATGCCAAGGATCACATCAGCCTCCCCATGTCTTTCATGGAGAACTTTGATGACAAAAAATCCTTTGTCTGATCAACCTTAGCTTGGTCAGTACCAAAGATTAACATGTCATCAACATATAGGAAAATGATAACTCCTTTACCAGATTCATCAAATTTGCTATATACACATTTGTCAACTTGGTTAAGTGAATAACCATTAGACAAAACCACATCATCAAAATTCTGGTGTCATTGCTTAAGTGCCTGCTTCAGTCCATATAAGGACTTAATCAGTTTACACACCTTTCCTTCATGACCAGGCATGATGAAACCATGAGCTTAGACATAGGGATACAAACGTATACTATTTTGATTATAGCCATGTTTGGTTATATGCTGGTTGCCTGATTAAATCTTATGGTTCATCACACTTATTTTGTAACTAAACCTATGAACTCACCAACCTTTTTGTTGACAATTTAGCAATGTTTTTCTCAGGTATCAAGACGGAGGAGTGACTTGGTTTCGCCATGGAGATAATAAATTGTCGTGACTATCTTTTGGGTAATCAAAACTTTACTTTTATGTATTCAAAACCTGATTTACTTTATGATGCTGTATCAAATGCTTCCGCACAATTTTATTTAATATTAATGAATTTAAAACGACTTTTTATGTCGTTCTTTATAATCTATGTCTTATGATAGTCATGATAGTCGCACCCCATTGTGTTCATTTACTCTGATAAATTGGGGGTGTGACATATCCACGGGGTCACAGTTTTCAAAATGATACTTTTTCAAAGATTCAAGAGCATATTTGGATCGATTAATGAAGATGCCTCTAGGATTTTGAGAAATTTGCAACCCTAAGAAAAATGAAAATTTTCCCATCATCGACATCTTAAAGCGTGTGGACATGATTTTCTCAAAATGGTCAGAAAATCTTTGAGTGGTGGCAGGAAAAATTATGTCATCAACATAAATTTGTACCAGTATCATGTCGTTGTCCTCCTTGAGTATGAACAATGTGGGGTCCACTTTGCCTTTGGAGAAGCCTTCCAAAATGAGATAAGACGATAGGAAATCGTACCACGCGTATGGAGCTTGTTTCAACCCATAAAGAGCATTTTTAAGGTTGTACACATGATTAGGATACTCTGGGTTGACAAATCCACTCTGTTGACTAACATAGACCTCTTCCCTTAATTCACCATTGAGAAATGCCGTCTTTACATCTATTTGGTAGATGATCATATTTATGTGAGCAGTATAAGCAAGGAATAGTCTAATTGCCTCCAATCTTGCAACAGGAGAAAACGATTCTTCAAAGTCAATACCCAATGCTTGTTTGTAATCTCGTGCAACCAGTATTGCCTTGTTCTTTAACACACCATCCAATTCATCAAGCTTAACCTTAAAAACCCACAACAAAGTGAGAATGTCGACTTTATCGGGTAGAGGAACTAATTCCCATACTTCAAGTCGTTGAAATTCATTAAGTTCTTCTTGCATGGATTCAATCCAAGATGATTGTCTCATGGCTTGTTGCTAAGTTTTAGGTTCAATTTCGGAGAGAAATGCATCAAAGTAGCAGTATAATGCATGTTCTTGTAGTTGATGGCGTGTTGAGACTGGTCGATCGAATTCACCAATAAATATTGCGGATTGGGCGATCCTTTGTCCATTTGGTGTTGTGATTTTTAATCTGTGGTGGTCTAGAGTGAATGATTGCAGGAGCTTCCTCTGAGGTAGACGCACCGTTAGGGTTTTCGGGTATTTGTGAACCAAATAATGGAAGCTCTTGTAGGTGAGAAATTTCCAAATCGTGGTCATAGTAATCCTCTTCAACATCATTAGGAACGAGCGGGGGTGTTGATTCGGGTGTAGTTTGAGAATTGTTAGGGGATGGTGCATTTGATTCAATAGTGACTGTAGATGCATCTGATTGATTTCCATTATCTTGAGCAACAACTTCGGGAATCGGAGCTACTACTGCAGGTGCTGGAGAATCATCACTTGGAGAATCAAAGAATTCATCAAACATAGGTTGAAATAACTCATCCCACTCGAGCCTTTTAGGTGGTGTAATTGATGGAGAAGTAGGATTGTTGGGAGTTAATCCGGAACTCATAGTACCGGTTCCCATCTCATGAAGTGCGGGTTCAGAGCTGCGTTGCTCAGAAGCCATCGCTGTCAGCTCATCAAAATCGACATCCAAAGTTTTTACTATCTTGCCAAGAAGACGGTTATAAATCCGGTAAGCTTTCTTTGTGGGTGAATAACCAATGAAAATTCCAGTATCAGCCTTTGGTTGAAGTTTGCCAAATTCTCACAATTAGTATTTGGATAACATAGTGCACCAAACACATGAAGAAAGGAAATATCGGGTTTGTGTCCATGAAGAAGCTCATATAGAGTTATTCCATGGCTCTTACGAATGATGGAACGGTTTTGGGTATAACATGTGGTTTCTACTACTTCAGCCCATAAGAATAAAGGAGCATTCACATAAATCAACATGGTTCTAGCAGCTTCCATAAGTGTACGGTTACGTCTTTCCACGACACCATTTTGTTGTGGAGTGCGAGCAACTGAAGTTTCAAGTAAAATACCGAACTCTTCATAATAGTCTCGTAGAGTCTGATTAACGAACTCAGTTCCATTATCATTTCGAATGCGGCGGACAGTAGCATTAAGACGCACCAGGATCATCTTAAGAAAAGTAAAAATATATCTGGTGCTTGATCCTTGGTTGCTAAGAACTTAACCCATGTAAAACTTGAACAATCATCCACCATGATGAGGATGTATTTTTGACCACTCACACTAGCCGTACGCATTGGCCCGCAAAGATCCATGTGCAAAAGATACAATGGTTCTTGTTTGGTGTCTTCAGCTTTAGGTTTGTATGATTTCTTGGTGCTTTTCCCCAAATAACACGCGGAACATAAATGATCCTGTCGAATTTGAGTTTTGGAAGACCACGAACAAGCTCGTTTTTAGCCAAATGATTAATAGCATCAAAGTTAAGATGAGATAACCGGTGGTGCCACCACCATGACTTGGTCTTAGATGCTTTGGAGAGAAGGAATACAGGAGAGGCGACCATCATGTTTTGAATGGACAGTGTATAGAGATTATCCCCTCGAGAACCTTTTAACAAGTCATTTCCTGGAAGATCACGAATGAAGCAAGTATGTTGTCGAAAAGCAACATCAAGGTTTGAATAGCAAAATTTTCCCACTGAAAATAAGTTATGACGAAGTCCCTCCACGTAATACACCCTTGAAATCGCAACATTCCCAATTTGATATTCACCATAACCCATTATCATCGCAATATGGTCGTTGCCAAATTTCACCGTTCATAGAAACTTGCTGACGAAATTTTGAGCATCGAGCGGTCTCTGGTTATATGCTTGGAGCATCCAGAGTCCAAGTACAAGAGGATGATTTGGACCACCTGAAAATATCACCAGATAAAGATGATGTATAGGAATCTAATTGTTCCTCTGTGTTAGCAGGTACAAATATATTTATCTTAGATTTGCTAGCAGAAGAATTCTTAGGCTTCCAAATTTTCTTCCTAGATGGTGGCTTAGATTCTAGTTGTCTAAGATCCCGAGGTACTTCTTCACTGGTAGGCACCATAGTGCGGACAGGCCTAGTTAAAGAGCGCTTTTTCCATTTTAAGGTGTTAGTGTTCCTATTTAAAGGACGCTGAGACCTAACTTCTGTGGATGTGATCCTAGTTAAAGGGCACGTAGTTCCATTTGCAGTAAAGGTCCTACCAGTGGGTTTCCATTGCCAACCAACTTGGGTGAATTTCTTCCCCGTTGGAGTCCATTCAAGATTGTTCCTAATGGCATACATTTCATTGACATGGTCAGCAAGGCATAAATCATGACGATGAGAAAACATGCATTCATTACAATTCCAACATCTCAAATTAGAATTCACATTTTGCTTAGGCTGCTGCACAAGCGCAGGGCCTTTAGTCTTAGCTACATGTTTCTTTTTATTCAAATTTGAAATAACATTCCTAGGGTGAACTTCTACTTTCTTCTTCGCAATCCTACTAGTGGAAGGCTTGATCCTATGTTTCTTGTCTTAAGATCCTTTAGCCTTAGTAGAAACAATTACACCTGTAGAAGCCAAGGGAACATTAGTTACAAATTTTGATTTAGCCTTGATGGGTGTGTTTAAAATAGGCTTAGCTCCTGGGGTCTTATTGAATGGAGTCATGGCAATAGTGGGGGTTTGTTGTTTAAATGATGCAGAACTAGGTGGGCCTATGAAATTAAGATATGATAGGCAACATTAAACTCGCTCAACATATAAATGAGCAGCATTGTACTCGTTGTTTGTGGGATCAGATTTATATAAATCATCTAAAATGTCCCTTGTAAGAAGCACATGCCTAATTGCCTTTTTCATATAATCCATGTAAACCGTTGAATTCTTAAGGTTCGGGTTCCTAAAAAGCACCACTTCTTTTGTTTTTGGAGCACTAGTGGTCGGGGCAGAGATTGTAGCTGGATTATCAACAACTTCTTGTCCTTTGAGTTGAAGTGTCTCCTTTAATTCAGCTATAACCATGTTTTTATCTGTAACAACTGATAATTTTCTTACTTTGTAAAATGACCATTTTACCCTTTGACTTTTTATTTAGTCAACTATGTACTTGAACTGTGTATAAACCGGGAAGTTATCCCGCGTTTTCTGAAAAACTGTTTTATGACAAGTGATGACTTGACACTGAGCTCAGTCATCGTTTTGAAATCTTCTGTGAATCTGACCAGACTGCTGTAACGGTCAATGAATTGACGATAATCCGTGAGATTATTCGTTATCTGTGAATTACGTGTTTAACTGCTTTATTTTAACTGCGTGATTGTTATTTCCATTAACTGCGTATTTAATTAACCCAGTACGTATTTATAAACATGTATTTTAGTATTTTTGCCATTTATAGTAATAAATCGTATTTTCAGTGAATATTTACTTAACGTATCGCGTTTTCGTATTATACGTCGTTTTTACGAGTAACCGTCGTAAGCATGCATAAAACACTTTACGAAACGTAAAATGTCAGTTTTCGTCGAAAAATCATAAAATTAATATATTTCGTCAATTTTCTAAGTTTTACGCATTTTTAAACGTAACTGCATACTTTTCACTAATTACCTAAAACTAATTAACCTTTTTACCTTAAACCTTTTAACTAATTACCTAAGTAAAATTTTTGAATAATTTACCCCCCATGGGACCCATTATAACCGGCCACCATACACAACACATGCATACTTGAACCAAAATTACACACTTTGCTAATTTGGTGTCTATTTTTCCCACTAAACAAGAAACCCTAAAATGTCATTCTCATCACACAAATAATTCACTTCACATTTCACAATTCAAAAACACAAATCTCTCCTCTCTCTCTCTCTCTCTAAACACACGGCACAAACACACAACACATTTTCCACCATTGTTGAATTTTAAAAAGCTTCATTTTTTCAAGATTTAACACAAAACAAATACACCCAAAGGTTTAAAAACACAAAAGGAAGAATGGTTATTCATGGTTTGTTGATTTGAGTAGTTTTGGGTTGAAGATTCTTGAAGTTGTAGATTTGTTGTTGTTGATTATTTGTTTAGTAGAGCGTAGATCGTGTTACCGTCGTTACGTAGAATCGTTACACAAGGTTATTTCTTAAACCTTTTTCAATCTTTTCATTTTCATGCATAATCTTTGAAGATTCATGCATATATGTTACTCATCATCTATTTTCTTGAAAATAAAATGGTAAAAACTATTTTGGTCATGATAAATTTTTAGATCTATAAGTATTTTGAATAAATCTTTTAAATCTATGTATGAAAAGGTTTTAATTAAAGGATTTATAAAATATATACATATATATTTTTGTGATTTATGAACTTGAAAATAAATCTTTGATTTTTATGATGTTTACGAGTATTTGGAAGGAAGTAGTAGTGTTATTACTAGTGGGTACGCTTAAAAATGGTCGAAAACGCGTTTGTACGAAAAAGTCGTATTCTGTCCGAATTATTTATGGGGTTTAACGGGTTGTAAAAATTGTTTTGACACTAGTTTAGTACGAGATTGTGAAAATATAAGTAAATACCTTCGTTTCGGTATATTATAAGCTAAAAACGGAGTTAAAACGAGAAAGATATGGGCGTTTAAAGTTTGATGACGGAAAACTTATTTTTTTTTAGACATACTAAAAATACACTTGCTGTCCATATTTTTAAAGTGGTCGAAAAGACGTTTTCGAGTTAAACCGAGTCGTTTTTAGTGTCGAAATGGGTACTAAATGCTATATATGATTGTTGGGAACGATTTGAGAAAAGCGAAAGCGCTAGATAGATATTGTTGAAAGTGAAAATTGGGTTACATTGCGAGAAATGATTTGTTGAGCGTTGTGGTTGAGAGATTGATTGAAAATTTGGGATTTTGAGTCGAGATTTGGGAACTTACCAAAAATGGCAATTTTTGAAATAGCGCCGAAAGGCTGCCGAAATTTCTATGAAAAGCGTATTGAGAAAATTTATTAAGATAAATTTTGGTAAATTAAAATTTACGCCGAAAGGCTGTCGAAATTTCGTTGAGTCAAAAATAAATATTTTTGCCTAAGTATATACGATAATACTTATAACGATACGATAATTACTAGTCACGTTTTTAAACAAGATAATGTATGTATGAACGATGAGTAACGTACGTGACGAATTATTATGACTTATTTGCTAGCGCCTAAACTATAGTATTATATTTAGGTTGTTGCTAGAGTGCTCGCTTCTATTTGATCATACTTGTGCGGTTTGTATCGTTGCTTGAGGTGAGTTTATAGTTCCCTATTAAACTGCTTTCTATGTTTAATGTTTTGGGATGTGATGAATGCTATTGATGCTTGCTTCTGAATGCAAGTAAAACTATTTTTCTGTGAACGCTTCGTGAACACTATTTATGAGATAGCTTAAGTTGCTTGAGCCATAGTCCCCACTATCGTGAATCGTTAGTTACTCTGCTGGAGTAAGCTCTTATGTTACAGATAGATCTATTGAGGGTTGACAACCTCCACTCGGGCATTCTGACGCCGGACGAGTGTGTACCATTTGTATGAACAGAGTTATCTTGGCTAGGTACTCTATTGGGGCAAATTTATATGTGCAATCTATTGCATGTACTGGATCACTAGTTTCGATGTCACGAGCTTAGCGCTATCATAAATATTGTGAACACCCAATTTATCCTACACTTGGCACTATATCTCCTATAGTTGCATGTGTACATGAAATGAAATCTGAAAACGTATGACTATGAATTTTTACTTGAAACCTATATTCTCACCAACTTTATGTTGACCCAATTTAGCATTTATCCCAGGTACTTGATGATGATTTGTATCTGCTTCGTGAAGTACTTGGAGTCCGCATGCATTCATGACCGCTCTTCGGACATTTATTCACTTATGCTTTTGAACTATTATCTCGTTGATGTTTAAAACTTTTACATTCCGCTGCATTATCTTTTGAAACTGAGACCTTTCGTATTGTGATGCTTTTAATTTAAATTCAACGAGGTATTTTTATAAAACGTCTCATTTAGAGTCGTTCTCTTGTACCTTGAACTATGATGCTATGACGTAACAGCGCCCGAGCTTCACCGCTTCCGCATATCACATTTTGGGGTGTTACAGAATTGGTAATCAGAGCCTTGGTTATAAAGAACTAGGTTTGCATCTTAGGCCTAGACTATAACCGATGTGGCTACTTGTTACTCTGTATATATGTGTACTACGTAATGTATTACGTAGGATCACACTATAAGTATAAGTAATATATATTATGTAATACGTAATATGTATTATATACATATGCACTTCTCAGATTTGCATACTTTAATTTCCATGCATGATTATTTCATGCATACCCTACAACTGCTTAATACGCATTTTGGTTATTGACTATCTTTATTATGATTGTTGTATCGTAATTTTTTATCATTAGCATAGAAATATATAACGTGTATATTCATGCTTGAACCTTATTTGCATTGTTGTCTTAACGCAGAGAAACAATGGTGAACACGCGTAATGGTATGACTGACGCACAATTGGAAGCACTGATTACGCAACGGATGACTGCCGCTTTGGCAAACGTACAAACCAACAACAACGTGAACCAAGCACCGCCGAACGTTGTTGAGAACCGACCACCTAAGCCATGCACTTACAAGGACTTTAGGAATTGTGACCCTCTGAATTTCAATGGTACTGAAGGAGCTGTTGGATTAGCTCGATGGGTTGAAAAGATGGAATCGGTGTTCCGCGTAAGTGGATGTACTGTTGAAACCCAAGTGACTTATGCTACTTGTACTTTAGCTGCTGGAGCGTTGACATGGTGGAACACCCATGTGCAAACTGTTGGAGCCGAGGAGGCGTATGGAATGACTTGGGAGGAACTCAAGAAGTTGTTGACTAAGGAATACTGTCCTCGTAATGAAATTCAGAAAATGGAAATTAAACTGTGGAATTTGACTGTGAGGAACAATGACATTGGGGCGTATACAAGGAGATTCCAAGAGTTATGTTTGCTATGTCCTGCAATGGTTCCGGATGAGGAAAAGAAAGTTGAGCGCTACATTTGGGGTTTACCTGGTAGAGTTCAAGGGAATGTGACGTCGTCTGGACCGACTAAGGTTAGTGATGCTATAAGGATGGCTCATAGTCTAATGGATCAAGTTGTTCGAGCAAATGTTGGGTATGCCGCGGACAACAAGAGAAAGTGGGGTAATAACCAAAGGAACAACCATGGGAACAATCCGAATAAGAGGCAAGACACTGTGAAAGTGTACACTGCTGGTACTGGGGAAAAGGGAGTGTACAATGGGACGTTACCTCTGTGCAATCGATGCAAGCGTCACCACAATGGACAATGCAATGTACAGTGTCACAACTGCAAGAAAACCGGACACATTGCTAGAGACTGTAAGTCACCACAGAACCCGAAAGCCAATGTCACCTGTTTCGAATGCCAGCAAAAGGGACACTACAGCAATGAGTGCCCAAAGAAAAAAAACAAGGACCAAGGAAAAATTGCTAAGGCTGGGGAAGCTCGTGGAAGAGTTTATGTGATAGGAGGAGGAGAGACACAAGAAAACCCCGACGTCGTTACGGGTACGTTTCTTCTCAACGATCGTTATGCTTCTATTTTATTTGATACTGGAGCCGATAGGAGTTTTGTGTCGACTGCCTTTAGTGCCTTAATTGATATGACCCCTTCGCCTTTAGACACTAAGTACACTATTGAGTTAGCTAATGGAAAGTTGATAGAAGCCGACACTATCCTTCGCGGATGTACTTTGAATCTTTTAGGTCGTCCTTTCGTTGTTGATCTTATGCCTGTCGAATTAGGGAGTTTTGACGTAATTATCGGAATGGACTGGTTGATAGGTGTGTAAACACCCATCCTTTTACCACTTAATTCGGGCTAAAACGAGACCAAAACACGTATTTAATATCATTTGTTTGGAATTATGCGTGGTTTTTGTGTTTATTGTGTTTTCAGAGCCAACCGGATAAATATTAAAGAAAACATGGGATTGCACGGGATTTATCAAGGAAAAAGACTCAAGATAAAGTCTACTGTCCAAGAGATGCAAAAGATTTGAAGTCACTGGGCCTATTCGAAGATTTATTGAAGAAAAGGACTAAAGACGGAAGATTTTCATAAGTCGAAAAAACTCGAGTCTATTTAACGAAGAAATTAAAAGACGAGTTGGATTTAATCGACAACAAATCCCGAATCAGAATCGAAAACGTCAACTTTTCTGAAAAGACAAGAAGACAAGAAGAAAGGGAGAAAGCCCACTCACCAACAAACCACTAGGAGTATAAATAGTCTTTCCCTTAACACAATTAGGGAGTGAGCTTCATTTTTCTTTCCCAGTTTTCTTTGTAGTTCGTTCCATCACAAACTCCATTAGGGAGTTTGGTGATTTTCATCTTTTTCTTTCAATCTTGTAATCTTTAATCATTAAACTTGTTACTTTTTCATTAATCAATCGATTCCATCTTTCTATTCATCTTGTTCTTCATCATTTTTATTGCAAGTTTCTAAGTTTCTTATTTGATTCAAGTTTGATTTCAAAAAGTTGTTGATTTAGTGTTTTTATTGGTGGGATTTGTTTCTTATGGTATTTAGATGATTATTGGTTGATTTGGTGAAATCTTTTTGAGTATTTTGGTGTGTAGATTAAAAATCGTTTGACACTTGCTGTTACTGTTCTTCGTGTTTCTGATCTTTCCGAACGGTCAAGTTTTTATTCCCCTTATTCGGAATCCTGGGTATTCCGAATAGGGGTGTTTTTATTTCCCTTACTCGGAATATTTCATATATTCCGCATAGTCCTAATTTTCCGAATAGAGCAATATTTTCCGAATGGTCCTTACTTTCCGAATAAAGCAGTTTTTCCGCATAACCATATTTTCCGCATAAGGAAGACTTCCCGCATAGACTGGTTTTTCCGAGTAGAGTAATCTTTCCGAATAGGCATGTTTTTCCGAATGAGAGTGTTTTCCGCATAGACAATATTTTCCGAATAGCCATCTTTCTGCATAGAGTTTTATATTCCGAATAGCACTTAGTTTTCCGCATGAGGCAAGTTTTCCGAATAAGACAATTATTCCGCATAGATGCCAACATTCCGAATGGTGTGTTATTCCGCATAGGGTATTTTTCAGTAAGAGTTATTTTTCAGCTTATTATTTGTTGCTTGTCTTAAGTTTATTTCATTACTATTTTATTCACTTACCTGTTAGTAGAATAGAAAACCAAATCCACTTTTTGTCACCAAGAACAAATCATTCCACTTTTAACTGAGATCAATTCGAGAGGATATCGAGAGTAAATTGAACCCAAGCAAAAAAGTTAATATCAAATGGCGCCGCTGCCGGCTCCTCTCGTTAAGATCAAAAGTTTTTTGTGAGAATTTGGATTTTGGGATCCGTTCCCCGTGAACGTTACTTTTTCCTAAAAAATTTCAAAAACACTAAAAAATATAAAATTTTCAAAAATCCTAAAAATTAAAAAACAATAAAAACCAAAAATATTTTTGCTTTGCTTTTCTTTGTTCGTTCTTTTGCAGGTGTATGCGCACTCGATCCACGTCTTATCAAGAGCCCGAGCCTCTCGATAACTTAGACATGGCTGGTGTCCAAAACAACAATAACATACCACCTCCGAACAACAATAATAACAACAACAACCCGCCTTTCAACAACATGAATAATAACAACAATGAGCACCTTCCGGATAACCGCCCAATGATTGAATTGCTCCAAGCTCATGTTGATGGCAATACGGATCCAATTGTTATACCACCAATTGCCGCCAACAATTTCGAGCTCAAGTCAGGCTTTATCCAGATGGTCTCAGCTCAACCATTCTTGGGACGCATCATTGATGATCCACACGACCACATCAAAAGATTTCTACAACTCACCAACACGGTCAAATTCAATGGAGTTCCACAGGAGGTTATAAGGTTACAACTTTTTCCCTTTTCTTTAGAGGGACAAGCCCGGCATTGGCTTGCTAAGGAACCGCCACAGAGTATTCTCTCGTGGACGGATTTGGAAACAAAGTTTATCAACTACTTTTTTCCACCCTCTCGTACTACCGCTTTGCGGAATGAGATTATAAACTTTGAACAAAAGTACGATGAGTCTTTCAGTGAATCTTGGGATCGTTTTAAAGATCTTTTAAGAAAATGCCCACAACATGGTTTTACCAAAGTACATCAAATCAATACTTTTTACAATGGTTTAAGAATGAGTGACCAAGATTCACTGAACAGTGCCTCAGGGGGTAATTTATTGGCTAAGACTTCCAATGCTGCTTGGGATATCATTGAGAACAAGTCTCGTGTGCAAACCAAGAGTGTTAGGACCAATGTTGCTAGTGCTAGCACTAATGACAGCGACAAGCGATTAGACAAAATCACCACGCTTCTTGAATCGCTTGTCACCCACACCGTCAGCAACAACAACAGCAACAACGCCAAAAACGCACAAGTAAACGCTGTCAGCCAACCTTGTGAGATATGCGGTGGTCCTCACTCTTACACAACTTGTATTGCCACCCAAGACTACCCTGCTGAGAATGTTAATGCAGCATATGGCACCTATACTCAACCTGCTTATCAAGCAAAACCTCAAGGTGACCGCAACCTGCTTAGCTACCGTTCCAACAACTATCTCTCACCACCTGGTTTTAATTCTAACAACCAAAACCAACAACAAAACCTCAACCGCCCTCCTCAACAACAACAAACTCGCACACCATACATCCCTCCTCATAAGCAGCAACAACCACCTCAACGAAATAACCAAGTTTACCAGCAACCTGCTTATCAACCACCCGCATACACTGCTCCTTCAAACCAAACCCCCGCATCACATCAAGACATTGGAACCTACATGAGGACTAACGATGTGATCGTGGATAATCTCCAACAGGAAGTGCGCAACTTGAAAGCAGATCTGATGAAACAAGGGAATGATCTAAGAGCTGATATGAAGAACACTATGGATAGTCAAACGAATGACTTGAGGAACATGATGGCTAGCTTTTTCCAAGGTAATCAACCCTCTTCTTCGGGTACTCTTCCGAGTAATACCGTTGCGAATCCAAGAGGGGAGATGAAAGCAATCACCACTCGCAGTGGTAAAGGTACCAAGGAACCCGAGCTTCCTATACCTCCACCGGTGGTTGTGACTAAGGAGAACGAGTCGCCTGCTCCTATTCCTCACCCTTCTCCTTCCCCAATTTCTCCACCTCTTCTTTCTACCCCTCCTCCACCCGTGGTTGTGAGTGATCCTATACTCCCAAAGCCTTCCTCTTCTTCCAATATACCTTATCCTTCTAGGTTGAGGAAAGAGAAGCAAAAGAGCAAGGATGATATTCAGGTTTCTAACTTTCTTAAAATGTTTAAACAACTGAATTTCAATATCTCCTTCGCTGAGGCTCTCGCTCACATGCCCAAATACGCCAAAATGTTTAAAGACCTTCTGAGCGACAAGGAAAAGCTCCTCGACATTGCTAACACCCAACTTAATGAGAACTGCTCTGCAGTGCTCTTAAGGAAATTGCCAATCAAGCTTGGTGATCCGGGTCGTTTTCTTATCCCTTGCAATTTCCCGGGAGTAGAGAATTGCATGGCCCTAGCCGATCTAGGTGCCAGTATAAATCTCATGCCTCTAAGTGTTTGGAAGCAATTATCTCTCCCAGAGCTAGTCCCCACTAAAATGACTTTGGAATTGGCCAACCGTACGGTTGCTTATCCAGTGGGGATAGCCGAAGATGTCATCGTAGGAGTCGACAAATTCACCTTCCCTGCTGATTTTGTTGTCGTCGACTACGAAATGGACCCCCGTGTGCCACTTATTGTTGGTCGTCCATTCTTGAGGACCGGTCGCACTCTCATTGATGTTGAAGCCGGTGAGCTTATCATGAGAGTGGGTGACGACAAAGTAGTCTTCAACATGGGAAAGTTGTCTAAACAGCCTTATTCATATGAGAGCGTTAATTGTATTGACGTTCTTGATGAGGCTTGTGAAGAACACTTTAATGATGCTTGCAAAAGTATTCCTACCTCTCTTCCCACTGTTGAGACCGTGTCCTCCATTGATTCCTCATTGTCTCTATTTGGAGATAGTGATTTATTCTGGAACAATCTTGAAGATGCCATGGGAGATGCGAATTTAGCTACTAATGATTCTCCCACCGAGGGGGATGAAGATATGAGTTTCTTTGACAATCTCCTCACCGAAGACAATCCTTCGCCTCCATCTCCCACGGTCATTGCTATCGATACTCCGACGTTGAAAACGCCTCCCGTCGAAAATCCTCCGGATTTGGAACTAAAGGAGTTGCCGCCACATCTCGAGTACGTGTTCCTTGACGACAACAAGAAGTCGCCCGTCATTATTGCAACGGATTTGAAAGATGAAGAGAAGACTCGCCTCGTTGCTGTGTTGAAAGCTCACAAGAAGGCTATTGCGTGGAAAATCTCGGATATTCGTGGAATTGATCCTCACTTCTGCACACACAAAATTCTCATGGAGGACGACTATAAGCCCACTATTCAAAGCCAACGAAGGGTGAATCCAAAAATACATGAAGTCATCAAAACAGAGGTTATCAAACTTCTTGATGCGGGTATGATTTACCCTATTTCGGATTCACCATGGGTTAGTCCAATCCACTGTGTGCCCAAGAAGGGCGGAATAACCGTTGTTCCCAATGAACACAACGAGTTGATTCCCACTCGTCTCGTTACTGGGTGGAGAGTTTGTATAGACTACCGCAAACTCAATGATGCCACGAGAAAGGATCATTTCCCTCTACCTTTCATGGACCAAATGCTTGAACGATTAGCCGGTAATGAATATTACTGCTTTCTGGATGGTTTCTCGGGTTATTTTCAAATACCCATCGATCCCCAAGATCAAGAGAAGACTACATTCACTTGTCCCTATGGCACTTTCGCTTACAAAAGAATGCCTTTTGGCTTATGTAATGCGCCCGGGACTTTCCAAAGGTGCATGTTAGCTATCTTCCATGACATGGTTGAACAAACCATGGAAGTCTTCATGGATGATTTCTCGGTCTTCGGGGATTCCTTCTCTGCTTGCCTTGCCAATTTAGAACGTATGTTAAAGCGGTGCGAAGACACTCGCCTTGTTCTAAATTGGGAAAAATGCCATTTCATGGTAAAAGAAGGCGTCGTGCTTCGACATAAGATCTCGAAAGCCGGTCTTGAAGTTGACCGTGCTAAAGTCGATGTAATCGCTAAGTTGCCTCCACCTTCAACTGTGAAGGGTGTGAGAAGTTTTCTGGGTCATGCGGGCTTCTATCGTCGTTTCATCAAAGATTTTTCTCAAATCGCTCGCCCGATGACCCACCTCTTGGAAAAAGATACTCCTTTTATCTTTTCCAAAGAGTGCCTTGAAGCCTTTAACTCACTTAAGGATAAGCTAACTAAGGCACCCGTCTTGGTTACCCCTAATTGGGAGCTGCCTTTTGAGTTGATGTGCGATGCTAGCGATTTTGCTATTGGAGCGGTCCTTGGACAAAGAGTGAACAAACACTTCCAACCGATCCATTACGCTAGCAAGACAATGACAGGGGCACAATTGCATTATACGACAACCGAAAAAGAGCTTTTAGCTGTTGTCTATGCTTTTGAAAAATTCCGCCCCTATCTTGTCCTTTCTACCACCATTGTGTACACCGATCATTCCGCGCTAAAGTACTTGTGGACTAAGCAAGATTCCAAACCAAGACTTCTTCGCTGGGTTTTGCTGCTCCAGGAATTTAAAATCGACATCCGCGATAAAAAAGGAGCAGAAAACCTAGTCGCGGACCATCTTAGTAGACTTGAGGATCCATACCAAGGGGATCATCCGACCAAAGAAATCAATGATTCTTTTCCCTTGGAGACCTTAATGTCTATAAACTTGAAGCCGAATGAAACCCCGTGGTTTGCGGACTTTGCAAACTATTTGGCGGGTGGAATTCTCAAGGAAGGGTTGACGTCCCAGCAAAAGAAGAAGTTCTTTACCGACATCAAGACTTACTTTTGGGACGACCCTTACCTATTCAAACAATGTGCCGACCTGATTATCCGTCGATGTGTTGATGGACCGACAGCGTCTGAAATCCTTGATGCTTGCCACAAAGGACCCACCGGTGGTCACTTTGGTCCCAACTACACCGCAAAGAAAGTGTTTGATTCGGGATTTTATTGGCCCTCCATATATCGTGATGCTCACAATATGGTTAAGCGATGTGATGTTTGCCAAAAGCAAGGCAAAATCACACATAAAGACGAGATGCCTCAGAATTTCATTCAAGAGTGTGAAATTTTTGATGTTTGGGGTATCGACTTTATGGGGCCATTCCCTTCGTCTAAAGGAAACAAATACATCCTTGTAGCCGTTGACTACGTTTCTAAGTGGGTTGAAGCCAAAGCTTTGCCCACTAATGACGCAAGGGTGGTTTGTAACTTTTTGAAAGCTCTATTCGCTCGCTTCGGTGTGCCTCGCGCCATTATTAGTGATCGTGGGACTCATTTCTGCAATGACCAATTTGCTAGAGTCATGGCTAAGTACGGTGTAAACCATCGTCTTTCCACAGCCTACCACCCACAAACTAATGGCCAGGCCGAAATATCCAACCGAGGTCTTAAGCGAATTCTTGAAAGAACCGTGGGAGAGCATCGTGCCGCATGGGCTGATAAACTCGATGATGCTTTGTGGGCTTTCCGTACTGCTTACAAGACCCCGATCGGCTGTACGCCTTATCGTCTTGTGTACGGGAAAGCGTGCCACCTCCCCATTGAGTTGGAGCACAAGGCTTATTGGGCCTTGAAGTGGGCTAATTTTGATATAAGCAAAGCCGGTGACCTACGCAAGATCCAACTCAATGAGCTGAATGAACTCCGGAATGAGGCTTATGAAAACTCTTTGATCTATAAGGAAAGAACTAAGCTCATTCACGACTCCAAGATCAAAACCCGAGAGTTCCATGTTGGAGACAAAGTCTTACTTTTTAACTCTCGGTTGAAAATCTTTTTGGGCAAGCTTAAATCTCGTTGGTCCGGCCCATTCACCATCGCCCAAATTTTTCCATATGGTACTCTCGAGCTCGCTCAACCTAATGGACCGAATTTTAAGGTGAATGGCCAACGAGTGAAGTTGTACTTTGGCGAGGACACCTCTCAGGAGGTGATTCCATCCCTCACCACGTTCCCCATGAACTGAATTTGGGTCGAGTTAGGCTCGTGACTCGGTTATCAAAAACAAGCGCTCCTCGGGAGGCAGCCCGAGTATCTATCCTTGTATGTTTTAATCCCCTAAGTGTAGGGGAGACTTCTATATGTGTTTGCCTTTGTGTGGTGATGTGATTACAAGGATAAGTGCACTCTTGGAATCTTTGAAGAACCGTGCTCCCGTGTTTATCCGAAATCCGGTTATATCTCTCAACTATCGTGATTCAATTTTCTTCATACTCACATTTGAAATTGATCACTTTAGTCGTCTCTTCCTTAACTCGAGTTAACCAACGTGCACAATGTCATAAGTGTAGGGGAGACTTTTCCCACATGCTTAAACATTGAGGACAATGTTTATCTTAAGTGTAGGGGAGACTTCTATCGAAGTTTTAAGTGGACTTTTCCATGAAAATGCCTTCAATTAACCGGAAAATCATATTTTTCAACATTTTTCAAATTTTTTTTTATTAACTTTGGCCATTTAGTCGTAATTTTTAAATTTTTATCGTTGCTTTCATAAGTATATATTCCACAATAAAGTCAAAAATATTAATAAAGTGGTGTAGCTAGTTTAGAAGTCTTTGACATATTAGGCCCGTTGCGTTTATTTTGACTCAACCCGAATAGACTTATCCAAGTTTATTCTAGCTAGTATCCTTAACCATGTAGACCTTAATTGGTTTATTAGGCTAAGTATCCACGAGTCTCATTACTTGAGATTTTAAATTATGGAGGACGAGAAATGATAAAGTCAATTATAAGTCGGTATTCTTGCGCAAGCTCACTTGGTGTAATTATTTGCCTATTCTCCCATCACTTGCTAATAATTTATATGCAATAAGTAAGGTCTTACGATTTGAAAAGTTACTTAGCTTCTAGCCCAAGATCGTTTAAAAGTTGCTCGGTAATGATAAGAGTTCATAGCCAAGGCATAACTTATGAAGCGGGGCGCGAGGATTGGCGAGTCCAAAAAGGCCCTAACAAGGCATGAGGATTCCATTTTATTGCTGAAGATCCAAAGTGATGTGAAAAGCATTATTCCTAAAGTCAATATGAAGGATCAAGACTCACGACGAAAAGCAATCAACTCCCATAAAGATCATGGAGAAGTCTATCCGAAAAGACCCTAACAAGGTATGAGGATAAATAGATCCAAGTCCGAAAAGGAGGCGGATCGTTGTATCTCAAAATCCCAATTAGAGATTGAAGAAATAATCATGAAGTCGTGGTCAACAAAGTTGGAGTACCCCTCAAAAGTCTCCAAGTGAAGAAACTCTATTATGATGAGAAGACCATTATCTCAAGAACGTCTCTCGAAGATATGAAGTATGAAGTACATGTCAAATATCGGCCCGAGAAAGGTCTCAAATCGTGAACCAAGTTATGCCAAGATATGAACTTTTTGATATCCCGAGAAGCAGTTTTAAGAGATTTTGTCCTTTAGCTAACTATTGATCAAATCGTCCTACTTTGCTTTCAGCCCTAATAAACTATCGAAATAAGTCCAAAAATGCGTCTTCATGATCATTCTAAGACAAAAATAAAATATAAGAGATACAACTAGGAATAAGGGAGTTTAAGCATTTAATTAAGCCATGTGTGTAAGTGTTTGATTTACTAACTTATAATAGCAATGATCTCGTTTTTAAGCTTAGTTTGGGGAACGTGAAACTTGAGGGTGATAAATCTTCGCAACACCAAAGCCCTAATGTAAGTCCTTGATTTCTTTACAAGTTATTTCCATCCTTTTGTTTATTTTAAAGTTTTAAGTTCTCTTAGTATTTTAATTGTTGTCTAGTAGAATTTAAATAAGGCCAAGGTTGATTGATTATGAGAAAAATGTAAAATTGCTTTATCACTAAGCATTGCATGAGGGCATGGCAATGGTTAAGTGTAGGGGATTTGATAGGTGTGTAAACACCCATCCTTTTACCACTTAATTCGGGCTAAAACGAGACCAAAACACGTATTTAATATCATTTGTTTGGAATTATGCGTGGTTTTTGTGTTTATTGTGTTTTCAGAGCCAACCAGATAAATATTAAAGAAAACATGGGATTGCACGGGATTTATCAAGGAAAAAGACTCAAGATAAAGTCTACTGTCCAAGAGATGCAAAAGATTTGAAGTCACTGGGCCTATTCGAAGATTTATTGAAGAAAAGGACTAAAGACGGAAGATTTTCATAAGTCGAAGAAACTCGAGTCTATTTAACGAAGAAATTAAAAGACGAGTTGGATTTAATCGACAACAAATCCCGAATCAGAATCGAAAACGTCAACTTTTCTGAAAAGACAAGAAGACAAGAAGAAAGGGAGAAAGCCCACTCACCAACAAACCACTAGGAGTATAAATAGTCTTTCCCTTAACACAATTAGGGAGTGAGCTTCATTTTTATTTCCCAGTTTTCTTTGTAGTTCGTTCCATCACAAACTCCATTAGGGAGTTTGGTAATTTTCATCTTTTTCTTTCAATCTTGTAATCTTTAATCATTAAACTTGTTACTTTTTCATTAATCAATCGATTCCATCTTTCTATTCATCATGTTCTTCGTCATTTTTATTGCAAGTTTCTAAGTTTCTTATTTGATTCAAGTTTGATTTCAAAAAGTTGTTGATTTAGTGTTTTTATTGGTGGGATTTGTTTCTTATGGTATTTAGATGATTATTGGTTGATTTGGTGAAATCTTTTTGAGTATTTTGGTGTGTAGATTAAAAATCGTTTGACACTTGCTGTTACTGTTCTTCGTGTTTCTGATCTTTCCGAACGGTCAAGTTTTTATTCCCCTTATTCGGAATCCTGGGTATTCCGAATAGGGGTGTTTTTATTTCCCTTACTCGGAATATTTCATATATTCCGCATAGTCCTAATTTTCCGAATAGAGCAATATTTTCCGAATGGTCCTTACTTTCCGAATAAAGCAGTTTTTCCGCATAACCATATTTTCCGCATAAGGAAGACTTCCCGCATAGACTGGTTTTTCCGAGTAGAGTAATCTTTCCGAATAGGCATGTTTTTCCGAATGAGAGTGTTTTCCGCATAGACAATATTTTCCGAATAGCCATCTTTCCGCATAGAGTTTTATATTCCGAATAGCACTTAGTTTTCCGCATGAGGCAAGTTTTCCGAATAAGAAAATTATTCCGCATAGATGCCAACATTCCGAATGGTGTGTTATTCCGCATAGGGTATTTTTCAGTAAGAGTTATTTTTCAGCTTATTATTTGTTGCTTGTCTTAAGTTTATTTCATTACTATTTTATTCACTTACCTGTTAGTAGAATAGAAAACCAAATCCACTTTTTGTCACCAAGAACAAATCATTCCACTTTTAACTGAGATCAATTCGAGAGGATATCGAGAGTAAATTGAACCCAAGCAAAAAAGTTAATATCACTGGTTATCGAGATACCGTGCTACGATTATCTGTGACGAGAAGGTCGTTCGTTTACCATATGGAGATGGAGTTTTGGAGGTACAAGGAGTTGGATGTAAGGGAAAAGGGAAATCACGACTGAACATTATTTCGCGTATCAAGGCTCAGAAGTTGTTGTCGGAAGGTTGCCACGTATTCTTAGCCCGTGTTACGGAAAAGCGGACGGAAGAAAAGAGGTTGGAAGATGTACGTATCGTACGGGATTTTCCAGAAGTATTTCCCGAAGATTTGCCTGGATTACCGCCGGCTAGACAAGTTGAATTCCAAATCGATTTAATACCGGGAGCAGCGCCTGTTGCTCGAGCGCCTTACCGTTTAGCACCATCGGAAATGCAAGAACTATCAACGCAACTACAAGAGTTGACTGATAAAGGATTCATAAGACCAAGTTCTTCACCCTGGGGAGCTCCGGTCTTATTTGTAAAGAAAAAGGATGGAAGTTTTCGAATGTGTATCGACTATCGTGAGTTGAACAAACTTACCATCAAGAACCGTTATCCATTACCTAGAATCGATGATTTGTTTGACCAATTACAAGGATCGAGTGTTTACTCAAAGATTGACCTTAGGTCTAGTTATCACCAATTGAGAGTTCGTGAGGAAGATGTTGCTAAGACTGCTTTTAGGACAAGGTATGGACACTACGAGTTCCAAGTGATGCCGTTTGGTTTGACAAACGCACCTGCTGTATTTATGGACCTCATGAACCGGGTGTGTAAACCGTATTTGGATAAGTTTGTCATTGTGTTCATCGATGACATACTAATTTACTCAAGGAATGAGAAAGAACATGAGGAACACCTTAGAATAATATTGGAATTGCTTAAGAAGGAGGAGTTGTACGCTAAGTTCTCAAAGTGTGATTTTTGGTTGCCAAGAGTACAATTCCTAGGACACGTTATTGATAACAATGGGATTCATGTTGATCCTGCTAAGATTGAGTCAATTAGGGAGTGGACTGCTCCTACAACACCGACTGAAATTCGCCAATTTTTAGGACTCGTCGGATATTACAGAAGGTTCATCGAGGGATTCTCGAAGATCGCGAAACCATTGACAAAGTTGACTCAAAAGAAAGTGAAATACGAATGGGGAGATAAGGAGGAATTAGCATTCCAAAAGTTGAAACAAATGTTGTGTAGTGCACCTATTCTATCGTTACCAGAAGGATCGGAATACTTTGTGGTCTACTGCGATGCATCAGGAAAAGGATTAGGAGCTGTGTTGATGCAAAGGAAGAAAGTTATTGCGTACGCATCTCGACAATTGAAAACGCATGAGAAAAACTACACTACGCACGACTTAGAACTGGGAGCCGTGGTATTTGCTTTGAAATTGTGGAGACACTACTTGTATGGAACCAAGTGTGTTGTCTACACTGATCACAAAAGCTTACAGCATATTCTTGACCAAAAGGAACTGAACATGAGACAACGTCGATGGATCGAGTTGCTCAGTGATTATGACTGTGAAATCCGTTACCACCCTGGGAAGGCCAATGTGGTGGCAGATGCACTAAGCAGAAAGGAACAATTATTGACACGTAGAGTTAGATCGTTAGCTATGATTATTAACCCGAACTTACCTGTGCAAATTCGTGAAGCACAAACCGAAGCCCTTAAGCCTGAAAACGTTGAAGCTGAGAAACTAGGAGGAATGGTTACTAAGAAATTGGAGACTAGCACAAACGGAACTCTATGTCTAAATGGTAGAAGTTGGTTGCCACTATTTGGAGGACTTAGGAACGTGATTATGCATGAGTCGCATAAATCTAAGTATTCGATCCACCCCAGATCTGACAAAATGTATCAGGATATGAAAAAGCTATATTGGTGGCTAAATATGAAAGCTGAAATCGCTACTTACGTAGGGAAATGTTTAACATGTGCTAGAGTGAAAACAGAACACCAAAAACCATCTGGACTGTTGGTTCAACCGGTAATCCCTATGTGGAAGTGGGAAAACATAACCATGATTTCTTAACTAAGCTGCCTAAAACGACAAACGGATATGACACAATTTGGGTAATTGTGGATCGACTTACGAAATCCGCACACTTTTTGGCTATGAAGGAGGACGATTCAATGGATAAGCTTACGAGACTATACCTGAAGGAGGTAGTCGCTAAGCATGGAATACCGATCTCGATCATTTCCGATAGAGATGGTAGATTTACTTCAGAATTCTGGAAATCACTTCAGAAAGCGTTGGGTACGCAATTGGACATGAGTACTGCTTATCACCCGAAGACTGACAACGTGAGAGAACTATTCAAACGCTGGAGGACATGTTGCGCGCGTGTGTACTGGACTTTGGAAAACAATGGGATAGACACTTACCTCTAGTGGAATTCTTTTACAATAACAGTTATCATACTAGTATTAAAGCTGCACCGTTTGAAGCGTTGTATGGTCATAAATGTCGTTCGCCTGTGTGTTGGAGCGAAGTTGGGGATAGCCAACTTACTGGACCCGAACTAATCCGTGAAACAACTGAGAAGATCGTTCAGATCAAGAGCCGAATTCAAGCAGCCCGTGATCGTCAGAAGAGTTACGCCGATGTTCGACGTAAGCCTCTCGAATTTCAAGTAGGAGACCGAGTGATGCTGAAAGTATCGCCTTGGAAAGGTGTGGTACGTTTTGGCAAACGAGGAAAGCTGAACCCCCGTTATATTGGACCGTTCAAGATTTTAGCTAAGGTTGGAACCGTAGCCTATCGTCTTGAATTACCCCAAGCATTGAGTCGCGTGCACAACACTTTTCATGTTTCGAACTTGAAGAAGTGCCTTTCTGATGAGACACTTGTTATACCGATGGAGGAACTGCAAATCAACGACAAGATGCAATTTGTCGAGGAACCTGTTGAAATCATGGACCGGGAGGTCAAACGATTGAAACAGAGTCGTATACCGATCGTGAAGGTGAGGTGGAATTCTAAGCGTGGACCTGAATTCACCTGGGAGCGTGAGGATCAATTTCGCAAGAAATATCCGCGCCTCTTTGACAACACTGGAGCCCATGACACTCCTAAGCTTTGAGGACAAAGCTTCATTAACAATGGGATGATGTAACAACTGGTAATTTTCTTACTTTGTAAAATGACCATTTTACCCTTTGACTTTTTATTTAGTCAACTATGTACTTGAACTGTGTATAAACCGGGAAGTTATCCCGCGTTTTCTGAAAAACTGTTTTATGACAAGTGATGACTTGACACTGAGCTCAGTCATCGTTTTGAAATCTTCTGTGAATCTGACCAGACTGCTGTAACGGTCAATGAATTGACGATAATCCGTGAGATTATTCGTTATCTGTGAATTACGTGTTTAACTGCTTTATTTTAACTGCGTGATTGTTATTTCCATTAACTGCGTATTTAATTAACCCAGTACGTATTTATAAACATGTATTTTAGTATTTTTGCCATTTATAGTAATAAATCGTATTTTCAGTGAATATTTACTTAACGTATCGCGTTTTCGTATTATACGTCGTTTTTACGAGTAACCGTCGTAAGCATGCATAAAACACTTTACGAAACGTAAAATGTCAGTTTTCGTCGAAAAATCATAAAATTAATATATTTCGTCAATTTTCTAAGTTTTACGCATTTTTAAACGTAACTGCATACTTTTCACTAATTACCTAAAACTAATTAACCTTTTTACCTTAAACCTTTTAACTAATTACCTAAGTAAAAATTTTGAATAATTTACCCCCCATGGGACCCATTATAACCGGCCACCATACACAACACATGCATACTTGAACCAAAATTACACACTTTGCTAATTTGGTGTCTATTTTTCCCACTAAACAAGAAACCCTAAAATGTCATTCTCATCACACAAATAATTCACTTCACATTTCACAATTCAAAAACACAAATCTCTCCTCTCTCTCTCTCTAAACACACGGCACAAACACACAACACATTTTCCACCATTGTTGAATTTTAAAAAGCTTCATTTTTTCAAGATTTAACACAAAACAAATACACCCAAAGGTTTAAAAACACAAAAGGAAGAATGGTTATTCATGGTTTGTTGATTTGAGTAGTTTTGGGTTGAAGATTCTTGAAGTTGTAGATTTGTTGTTGTTGATTATTTGTTGAGTAGAGCGTAGATCGTGTTACCATCGTTACGTAGAATCGTTACACAAGGTTATTTCTTAAACCTTTTTCAATCTTTTCATTTTCATGCATAATCTTTGAAGATTCATGCATATATGTTACTCATCATCTATTTTCTTGAAAATAAAATGGTAAAAACTATTTTGGTCATGATAAATTTTTAGATCTATAAGTATTTTGAATAAATCTTTTAAATCTATGTATGAAAAGGTTTTAATTAAAGGATTTATAAAATATATACATATATATTTTTGTGATTTATGAACTTGAAAATAAATCTTTGATTTTTATGATGTTTACGAGTATTTGGAAGGAAGTAGTAGTGTTATTACTAGTGGGTACGCTTAAAAATGGTCGAAAACGCGTTTGTACGAAAAAGTCGTATTCTGTCCGAATTATTTATGGGGTTTAACGGGTTGTAAAAATTGTTTTGACACTAGTTTAGTACGAGATTGTGAAAATATAAGTAAATACCTTCGTTTCGGTATATTATAAGCTAAAAACGGAGTTAAAACGAGAAAGATATGGGCGTTTAAAGTTTGATGACGGAAAACTTATTTTTTTTGAGACATACTAAAAATACACTTGCTGTCCATATTTTTAAAGTGGTCGAAAAGACGTTTTCGAGTTAAACCGAGTCGTTTTTAGTGTCAAAATGGGTACTAAATGCTATATATGATTGTTGGGAACGATTTGAGAAAAGCGAAAGCGCTAGATAGATATTGTTGAAAGTGAAAATTGGGTTACATTGCGAGAAATGATTTGTTGAGCGTTGTGGTTGAGAGATTGATTGAAAATTTGGGATTTTGAGTCGAGATTTGGGAACTTACCAAAAATGGCAATTTTTGAAATAGCGCCGAAAGGCTGCCGAAATTTCTATGAAAAGCGTATTGAGAAAATTTATTAAGATAAATTTTGGTAAATTAAAATTTACGCCGAAAGGCTGTCGAAATTTCGTTGAGTCAAAAATAAATATTTTTGCCTAAGTATATACGATAATACTTATAACGATACGATAATTACTAGTCACGTTTTTAAACAAGATAATGTATGTATGAACGATGAGTAACGTACGTGACGAATTATTATGACTTATTTGCTAGCGCCTAAACTATAGTATTATATTTAGGTTGTTGCTAGAGTGCTCGCTTCTATTTGATCATACTTGTGCGGTTTGTATCGTTGCTTGAGGTGAGTTTATAGTTCCCTATTAAACTGCTTTCTATGTTTAATGTTTTGGGATGTGATGAATGCTATTGATGCTTGCTTCTGAATGCAAGTAAAACTATTTTTCTGTGAACGCTTCGTGAACACTATTTATGAGATAGCTTAAGTTGCTTGAGCCATAGTCCCCACTATCGTGAATCGTTAGTTACTCTGCTGGAGTAAGCTCTTATGTTACGGATAGATCTATTGAGGGTTGACAACCTCCACTCGGGCATTCTGACGCCGGACGAGTGTGTACCATTTGTATGAACGGAGTTATCTTGGCTAGGTACTCTATTGGGGCAAATTTATATGTGCACTCTATTGCATGTACTGGATCACTAGTTTCGATGTCACGAGCTTAGCGCTATCATAAATATTGTGAACACCCAATTTATCCTACACTTGGCACTATATCTCCTATAGTTGCATGTGTACATGAAATGAAATCTGAAAACGTATGACTATGAATTTTTACTTGAAACCTATATTCTCACCAACTTTATGTTGACCCAATTTAGCATTTATCCCAAGTATTTGATGATGATTTGTATCTGCTTCGTGAAGTACTTGGAGTCCGCATGCATTCATGACCGCTCTTCGGACATTTATTCACTTATGCTTTTGAACTATTATCTCGTTGATGTTTAAAACTTTTACATTCCGCTGCATTATCTTTTGAAACTGAGACCTTTCGTATTGTGATGCTTTTAATTTAAATTCAACAAGGTATTTTTATAAAACGTCTCATTTAGAGTCGTTCTCTTGTACCTTGAACTATGATGCTATGACGTAACAGCCCCCGAGCTTCACCGCTTCCGCATATCACATTTTGGGGTGTTACATTATCTATGAGCTGAATATTTAGGTTAGAGATTTCCTCACATTTCTTGTTCAGTTGGTCAACAAGTGACTTTTGCTCTGCCGCATTAAAGCGAAGCGTTCTTCTATTGAACCAAAAACTTGTGAGACACCCTGCCTTACTTTTTCAAACTCCCCTAGCATAGAAGTAATTCTATCTTCTAGGGCATGATTTTTAATCTCTGCAGCCTCTAGTTCCACTTTCTCTGCTAATAATTCTCTCTTAAGTCTCATGTTTTCCTCCTCTAATGCCTGAACCACCTGAATCATCTTGTCACTTGTCTGAACGTTGTTTTCCCAATCAATTTTTTTTGAAAAAGTTTCATTTTTAGATTGATTTTCAATTTCAAGAGATATACAATGTTGTTGAAGCTCATCAAAACGTTTTGAAAGTGAGTTATAAGAATCTTTAAGCTTTAAAAATTCAGCGTTAGATTCGTGACAAGAATGATTATCTATATTATTCACAGGTTCAACAATATTCACAGAGAGATCAAGAACATCATCACATTTATTCACAACAGATGTAATCTCAATAGTACATTCAATAGTTACAGCTTGCATCACATCGAGAGACATTACTTGTTCCAAGAATCGGTCATATTCGGACAAAATCTTTTCTTTCTCAATTAAATGTTGCTCATAAGCATCATTCATTTCATGGAAAACTTTTTGAACTTCAGCCATCGAAATTAAGATTATCCCTGAGATCTAGAAATCCCTCTTTAAGATTTTGTACAAACGGAACGATCTCTTTCTCAAACATCGATTTCATGTGTTCGAAAGCCCATTCTCCAGCGGTTTGAGTCGCTGAAGTCGTACATTCCTTAATGACCTTCTCAAATCTGATAAAGTATCCTCTAATCTTTTTCAAGCTTAGCAATACTGTACCTACCGGTGGAAGACCCTTTGGAATTTCCTTAGGTTCATTCGGGTTGACAAGTGTAGGAAATATACTAAGGTTTTCTCTAGTAGACATGTAATTTGGTGTATGGATAAATTCCCTTTGTATGTTAAAGCGAGTTCAAAAATCCGTTTTTGCATACTCTTGATTAAGTTTATCATAATCAAACTTAGGATATACTAAAATCATTTTTGACCGATTCTCGCCAATTAGTGATATACACTCATAATCATTCGAATTACCAATCGGGTCTAAGACCAAACCTAGCTTTGTTGCATCATAAAGTCGCAGGTTGTGGTTAATAGCTTTCTTTGCATAACCCGGGTTAGGTGGCAGATCTATTAAACACGATAGAGTAAATTCCTTAAAAGATGAATGAAACAAGTGTACTAGATGTGATCCAGAGTATTGTTTTAAAAGCAAAACTTCAGTCTTTTTAATTTTCTCAAATGCCTTAATTTCCGTTTCAACCCTTTTAGACTCGAGAATTTCAAAATCCGTTTGCAGTTTTTGAAAATTTGTAACGACTGACTCTTTTTCTTTAAGTTGTTTTTAATGATTTGCTCTTAAACTTTCAATTTCTAGCAAGTTGTCCATTTGGACTTTCCTAAACCTATCAAACTCTGGATTGGTTAAGGTATTGGTCAACAGAGTTAATTCCAAGGTTTTACCCTTTTCCTTATACAAAGCAAGCTCGGCAGATAATGTCTGCTTAACACTAAGGGTGTCAAGGACCGCAGTATACATTTGGCCAAGCATAGATGCCGACACCATAACCAAATCTTTTTGAGCAGACGAATTCGTAGACGTAATAGCTCCCGGTTGTGTTTTAGTCAAAGTCTGGGGACTTACATTGATATCACTATCATTGTTTGTCTCCTCGTTTGAATTACTAACCACTAGAGGATGTTCCGGATACGGAGACGCTTGCTGATCTTGATAAGGTACAATACTAGTATCATTTGTAGTATTTTGTACCTCAGTGATGCGATCAGACCCATAGAGAGAGAGATTTGCCATAAGAGCTGTCTTGGCGGTGTTGAGGTCATCACAGTCTGAATCATATGCATCATGATCATCGCATTGATATGTTGCATTGTTTGTGAAAGCTTTTGTGAGTCCTTCAGTATCCACAACTCCTGGATTGCTAGAAATGCTAACTCATCCTCATCGAGCTCTCGACCTTGTGCTTGAGCATTAACCAAGTAAATCTTTTCTTGAAACCATGTACCATCTATCTTCCTCTTTGGTTTCTTACACTCTCGAGCCATATGTCCTTCCCCTTTGCAGTTATAGCAGATGATCATCTTCACTTTACCAGTGTTCTTTCCCCTTGGAGTAGTGTTAAATGGGCGTGCAGCAGTATTGGATGAACTTGGTCTCCCCTGAAGTGGTTGCACAGTAACTCTACCATCTTGGATTGTTGCTTGTTGACGAGAGTTAGAAGATGTTCTCAACTTATTGTTTGTTGGAGATGGTCCTCTATAACCTCTTTTGTTCAACGTTTGAGTTATGTAGGAAGACAATTGTGCTAGTGCATCATTAGGATTATCCCCTTGTCTGAACCCAGGAACTGGAACCTCATCATCGCAGTAGAAAACTGGTGCTGGTGGAGCTACATACACACTTGAAGGAGTACTGACATGTTGTGAATAGTGCGGTTAAGGAACTTCATGTTGCTGGTAGGTGATAGCATGATTTGTTGTTGGTTGATAAGGAGAGTATGGTTGTTGAGCACGTTGTGATGATAATGTTGGTTGCTGATATGATGTAGGTGGTTGTGGTAGTATCGAATACTGAGGAAATCTTCGAGTTTGATACAAGGGCTGATATGAAGATTGTTGTGCCATAGCATACGAAGTGTTGTTATATTACAAAGTTGGATGATTTGCGATTAACGCCAATGGTTCGGAATAAGATCCTTGAGACATGTGTTTCTGGAACACATGCTTCTCGTGTTGCTGCAAGAAAGCATACAGTTGATCTAAATTAGATTTGTGCAAATCCCGAATCAATTTAACGTTAGTGACGTATTGGCTCCACTCTGGGGGTAACGTATTCAAAAACTTGGTGTTGAGCTAAAACTGAGCAATCGAGAGATTATACACATTCAAATCATTCATCAATGTAATGAAGCGCCAGTAGTAGTCATGAAGTGTTTCCCTTGGAATCTATGAGAACCTATCGAACAAGTCATAGAGTTGACCATCTCGTTCCTGCTTGGTGAGTTAAGTCCCTTGCAACAAAACCGTTAGGAGATCCCAAAGTTCCTTTGCTACCTTGTGTTTGCTTACCATTCGATAAATATCGGGTGAAAGAGCTTGCTTGATGGTCTGAACGACCTTGTCATCCGCATCGGCAATGATTTGATTAGCAGCCGTTAATTCATGAAATAACCTTGGCCGAGTCACATTGTCTACAGTAACTTCACCCCAATCGAGTGGTCCTTTCTCAATGGATTGAACCATAAGTCTCCAACTGGGTCTACCCATAATATAAGACATCATGCGACCTTGCCATGTGATGTATGTAGTTTTTACACTTTGTTTAGGAAAACAAAGGTAATTAGGGTAAGTACACAAGTGATTTAGGAAAACCACAAGTAATGACCCAAAGTGGGGATCGTTCTCAAGGAGGCTTGGTGTGAGTGTTAAGAGATGATTAAATTTGTGATTATATTGATGAGAAAAGAAAATAGAAATGAGATTTGAAGAGAATGACGGTTACGATTATGATTAAAACTAAGACGATAAGTCGTACACGTAAAACCGTAAAAAAGTGACAAAATTAAAATTTACCCTAAAAATTTCTAGAAAATTGTAATAAATCCTAAATAATGTAATTAGAGTTTACAAAAAATCAAAAATCACTCAAACCTTTTATTTAATTAAATAATAATTTTTTAATGCTAATTAAAGCCTAAAAAACCAATTTAATTAACAAAAAGCCCAAAATGAGATTTATACAATTGTAAACCTCTAAAATGACTTAAGTAAATTTAAAACTATTTTTACAAAATTTTAAAATTAATAAAAACTATTTAAAAATAATTAAAAACTATTTAAACTTAAAATAATTCTAAAAATTAATCTAATGACAATAAACATATTCTAAAAATTGTAAAATTCCTAACTTAATGTACTAAGAAAAATATAAAAACATGAAAAATCTAAATTTTAATTTTAAATAATAAAATAATAATAAAATAATATTGAAAATCCAAAATTTATAAAAAAATTTAAAAAGTTGCAAAGTAGCTTATTTTAACCTAATAAACACATAAATGAAGTTGAAATTACTAAAATACCCCTATTGGGCCTTAAAATGGGCTAAATGACAAAACAGTCCCTTAATGGGCTTAATTTGGGCCCAATAAGAAAAAGTCAACCAAATAAACCCAAAACTTCCAGTCTGACTCAAAATTTGATTTTAAAAACAAAACTCTAAAGGCCAAAAGCTGAAAATGTGTATAAGCTAGCTTATTTCAAAGCAGCTTATTCTTAATGGGCTTTTTGGCCCATTAAGCTATAAGCTAATGCCTTAAGCTCAAATTAGACACACAAGCTTCTTTTGAGTTACTCAAGAGATCTGTAAAAAGAAAATTGGAAAAAGCACAAGGAATAAGCCCGAATAAGCAATAAGCTATCTTCACAAAATGACAAAATAGTCATTTTCGAGTTCTAGGCCACCCCAAGAGCTGATTCAACTTTCAAAAGCTTTTAAATGACTTAACTAAGCTTAATCAACAAAAAGTTTTTCAATAAGCACACTCAATAAGCTGGAATAAGCAGATAAGCACTTAATTAAAAGTCAACTTTATGAGTTTTCTAGCAAAAAGTCAAAGCCAAGGTCTGATAAGCTCCAGTTCAAACAAATGTGTCAAATGAGGAAGATTGATCACAAAAAATAAGTTGTTGCAAGTCTGGATAAGCCAATATTGCTTATTAATAAGCTGAATGAAAAATTACACTAGCAGGGGCTAGTTTTGGTGTTGAGCAGTGGGAACTTTTCCCACTGCTTGACTTTCTTGACTATTTATCTCTAGTGACTTTTTTGTGGATTCAAGTTTCACGAAGGCACCCAAATTATCAGTTAATCATAAGGAGTCAATAGCAATCACAAAAACACAATCACAATCAACCAATTAGCACAGTTAATTCAATAGATCACCAGATAAGTCACAGACATGAACAATAAGCAGATTTCACTCAATAAGCAGTTTTAGCAAAAATCAGCCAACCAAATTGCACCAAATGCATACACAAGCTTTAATAAATTCAAATGAACAGATTTAAACAGGTTTCATGCAATGGTTCAAGGTCTAGATCAAGATTCAAGCACCAAAAAGTTACTGATGAACACTAGCATGCAGTTATGAACACTTGCTGATATACTTGACCAACAAGCCAAATTCAAACACTCAAATCTTCAAATCATGTTATATAAACTTTGATTAAACACCTTCTATTCCTAAACATGCATATACTCTAAGTATTACCAAGATTTTAGGTCAAAAACAGTCAAAACCTATGAGATATAGCACAATCTGTGATTTAAGGTTATAAGACTGAAAACTTGTAGGTTTTAGCACTCAACCAAGTCAATAACAGATACAAAGCACAAACAACACTTTGCACGAACTCAATAACACTCTATGATCTTAAACAGATAATCCCAAACACCCCTTATCTTTTTTAAATCAAGATTAAACAAGTAAAACTGTATTCCAAGACTACCCAAGCCCAATAAAACACATAAACATATGTAATATGCAGTATTAAGCAAGATTAAACCATAAATTCAGCAAGAACACAAGCAACACATAAATTCACCAAAAATCAAGATTTTAAACAGATTTAAGGTAGAATGGTTCAAACCTCATGGATGTACATCCACACCCACGAATTTTGAGCTTATTTGCTAGCAAGAACAAGCACAAGCTTCCACACACACTCCTGCTAAGATTCAACAAGGTTAGAAGCAAAAATATAAAAACAGTAAAGTGACAAAGCCTTGATTAATGCAACTCTTGTACCCCACACTTGATTATCCCCAAGTTATAAGCCTCACAACACCTTGATATCATAATATCAGGGTGCTATGATCAACTTATAGCCCAAAAATTCCAAGGTGTACCAAGATCTTAGCAAAATATCAAGATTTAAGGAAAATATGCAAACTTTTGCACACTCCTTTGAAAACAGGTTTTAGGATTCAAGATTAGTAAACATGTAACATTAACAAACAGATAATAAGGTTGGCACTTGACTTTTCTTCACCAAATTCAAATACATTTCATTACTTGAATATGAGATTTACAGAATTGTGAACTAGGAAAATTCAAGAGCAAAAGCTAAATGACTAAGTGCTATGCCTTATATAGGCTACAAGAAACCTAAATGCTGAATAAAAAACAAAAACCCTAGTTTTAGAAGTCCAAAAATTCCCCTTGAGTAGTTTGAATATTTGAGAATCATGTGACTTGTTCTTGGCAGGTTGTGGAGGTGGCATGTGATGGAATTGTGATCAAAGGCTCACAATGAGCTTAGGATGTAAGCAGGATTGTAAGGCGTTGGATGGCTGGCTCAATCTTGTCTTCTTCCTCACCTTTGTAGCAGGGCATGTCCCATGTGGTATGTGGGGTAATGTGGCATGTGTTTTTAAGGTTGGGATATGATTAAGGTATGCTTAATCATAAATCTGGAGCATTTGGTGGTCTAATTACAAGAGGATTAAGAAAACCCAAATCGTGTTCTTGAGGGAATAATGCTATGTTTAATCTGGTTTTGTGTTTAAGAAACATGTTAAGCGCCAAGGAATTAACTAATCATAGATTTAGTTATAATAGATTATTAGTGGGAAGTGACATGGCGAGTTTGAGGGTTGTGATTGGTGGAGAGTGTGAGTGGGATAGGTGTCACCCACTCACTGGTCTAGGTTAGTTTTGTTATCGCCCAGAAATAGCCCCTCACTTCTTCCTTTCTTTTCATTTCAAGTTTATTTAGCCACAATCTGTTTTCCTTTGTAAAAGAAGTTTTCATTTTCATACGTTTGCCCCAAATACTTTTCCAGAGTATTTTCAGGGGTATTTCTTGCCATTTGTTGATTCTTGAAGGGTTGTTTTGGTATTTTCTTCAATGATACTGGTCTTGACTTGTCTTGTTGATTTCTTGGAGGACTGATTTTGACAAATCATGATTTATGAGGGACCATTTTTGCCATTTCTTCAAAGTCAAGGGTCCCTTTTGCAATTTGACATATTCTAAAGGACCAAACTTGTAATTTCTTGTAACTTGAAGGCCTTCATGGTATGTTTGACTTTGAGGAGGACTAATATTGACAATTTAGTTTTGTTGAGGGACTAAATTTGCCAATTCTTCAAAATGGAGGGCCCTTTTTGTAATTTTGACAAACTGTAGGGACCAATCTTGTAATTATGAAGATACAAGGGTTTAAAGTGTCAATTATTCTATATTGGAGGACCCTTCTTGCATAATATTCACATCTTCAAGGGTTTTCTTTGGAAAATTCCTCATTAGGGCTTGGTTCATTGTGCGGCTTCGTTTCTCGTGTTCGTTTTTGCATGATTCTTGTGATCTTTTATCATTTTCTCAATATCCGTACCTAAAATACACAAGTAACAAACACAAGCATATATTTGGCTATTTTCATGATATTTAATGCATTTAAAGCCCTTTTTGGACGATGAGACTATGTATAAAAGCAGTCTCATCACTCCCCATACTAAACCATTGTCGTGCCCTCACGCAATGCTAGAATAAAGTATCGTAGCACCACCAAAATTCATTTTTATCCACATTTATTGAATGATAAACTAGCTACACTACTACTATTACTACTACTTACGTTTTAGACATAATGTATGATTTTCATCGCGAAATGGGACGTTTAGGTTCATAGAATAAAAACACTTGAATGCTTTGTTAGAAATAATTTCATCGTCCTCGATTTTCACGCTAAGCGTGCAACGAGATCATTGTCATTATAAGTTAGTAATGCTAACACTACTCATATGCCCTAATTACCTACTTATCCTCCCATTTTCCTAAGTTGTATCTCTTATATTTTATTTTGTCTTGAATGTTTCACGAGGATACATTGTTTGACTTATGTGATAATAGAGATTTAGGTCTAAAAATAGAGTCCTAACGGTATAACCAAGACCATAGAATTAATAACCCCTCCTAATAGACAAAGATGTCAAAAAATTAAGTCAACAAGAAGGATCGATAAACACGGTTTTATAACGGTTTTGAACATGAGACTTATTACCAAGACTTTAATACGCCCCCTAACGGAAGGGCCTTATTATCATAGGTTTACCTCCATCTTTTATTCAACTTCTCCATGAAGCTTTTCTTATGACTTCGGTCTTGCCTTGCCTTTTATTATCCGCCTCATCGGTGGTTTTATTATGGCCAAAGACGTATAGCCTCACGCTAAGGCGAATTTTGGATCTTTAAAGCTTCAAAGATTAAGGCTTGATTCACTTTCAATTTTGCATAGATTTTTCGGCCTTGTGAGCTTCAAATTGTTTGCTTGATTTAGGTGAGCACTTGAAATCTTATTATTAGGTGAAGCTTTCGATTATTCGGGTTGCCAATACTTCAAAACCGTGATGCCGGTGATACCTTAATGTCTTCCAAATTTAATTACATGGAAGCTACAAGAAAAGACTAGAAACCAACAATCAAGACTAAACCGCTAAGTCAATATTTATTAAGCAAAAAATATTTACAAGCGAAGGGAGAATAAGCAAACAACGAGAACACATGAGTTTTTGAAAGAATACGAGTACTCTACGTTTAACATAGTAACTTATAATTAACTCTATCATTTCTCGTCCTCATTTAAGAGACTTAGCCTAATATAAGTTAAGGAATTGAAGCTAAGTGCTCAACACGCACGGTCGAGTCAAAAATTACTCTTATTCTCGCCATCGGATAATCTACATTCGTGTCGTCAAACACTTATAAAACATGATAAATTTTTTAAAATTTGGCCATTTTTAGCCTTATTTTGCAACAAAACGATAAACAAAAAGATAAACTTTGGAAAGCGTGAAGGTTTGGCAAGGCAAGTATCTATTCACCCCCCCATACTAAAGTTAAACATTGTCCTTAATCTTTCGAGTCTAGGGTTGCAAACACCCCCATACTAGAGACGTAGTCGAATGCCTAATCTAGCATGGAAAGGGACTAATCTTCACGCTTTATTAATAAACTTTGTTTAGATTTTTAGATTATAAAATAATAATACACTTTGTTAAATAAAATGTATTTTATTTTTATTTATTTTTATTTTATTAAAAACTAATATCGTTTTAATAATAAAATAAAATAGAGAGTATTATTTTAATTTTAGAACGTTGGTGGAACACCAAATGGTTCAAGAGGGTTTAATCAAATGAAACCAAGAAAGTATATATGATACTTAATAATACTTTGGGCGGCAAAACCCTCGATTAGCTTTCAATCTCAAAATACTCACAAGCAAGCGGGGAAACGAGGTGGCGCGAAGCACTTAAGAGCCTTTTTCCTTAGGGTATATTTTATAATACCCGCCTTATACCCACCTTATAGTTTGTATTTTTCAAAATCGAGCTTCACGAAAGTATTTATCTATTTTTGCCTTTTCTTTCTTGTTTGAGATTCGAATACAATGATTGGGTAATGACCTCCCAAGTCAAGGTTGTGTTTTCACACTTTTGGAGTACTTGTGAATTTATTGTTCTACGTATACAATATATTAATAGTATTCACACAAAAAACAAAAATCAATAATACGTATTAGTAGAGTGCGACTAATACAAATAGATATTATGGCTATATATAAAAACAACAATTGCCAGATCAAAACAGAACACGCCTCCCCGGCAGCAGCGCCAGAATGATGTATGTAGTTTTTACACTTTGTTTAGGAAAACAAAGGTAATTAGGGTAAGTACACAAGTGATTTAGGAAAACCACAAGTAATGACCCAAAGTGGGGATCGTTATCAAGGAGGCTTTGTGTGAGTGTTAAAAGATGATTAACTTTGTGATTATATTGATGAGAAAAGAAAATAGAAAGGAGATTAGAAGAGAATGACGGTTACGATTATGATTAAAACTAAGACGATAAGTCGTACACGTAAAACCGTAAAAAAGTGACAAAATTAAAAATTTACCCTAAAAATTCCTAGAAAATTGCAATAAATCCTAAATAATGTAATTAGAGTTTACAAAAAATCAAAAATCACTCAAACCTTTTATTTAATTAAATTATAACTTTTTAATGCTAATTTAAGCCCAAAAAACCAATTTAATTAACAAATCGCCCAAAATGAGATTTTTTCATATGTAAACCTCTAAAATGACTTAACTAAATTTAAACTATTTTTTGAAAATTTTAAAATTAATAAAAAGTATTTAAAAACAATTAAAAACTATTTAAACTTAAAATAATTCTAAAAATTAATCTAATGACAATAAAAGTATTCTAAAAATTGTAAAATTCCTAACTTAATGTATTTAACCTAAGAAAAATATAAAAACTTGAAAAATCTAAATTTTAGTTTTTAATAATAAAAATAATAAAATAATATTAAGAATCTAAAATTTATAAAAAATTCTAAAAAGTTGCAAACTAGCTTATTTTAACCTAATAAAAACAGAAATGAAGTAGAAATTACTAAAATACCCCTATTAGGCCTTAAAATGGGCTAAATGACAAAACAGTCCCTTAATGGGCTTAATTTGGGCCCAATAAGAAAAAGTCAACCAAATAAGCCCAAAACTTCTAGTCTGACACAAAGTTTGATTTTAAAAACAAAACTCTGAAGGCCCAAAAGCTGAAAATGTGTATAAGTGAAACTCGGATTTTTAAGTCCTTTTTTAATGCTATTAATGTTCGTTTTTCCTCGATTCGACTCGAATTTGATTGCCAATTAATGTATCGACTTAACTTTGTTTTTGGTAAACGAAAAATATGGATATTTTAAACTAAAAGCTATTTAATCTTAAAAACTAATTAAAAATTATCTAATAAAAATTAATTAATTTGAAACTAAAAAAAAGAACTTTTTAAATGAAATTTTATAAAAACTATTTTAAACAAAGTAAACTAATTTAAACTTTTTGAAAATATAAAACTATGTAAAAATTAAACTAATAAAAATTATTTTAAATAAAACAAAACTTAATTTTATAAAAACTTTAAAATAAAAATTATTTAAATCTAATTTTAATAAGACTAAATAAAAACTTTTAATTAATATCTATTTTTAAACTAAACTAAATTAAATGACACTAATTTTTAGAATCTATAAAAACTAAAATTAAAATATTTTTTTATCCTTTTTATTTATTAAAGACTGAATTAAGAAAACTTTTTAAATAAAACATTTAAATAAAATTAAATAAACTTAAAATCTTAATTAAAGTAAATAAAAACTGCCACTAACTTAAAAAGCTATTATAATTAAATTGGAAAATGTAAAACACAAGAAAGAGTTTAGAAGAGTTGGTTGGGGCGTAGGACAGCTAGACGAGGGGTCTGGGGTTCGAACCCCAGCCCAGACAATATTTTTTAGCTATTTTATCTTTTTTGGAATTTTATTTTTTATATATATACCAACAGACCAAGAATGTCTGATTTTAACAGCAGAATAACAACAAGTCTGAAAAAGCTAAACAATCAAAACCAAATAGCAGATCCATATACCCTACGAGACGGATAAGCAAACGCAACAAGAAAGCTGAATAACAGAATAAGCAGTCAAAATAAGCAAATATAAGCAGATAAGCAATAATAAGATAAACAAAGACCAAATAAGCAAATGCATAAACTGATTAAACGAACTAACTAAATAAGCAATCACTACTACGGATTAATGACTAAAACGACCAAACTTAAACGAATGATTAAACGAAAAAGCAAACTGACACAGAAACAAAACTAATAAGCAAACAATAATTAAAACGTAATACTAGTATAAGCAAATCATAAGCAGATCCTACTAACACGAAATTTATAACAACCAAATAAGCAGTAAAAAAAGCAAACCGAATCTACAAACTAACATAAGCAGATTCAAAACAAACATAAGCAAATTCAAAACTAGTAAGCATATTATAAGCTGAATCGAAAAAAAGCGAAACAATAAGCTAAAATAAGCAAATCATAACCACCATAATGAACTAAATGATCAGATTATCCAAATTAAAACATAAGCTAATATTAATTAAACTAAAACACAATAACCACATAAACTTGTAAATCCAAACAGAAGATAAAACAAACATAAGCAGATTCACATAACTAATTTATCTAAATAAAACTTATAAAAATAATAATAAAAAAAAGAAAATGAACCTTGAGACGATGCCGTTGAGAAGAAGACTGAGGCGCTGAGCCGTCTTATCGAAAACCGAACAAACACCACCTTCGAACAACCTTCGAGCATCAACATCAGTGTTTCGAACAGTAGCTCCTCGAAAGACCTCTTTTGATTTATTTATTTTTTTTTATTTTTTTTTCGAATAATAATAAAAGATACGAACAGTGATATATTAAAAAAAACAGATCAAACAGATTATATAACTTGGACAGTAAATTAAAGTGAGACTTGAATAATTAAAAATTACTTTTTCATTAATAATAAAAAAGATTACAAAACTGGAAATTGGAAATACAAGATTAAATCTATAACTAATTTACTGAAAAAAATAAATCTAATTTAAATCTACTCCTAATTAATTTAAAAAAACTGAAAATAAAGAAAAAGCTTGTCTATAATTACAAGATGTGAGGGATTTATAGGAAACCCTCTCCTTGGTGCCCACGTCTTGAAATCAGGGTCGTTCATCTCTTCTCTCTCTTTTTCTTCAATGATCAACGGCGGAGAATAATTTGGGAGATGGATTGACAGCGTGGAGAGTGAGGAGGACCACCTTGTAGTGCTTGATCCGAAAAACTTGGGGGAATTAATTGGATTTGTGGGAATTAATTATATGTGTAAAAACCCCTAATTTTTACTTGGTAATTTTTTTTTGTGATTTAAATTAGGGTTTGAGGTAATTATGAGATGGTGGCTGTGTAAAACTTGGGAGAGAAAGAAAGTGGGTGAAGTAAAAACGCTTTATTTGTGTGAGGGATTGGGAAGAAATAAAAACGATTTTATTAGGGAAAGTGGGATAAAGTTGTTGGCAGAAGAGTAGACACATGTGGGGGATTTGGAAGACTATTTTTCGTTTGTTTATTTATTGGGTGAGGACAAAACGTATGATATGAGGGGTGGTAAGGGTTGACTGAGTTTGGAGTTTGACCATGAGATTTCACTTGCTGTTCCACATTTACTCCTTCCGTTTGATTAGAAAACTGGGCTTGGCCCAATTAGGGTTTAATTCTTCCGTCTCATTTATTTAAACAAGCCAAAATGGGCTTTGGCCCATTTAACTCTTCCATTCGTTTCATTTGGGCTTAATTGGGCCAAGTAACTTTTAATAAGCAAAATACAATTTGAAATGGGCCATTGAGCCCATTAACCCGAATGTGGGACCCATTTGTCTCGATTATCTTCGTAAATGATTTAATCCACTAAATCGAGCTCGATTTTGGTTTTCTTGAAATTATCTTCAAAACCGTGTCGGTTTACGTGAACTTGGGCACACTTTTGGTCTTTGACTTCGTCTTCGTCTCTTTTTGGACTTTTCTTCAACATTTGACCGTGAAATCCCGTGTTTTATTTTCTTTTGATCATTTGTACCTATTTGAACACAAAAACGCAAAACCACGCGTAATTCCGACATTTATGATAATAAAAACATGATTAGGTCTCATTTTTCCTTGATTTTAGTGGCAAAAGGATAAGTGTTTACACACTTATTAAATCCCCTACACTTGACCATTGCAATGACCCCATGCAATGCATTATTTTAAAGCATATAGTTACATTTTTCTCATAATCAATCCATCTCGGCCTTTATTACTATTACTTACTACTACTACGACGAAAAGATAAAACTTAAGAAAGAGACAAAAGTTTTAACAATTTATTAACTTGAAAATTATTTGATGGAAGAAACTCGTAAAAAATCTAAGACTTAGATTAGGGCTTTGGTATCATGAATATTAATCACCCTCAAGTTTCACGTTCCCCATACCAAGCATAAAAACGAGATCATTGTTATTACAAGTTAGCACAACTAACACTTACTCATGTGGTTTAGTTAATAACTTAGACCCCCTTATTCCTACGGTGTACCTCTTGTATTTTATTTTTGTCTTGAATGATCACGAGGATGCATTTTTTACTTATTTCGATAATTTATTAAGGCTGAAAATAAAGTGGGACGATTTAATCAATAGTTAGCTAAAGGACAAAATCTTTTAAAACGGCTTCTCGAAACCTCATAAAGTTCATATCTTGGCATAACTCGTTTCACGATTTGAGACCTTTCTCGGACCGATATTTGGCTTGTACTTCAAACTTCAAATCTTGAGAGACGATCTTGAAATTATGGTCTTCTCTTCATTTTGGTATACATCTTCATTAGGAGTAAAAGATGCTTCAAACGTTGACCACGACTTCTTCATTTATCCTCTTCTTTATTTAGGATTTTGATATACAACGATCCCCCTCCTTTTCGGACTTGGATTTATTTATCCTCATACCTTGTTAGGGTCTTTTTGGATAGACTTCTCCATGATCTTTAGGGGAGTAATTGCTTCTCGTCGTGTGTCTTGATCCATCATATTGATTTGGATTAATGATCTTCACGTCATCTTTGGATCTTTAGCAATAAAAGTGAATCCTCATGCCTTGTTAGGGACTTTTTGGACTCGGGTATCCTCATGCCTTGTTAGGGCCTTTTTGGATAAATATTCGCGTCCCGCTTCAATAAGTTATGCCTTGGCTATGAACTCTAATTAATACCGAGCAACTTTTAAACGATCTTGTGCTAGAAGCTAAGTAACCTTTTAAATCGTACAACCTTATTTATTGCAAATATATTTATTAATCAAGTGATGGGAGAAAAAGCTCATAACTAACTCACATAAGTTAATGAAAGAATACCGAACTTATAATTAACTCTATCATCTCTCGTTCTCCACAATTTAAAATCTCAAGGAATGAGACTCGTGGATGCTTAGCCTAATAAACCAATTAAGGTCCATATGGTTAAGGATACTAGTTAGAGTAAACTTGGATAAGTAAACTCGGGTTGAGTCAAAATATTCATAACGGGCCTAATATATCAAAGACATCTAAACTTGTTAAAACCATTTTATTTATTTATTTATTTTTATTCTTGAAAATAGAAAATTTTTAATATGATACAATGACAAAAGGAAATAAATTAAATTAAAATACTACAAGGCCAAAATAGATCAAAAATTTGAAAAACGTTGAAATTTTTTTTAAATTTTTCCGGTAAAATGGGGTCAAATTCATGGAAAAGGCCACTATAATTTTGATAGAAATCCCCCCTACACTTAATATAAACATTGTCCTCAATGTTTAAGCATGTGGGAGAATAAACTCCCCTACACTTAGGACATTGAGTACGTTGTTTAAATCGAGCTAAGGAAAGGACAACTAAAGTGATTACATTTATTTGTTTTATTTATATACAAGATTGAATCACAATAGCAAAAACTTATCGAAGGAAACGGGTACACGGGTAACACAGGAACACGGGTTACGTCAAAAGCACCAAAAGTGGATCATCAAAGCACATGTACCTACACAATCACAACACACAAAACAAACAACCTACACGGCTCCCCTACACTTATTGTAGAAAATAAATAAAAGATAGATAATCGGGTTGCCTCCCGAGAAGCGCTTGTTTTTGTTAACCGAGTCACGAGCCTGACTCGACCCCGAATTAAATGGTCCATGGGGAAGCCTCGAATGTTATACCGGGATCAAAGATCTTGTCCTCGATCCCGGATGAACATAATAAATGAGAGGCAGGAGGATAAGTCATAGAAGGTAAAAAGGTCCTCTCAACATACGAAAAGTATGTGAGGTCGTGATCCACGGGAGGTGGGGTGGGTAAAGGAGACAAATTGTCATCCCCCAAAGACAAAGGATTCGGCAAAGCCATAAAGGTATCAATCAAAGAATGGTCAATGTCACCTCCCGGGTCAAAGCATTCATCCTCATGAACGTGAATCTCTTCGATTTCTTCATCATAGATAGGCTCGTCAAACAAAGGTTTGTCGTTCCCCTCATTGAGGATTTTAGAAATTCTCTCGAAAAGATCACGATCAAGTACGAAACCATCATTCATTTGTGGGATTTGTTGATAAGTTAAATCCTCACGAATGTGGTAAACGTAATTCTCATTAGAGGAGTGTTTATTAGGTAACTCCTCGAGAATTGGATGTGTGGTCATGTGAGTTGGTTCGTCATTATTAAAAATAAGACGTTCCAACTCATCAAGTTCGGCATCGATATTGGAAAAATCGACCTCACTTGTAGGTGGAAGTGGAGGTAAAAGAGCTAGCTCTCGGTCGATAATTTCCTTAATCTCAGGCTCGAAGACGAAATCATCATACTCACCACATATAGTACTCTTATTGGAAGAATCAATTATTGCATTTGGATTTGTGAGTATGTGATCATGGACTAGCGGAACGACCGTGTCCGTAAGCTCAGCAAAAATCGGCACATCACAAACTTCATCAAAGAATTTGTCGAGCCCAAAATCACTAATCTCACTCGATGTATCAAAATCCTTAGATGCATTTGGGATATTGAGAGAAGGAATTACAATTGCACTAGGAAAATGAGCACAAAGATCATCCCAAGAAATAGTATTCTCATCGTCATCATCATCATAATAGTAAGAACGCACAAGAGGAGGAGTAGAAGCACTAAGAGTAGAAACTTGCTCTTGTTGTCTTTCTTCATGCAAGCTAATTTTGAGTTGTTTTAAGCGTTCTAGAATTTCATCGAAACTAATGCTTTGTTCCTTAGAAGAAGGTTGATGAACGACGGAGTTTTGTGGGGGTTCAAAATTTTGAAAACCGGAATTATAGCACGGATGTGGCTCATAATTCATCGGTTGATAATAAGAAGTATCGTGAGGGCCCCCACAATGATTGCAACACGAGTATTGAGAAAAACCCGGTGCATGTTGAGGATAGGGATTGTCATAGACGGGAGGAGGGGAGAAATTTGTGTAAGAGGAGAAGTACGAATTTCTAGAAATTGCACAATGGACAAAATCCAAATTGTGTATTGTCGATATCGGAACCACACTTCGCACAAGTACACCATGGACATATTGGAAAACCAAGCCATGGTCTCCCACACCGAACGCAAGACAAATCCATGAAGAATTATAAATAAGAGGGGTTGAGAAAAAGAATTAAACACAATAGAGGATAAAGAAGAATATTTTTGTATTTTTTAGAAAAATATATATATACAAGAAAAATCGAAAGAAATCGAACTAAAAATTAACACTAATACGTAATATTTTTGGTGTAATACTTTTAGGAAAAAGTATTACTTTTGATTTTTTAAATTTTTTGGTACAAATCTTAGGAAAGAAATTGCTTTTGTGATTTTTTAATTTTTTTTTTTTGTAATTTTATGTTTTTGATTTTTTTTTTGTATTTTAGATTTTTGTTGCAAGAAACATAACGTTCAAAAAGAACGGATCCCAAAATCCAAACGTCTTCACGAAAAATCGTCAATCGTACGAGCGAAGCGGCAGCGGCGCCATTTTGAAACTCGGATTTTTAGTCCTTTTTAATGTTCGTTTTTCCTCGATTCGACTCGAATTTGATTGCCAATGAATGTATCGACTTAACTTTGTTTTTGGTAAACGAAAAATATGGATATTTTAAACTAAAAGCTATTTAATCTTAAAAACTAATTAAAAATTATCTAATAAAAATTAATTAATTTGAAACTAAAAAAAAAGAACTTTTTAAATGAAATTTTATAAAAACTATTTTAAAACAAAGTAAACTAATTTAAACTTTTTGAAAATATAAAACTATGTAAAAATTAAACTAATAAAAATTATTTTAAATAAAACAAAACTTAATTTTATAAAAACTTTAAAATAAAAATTATTTAAATCTAGTTTTAATAAGACTAAATAAAAACTTTTAATTAAAATCTATTTTTAAACTAAACTAAATTAAATGACACTAATTTTTAGAATCTATAAAAACTAAAATTAAAATATTTTTTATCCTTTTTATTTATTAAAGACTGAATTAAGAAAACTTTTTAAATAAAACATTTAAATAAAATTAAATAAACTTAAAATCTTAATTAAAGTAAATAAAAACTGCCACTAACTTAAAAAGTTATAATAATTAAATTGGACAATGTAAAACACAAGAAAGAGTTTAGAAGAGTTGGTTGGGGCGTAGGACAGCTAGACGAGGGGTCTGGGGTTCGAACCCAAGCCCAGACAATATTTTTTAGCTATTTTATCTTTTTTGGAATTTTATTTTATATATATATACCAACAGACCAAGAATGTCTGATTTTAACAGCAGAATAACAACAAGTCTGAAAAAGCTAAACAATCAAAACCAAATACCAGATCCAAATACCCTACGAGACCGATAAGCAAACGCAACAAGAAAGCTGAATAACAGAATAAGCAGTCAAAATAAGCAAATATATGCAGATAAGCAATAATACGATAAACAAAGACCAAATAAGCAAATGCAGAAACTGATTAAACAAACTAACTAAATAAGCAATCACTACTACGAATTAATGACTAAAACGACCAAACTTAAACGAATGATTAAACGAAAAAGCAAACTGACACAGAAACAAAACTAATAAGCAAACAATAATTAAAACGTAATACTAGTATAAGCAAATCATAAGCAGATCCTACTAACACGAAATCTATAGCAACCAAATAAGCAGTAAAAAAAGCAAACCGAATCTACAAGCTAACATAAGTAGATTCAAAACAAACATAAGCAAATTCAAAACTAGTAAGCATATTATAAGCTGAATCGAAAAAAAGCGAAACAATAAGCTAAAATAAGCAACTAAATGATCAGATTATCCAAATTAAAACATAAGCTAATATTAATTAAACTAAAACACAATAACCACATAAACTTGTAAATCCAAACAGAAGATAAAACAAACATAAGCAGATTCACATAACTAATTTATCTAAATAAAACTTATAAAAATAATAATAAAAAAAAGAAAATGAACCTTGAGACGATGCCGTTGAGAAGAAGACTGAGGCGCTGAGCCGTCTTATCGAAAACCGAACAAACACCACCTTCGAAAAACCTTCGAGCATCAACATCAGTGTTTCGAACAGTAGCTCCTCGAAAGACCTCTTTTGATTTATTTATATTTTTTTTCCAATAATAATAAAAGATACGAACAGTGATATATTAAAAAAAACAGATCAAACAGATTATATAACTTGGACAGTAAATTAAAGTGAGACTTGAATAATTAAAAATTACTTTTTCATTAATAATAAAAAAGATTACAAAACTGGAAATTGGAAATACAAGATTAAATCTATAACTAATTTACTGAAAAATAAATCTAATTTAAATCTACTCCTAATTAATTTAAAAAACTGAAAATAAAGAAAAAGCTTGTCTATAATTACAAGATGTGAGGGATTTATAGGAAAACCCTCTCCTTGGTGCCCACGTCTTGAAATCAGGGTCGTTCATCTCTTCTCTCTCTTTTTCTTCAATGATCAACGGCGGAGAATAATTTGGGAGATGGATTGCCAGCGTGGAGAGTGAGGAGGACCACCTTGTAGTGCTTGATCCGAAAAACTTGGGGGAATTAATTGGATTTGTGGGAATTAATTATATGTGTAAAAACCCCTAATTTTTACTTGGGAATTTTTTTTGTGATTTAAATTAGGGTTTGAGTTAATTGTTAGATGGTGGCTGTGTAAAACTTGGGAGAGAAAGAAAGTGCGTGAAGTAAAAACGTTTTATTTGTGTGAGGGATTGGGAAGAAATAAAAACAATTTTATTAGGGAAAGTGGGATAAAGTTGTTGGCAGAAGAGTAGACACGTGTGGGGGATTTGGAAGACTATTTTTCGTTTGTTTATTTATTAGGTTAGGACAAAACGTATGATATGAGGGGTGGTAAGGGTTGACTGAGTTTGGAGTTTGACCATGAGATTTCACTTGCTGTTCCAAATTTACTCCTTCCGTTTGATTAGAAAACTGGGCTTGGCCCAATTAGGGTTTAATTCTTCCGTCTCATTTATTTAAACAAGCTAAAATGGGCTTTGGCCCATTTAACTCTTCCATTCGTTTCATTTGGGCTTAATTGGGCCAAGTAACTTTTAATAAACAAAATACAATTTAAAATGGGCCATTAAGCCCATTAACCCGAATGTGGGACCCACTTGTCTCGATTATCTTCGTAAATGATTTAATCCACTAAATCGAGCTCGATTTTGGTTTTCTTGAAATTATCTTCAAAACCGTGTCGGTTTACGTGAACTTGGGCACACTTTTGGTCTTTGACTTCGTCTTCGTCTCTTTTTGGACTTTTCTTCAACATTTGACCGTGAAATCCCGTGTTTTATTTTCTTTTGATCATTTGTACCTATTTGAACACAAAAACACAAAACCACGCGTAATTCCGACATTTATGATAATAATCACATGATTAGGTCTCGTTTTTCCTTGATTTTAGTGGCAAAAGGATAAGTGTTTACACACTTATTAATAAGCTAGCTTATTTCAAAGCAGCTTATTCTTAATGGGCTTTTTGGCCCATTAAGCTATAAGCTGATGCCATAAGTTCAAATTAGACACACAAGCTTCTTTTGAGTTACTTAAGAGATCTGTAAAAAGAAAATTGGAAAAAGCACAAGGAATAAGCCTGAATAAGCAATAAGCTATCTTCACAAAACGACAAAATAGTCATTTTTTAGTTCTAGGCCACCCCAAGAGCTGATTCAACATTCAAAAGCTTTTAAATGACTTAACTAAGCTTAATAAACAAAAAGTTTTTCAATAAGCACACTCAATATGCTAGAATAAGCAGATAAGCACTTAATTAAAAGTCAACTTTATGAGTTCTCTAGCAAAAAGTCAAAGCCAAGGTCTGATAAGCTCCAGTTCAAACAAATGGGTCAAATGAGGAAGATTGATCACAAAAAATAAGTTGTTGCAGGTCTGGATAAGCCAATATGGCTTATTAATAAGCTGAATGAAAAATTACACTAGCAGGGGCTAGTTTTGGTGTTGAGCAGTGGGAACTTTTCCCACTGCTTGACTTTCTTGACTATTTGTCTTTAGTGACTTTTTGTGGATTCAAGTTTCACGAAGGCACCCAAATTATCAGTTAATCATAAGGAGTCAATAGCAATCACAAAAACACAATCACAATCAGCCAATTAGCACAGTTAATTCAAAAGATCACCAGATAAGTCACAGACATGAACAATAAGCAGATTTCACTCAATAAGCAGTTTTAGCAAAAATCAACCAACCAAATTGCACCAAATGCATACACAAGCTTTAATAAATTCAAATGAACATATTTAAACAGGTTTCATGCAATGGTTCAAGGTCTAGATCAAGATTCAAGCACCAAAAAGTTACTGATGAACACTAGCAGGCAGTTATGAACACTTGCTGATATACTTGACCAACAAGCCAAATTCAAACACTCAAATCTTCAAATCAGGTTATATAAACTTTGATTAAACACCTTCTATCCCTAAACATGCATATATTCTAAGTATTACCAAGATTTTAGGTCAAAAATAGTCAAAACCAATGAGATATAGCACAATCTTTGATTTGAGGTTATAAGACTGAAAACTTGTAGGATTTAGCACTCAACCAAGTCAATAACAGATACAAAGCACAAACAACACTTTCCAAAAACTCAATAACACTCTATGATCTTAAACAGATAATCCCAAACACCCCTTATCTTTTTTAAATCAAGATTAAACAAGTAAAAGTGTATTGCAAGACTACCCAAGCCCAATCAAACACATAAACAGATGTAAGATGCAGTATTAAGCAAGATTAAACCATAAATTCAGCAAGAACACAAGCAACACACAAATTCACCAAAAATAAAGATTTTAAACAGATTTAAGGTAGAATGGTCAAAACTCATGGATGTATATCCACACCCACGAATTTTGAGCTTATTTGCTAGCAAGAACAAGCACAAGCTTCCACACACACTCCTGCTAAGATTCAACAAGGTTAGAAGCAAAAATATAAAAACAGTAAAGTGACAAAGCCTTGATTAATGCAACTCTTGAACCCCACACTTGATTATCCCCAAGTTATAAGCCTCACAACACCTTGATATCACAATATCAGGGTGCTATGATCAACTTATAGCCCAAAAATTCCAAGGTGTACCAAGATCTTAGCAAAATATCAAGATTTAAGGAAAATATGCAAACTTTTGCACACTACTTTGAAAATAGGTTTTAGGATTCAAGATTAGTAAACATGTAGCATTAACAAACAGATAATAAGGTTGGCACTTGACTTTTCTTCACCAAATTCAAACACATTTCATTACTTGAATATGAGATTTACAGAATTGTGAACTAGGAAAATTCAAGAGCAAAAGCTAAATGACTAAGTGCTATGCCTTATATAGGCTACAAGAAACCTAAATGCTGAATAAAAAACAAAAACCCTAGTTTGTAGAAGTCTAAAAATGCCCCTTGAGTAGTTTGAATATTTGAGAATCATGTGACTTGTTCTTGGCAGGTTGTGGAGGTGGCATGTGATGGAATTGTGATCAAAGGCTCACAATGAGCTTAGGATGTAAGCAGGATTGTAAGGCGTTGGATAGCTGGCTCAATCTTGTCGTCTTCCTCACCTTTGTAGCAGGGCATGTCCCATGTGGTATGTGGGGTAATGTGGCATGTGTTTTTAAGGTTGGGATATGATTAAGGTATGCTTAATCATAAATCTGGAGCATTTGGTGGTCTAATTACAAGAGGATTAAGAAAACCCAAATCGTGTTCTTGAGGGAATAGTGTTATGTTTAATATGGTTTTGTGTTTAAAAAACAGGTTAAGCGCCAAGGAATTAACTAATCATAGATTAGTTATAACAGATTATTAGTGGGAAGTGACATGGCGAGTTTGAGGGTTGTGATTGGTGGAGAGTGTGAGTGGGATAGGTGTCACCCACCCACTGGTCTAGGTTAGTTTTGTTATCGTCCAGAAATAGCCCCTCACTTCTTCCTTTCTTTTCATTTCAAGTTTATTTAGCCACAATCCGTTTTCCTTTGTAAATGAAGTTTTCATTTTCATACTTTTGCCGCAAATACTTTTCCAAAGTATTTTCAGGGGTATTTCTTGCCATTTGTTGATTCTTGAAGGGTTGTTTTGGCATTTTCTTCAATGATAATGGTCTTGACTTGTCTTGTTGACTTCTTGGAGGACAGATTTTGACAAATCATGATTTATGAGGGACCATTTTTGCCATTTCTTCAAAGTCAAGGGTCCCTTTTGCAATTTGACATATTTTAAAGGACCAAACTTGTAATTTATTGTAACTTGAAGGCCTTCATGGTATGTTTGAATTTGAGGAGGACTAATATTGACAATTTAGTTTTGTTGAGGGACTAAATTTGCCAATTCTTAAAAGTGGAAGGCCCTTTTTGTAATTTTGAGAAAATTTAGGGACCAATCTTGTAATTATGAAGCTACAAGGGTTTAAAGTGTCAATTATTCAATATTGGAGGAACCTTCTTGCATAATCTTCAAATCTTCAAGGGTTTTCTTTGGAAAATTCCTCATTAGGGCTTGGTTCATTGTGCGGCTTCGTTTCCCGTGTTCGTTTTTGCATGATTCTTGTGATCTTTTGTCATTTTCTCAATATCCGTACCTAAAATACACAAGTAACAAACACAAGCATATATTTGGCTATTTTCATGACATTTAATGCATTTAAAGCCCTTTTTGGACGATGAGACTATGTATAAAAGCAGTCTCATCACCATGCTTCAAAAAGCTCTTTGATATGTAACGGTGGACGGGTATCGGTACCCGAGATGATAGAAAGACCAATAAGCGATGTCATTGTCGGCATAAATGAATGATGATTCATTTTTGATCACTTTAAGAAAAAAGATTATCTTTTGATCGTCCAATGAAATAAAGTTGTGAAATTTGTTGTGTGTTGATGTGGAATTTTCAAAAAAATTACAAGTTCAAATCTTGAATAAAACCAATGCATAATTCGGAATGTATGAACTTCAATCAATTCGGAATCTGAACAAGTATCTAATTCGGAATAAATCTATAATTCGGAATCTGAACAAGTTTCTAATCCGGAATAAATCTATAATTCTGAATATAAGTGAAATACCTAATCCAGAATAAATCTATAATTCAGAATATAAGTAAAAGACCTAATCCGGAATCCAATTCTCAATGCTAATTCGGAATGTGAAGCACCTAATCCGGAATATGAAACCTTATGTTAATCCGGAATATGAAACCTTATGTTAATCCGGAATAGAAATCTTTGCTAATTTGGAATATCCAAATTTACACACAAGTCAGAATATTCAAAATCCTAGTATTTCGACTTATCAAACCCTTATCCCGAATTATGAGAAAAAATTTAACTTGTAATTTTACCCAATAATCAAGCCAAAACTACCAATTTTTACAAAAAAATCACCAATATGAATATCACAAATCCCTACCACAACTATGTAGGCAATTCGTAAAAAAGATTTTGGGTGAAAAACACGAAAAAAAAATTAAACCACGGATATATCTTGATTAAAAGAGCATAAAACCAAAACTAATACAACAAAAAACCTTATTTCACCACATGTCTCTTGATACCAATTGTAGAATGATGATAATCTTTGATCCTATCAAAAGGGTTGTTGTTTCTAGATAGAGAAACTAGAGAGAGAAAGATGGATAGAAACTATGTGTATTATATGAAACAAATGAACAACCAACACCCTTTCCATCAAAGGAGAGGGCTTGGCTTTTATACCCAAGTCTTTAGTAGACTTGGGCCTTCCAACCCATGGAAAAGCCCATGGGATAGGTTGATAATATAAAGTTAGTAACTTTCTAATTAAGAGCTTACAACGTTTAATAATATTGTTGGAGTGACTGATACTTTAATATACGTTAAAAACGTATTCCAACACAAGGAAATGCACACAAAATAGCAAAGTGAGGTTACTGATATGGATATGCATGTCTGGGCAATAATGACTGATGCAAATGGCAAAGAAATGAGTTTCAAGCCACAATAACTTCACACAAAACTAACCAAACCACAATTAACAATATGAAAACCCTAAAACTAAATTAATCCTAACTGATAACAAGATTTCAGTTTCAAAAACGCAAAATCAAAGCTATTTTGTCCTACTGAATATCCTAGGTTGTTTATACCAAAAATAATGAACATGCAAACTCTGATTTATCCTATATAACTTAAAACCAACTACTGATACAACCTAATACTAACACTGAGAGCTTGTTTAGATTGTTTATGCCAAAGATTTGTGTCACCCAAGCCTTGACACACCCAAACCCAAGCCCAAACACCCCTATAAAACAGATTAACAAAAATTTTCAAAGAAAGTTTTAACAACTAAGCATAACAATCATGTACAATCACATAAACACAAATAGAAACATGCAAAGAACACAATTAATAAATTAAGCTAATCATAACAGCCAACAAACAAATTTCATAAATTCACATAATCTAAAAAAGAAAAGCAATTAGGGTTCAAGCCAATAATACCCTGGCTGATTCCTTCTATTTGGAGTCTTTTTGAGCTTTTATGATCTTATAAGAAGTATGTAGAGAACCCTGCTGTGGCTCAACAACTAAACTAGGGTGACAAATATCTTCAACAAAAATGGACAAGAATGAGATGTCTTCTTCTTGACCCCTTCACAAACACAGCAAACTAAAGGAACACTAATTGTAGACAAAAGTCTACAAGATAAAAGCTTGTAGCATTTGCTACAGTAAGAGGTGAAAATGAAAAAAAATGAACAACCTTTTGAAAACAGATTCCTTGAAAAATACTTGAGACAACTTTTAAAATCAGATTCTTCCAAGCAACAAATAGAAGTAACAAAAGTCTTAGATCAACAAGCAAGATTCCACTTTCACTTCCTCTTGCTTGATGATCCAGATTTCTGGATATAAAAATCTTTGACAAAAATCCGTTGGGAAAAGACTTTTTGATATGATGAACAAACAACTTAAATTAACTTAAACTAATTTTGCAAGAAATAAAGATGGAACTCAGAGATAACTTGCAAGGTTTACTATTACTTTGACTATTCAATTAAAAATTTACAAGTTAAAATCTGGAACAAAAATAATAGGGACACAAACGTCTCCTTTTATATTACATGATAGAAGCATCTAGAAAAGCTAAAACATAAAACCCTAATCTACTGAAATTCCTCTTTTTCCCTTGGACTAAAGATTCAAATCTTGGTCAAATAGGTGCTCATGTGATCTTATACTTGGATGCCAGCTTGAAACCTCCATCTTGGACGTTTATTTTATCTTTGGGAAGAAGGAATGGTCTTGGGACGTTCATCTTGTATGATGTTGGTATTTGGGAAGAAAATGATGGACAGGGGATCACTGGGGACAACACATGGGTGTGTTGGGATTAAGTTTATGAGTGGGTTTAGGTTTAGTACAAGGTTAATTGGTGATCTGGAAATATTCATACAAAAACCCTTTGGTTTGTTGTTGATTATGATTACGGTTTATAGGGGCGAATTAGGGGTGGATGAAGAACAATAATTGTTTTTGGAGGGAAGGTTAAATTATATTAATTTGAAGTTAATATAACTGGTTAAAAGATAGTAGGGTGTGACGTGGTGTAGATGGTGTGAGGTGGAGGATGATGGTTGGTTAAAAGGGGTGACATGGCTGGATGATTGGTGTAGGTAAGTTTAGAAGTCTACCATATTTGGTCCTTTGGTTCCCATTTACGTGTCAAATAATGTTTTTAACAGCCAAACTGTTGGGAATAAAATGTAGCCAGTCCACTTGAGCGCTGACAAGAAGAAAACAAGCGTTGATAAGAAGAAAACAAACGCTGACAGATCAAGCGTTGACAGGAAGAAGTCAAGCGTTGATAGGTTGAAGACAAGTACTGATAGAAAGATATGGTCTACGCGTATTTTGTTTCTAGTTTGTTTCTAGTAAAGATAGGATCAACATTGTATTTTCTATAATTATCTTTACCTAGAATAGTTGATACGTAGACTCTTGTACAAGACTTCTTATGTCTATAAAAGAAGACCTTTAGGTTATGTTTCATAATAAGTTTTCATACGTTAAAGACTTTCATTGTAAGCAAGTTCGTTATTATCAATCAAGTGAAAGTTTGTATACATCCTTTGTGTGTTCTTGTTTAAGTGTTAATTCCGCATAACACTTGAATTACTTAATACATTAACAAAGTTTCTCTACGTGTATAACTTGAACTAATCTCGTTTACACAAGCTAAATCGATCTAAGTTTGGGATCAACAAGTGGTATCAGAGCTTGTTGGGAAACTTTGATCTAAAAGAACACAAGAACCCTAAATCACCAAAACCCTAATTTTTCACAAAACCCTAAAAACATCATGTCCACTCCAGAAGTAACCTCCTCCTCCTCAAACCACAACATCAAGATTCCCATGCTTGATGCATACAATTTTGAGCTATGGAAGTTCAACTTTGAGCAATATCTGCAAATCCATGATTACACTCTCTGGGAGATTATTGAATATGGAAACACATTCAATAAAGCTCAAAAGATTGCAGATCCCATTGCTACAAGATCAGCTGTTCAAGGATATTCTGAACCAGATAAGAAAGAAAAACCTGAAGATGGTAGAGCTGTGTCTGCTGATGACATAGCAAAGAAAAGGGTTGATATGAAAATCCTAAGTATTTTGAAACTCTCTTTGGGACAAGAAAATCAGCACAAATACAGAGGTTATGAGTCTGCAAAAGACCTTTGGGCAGCCCTTGAAGTTGCATATGGTGGTAATGCTGATACTGTGGAAGAGAAAAGGAAGCAACTCTTACATGAGTATGCTGTTTTTAAGGCTCAAACCAATGAGAAGCTAAGTAGTGTGAGAAGTAGACTTCTTGACATTACAAGCAAGCTGTCCTTCATGGGGACAACAATTGGTGATGTTGACATTATTGCCACTTTTCTTAAAAGTCTTGGTGAGGCATGGAAGATTGAGGCAAGATCTATAATTGCCAACAACACTCACAAAATTTCTACTTTTGATGATGTTTACAACAAACTGAGGCTGTTGGAAAATGAAACTCTTTTGGATCATGTAAGTAAGTCTACCAATAGTAACATGGCCTTCTTCTCACATAGTGAAGGCCAATTTGATCAGAAGGATTCATACATGCACCCAGTTACTGGATCAACATGTGTCAACGCTGGATCATATCCTGTCAACGCCTCACATTCAGACGCTGACACATACAAAATTGACTCACCAAGAGTTAAGCCTGCTGGTTTGGATCTGGATACTGTGTGTGCATACATTGCTTCATTACCCAATAGTTCAGTGATTACATATGAGGACCTTGAGCAAATAAGTGATGAGCACTTGGAGGAGATGGATATAAAGTGGAACATGGCTCTTGCAAGTATAAGAGCAAACAGATGGAATAGAAGGTTCAAGAGGAAGATGGCCTTCAATGCAAAGGACACTGCTGGATTTGATAAATCCAAGGTTGAGTGCTACAATTGTCATCGTATGGGGCACTTTATGAGAGAATGCAGATCTCCCAGAAGATCTGATGCTGGAAAACCCTCAAGCCAAATTGTTAAGGCTCAGGATCCTAAGGCCATGGTGGCAGTGCAAGAAATTGATGGTATTGGATGGGACTGGAGCTATTTGGCTAAGGATGAGGAAGAGGATAAAGCTTTGGTTGCTGAGATAGAAGAAGAAGAGCATGTTCAATATGCTCTCATGGCACACTCCTCGTCTTCATCAGACAATGAGGTATATGATGATGCTTTTTTGTTGTAAGGGTTGTCGTTTAAATACTGAAAGACTTAACAAAGAGGTTTTAAGATTGTTAAGAGATGTGAGTACTGAGAGATGCAAGTTGTCTAACTATCAACTTGCTCTCACTCAAACTTAAAAGACAGTTTCTGAGTATAAGAAAATGGAGCTTGACCTAAAAGATAAAATAAATATCTTAAAACATGATTTAAATGCTAGTAATGATATTAGAAACACCATGGAAAGGGTCAATGTTGAATTACAGGATAAGTTAGATGAGCTATCAAGAATAAGGATAATGTAGACCTTAAAATTCAGAGATTTGATAAGGCCTCACAAACCCTAGGAAAATGTGTTAGTAAACAGAGGGATTCTAGGGACATGACTGGGATTGGGATGAAAGAATATTTTGTTGTTCCACTACCAGCTGGGGACTTCTATGGTGTCCAAAGAAAGGACTTATCTGGGACTGGTTTACCAGAACTCCAAGAAGAGGAATTTATTCCTCCACCAAGAGTCCTTACCCCAGTAGAGGAATATAGGCAAAAGTTGACTGATTTGAATGAATGGAAGAAAGCCAACCCTACCTTGTTTGTCAAGGGTGGCATGCTTTGTGATAGTCCAAATGAGTCGACCCCTATCAAAGTAACAAACCCAATCACTGGCAAGACTGTTGACCTTGGCTCAAACACTATTAGAAAACCTAGCATTAAGTATGCAGAAATGTATAGGAATACTAGGTCACCAAAAAGCCAAGTTAGTGATAATGGAACAGGTTTCTTTTCTTCTAGACCTAGAGTTGTGTCTAGAAAAGCCTGTTACACTTGTGGTAGCTTTTCACATTTAGACTATAAGTGTGTCAACGCTTCCAAGGTCAACGCTGACAAAAGGTCAAACACCGTCAGACCCAAAACCTTTATGGAGCAAAGTCCACAAGTTGTTAGACCAACCCCATTCTTCACTAAAGGGTCTAACACTCATGGACAAAGACCTTTTCAGAAGACCAATACATGGTCTAGTAGGCAATGGGTTCCTGTAGCAAACCCTAGGTTCAACGCTGATAAGGGTAATTTCAGCGTTGAAAAGACCAAATCTAACGCTGACAGGAACGTTGCCAGACCTAAATATTTGCAACCACAGGGAAAGGGGTCTGGAGCTTCTTCTAGCTTGACATAGAGACCTAAGCAAGATCAAAAACCTAATTCTAATAGGATTTCTATGACCTACAACATATTAAATTATATTTCAAAGGTCATCACAAAACCAATTGGGGTTAACTGGGTGTTTCATCCAAAAAGGGATGAACAAGGGGTTGTTATGAGAACTAAGTCTGTTCTTGTTGAAAAACCAGATGAATCCAAGTCTTCTCAGGCTTGGGTTCCCAAAGAAAACTAATTTGTTTTCTTTATGTGCAGGGCATTCAAAAACAGGTGAATGATTATGGCTATTGGGATAGTGGATGCTCTAGGCACATGACTGGGAAGGAAGATTACCTTACAAACTTCACTCCCATTAAGGATGGTGATAAAGTTTACTTTGGAGGCGGATATGGAACTATCACAGGCAAAGGAACCATTCTCACCAAAAACTTGCATTTTGAAAACGTGTTTCTGGTAAAAGAACTTGATTATAATCTTTTCAGTGTATCACAAGTTTGTGATAACAAAAATAAGGTTCTTTTCACTGATACTAAATGCTTGGTGTTGAGCAAGGATTTTAAAATGCCAGATGAGAAATTTATTGACTATAGAACACCTAGGCATAAGGAAATTTATAATTTGAATCTTAATGGTATTAGGATGAATAATAATATGTCATGTTTTTATGCTAAAGCTTCAGTTGATGAGAGTAATCTATGGCACATGAGACTAGGGCACATTAACTTTAAAAATATAAACAGACTTGTGAGACTTGGTTTGGTTGATGGTTTGCCTGAAAAGGCTTTCCACAATGACCACTCTTGTGTTGCATCCCTTAAAGGCAAACAGCACAAGGTCTCATTTAAGTCTAAACAGGTGCACTCTAGTTCTAAACCACTTCACTTGCTGCATATGGACCTGTTTGGTCCAACTAATATAGAGAGTTTGAATGGTAAATCATACTTCTTTGTCATCACAGATGACTTTTCTAGGTTTACTTGGACTTTCTTTTTAGCTATGAAAAGTGACACTGCTGATACTTTAATTAACTTTATTAACCAAATAGAAAAGAAAAGTGGTAATGAAGTTAAAATGCTTAGAAGTGATAATGGTAGTGAGTTTAAAAATAAACTGTTCGATGATTTTTGTGCCAAGAAAGGGATTACTAGGCAGTTTAGTGTTGCCAGAACCCCACAGCAAAATTGGGTTGCTGAGAGAAAGAATAGAACCCTAATTGAAGCAGCCAGGACTATGTTGGCTGATGCTCACTTTCCCATAGCTTTTTGGGCTGAGGCTGTGAATACAGCTTGTTATGTTCAGAATAGAGCATTGGTCAACAAGATACATAACAAAACACCTTATGAGTTACTTTGGGGAAGGAAACCTAATATTGGTTTTCTTAAACCTTTTGGTTGTCATGTAGTTGTACTAGATACTAGTGATGCCTTAGGTAAATTTAGTGCTAAAGGTGATGAAGGCTACTTCATGGGTTATTCAGTGCAGAGCAAAGGATATAGGGTTTACCTTAAAAGGAAAAACGTATACTTGAAAAAGTACATGCTAGGTTTTTAGAGAGTAAACCTAGTGATCCTGAAAGTGGTCAAAATTGGTTGTTTGACTTGGAACCTCTATCTAGGACTTCAAATTATATGCCTGTTACTAATCCAGACATTGTGAAGGTAACTTCAAATGTTGTGGAAAAACCAGTTTTTGATGTTTCAGGTACACAGGTTAATGAAGAGGTTGGATCAGAAGCAGACAAGTCATCTCCCATACTTGAGTATGTTACTGTTCCCATATGGACATATGCTTTTGCTGCTGCTGCTGCTGGAAAGGAAAATGGTGGTCCCCAAGTATCACCAGTTAGCAACATGCATGGTCCTTCAGACGCTGACAAAGGAAAATCTGGCGCTGACAGGACAAATTCAGGCGTTGATGGCTCAAACGTTGACAACACCATTTCAGGCGTGGATGGATCAAACGATGACAACCTTGGTTCAGGCGTTGAGAACTCTTTTGAGCATATTTTCTCTTCGAATTTTGAACAAGGTGAACCTTCAAATAGACATGAAGAGGTTCATACAAATATTGATGGAAGAGAGTCTGAAGAAGATATTGGTAACATGGATGATGAGATTGAAGACAACAGACTTTTTGAGGGAGGAGTTCTTATTTCTACAATGAAGAATCACCCCACTTCTCAAATTATTGGGGATGTCATGTCTCCTGTTCAGACTAGAAGATCTCATCAGACTCTTGGAGGATTTATTGCCAATATACACAAGAAGGTTGATACCCCTCTTGTTCAAGCATGTTTATTTGCCTGTTTTCTGTCACAACAGGAACCCAAGAAGATTTTTGATGCTCTCAAAGAACCAAGTTAGTTGGAAGCAATGCAGGATGAGCTTCACCAATTTGCTATTCAGGATGTTTGGGAGCTGGTTGATTATCCCAGATATGTCAGACCTATTGGGACAAGATGGGTTCTTAGAAACAAGAAAGATGAAAGAGGCATTGTGGTCAGAAACAAGGCACGTTTAGTGGCTCAGGGATATACACAAGAGGAAGGGATAGACTATGAGGAGGTCTTTGCACCAGTTGCAAGGATTGAGGCTATAAGGATATTTCTCGCCTATGCTTCCTGCATGGGCTTCACTGTCTATCAAATGGATGTGAAGAGTGCTTTTCTGTATGGCACAGTTGTTGAGGAGGTGTATGTAATGCATCCTCCTGGTTTTGAAGATCCAGAACATCCAGACAAGGTGTATAGAGTCAAGAAAGCTATGTATGGACTTTATCAAGCCCCAAGAGCATGGTATGGCACATTGTCTACTTATCTGGTGAAAAATGGATTCAAAAGGGGCACCATAGACCAGACATTATTTACAAAGAAGACTGGTAAGGATGTCTTACTTGTCCAGGTTTATGTGGATGATATCATCTTTGGTTCCACCAATCCAAAGATGAGTGAAGACTTTTCCAAGCTTATGACAGACAAATTCAAGATGAGTGTAATGAGGGAGATGAACTTCTTTCTAGGGTTACAAGTTCAGCAGAAAGAAGATGGTATCTTCATCTCTCAGGATAAATATGTGGCAGAAATTTTGAAGAAGTTTGGCTTTTCTCCACATGAAAAGAGGGCTACTACTCCTATGGATAGAGAACACCCTTGGGGAAAAGTTGGAGATGGAAAACATGTGGATGTCAGGCACTATAGATCAATGATTGGTTCATTGATGTATCTCACAGCCTCAAGACCTGACATTATGTTTGTTGTGTGTGCATGTGCACGCCATCAAGTGACTCCCAAAGAGTGTCACCTTTATGCTGTTTAGAGAATCTTTAGGTACCTCAGATATTATCCAGATCTTGGATTATGGTATCCAAAGGATTCACCATTGGAGCTTATTGCATATTCAGACAGTGACTATGGTGGTGATAAATTTGATAGAAAATCCACAACTGGTGGATGTCAGTTTCTTGGGAGTAGGTTGATATCTTGGCAATGCAAGAAACAAATAGTGGTGGCCAATTCTACAACTGAAGCACAGTATGTAGCTGCAGCTGCTTGTTGTGGACAGGTCTTATGGATTCAGAACCAGCTGTTGGATTATGGGTATAATTTCATGCGTACCAAGATTTTTGTAGACAATAACAGTACTTTATGCATTATTAAAAATCCTGTACATCATTCTAAAACAAAACACATAGAAATTAGACATCATTTTATAAGAGATTGTTTTGAAAAGGGTTTAATACAACCAGATAGGGTTGACACAGAAGAAAATGTGTCTGATTTATTAACTAAACCTTTTGATGCTGGAAGGTTTCAATACTTGGTAACAAGTATTGGAATGATCAATCTCACATAATATGTGTTTTGGGGTCTTAATGTAAAAGTATGTACAGGATAATGCATTGTTATTTGTCTTTTTGAGAAGTTAGATTTTTCACTATATTTGTCTAACGCTGACAAAGGTTACCTTAACGCTGACAAGTGTTATCGTGACGTTGTCAGCAACAATGTTAGTTTTGTGGTTTTTGATCTAAGTGTGCAGGTGGTGTTAGCATTGTACCATTGGATACAGAGTTGCTTATGGATCCTTGGAGCATCATTTGAGCATGTTTTCATTTATGGATGATGGTTGGAATATTTATATTCCTATCTTGACATAAATTTTTATATTCATGCATATTATTGGGCAACATATGTATCACAGTTTATGGGGAGGTTTTAGGAACCTTTAGGACTTTTGGGTATTCTTATAATACTCTTATCACAATTCTAGATTGTGTCCACAAGTGAGTATGAGTGAGTGTACTAAATCATGAGGCACTTTAGCATGCAAAGTTGATATACTATGCATGCTGCCAAGACATTTTTGGCCTAGAATTGGATATGGTCTGTTGGGAGACTTGGGAATGATTTATAATGGGTTTTACTTGGGAGTTACAAGGAATTTTATGAGATAACTTAATTGTTAAGAATTTTTGTTAGCAAGGGACACTAGAGGACTGTTATGTATATCTTGCATAAGTAAGTGTGCATAACTGGACAGTGCTTGCCGCCCTATAATAATTATCAATTTATAGGTTATTTTCACTAGGATAAATTACTTTGTTAAGGTCCTTTTTCATTTTTATTACTTTTATTTTTGGACGCTGACAAGTATTTTTCCAAGCGTTGTTATGACCAATTTAAACGCTGACATGTGATGTGTCGTGGATAGTATAGTGATAATTAGATATACGTTATAGGGTAAATTAGAAAATTACCTTTAGGAAAAAGTAATAGACTAATAATACCAATGACGAATTCAATTAAACACGTGAGTGAGTCGAGTTCTTTGTACACGAAGATCTTATGAATTTGAGACGTTTTGCTTTGATTTGGACAATCGATTTGAATTGGTTTTCGGTTTTTAAACTACAATTAAATTCTACCAATTTTAAGCTATTTAAAATAAACCTAAAGTGCATGAATCGTAAACCCGCCTATTTAAAAATTCTACAAACAATTACTTAAAATAAACACACTAATTAAAAATTTAAACTAATTAAAACTATATAAAATATTAATTACACTTAATGAAATAACTTTCAAACTAATTTACTTTATTATTAAAAATTACTTTAGACAAATTATTTAAAAACTATTTTTAATTAAATCTAAAGTTATAAAAATTAAACTAATTAAAATTTAAACTAATTAAACTTTTAAACTAAAAACATTTTTATTTTATTTTATTTATTTATTTTAAACTACTTATTTATAAAGAAATTACTTTACTTAAAATTTTAATCAAAAGTTAAATTAAAACGTGACAAAGTAATTCAAACTAAAACAAAAGCTGCCAAATAATTAACTCTATATAAATGATATAACAGATACTAAAATCAAATGAGCCTATAACTCAGATGGCTATCACGTTGGACCCCTACCCTTGAGGTCAAGGGTTCGAAACCTCCCATAGACATAATTTTTGGAATGAATTCTCTTTTTGACAGATTGCTAAAATTAAGTCTTAGGAAAGACTATGATAAGCTTATTATGAAAAGCTGTTAGGAAAACAGCTTGTGAGCTTAATTAGAACAGTAACTCTGATAAGCCAAGAACAAACATAACAAATCAAACATCTAAGTAAAGTTATGATAAGCAGTAACAATCAAACCAAATCGCATAATTCGCAGGCAATAAAATTGTTCAAGCTAGGTTAGAAACTATCTTCTAAGTTTAACAGCAGTCATGCATCTAAAGCCAAAATATAACATCAGATTAATAAAACTGATTAATTCAATCAGTAAACACTTTTTAAGTTTGCATCAGCAAGCACAACTTTTCATTCTTCGACAAATATAAACAGATCCAGCAGCAAACAACTAAGAAACCAGAAAATTCAGACCCTAAAACAGAAACTTACTATTTCAAACCTATGTAAAACACAATAAACTTATACCCTAAACTATTAATCTGATAAATGCCGGACTACCAACTGATAAACTGAATAAACCATGTTGGGAATAAATTATGGGTCAGTTCACTAGACGCTGATAAGAAGAGTTCAAGCGCTGATAAGAAGAAGTTGGACGCTGACAGCCAAGCGTTGACATTTGAAGAAGTCAACGCTGACAGCCTTGAAGACAAGCACTGATGGAATATATCTTCATACGAATCTTTTTGTTTATTTGTTTCTATATTTGTATATGGTAAAGATAAGTTCGACATTGTATTTTTCATTATTATCTTTACCTAGAATAGTTGATTCGTAGCTTATTGTACAAGACTTCTTAATCTATAAAAGAAGATCTTTTAGGTTAATGTTAATCATCAGTTATAATAAGTCTTCACAAGTATTCGACTGTTAAACCTCTTTCATTGTAATCAAGTTCGATTATTCTAATACAAGTGAAAGTTTGTTTAACATCTTTGTGTTCTAGATTAAGTGTTAATTCCGCATAACACTTAGTTACTTTATTCATAAGCAAAGGTTTCTCTACGTGTATTACTTGATCTAATCTCGTATACACAAAGCTTAATCGATCTAAGTTCGGGATCAACAAGTGGTATCAGAGCTTGTTGAGAAACTTTTGATCTTTAAGTAACGCAAGAACCCTAAAACAACGAAACCCTAAATTTCTCAAAACCCTAAAAACATCATGTCTGGCTCAGAACAACCTCCTGCTCCTGTTTTGCTACAAAGCAACACCACAAACCCTAGTATCAAAATTCCCATGTTTGATGCCAGGAACTTCGAGCTTTGGAAGTCCAATTTTGAGCAATATGTAGCCATCCATGACTACACTCTTTGGGAGATTGTTGAATATGGGAACACATTCAACAAAGCTCAAAAGATTGCTAATGTTATTGCTGCAAGGGTAGCTGTTCCTAATTGTCCTGAAGCTGATAAGAAGGAAAGGCCTGAAGATGGAAGAGTTGTATCTGCTGAAGATATAGCCAAGAAAAGGGTGGACATGAAAATTTTGAACATCATGAAACACGCCTTGGGTCATGAGAATCAGCACAAGTACAAACACTTTGAGTCTACAAAAGAGCTTTGGGAAGCTCTTGAAGTAGCACATGGTGGCAATGCTGACATTAAAGAAGAAAAGAAGAAGCAACTCATGCATGAGTATGCTGTCTTTAAGGCTCAACCCAATGAGAATCTCAGCAGTGTGAGAAGTAGACTGCTTGACATTACAAGTCAACTTTCCTTCATGGGAACACAGATTGATGACCCTGACTTGAATGCTACTTTTCTCAAAAGCCTTGGTGAGGTATGGAAGATTGAAGCAAGATCCATTCTTGTCAATAACACCCACAAAACCTCTAGGTTTGATGACATCTTCAACAAACTAAGACTATTGGAGAATGAATGGCTTTTGGAGAGTGATAATAAACCTTCCAGTAGCAACATGGCCTTCTTCTCACAAAGTGAAGGTCAATTTGATTCCATGAACTCCTATGGACATCCAGTCACTGGATCTGCATGTGTCAATGCTGGATCACATCCTATCAGCGTTGGAACACATCCTGTCAGCGTTGGATTACATCCTGTCAACGCCTCACACTCAAGCGCTGACACTTACAGTTTTGGCGCTGATGGAATTAAACCTGCTGGTTTAGATCTAGATACTGTGTGTGCATTCATTGCTTCTTTGCCCAGTTATTCAAGGATTACATATGAGGATCTTGAGCAAATAAGTGATGAGCAATTGGAAGAGATGGACATCAAGTGGACTATGGCTCTTGTAAGTTTAAGAGCAAACAGGTATAATAGAAGGTTCATAAAAAAGATGACCTTTGATGCTAAGGATGTTGCTGGATTTGACAAATCCAAAGTTGAGTGCTACAATTGTCATCGTATGGGGCACTTTATGAGGGAATGTAGATCTCCAAGAAGATCTGATGCTGGTAAGCCTTCAAGCCAAATGGTTAAGAGCCAAGATTCCAAGGCCATGGTAGCTGTTCAACAAATTGATAGTGTTGGAGGATGGGACTGGAGCTGGAACTTTTTGGCTAAGGATGAGGAAGAGGACAAAGCATTGGTTGCTGAAGTTAAAGAAGAGCATGTTGAATATGCTCTCATGGCACACTCCTCCTCTTCATCAGATAATGAGGTATATGATGATGCTTTCTGTTCTAAGGGTTGTCGTCTAAATACTGAAAAACTAAATAAGGAGATAGTAAAATTATTAGATGAGGAAAGTTCTGAAAGATGCAAAGTATCTAATTATCAAATTGCTCTCACCCAAACAGAAAGGACAGTAGCTGAGTATAAGAAAATGGAGTTTGATTTAAAGGATAAAATAAATATCTTAAAACATGAGTTACATCAAAGTAAAGATATTCAAGATATCACAAACAGGGTTAATCTTGATTTGATAGCTAAGTTAGATGAGGCTAACAAAAATAAAGATAATGTGAGTCTTAAAATCCAGAGATTTGATAAGGCCACACAAACCCTAGGAGAGTGTGTTAGTAAACAAAGAGACTCTAAGGACATGAGTGGGATTGGGATGAAAGATTATACTGGTGTTCCACCACCAGCTGGGGATTTCTATGGTGTCCAATCAAAGGACTTATCTTGGACTGGCTTGCCAGAACTCCAAGAGAAGGATTTCATTCCTCCACCTAGAGTGACTTCCCCAGTTGAAGAGTATAAACAAAAACTGACTGACCTAGATGAGTGGAAGAAAGCTAACCACACTTTATTTGTTAAGGGAGGTTTGTTGTGTGAAAGTCCAAATGAGCCCACACCAATCACGAGCCATGATCCTACACCTATTAAAATCACACACCCAACCACTGGCAAAGCTGTTGACCTTGGCTCACACACTGTTAGAAAACCTAGTGTTAAGTATGCAGAGATGTATAGGAATACTAGGTCACCAAAAAGCCAAGTTAGTAACCATGGAACAGGCTTCTTTGCTTCTAGACCTAAGACTATGTCTAGAAAAGCCTGTTACACTTGTGGTAGCTTTTCACATTTGGCATACAAATGTGTCAACGCTTCCAATGTCAACGCTGATAGGAACCATTTCAGCGCTGACAAAAGTCAACATAGGTCAAACACTGTCAGACACAAAACCTTTGTGAACAAAAGTTCACAAGTTGTTAGACCAGCCCCATTCTTTTCTAGAGGGTCTAACACACATGGCCTAAGACCCTTCCAAAAGACAAACACTTGGTCCAATAGGCAATGGGTTCCTGTAGCAAACCCTAGGTTCAACGCTGATAAAGGCAATCGGGGCGCTGACAAGAACAATTTCAGCGCTGACAGACACACTGCCAAACCTAGGTATTTGCAACCACAGGGAAAGGGGTCTAAAGCTTCTACTAGCTTAACATGGAGACCAAAACAAGACCAAAACCCTAATTCTACTGGTCTTTCTATGACATGCAACAGGTTTCATTATATTTCAAAGGTCATGTCAAGACCAATTGGGGTTAACTGGGCATTTCATCCAAAAAGGGATGAAAATGGGGTTGTTATGAGAACCAAGTCTGTTCTTGTTGAACAACCAGATGAATCCAAGTCTTCTAAGGCTTGGGTTCCCAAAGAAAACTAATTTGTTTTCTTATGTGCAGGGCATTCAAAAACAGGTTAATGACTATGGATATTGGGACAGTGGATGCTCTAGGCACATGACTGGGAAAGAAGATTACTTGAGTAACTTCACTCCCATTGAAGATGGTGATAAGGTTCTCTTTGGGGGCGGATATGGAACTATCACAGGCAAAGGAACTCTTCTCACCAACAACTTACGTTTTGAAAACGTATTTCTGGTAAAAGAACTCGACTATAATCTTTTTAGTGTATCACAGGTGTGTGATAACAAGAATAAAGTTCTTTTTACTGATACTGAATGCTTGGTGTTAAGCAAAGATTACAAGCTCCCTGAGGAGAAATACATAGAATTTAGAACACCAAGGCATAAAGACATATATAATGTGAATCTTAATGGAATTAAGATGAATAATAAAATGATGTCATGCTTTTATGCTAAAGCTTCAGTAGATGAAAGTAATCTTTGGAACAGGAGATTAGGGCACATAAACTTTAAAAATATCAATAGACTTGTGAGACTTGGTTTAGTTGATGGTTTGCATGAAAAGGCTTTCCACAATGACCACTCTTGTGTTGCATGTCTTAAGGGCAAGCAGCACAAGGTCTCATTCAAATCTAAACAGGTGCACTCTAGTTCTAAACCACTTCACTTATTGCATATGGACCTCTTTGGTCCAACTAATATAGAAAGTTTGAAGGGTAAATCATATTGTTTTGTCATCACTGATGATTTTTCCAGGTTTACATGGACTTTCTTTTTAGCCAAGAAAAGTGAAACTGCCTAAATTTTGATTGATTTCATTACCCAGATTGAAAAGAAGAGTGGTAATGAGGTCAAAATTCTTAGAAGTGACAATGGGGGTGAGTTTAGAAATCAGTTACTAGAGGATTTTTGTGCCAAGAAAGGGATTACTAGGCAGTTTAGCATAGCTAGAACCCCACAGCAAAATGGGGTTGCTGAAAGAAAGAATAGAACCCTAATTGAAGCAGCCAGAACCATGTTGGCTGATGCCCACTTTCCTATAGCCTTTTGGGCTGAAGCTGTTAACACAGCTTGTTATGTTCAAAATAGGGCATTGGTCAACAAAATACACAATAAGACTCCTTATGAGTTACTTTGGAGAAGGAAGCCAAATATTGGCTTTCTCAAGCCTTTTGGTTGTCATGTAGTTGTTTTAGAAACTAGTGATGACCTAGGTAAATTTGATGCAAAAGGTGATGAAGGCTATTTCATGGGTTATTCAGTGCAGAGCAAAGGATATAGGGTTTACATTAAAAAGGAAAAACGTATACTTGAAAAAGTACATGTTAGGTTTTTAGAGAGTAAACCTAGTGATCCTAAAAGTGGTCCAAATTGGTTGTTTGACTTGGAACCTTTATCTAGAGCTTTAAATTATATGCCTGTTACTAATCCAGACATTGTGAAGCTAACTTCAAGTGTTTTGGAAAAGAGAATTGGTAATGTTTCAGGTACACAGGTTGCTAAGAAGGATGGACCACAAGCAGTTGAGTCATCTCCCACACAAGAATATGTTACATTTCCTATATGGACAGATGAGTATTATGCTGCTGCTGCTGCTGGAAAGGATAAAGGTGGTTCTTCAATACCACCAGTTGATAACATGCATGGTCATTCAGGCGCTGACAAGCACAATTCTAGTGCTGACAAGACCAATTCAGACGTTGATGGCTCACACGTTGACAACAATGATTCTGGCGCTGACAAAAGTAACTCCAGCGCTGACAAGCAAAATTCCAACGTTGACAACACTCATGAGCATTTCGTATCTTCCAGTTTTGAACAAGGTGAACCTTCAAGAATAAATGAAGAGGTTCAAGATGGAAGAGAGTCTGAAGAAGATATTAGCAACATGGAGGATGATATTGAAGACAACAGAATTCTTGAAAATGGAATTCCTAGATCTACTTTGAAGAATCATCCTCCCTCTCAAATCATTGGGAATATCATGACTCCTGTTCAAACTAGAAGATCTCACCAGACTCATGATAGCTTCATTGCTAATATCCACAAGAAGGTTGATACCCCTCTTGTACAAGCATGTTTGTTTGCCTGTTTTCTGTCACAACAGGAACCCAAGAAGATTTTTGATGCTCTCAAAGAACCTAGTTGGGTGGAAGCAATGCAGGATGAGCTTCACCAATTTGCTATACAGGATGTTTGGGAGCTGGTTGATTGTCCTAGATATGTGAGACCAATTGGGACAAGATGGGTTCTAAGGAACAAGAAAGATGAAAAGGGTATTGTGGTCAGAAACAAGGCACGTTTGGTAGCTCAGGGATATACACAAGAGGAAGGGATAGATTATGAAGAGGTCTTTGCTCCTGTTGCAAGAATTGAAGCTATAAGAATTTTCCTAGCTTATGCCTCTTGTATGAACTTCATTGTTTATCAAATGGATGTGAAGAGTGCTTTCCTCTATGGAACAATTGTTGAGGAGGTATATGTCATGCAACCTCCTGGTTTTGAAGATCCTGAGAATCCAGACAAGGTTTATAGAGTGAAGAAAGCTATGTATGGACTTCATCAGGCCCCAAGAGCATGGTATGGTACATTGTCCACCTACTTGGTGGAAAATGGTTTTAAAAGGGGCACCATAGATCAGACATTGTTTACAAAGAAGAAAGGTAAGGATGTCTTACTTGTTCAGGTCTATGTTGATGATATCATTTTTGGATCTACAAATCCAAAGATGAGTGAAGACTTTTCCAAGCTTATGACAGATAAATTCAAGATGAGTGCAATGGGTGAGATGAACTTCTTCTAGGATTACAAGTTCAGCAGAAAGAAGATGGTATCTTCATCTCCCAAGACAAATATGTAGCTGAAATCTTGAAGAAATTTGGTTTTTCTCCACATGAAAAGAGTGCTTCCACTCCTATGGATAGGGAACACCCTTGGGGAAAAATTGGAGCTGGAAAAGATGTGGATGTTAGGCACTATAGATCAATGATTGGCTCATTGATGTATCTTACAGCCTCAAGACCTGACATCATGTTTGCTGTGTGTGCTTGTGCACGCCATCAAGTGAATCCCAAAGAATGTCACCTTTTTGCTGTGAAAAGAATCTTTAGGTACCTAAGATGTTATCCAGATCTTGGCTTATGGTACCCAAAAGATTCTCCATTGGAGCTTATTGCATATTCGGACAGTGACTATGGTGGTGACAAGTTTGATAGAAAATCCACAACTGGTGGATGTCAATTTCTTGGGAGTAGATTGATATCTTGGCAATGCAAGAAACAAACAGTGGTGGCAAACTTTACAACTGAAGCATAATATGTGGCTGCAACTGCTTGTTGTGGACAAGTCTTATGGATTCAGAACCAGCTGTTGGATTATGGGTATAATTTCATGCATACCAAGATTTTTGTAGATAATAACAGTACTTTATGCATTATTAAAAATCCTGTACATCATTCTAAAACCAAACACATAGAAATTAGGCATCATTTTATAAGAGATTGCTTTGAGAAAGGTTTAATACAACCAGATAGGGTAGACACAGAAGATAATGTGGCTGATTTATTAACTAAACCTTTTGATACTGGAAGATTTCAATATTTGGTAACAAATATTGGAATGGTTAATCTCACTTAATATGTGTTTTGGAACTCTTTTTGTAAAAGTATGTACAGGATAATGCATTGTTATTGGTCTTTGTGATGATTTAGATTTTTCCACTTTATTTTTCTAACACTGACAAAGGTAAATTTAACGCTGACAAGTGTTATTTTGCCGTTGTTAGAGATATTATTGTCTAACGCTGACAAGAGTTCCTTCAACGCTGATAAGTGTTGTCGGGGCGCTGTCAGCAACAATGTTAGTTTTGTGGTTTTCAATCTAAATGTGTAGGTGGTGTTAGGTCTATGCCATTGGATACAGAGTTGCTTATGGATCTTTGAAGAGCTATTTGGACATGTTTTTGTTTATGGATGATGGTTGGAATATTTATATTCCTATCTTGACATAAATTTTTAATGTTCATATATATTTTGAGAAACTCATGTATCATAGTTTAAGGGGAGGTTTAAGGAACCTTTAGGACTCTTGGGTATTCTTATAATACTCTTATCACAATTCTAGATTGTGTCCACAGGTGAGTATGGGTTAGTTTTACTAAACCATGAGGCACTGTAGCATGCAAAGTTGACAAACTATGCATGCTGCCAAGACATTTTTGGCCTAGAATTGGTTGTGGTCTATTGGGAGACTTGGGAATATTTTTGTTATGTGTTTACCTGGGAGTTACAAAGGATTTTATGAAATAACTTTGTTGGTAAGTATTTTGGTTAGCAAGGGACACTTGAGGACATTTGTGTCTATCTTGCTTAAGTAAGTGTGCATAAGTGGACAGTGCTTGCCGCCCAGTAATTATTATCAACTTGCAAGATATTTCCCTTAGGATAAATTACTTTGTTAAGGTCTTTTTCTTTTTAAATATTTTTATTTTTAGACGCTGACAAGTTTTTCTCCAAACGCTGTTAAGACCAATCGTAACGCTGACAAGGCTTTAGGCAAACGCTGACAAGAAAATATAGCCGTTGGGCGTTGATGAGTTATTTTTGACCGTTGACACCTAGTGGGCCCTACCCAGTTGTTATTTTTGACTAATCTTTGGCCGTAATTTTTGGGGAGTTGTTACTTTTAATTAATGCATGAGATAAGTTATATTTGATTCAATATTTTCATCATTACTCTTTGAATATAACTGCCTCATTTTTGACCAATCATAATCATGCATCTCTCCTATAAATTTGGCTAACTTTTCATTCTGGGTATTCATATTTTCTTGTCTAACATCTTTCTCCTAGATTTTTCCCATATCACATAACCTAAACAGCTTTCAACATGGCACCAAAGTTCAACTCAAACAATCTGACATTGGAGTTCAAGAGCCAACATAATATGGTAGCTTACCTGGACGCTGATAATGATTTGTTCCCTTAGTATTCACAAATGGTGGCATTTTTAAATGCATCCTCCATAAGGTATGCACTTTCTCATGAACCACTAGTTCCTATCGCACACATTAGACAGTTTTGGAATAATGTAAGTTCAACAACAGCTAATGGAGTGACTACATTAACATCTACTGTTCATGGTAGAACATGGGTGGTCACTGAAGCTTTGGTTCGCCAAGCTTTGCGTCTTAATGACGCTGATGGTGTGACTACCCTTGCCATTGCAACAATAGAACAAGGTCTTAGGGAATTGGGTTATCCTATTCCTGCTGATAAAACTTTAAATAAATATCATAAGCAGGAATTTCCCTCAGATTGGAAATATTTGATACATGTCCTTCTTCAATGCTTAAGTCCAAAATGTACTAATTTTAATGAAATAAACAGGTCCATTGCAAGTGCTTTGGTTTGTATGTCACGTGGGCTTAGGTATAATTTTTCAAAAATGATTTTTGAAGGGATGTGTAAAAATAAGGGAAGTAAAATGACTTTGGCTTACCCAAGATTTTTGCAAATGGTGTTTGATTTACAAGAATATTGTCTTAGGGATCATGACCATTTTTATGAGATCCCTAAGCAAAAGAAAACCATTTTTGACAAAATGATCTCCACAAACAGACCTATACCTCTCACCCAAGCCATGCTTGAAGTATTTCATGCTGCCCAACCACAACCAGACCCTGAACCTCAACTTGAGCCTGTCCTTGCACCATTACCTTCACCTGAACACATGGACGTTGACCAAGCCAATGTCAACGCTGACACTCAATATGTTGGCGCTGACACAGCCAATCCCAACGCTGATGACATCCCTGAATAATCCCAAACACCCCTTAACCAACCAACACCCACACAATCTACCTCATCTTCCACCCAATTACAATCTAGGTTAAATAAACGCCAAAGGACTACTGGAGTGTTCTCCTCTAGTGGTCCTAGCCATGTAGTAGAGAGAACCACCTCCACAAGTGTGGCTGGTGACATGGATGAGGCTGGGGATATTGGCACAGGCTTAGATGCTGGTCAAGACAGTCCCAACATCATTAAGACCTCATCCATGCCCTACGATTCTATTTTGGGAGGTCAAATCCCCATTCTAGCTGAGGGCAGATTGGAACCTATGACATTGAATGAATTGACGGCTGCTGTCATTAGCTTACAAAAGCAAAATGTCAGCCTTGTACAAATTGTCAATAATCAGGGCCGTGAACTCCAAGCATTGAGGGAGCAGGTAACTGTTTTGGAGAATCCTAGTAGCAGGAGTAGGCTGGAGGAATCTTCCAAAGGGGAGGATGAAGAGGATGAGCTGATTCATACAGCCAGTGAGAAGAGTTCACAATTTAGTGAATCTTTAAATGTTGCTGAAGCACTCACCAACTTGAAGAAGCACCCTGTCATTGATACATCCAAGGTAACTCCTTTGAATTTGGATGGGTCATTTACAGCAGTGATGGAACATTTTACACAGGGCGCTGTCACAAGTAATCTTGGCGTTGACAAGAGTTTGGACGCTGACACATCCAGCGCTGACAAGAGTAAACGGGGCGCTGACACAGGTAACTTGAACGCTGACAAACCTGCAGGTGGTGTTGATGTATTCCAGTCATCAACAATCATCAAAGATGTGTCTACACATGTATCTTCATCTACTTTACCTATCATTGATCCAAAAGACAAAGGTAAAGGAATTATGGTTGAAGAAGATGTTCCAAAGAAAGATGCAGCACAAATTGCATTTGATAATCAGTTGGCTGCACAACTCTTGGAAGAAGATTTGAAGAGGAGTGGTAGATCACCATTTGTTGCCACTTCTGAGAGTGAGGAAGAGAGTGATGATGAAAGAGAAGGAGCTAGCTCAGATTCAAGTGTTCAAATCATTGAAGATCCAGAAAGACTTGAATATGGGGATGAGTTGGCAAAAGAAAGATTGAGTGATTTGAAGATGCAGGTTGATTTTGACCTTCCAGAAATCACCAGAATGTACCATGCTTGGGAAGATAAGGTATTTGACAACCCATGGATGAGCTTATCAGATCAAATTTGGGGGTTGGAAATTCTTCTCAGGGTACAGGATGATATAAAGGTGATTTTGAAGTATAATGCACAAGAGGTCAAGACTTGGCTTAGAAGAGATAGCAGGCAATTGTCTTACAAGTTGCTTAGATGCCATCAACCTGGATGGACATAAAAGAAGTAGCTGGCTTTATCTTTTGAGGAGCTAGAGTACAGGGCACATCCTATTTGGAGGCATGTGCAAGAAAATAATGTCTTACAGTTTCTTTCAGAAGAAAGGAAACAGGAGCTTGCTGAGGAAATGCAGATTGAAAAGGAGATGAGGATTGCTCAAAGACCAGTGAAGAAAGGAGATCCTCTCCAATTTCCCAAAGATATGGATGTGTATTATCCAAGTGAAACTGTCATAAGGAAGCATCTCAAGCTTTCTCCATTGGAAGCTTCAGATTTGGTTAATATAGTATCTCTAGATGCGAGAAATCCAATCATAAGTTTTGATGAAGATGAGTGTGGATTTTGGAAGATTGGCAGATTTGGGAAGGAGGTACACACTTTCACTTCAATTATTTCTATCTTTGCAAGCATAGACAAAGAAGACTTGGTGCATCTATGGTGATTGATAGAAGCCAAGTATAAGGCTGAAGCACCTACTTCAGCAAATGGAATAAGACTATGGCACACATTTTTGACTTTGTGTGGTCCAAGGGAAGCAGATCCTGCTGTATGGAAGTATCTTGAAGATGACCTCAGTGGTCTTCATTAGAGGCTTTATTCTACTTGTGGTGTGTTTCATTTGAGCTCTACAAAGTTTTCAGAGTATCTACTTGTGGATGCTGACTATTTCTTGTCCAAAGAAATACTGGAGAAGATGAAGGAAACACCCTTGGAGATTGATTACACTAGTGACGTGGCCAAAGACTTGATTAGATATGTTTATCACCAACATAAGAAGTTTTTGTAAGATTCCTCCTAAGCCTTAAGTATTTATTCAGAAACTTGATCATTGGAATAGATATCAAGTTTAGGGGAGGATTGTTGGGAATAAATTATGGGTCAGTTCACTAGACGCTGATAAGAAGAGTTCAAGCGCTGATAAGAAGAAGTTGGACGCTGACAGCCAAGCGTTGACATTTGAAGAAGTCAACGCTGACAGCCTTGAAGACAAGCACTGATGGAATATATCTTCATACGAATCTTTTTGTTTATTAGTTTCTATATTTGTATATGGTAAAGATAAGTTCGACATTGTATTTTTCATTATTATCTTTACCTAGAATAGTTGATTCGTAGCTTATTGTACAAGACTTCTTAATCTATAAAAGAAGATCTTTTAGGTTAATGTTAATCATCAGTTATAATAAGTCTTCACAAGTATTCGACTGTTAAACCTCTTTCATTGTAATCAAGTTCGATTATTCTAATACAAGTGAAAGTTTGTTTAACATCTTTGTGTTCTAGATTAAGTGTTAATTCCGCATAACACTTAGTTACTTTATTCATAAGCAAAGGTTTCTCTACGTGTATTACTTGATCTAATCTCGTATACACAAAGCTTAATCGATCTAAGTTCGGGATCAACAAACCAAACGCAATCAACTACGCAGCAAAACTTAGAAGCTAAAACAAGTAATCGATCCTAAATAAACCATAACAATACAGGCAGATTAAACATTCTAAGATTCAACATCACAAAGCTATAAAACAGAACTTCAGTTAACCGATCTAAAAACTCATTATTTAACAGCTATAAATCAGTAACTAAAAATAAACTCTCAATCATATACTTCTAAATTTATGAACATTCACAATAAAACTTCAGATAAACAGAAGCTAATACACTTTATCATCTTAAATTCTCAATTCATATAAACAGTTAAAACAATTTATTCTAATTAAATGTAAGATAATAGGAGATAGTACCTATTTGAAGATAGCCTTTGAGACGTAAGAATGCGCTGAGCACCCTATGAACCAAAACGAAAACCACCATTCACCACCTTACAATCCGAGACCACCATAGATCATCAAACGAACTCCTGTTACTTTTCACTCATCCAGTAGGGATAAGTGTAAAATCCAAATTTTACTTATGATATTAAAAATAAGCTATCAATTAGATTATCTTCAATATCTCGAATATTATACTCGAGAAACAGATTATAGATTAAATGTGTATAACAATTAAAGCAGTGAAAGAAATTTTAAGAGACACAAATTAAAATGAAACCAACTGATCATTCATTAATTTTCAGAACTTTTACAACACTTTTATAAAAGAAAATACAAATTTACCTAAATCTATTTCTACAGCATAACAATAAAGTAAAAGTAGGATGAAAAATACAAGATAATTTGGGGGTTTTTATAGCCTCCCCAATGGCTGTTGGTGAGCGAATATGTGGATCTTCAGAAGAATATTCTTCCTTAATCTTCAGCCATCAGATCAATTTATCTTTTCTCTTTCTTCTTTTGCCTTGATCGAACGGTTATCATCTCTCATAGCACACACGGATTGCCAACGTGGCATCCGTGTGTGCTACTTGTGCTTGTTTTAAGGCTCCTGATTGGCTGGATTGGAGATGTGAGGTGTTGCATCCACTAAGATTAGGCCACGTAGCTCTCTTGATCCACCTCTTCTCTTCCTTAAACCAAGGGGGTTTTAATCCCTTTGGTTTGAATTAATTAATTTCCTGAAAAGCCCCAAATATTAAAGGTATTATTCGGACTTAGGGTTTGGGTACAGTAAAGTTTTTTACAGGTTTTTGTGGGTGAAAAATATTGGGGAAGATGAACATAGGGAGTAACGGAGGAGTTTATTAAATATGTGTGAAAGTGGGTGAGGGATTAAACAAAACGAGTGGAAGTGTGTAAATGGGGTCGGTTGGATTTTATTTGTGATATAAAGTGAAAAGTGGAATGGACGTATAAATGATACGTATTGAAAAGCGTGTGAAAAACCCTAAGCCCATATCAATCTGTTTTCTTTCATTCGTCTCATATCACAAAATTGGGCTTTTAATCTTGAGCCCAAAAAGCTTTTTCCATCTGATTATATTAAGAATCCCATTTGGGCCTTCAAATGGACTTTTCCTTCATGTCATAAAATTAACTTGAACTTAAATGGGCCTTTGAGCCCATTTCCCAAATGTGGAACCCACTTGGACCATTTCCTTGATAATTTAATAAATCCACTCATGTCGAGCTCGATTTTGGCTTTCTCGATCTTTTCATCAATCTCGTGTCGATTTTTGTCGGTTTTCGCGAACTTGGTACCTACACACATTCAAACAAGAAACAAGCATTTCCAAGGCATATTTGATATAAATCATGCAATTAAGCTACTAATGATATGAGTAATTACACTCATATCAAATTCTCCCATGCTAAGCAATTGCCGTGTCCTCACGCAATGATAAAATAAAACTATGAACTACACCATTATTCAACTTATGACTTTTTATTTTGCAAAGACATAAAATAACTTTAAGGATCATAAAAACTCAAATAGATTCATCGTCCCCGACTTTTCACTTTTCCATGCCAAGTGCAAAAACAAGATCATTGTTATTATAAGTTGGTAGACTAACACGAACTCATGTGGGCCAATTAATCACTTAGACTCCCTTATTCCTAATTGTATCTCTTATATTTTATTGTTGTCTAGAATGATCACGAGGATACATTGTTGACTTATTTTGATAATTTCTTAGGCCGAAAATAAAGTGAACGATTTAATCAATAGTTAGCTAAAGGATAAAATCTTTTAAAACTGCTTCTCGGGACTTCATAAAGTTCATATCTTAGCATAACTTCTTTCGCGATTTGAGACCTTTCTCGGACCAATATTTGGCAATGACTTATACTTCCAACCTTGAGAGACGTTCACGAAATAATGGTCTTCTCTTCATAATATTTATTCACTTGAAGTTTTGAGAGATTCATACTTGGACCACGACTTCTTCATTTTTCTCCAATCTTTACTTGGGATTTTGATTTACAACGATCCGCCTCCTTTTTGGACTTGGCTTCATTTATCCTCATACCTTATTTTGGTCTTTTTGGATAGACTTCTCCATGACTTTTTGGGAGTATTTTGCTTTTCGTCGTGTGTCTCGATCCTTCATATTGATTTTTGATAAATGATTCTTCACATCACTTGAGATCTTTAGCAATAAAACATAGCCCTCATGTCTTGTTAGGACCTTTTTGGACTCGCCAATCTCGCATCCCGCTTCAATAAGTTATGCCTTGGCTATGAACTCTAATCCATACCGAGCAACTTCTAAACGATCTTGGGCTAGAAGCTAAGTAACTTTTTAAATCGTTCAACATTATTTATTGCAATTAAATTTATTAACAAGTGATGGGAGAATAGGCTCATAATTAACTCACATAAATTCCCAAAAGAATACCAAACTTATAATTGGCTCTATCATCTCTTGTTCTCCATATCGAAAAATTTCAAAAATGTGAAATCGATGGATACTTAGCCTATTAAATCAAAGTTTTGGGTTTTCAAGTCGTCTATAGGATCTTGCAACTTCTTATACTTTTTCAAGTTTTAGAATTTGCGTTTTAAAGTTCCCTTGATAAACGAATTTCTAGGATCAATTATAGGAGCTTGCGAAAAGTTCTTGTCCTTAACTCGTATGAATTAAGACTTTCGCGTTTTAAAGCTCCCTATATAATAGCCTAGCAAAACTTAATTCAAATACGTTAAGGAAAAGCTAAGGTTAAAAACAAGTCGAGTAAAAAACTATTCTTATTGAAAACCTACATTCGTGTCAAAAACACTTATTTTATTTATTAAAACTTAAAAATAACAAAAAAATTTAAAATTTTATTGAAAATTGAGAAAAACAATACGTTTGGACACGACAAAAGCAATTGCAAGCGATTATATCGATTGACTCCCCCATGCTAAAACCAAACATTGTCCTCAATGTTTCTTAGCTCAAGAGTAACACCCCCTTGCTAAAACACGAAGAGTCTAATGCAAACTCCTAGCATGGAAAGAGTACGCAAATCTATAAGCCGTTTATTAATTATGCCTCAAGATAAAACGTTAGTCGATAAAAATCAAGGGATAAAGAGTGTGCCCCTTTTTGGCATTTAAAGAATGGAAGATCAAGTGGATCGGCAAAAACTGAACACGAGAGTCTTCAAAAATTAGGGTCATACCTAAGATCACAAGACAACAAAACACGAGCACGAGCTTGAAAGATCAAGCCTTATTAGGTGTTAGAAAATAGAAAGAAGATAGAATGTATGGGACTCCCCCACAAGGCACCTCGTTTTTGTTAACCGAGTCATGAGCTCGACTCGATCCCCACATTCATTGGTCCTTAGGGAAAGTTTGAAGATCCGGGACAACCTCCGTAGGTATGTACCCTCCAAAGTAATGTTTCACACGATGACCATTAACCTTAAAGTTAGGCCCGTCTTTTTGAGCTAGCTCAACGGTGCCATAAGGAAAAACTTGTGCAATGGTGAATGGTCCGGACCAACGGGATTTAAGCTTGCCCGAGAAAATCTTAAGTCTAGAGTTGAATAAGAGGACTTGATCACCAACATTGAAAATGCGGTTTTTGATCTTTGAGTCATGAATCCTCTTAGTATTCTCTTTGTAGATCAAAGAATTTTCATAAGCTTGATCCCTTAATTCACTTAGTTCATTCAATTGAACCTTGCGATGATCACCCGCGGTCCCCAAATCAAAGTTACAATGCTTAAGAGCCCAATACGCCTTATGTTCGAGTTCAATTGGCAAGTGGCATGCTTTTCCGTAGACCAAACTAAATGGTGTACAACCAATTGGCGTCTTGTGAGCCGTACGGAAAGCCCACAATGCATCGTCCAATTTATCCGACCATGAAGTGCGATTCTCTCCAATAGAACGGTCCAAAATCCTTTTAAGAGCTCGGTTTGAAACCTCCACTTGACCACTCGTTTGAGGGTGATAAGCCGTAGAAAGTCGATGAGTGACACCATATTTCTTTAGAACTTTTGCAAATTGTTCATTTCAAAAATGGGTCCCACGATCACTTATAAAAGCGCGGAGTTCCAAACCTAGCAAAGAGTTGTTTCAAAAATTTCACCACAACTCGATCATCATTCGTGGGCAAAGCCTTAGCTTCGACCCATTTAGACAAATAGTCCACGGCTACGAGAATGTATTTGTTTCCTTTTGATGATGGAAACGGCCCCATAAAATCGATCCCCCACATGTCAAAGATTTCACAAACTTGGATAATGTTTTGAGGTATTTCATCCCTTTGTGAGTTCTTTCCTTGACGTTGATAAGCATCACAAGTCTTGATCAAGTCTTGGGCATCACAATATATGGAAGGCCAAAAGAAACCGGCATCAAAGACTTTCTTCGCGGTGGCGTTAGCACCATGATGTCCCCCGGTAGGTCCCTCATGACAAGATTTAAGGATATCTTGAGCTTCTTTTCCAAACACGCACCTACGAATCACTTGATCCGCGCACACACGAAACAAATAGGGGTCGTCCCAAAAGTAGTAGGAGATATCCTTGAAAAACTTTCGTTTTTGTTGGGACGACATACCCTTGATCACAAACTTCCCCGCATGGTAATTTGCGATGTCCGCAAACCATGGGGTACTATCATCACCACGAAAAGCAATCATACCAAGCGTCTCGAGAGGAAATGTTTCATTGATTTCCTTTTTCTCTCGATCGCTTTGGTGAGGATTCTCAAGTCGAGATAAATGATCGGCCGCGAGATTCTCGGCTCCTTTTTTGTCTAGAATTTGAACATTAAATTCTTGAAGGAGGAGAATCCACCGGAGCAACCTCGGCTTAGCATCTTGTTTATTAAAAAGGTATTTGATAGCCGAGTGGTCCGTATACAATATTGTTTGGGACAAGACGAGATATGGTCTAAACTTTTCAAAAGCATACACAACGGCAAGAAACTCCTTTTCCGTTGTAGTATACTTTGTTTGAGCATCCGTCATAGTCTTACTTGCATAACGTATATGCAAGAAGTGTTTTAGCTTACGTTGCCCCAAAACCGCACCTACCGCATAATCACTAGCATCACACATAATTTCAAAAGGTAGATCCCAATCCGGGGCAACTAATATTGGAGATTCGGTTAACTTCTTTTTAAGCATCTCAAAGGCTTGAATACACTCATCCGAAAAGATGAAAGGAGTTTCTTTTTCCAAAAGATGGGTCATAGGCCGAGCTATCTTAGAGAAGTCTTGTATAAAATGACGAGAGAAGCCGGCATGACCGAGAAAACTCCTTACTCCTTTAACGGTGGTGGGGGGAGGCAATTTGGCAATCACATCGATTTTAGCCCTATCAACCTCAATACTTGCCTTAGAGATCTTATGTCCTAACACAATTCCCTCTTTGCACATGAAGTGACATTTCTCATAATTAAGCACAAGATTCGTTTCCTCACAACGTTGCAACATTCTTTCAAGGTTAGAGAGACATGAAGTGAAAGAATCCCCAAAAACCGAAAAGTCATCCATGAAGACTTCCATGGTTTTCTCGATCATATCATGGAAAATGGCCGTCATGCACCTTTGGAACGTCCCCGGAGCATTGCATAGTCCAAAAGGCATGCGACGATAGGCAAATGTTCCATAAGGACAAGTGAATGTGGTCTTTTCTTGATCACGAGGGTCAATGGGGATTTGGAAATAGCCGGAAAATCCATCCAAAAAGCAATAGAATTCATTCCTCGCTAGTCTCTCTAACATTTGATCCATAAAAGGTAATGGAAAATGATCCTTCCTAGTGGCATCATTAAGCTTCCTATAATCAATACAAACACGCCAACCGGTCACAAGTCTAGTAGGAATCAATTCATTATCCTCATTAGTAACAACCGTCATTCCTCCTTTCTTTGGAACACAATGCACGGGGCTAACCCATGGACTATCCGAGATAGGGTAGATCATTCCGGCGTCTAGAAGTTTAGTGACTTCCTTTTTGATCACCTCATGAATCTTTGGATTGACCCTTCTTTGATGTTGGATAGCGGGTTTATAATCATCCTCCATTAGAATTTTATGAGTACAAAATTTGGGATCTATACCCTTAATATCGGAGATTTTCCATGCAATGGCCCGTTTATGTTTCTTAAGCACTTTAATAAGCTCATCCTTTTCATTTTCCTTTAATTCCTTAGCAATAATCACCGGTAACTTATCCGTTCCTTCAAGAAAAGCATACTCCAAATGAGTGGGTAATTCCTTAAGTTCTAATTCGGGTGCTTCCTCAATAGATGTTTTCACTTTAGTTTCATTAACACTCACAACTTTTAGTTCCATAGGTGGTGATTCAAAAGGATCCATATTCAACAATTTTTCAATCAACTCAATATCTCCCTCGGGATCAAAATTCTCACTATCAAACTCACTACGATCAAACGGTGTGCTAAGGTAATCATCAATTTCCTTCTCGATTTTTGAATAACCATTATTCTCAAGCTCTTCAAGAACGAAGTCACCTCCCTCAAATGGAGTGAGTGGAGGCTTAGCCGAAGAGATAATAGGATTCGATGAAGTGGGATTGCCACTTTTAGAAGTATCCGAAAAACCAAGCATATCTTGCGAAGCCTCTTCGCTAGCAAGATCAATCACATCGACTTGATTGATTGATTCCTCGTCGTCTTCGGAAGAAAACTTCGAGATGTTACCAACATTAAGAGTGATACTTTCATCATCAAAACGTAAAGTCAACTTTCCCTCTCTCATGTCAACTAAAGAACTAGCCGTATTTAAAAACGGTCGTCCCAAAATAAGAGGCATTCGAGAATTTTCCGGATAATCACAAATGACAAAATCCGCCAGAAAAATGAGCTTTCCTACTTTGACTAATACGTCCTCGGCTATACCTTTTAGAAAGGCGACCGATCGATCTGCTAGCTCGATAGTCATCTTAGTAGGTGAAAGCTCGGGAAGTGATAACCTTTTCCATACGGAAACAGGCATCAAGTTAATGCTAGCGCCTAGATCGGCTAATGCTAAGCATTCTCCCATATTAGGGAAATCACATGGTATCAAAAATTGACCGGGGTCTCCAAGCTTTTTGGGAAACTTTTTAGAGAGAACCGCGGAACAACTTTCATTTAAAGAGGTAGATACTTCAACTAACTTCTCCTTATCATTCATCAACCTTTTAATTGTAGAAGCAAATTTAGGCATGCTAAGCAATGCATCCGCGAAACTAAGATTAATATACATTTTCTTAAACACATCTAGAAACGTAGAAACTTGAGCATTGGTCTTTTCGCGGAGCTTTTCTTTGGTAAGTCTCGAAGGGTAGGGTAGTGTGGGTTTAGTCTTCGGAAGCTCGGGTTCCGAAATAGGCAATGGGTCTACCTTTGGTGGAATAGGAATTTCCTTTTCTTTAACCACCTCGGGTTCTTGCTCCACTTCCCTCACCGGAGAGGTACTCACATGTGGAAGCAAAGGTCCGTCTAAAGCTTTCCCACTACGTGTGGTTATAGCTTTCATCTCACCCTTCGGGTTTGGGATGGTATTACTAGGTAAGCAACCCGAAGACGAGGAAGGTTTGGTCATAAACGATTCAAACATCGAAAGCAATTTATTTTGACCTTGTTCTAAACTTTGTTGCATACGATTTTGACCTTGCTCTAATCTTTGCTCAAAACGGTTTTGGTTTTGTTCAAGTCTTTGTTGATTAAGCTCAATCATATTGTTTTACCCTTTAATCATATTTTGAAACTCATTTTTCAAAGTTTCCATTTGTCCTTGAATGTAATTTTGAAAAGCTTTTAAACTTTCCTCGTTAATGTAGCTTGACAAATCATTTTGATTATTGCTTTGAAAACCTTGATTGTTTCGATTAGCATTAAAACCATTTCCTTGATTAAAATTCCCTTGGTTACCACGGTTAAAATTATTCCCATTATTACCATTGTTGTACCTATTTTGAACCGGTGGAAAACCCGGTGGAGCAACATAATTTTAACGAGGAACTTGACCGTTGGAGCCATAAGTTCCCGTCGCGGCAAAAGCATTAGCTTGATCAAAACCCGTGTTTAAACAAGCATAATTAGGATGTGCTCCACCACATGATACACAAAAACTCTCAACCATATTAATGGATCCATGAGGATTCTTCCTAAGCTCATTCAAAATCGTGTCAATCTTAGAGTCCAATCTAGCAATCTCGACATTAGATGAATTCACATTGGAAACAACCGGTGTGTTTCGTGAATATTGTGCTCTAAACTTATCCTCAATTATTCTCCACGCGTCTCTCGGAGTTTTTCTTAAAAGATTACCACCCGCGGCGTCATTTAAAGAATCTTGTTCAATCATATTAAGCCCATTATAAAAAGTATTTATTTGATGCAATTCCGAGAAACCGTGGTGTGGACATTGTCTCAACAAATCCTTAAATCTTTCCCAAGCAACCCCAAACGATTCATGCACTTTTTGTTCAAACCTAGTGATCTCGTTTTTAAAGTGTGTTGTCTTAGATGGTGGAAAGAAATAATTCATAAACTTTGACACTAAATCATCCCAAGTTAAAATCGAACCCGGTGGTTCTTTTTCATACCAAAGCTTAGCATTACCCTCGAGCGAGTACGGAAAAAGCATGAGCTTAATCACGTCATTCGGCACATCTCTAAACTTGAGAGTCGAGGTAATTCTATTAAAATTCCGAATGTGAGAATGCGGACTATCGATCTCATTGCCACGAAATGGGTCGGCACGAATGAGCGATACAAGATCCGTCTTAATCTCAAAATGATCCGCCAAAATAGCCGGCACAACGATTGCTTCCCCATACCCTTCGGTGGGTGCACGGAGCAATTCCTCCATTGTTCGATTATCGGCCATCTCTACAACAATATGTGGAATCTCGGGTTCCACTATTCGTTGTTGACGATTTTTATTTCTACGAGGAATATTTTTAAGCCTATTAAAATCAATCACAAGACGAGAAGAACGTAATTGCATACACTAAAAAGACGAGAATTTAGAGGATTGAAGAAAAGAAATTAGACAAGAAGAAGATTATTTTTGGTATTTTTATTTGGTATTGCTCAATAAAAAATGATCGATAAAAAACAAGGAATAAGGATAACTACTATGGAAGTAAATTACCCTCGGTCGACTTTGAAACGATAGGTGAAAACCTAAACGTCTCGAGGTTCAATAAGTAAACAACAAAAAAAATAAGATTTATTACTACTTGAGTCGGAAAACCAATAATAGGTTGTCCCTCTCAATATACGCACAAGCAAGCGGGGAAACGAGGTGGCACAAAGCACTTAAAAACCTTTTTCCTTAGACGGCCTTTTATAGCACGTCGCCTTATACCCACCTTATAGTTTGTATAAATCGAGTTCAAACTTCTTATTAGTATTTATCTATTTTGCCTTTATTTTTGTTTTGGGTTCGAATACAATAGCTAGGTGATGAAATCCCAACTAAGGCTTATTTGAAAAGTATTTAAAATTATTGTGCTACGTAATACAATATATTATTCACAAAAAACGAGAAAAATGATACATACTATATAATAGAAAAATAACAAAACTTTCCGAGGACGAAAAGGGTCTTCAAATCCACGATCAACAAATCTCCACAAAGACGAATCGTACACAAGATCCCCGGCTGCGGCGCCAAAATTTTTGATGTGTCGTGGATAGTATAGTGATAATTAGATATACGTTATAGGGTAAATTAGAAAATTACCTTTAATAAAAAGTAATAGACTAATAATACCAATGACGAATTCAATTAAACACGTGAGTGAGTCGAGTTCGTTGTACACGAAGATCTTATGAATTTGAGACGTTTTGCTTTGATTTGGACAATCGATTTGAATTGGTTTTCGGTTTTTAAACTACAATTAAATTCTACCAATTTTAAGCTATTTAAAATAAACCTAAAGTGCATGAATCGTAAACCCGCCTATTTAAAAATTCTACAAACAATTACTTAAAATAAACACACTAATTAAAAATTTAAACTAATTAAAACTCTATAAAATATTAATTCTACTTAATAAAATAACTTTCAAACTAATTTACTTTATTATTAAAAATTACTTTAGACAAATTATTTAAAAACTATATTTAATTAAATCTAAAGTTATAAAAATTAAACTAATTAAAGTTTAAACTAATTAAACTTTTAAACTAAAAACATTTTTATTTTTATTTTATTTATTTATTTTAAACTACTTATTTATAAAGAAATTACTTTACTTAAAATTTTAATCAAAAGTTAAATTAAAACGTGACAAAGTAAATCAAACTAAAACAAAAGCTACCAAATAATTAACTCTATATAAATGATATAACAGATACTAAAATCAAATGAGCCTATAGCTCAGATGGCTATCACGTTGGAACCCTACCCTTGAGGTCAAGGGTTCGAAACCTCCCATAGACATAATTTTTGGAATGAATTCTCTTTTTGACAGATTGCTAAAAATTAAGTCTTAGGAAAGACTATGATAAGCTTATTATGAAAAGCTGTTAGGAAAACAGCTTGTGAGCTTAATCAGAACAGTAACTCTGATAAGCCAAGAACAAACATAACAAATCAAACATCTAAGTAAAGTTATGATAAGCAGTAACAATCAAACCAAATCGCACAATTCGCAGGCAATAAAATTGTTCAAGCTAGCTTAGAAACTATCTTCTAAGTTTAACAGCAGTCATGCATCTAAAGCCAAAATATAACATCAGATTAATAAAACTGATTAATTCAATCAGTAAACACTTTTTAAGTTTGCATCAGCAAGCACAATTTTTCATTCACATGAAAAGAGGGCTACTACTCCTATGGATAGAGAACACCCTTGGGGAAAAGTTGGAGATGGAAAAGATGTGGATGTCAGGCACTATAGATCAATGATTGGTTCATTGATGTATCTCACAGCCTCAAGACCTGACATTATGTTTGTTGTGTGTGCATGTGCACGCTATCAAGTGACTCCCAAAGAGTGTCACCTTTATGCTGTTTAGAGAATCTTTAGGTACCTCAGATATTATCCAGATCTTGGATTACGGTATCCAAAGGATTCACCATTGGAGCTTATTGCATATTCAGACAGTGACTATGGTGGTGATAAATTTGATAGAAAATCCACAACTGGTGGATGTCAGTTTCTTGGGAGTAGGTTGATATCTTGGCAATGCAAGAAACAAATAGTGGTGGCCAATTCTACAACTGAAGCACAGTATGTAGCTGCAGCTGCTTGTTGTGGACAAGTCTTATGGATTCAGAACCAGCTGTTGGATTATGGGTATAATTTCATGCGTACCAAGATTTTTGTAGACAATAAAAGTACTTTATGCATTATTAAAAATCCTGTACATCATTCTAAAACAAAACACATAGAAATTAGACATCATTTTATAAGAGATTGTTTTGAAAAGGGTTTAATACAACCAGATAGGGTTGACACAGAAGAAAATGTGTCTGATTTATTAACTAAACCTTTTGATGCTGGAAGGTTTCAATACTTGGTAACAAGTATTGGAATGATCAATCTCACATAATATGTGTTTTGGGGTCTTAATGTAAAAGTATGTACAAGATAATGCATTGTTATTGTTCTTTTTGAGAAGTTAGATTTTCCACTATATTTGTCTAACGCTAACAAAGGTTACCTTAACGCTGACAAGTGTTATCGTGACGTTGTCAGCAACAATGTTAGTTTTGTGGTTTTTGATCTAAGTGTGCAGGTGGTGTTAGCATTGTACCATTGGATACAGCGTTGCTTATGGATCCTTGGAGAATCATTTGAGCATGTTTTCATTTATGGATGATGGTTGGAATATTTATATTCCTATCTTGACATAAATTTTTATATTCATGCATATTATTGAGCAACATATGTATCACAGTTTATGGGGAGGTTTTAGGAACCTTTAGGACTTTTGGGTATTCTTATAATACTCTTATCACAATTCTAGATTGTGTCCACAAGTGAGTATGAGTTAGTGTACTAATTCATGAGGCACTTTAGCATGCAAAGTTGATATACTATGCATGCTGCCAAGACATTTTTGGCCTAGAATTGGATGTGGTCTGTTGGGAGACTTGGGAATGATTTATAATAGGTTTTACCTGGGAGTTACAAGGAATTTTATGAGATAACTTAATTGTTAAGAATTTTGGTTAGCAAGGGACACTAGAGGACCGTTATGTCTATCTTGCATAAGTAAGTGTGCATAACTGGACAGTGCTTGCCGCCCTATAATAATTATCAATTTATAGGTTATTTTCACTAGGATAAATTACTTTGTTAAGGTCCTTTTTCATTTTTATTACTTTTATTTTTGGACGCTGACAAGTATTTTTCCAAGCGTTGTTATGACCAATTTAAACGCTGACATGTGATGTGTCGTGGATAGTATAGTGATAATTAGATATACGTTATAGGGTAAATTAGAAAATTACCTTTAGGAAAAAGTAATAGACTAATAATACCAATGACGAATTCAATTAAACACGTGAGTGAGTCGAGTTCTTTGTACACGAAGATCTTATGAATTTGAGACGTTTTGCTTTGATTTGGACAATCGATTTGAATTGGTTTTCGGTTTTTAAACTACAATTAAATTCTACCAATTTTAAGCTATTTAAAATAAACCTAAAGTGCATGAATCGTAACCCGCCTATTTAAAAATTCTACAAACAATTACTTAAAATAAACACACTAATTAAAAATTTAAACTAATTAAAACTCTATAAAATATTAATTCTACTTAATGAAATAACTTTCAAACTAATTTACTTTATTATTAAAAATTACTTTAGACAAATTATTTAAAAACTATATGTAATTAAATCTAAAGTTATAAAAATTAAACTAATTAAAATTTAAACTAATTAAACTTTTAAACTAAAAACATTTTTATTTTTTTTTATTTATTTATTTTAAACTACTTATTTATAAAGAAATTACTTTACTTAAAATTTTAATCAAAAGTTAAATTAAAATGTGACAAAGTAATTCAAACTAAAACAAAATCTGCCAAATAATTAACTCTATATAAATGATATAACAGATACTATAATCAAATGAGCCTATAGCTCAGATGGCTATCACGTTGGACCCCTACCCTTGAGGTCAAGGGTTCGAAACCTCCCATAGACATAATTTTTGGAATGAATTCTCTTTTTGACAGATTGCTAAAAATTAAGTCTTAGGAAAGACTATGATAAGCTTATTATGAAAAGCTGTTAGGAAAACAGCTTGTGAGCTTAATTAGAACAGTAACTCTGATAAGCCAAGAACAAACATAACAAATCAAACATCTAAGTAAAGTTATGATAAGCAGTAACAATCAAACCAAATCGCACTATTCGCAGGCAATAAAATTGTTCAAGCTAGCTTAGAAACTATCTTCTAAGTTTAACAGCAGTCATGCATCTAAAGCCAAAATATAACATCAGATTAATAAAACTGATTAATTCAATCAGTAAACACTTTTTAAGTTTGCATCAGCAAGCACAACTTTTCATTCTTCGACAAATATAAACAGATCCAGCAGCAAACAACTAAGAAACAAGAAAATTCAGACCCTCAAACAGAAACTTACTATTTCAAACCTATGTAAAACACAATAAACTTATACCCTAAACTATTAATCTGATAAATGCCGGACTACCAACTGATAAACTGAATAAACCAAACGCAATCAACTACGCAGCAAAACTTAGAAACTAAAACAAGTAATCGATCCTAAATAAACCATAACAATACAGGCAGATTAAACATTCTAAGATTCAACATCACAAAGCTATAAAACACAACTTCAGTTAACCGATCTAAAAACTCATTATTTAACAGCTATAAATCAGTAACTAAAAATAAACTCTCAATCATATACTTCTAAATTTATGAACATTCAAAATAAAACTTCAGATAAACAGAAGCTAATACACTTTATCATCTTAAATTCTCAATTCATATAAACAGTTAAAACAATTTATTCTAATTAAATGTAAGATAAAAGGAGATAGTACCTATTTGAAGATAGCCTTTGAGACGTAGGAATGCGCTGAGCACCCTATGAACCAAAACGAAAACCACCATTCACCACCTTACAATCCGAGACCACCATAGATCATCAAACGAACTCCTGTTACTTTTCACTCATCCAGTAGGGATAAGTGTAAAATCCAAATTTTACTTATAATATTAAAAATAAGCTATCAATTAGCTTATCTTCAATATCTCGAATATTATACTCGAGAAACAGATTATAGATTAAATGTGTATAACAATTAAAGCAGTGAAAGAAATTTAAAGAGACACAAATTAAAATGAAACCAACTGATCATTCATTAATTTTCAGAACTTTACAATACTTTTATAAAAGAAAATACAAATTTACCTAAATCTATTTCTACATCATAACAATAAAGTAAAAGTAGGATGAAAAATACAAGATAATTTGGGGGTTTTTATAGCCTCCCCAATGGCTGTTGGTGAGCGAATATGCGGATCTTTAGAAGAATATTCTTCCTTAATCTTCAGCCATCAGATCAATTTATCTTTTCTCTTTCTTCTTTTGCCTTGATCGAACGGTTATCATCTCTCATAGCACACACGGATTGCCAACGTGGCATCCGTGTGTGCTACTTGTGCTTCTTTTGAGGCTCCTGATTGGCTGGATTGGAGATGTGAGGTGTTGCATCCACTAAGATTAGGCCACGTAGCTCTCTTGATCCACCTCTTCTCTTCCTTAAACCAAGGGGGTTTTAATCCCTTTGGTTTGAATTAATTAATTTCCTGAAAAGCCCCAAATATTAAAGGTATTATTCGGACTTAGGGTTTGGGTACAGTAAAGTTTTTTACAGGTTTTTGTAGGTGAAAAATATTGGGGAAGATGAACATAGGGAGTAACTGAGGAGTTTATTAAATATGTGTGAAAGTGGGTGAGGGATTAAACAAAACGAGTGGAAGTGTGTAAATGGGGTCGGTTGGATTTTATTTGTGATATAAAGTGAAAAGTGGAATGGACGTATAAATGATACGTATTGAAAAGCGTGTGAAAAACCCTAAGCCCATATCAATCTGTTTTCTTTCATTCGTCTCATATCACAAAATTGGGCTTTTAATCTTGAGCCCAAAAAGCTTTTTCCATCCGATTATATTAAGAATCCCATTTGGGCCTTCAAATGGACTTTTCCTTCATGTCATAAAATTAACTTGAACTTAAATGGGCCTTTGAGCCCATTTCCCAAATGTGGAACCCACTTGGACCATTTCCTTGATAATTTAATAAATCCACTCATGTCGAGCTCGATTTTGGCTTTCTCGATCTTTTCATCAATCTCGTGTCGATTTTTGTCGATTTTCGCGAACTTGGTACCTACACACATTCAAACAAGAAACAAGCATTTCCAAGGCATATTTGATATAAATCATGCAATACTTCATTGTTTTAAGCTACTAATGATATGAGTAATTACACTCATATCAACATGGCTTTGGCAAACGTTGACAAGAATATAGTCGTTGGGCGTTGATGGGTTATTTTTGACCGTTGACACTCATTGGGACCTACCCAGTTGTTATTTTTGACAAATTTTGGGGCTGTAATTTTGGGAGCAGATAACTTTTCATTAATGCATGAGATAACTTATTTTCTTTTCAATATTTTCATCATTATATTTTGAAAATAGTTGCCTTATTTTTGACCAATCACATGTGCCTATCTCTCCTATATATTTGGCTCCTATTTTTTTTAAATAGGGTACCTCATATTCTTGTCTAACAAGTTTTCTCCTATAATTCATCTTTTTCAATAATTCACAAACAGCTTTCTTCAATAATGGCACCAAAGTTTAAACCAAGTGACTTGGTATTGGGATTCAGGAGTCAACACAACATGATTGCTTATTTGGACGCTGATGACACTCTGTTTCCAAAATACACCAAGATGGTGGCGTATTTGAATGCATCTCCTATTAGGTATCCTCTTTCTCATGCTCCTCTCATCTCTGTCACTCATATTAAGCAGTTTTGGAACACTATCAGTTCCTCAACAATTAATAATGTGACTACATTATCAGCTATTGTTCATGGGCGTACATGGGTGGTTACTGAAGCCTTGGTTCGCCAGGCTTTGCATCTTGATGATGCAGATGGTATAACCACCCTTCCCATAAATGAAATAGAACAAGGACTTCGGGCTTTGGGTTATCCTTTCCCTGATGAGGGCACTTTAAACAAATATCATAAACAAGAGTTTCCCCCGGCCTGGAAGTACCTCATACATGTCATCCTACAATCTTTGAGTCCCAAGTGTACTTCACACTATGAAATTAATAGATCAATTGCTAGTGCAATTGTGTGCATTGCAAATGGGCAAAAGTTTAATTCTTCAAAACTGATTTTTGATGGCATGTGTAAAAACAAAGGGAGTAAGATGACTTTGGCTTATCCCAGATTTTTGCAAATGGTTTTTGATGTGCAAAACTACTACACAAGGGATCATGATGATTTTTATGAGATCCCTGTGCAAAAGAAAGCTATTTTTACCAAGATGAACTCACCCCCTCACCGTGAATTACCCCTCACCCAAGCTATGCTTGCTGTTATTACAGCAGCACAACCCCAACCAGACCCACAACTACAACTTGACCCAATACCAGAACCTTTGCCTTCACCTCAACACACGGAAATTGACCAAGAACCCTTCGACGCTGACACATTAAATGTTGGCGTTGACACAAGTAATCCAAACGTTGATACCTTTCCTTCACAGTCCCAAACACCCCTTAACCTTCCAACATCCCCCTAATCTACATCATCTTCTACCTCACCTCAATATAAGTTGGAAAAACGCCAAAGGACTACTGGAGTGTTCTCCTCTAGTGGTCCTAGACATGTAGCAGAGAGAACCACCACCACAAGTGTGGTTGGTGCTATGGATGAGGCTGAGACTATTGGTTTTGGCTTAGATGCAGGCCAAGACAGTCCTAACATCTTTAAGACCTCATCCATGCCCCATGACTCTAACTTGGGAGGTCCAATACCCATTTTAGAGGAGTGCAGATTAGAACCATACCCATTGATGGAATTGACGGCTGTCTGCATTAGCTTGCAAAAAGCAAAATGCAGACTTGGTACAAATTGTCAGTACACAAGGCCTTTAACTCAAGCAATTGAGGGAGAGGATTGTCATTTTGGAGAATTCTAGCACTAGGCGTGGGATGGAGGAATCTTCCAAAGAGGAGGATGAGCAGATTAATGTGAGTGATAAAGGCTCACATGATGGAGAATCTTTAGGTGTTGCTGAAGCCCTCACTGTATTGAAGAAGCAACCAGGGTTTGATAGATCTCTGGTTACTCCTACAAATTTAAACTTGTCTTTTACATCTATGTTGGAGCAATTTACAAGAGACGCTGAGACAAGTAAGTTGGGCGTTGACAAGCAAAATTTAAACGCTGACACACCAAGCGCTGACAAGAGTAATTTGGGTGCTGACACAAGGAATTTGAGCGTTGACAGACATGCATATATGGTTGATGTATTCCAGTCATCAGCTATCATCAAAGAAGTGTCGTCACAGGTATTACCATCATCCTTACCCATCATTGATCCATTAGATAAGGGTAAAGGAATCATGGTACAAGTAGAAGTTCCAAAGGATGCAACACAAGTAGAGTTTGATTCAAGGTTGGCTGCACAACTCATGGAACAAGAAAGTAAGAAGGTTGGTGAATCACCATTTGTTGTCACTTCAGAGGAACAAGAAGGAAGTGATGAAGAAAGTTCATATTCAAGTGTGATGATATTTGAACAACCAGAAAGACTTGAATATGGTGATGACTTGGCAAGGGAGAAGCTTAGAGAGTTGAAATTGCAAGTAGATTTTGATATGCCAGAAGTAGTTCAGATGTACCATGCTTGGGAGAATAGGATTATGGAGAATCCAGATTTGACAATTTTAGACCAGATTTGGGGGTTGGAGATTCTTCTAAGAGTTCAAAGTGACTGCAAGGTAATTCTGAAATACAAGGCTAGCAATGTTTTCTCACTGCTGAAAAGGGATAGAAGAGAGCTCTACTACATGTTACTCATATGTCATGGAACTGGATGGACCTTCAAGAAATTGCAGGGATTATCTTTTCAAGAGTTGGAGTACAAGGCTTATCCCATTTGGGAAAAAGTGCAGGAAATGAACACTCTAAGACTTATTTCAGATGAAAGGAAAGAAGAACTTGCAGAAGAGATGGATATTCAGAAGGAAATGATTGTTCCAAGGCCTTTGAAGAACGGAGTTCCATTTGAGCTTCCTAAAGATTTAAATAAAATGGTTCCCAGTGAAGCTGTTCCTAGAAGGAGCATCATGCTCTCACCCATGGAAGCTTCAGATATGGTACAAGTGTTACCTCTTGATGCCAGAAACCTTATCATAAGCTATGAAGAAGATGCAAGTAGGTTTTGGAAGATTGGCAGGTATGGGAAAGAGGTACACACATTTACTACTCTTGTGTCTCTCTTTGCAAGTTTGGATAGAGAAGACTTGGTAGACCTTTGTAGGTTGTTGGAGGCCAAGTATGAGACTGAAGCTCCTACTTCAGTCAATGGAATAAAACTTTGGTCAACATTCAAGAGAATGTGTGGACCAAAAGAAGAAGATCCTACTATTTGGAAGGATCTTGAGGATGATATCAGTGGTCTTTAATGGCGTTTGTATTCAGCTGTTGGTGTGTACTACTTGAGCTCTACAAAGTTTGCTGAGTATCTTCTTCTAGATGGTCAGTAAACCATGTCCAAAGAAGTTTTGGAAAAGATGAAGACAATACAGCTTGAGATTGACTATTCATGTAAAACCCGTATTTAAATATTTAAAATATTAAATACGCAGTTTTAATTATATATAACTATATGCATTTATTCAGGAAAATAATTATTACGAACGTATATACGTTAAGTACGCAAAATTAATACGTTCCAGAAAGACTAAAGACACGCGAAAATTGATCACGAAAGTAGATAATAATTTAAATCTTTAAAAAAAAGAAAGAAGAAAAGTGGAAAAGGGCTTTTGGCCAGTTTGTGTAAAAAAAAGAATTGGGCTTTGGCCCGTTTGGTTCTAGAGAAAGAAAAGAAACGTGGGTTTCCCCTTTACACATACAACGAACGAAAAAAACAAACTAGGGTTTCTACCTTGGGTGGCCGCCGGCTGTGAACCAACACCAAGAGGTTTTAGGTTTAGTCCCATCTTTGATTCGTGTATAATGGTCATTTCTTCATCAATATTACAACGGTAATTGGTCCTTTACTCTAATTTAACTTTCATATCGTGTTTTGTTTTTTAAGACCTTTAGCAAACAGAGATCTTAATGAAATTATCACAAGGGGGTCGGTTGTTTTGTTATTCACGAAGACCGAGACTAGCAGGTCTCGGTATGTGGTGTTTTTGGCCAGCCGTGACAACACAAGGGTGTTGGTGCATTGTTTTTGCCAGCCACAACCCATAACAACCCCAAACATGGGTGACGGGCTATAGGGGGTGTTTATTTTTATGATACATTGGGTGAGTAACACTAGCAGGGGTGTTTGGGTTTGTAAAATGTAGGTACAGACTATAAGGGAGTGTTTGGGACTTCGAACAGTGGGACAAAAACAATAGCAGTGGGAACTACTGCATTAGTGGGAACCACTGCATTAACAGTGGGAATATAATGAAAGCAGTGGGAATAAAATGCAAGCAGTGGGAATAAAATGCAAGCAGTAGGAACTTAAGACTAACGGTGGGAATTATTTAAGTTTCCAAAATTGTTCTCAAATGCTTCTCATGTTGCTCTTCACTCTTGGAGTAAACGAGAATATCATCAATGAATATGATAACAAACTCATCCAAATACGGCTTACATACACGATTCATCAAATACATAAATACAGCAGGCGCATTTGTTAACCCAAAAGGCATCACTTGAAATTCGAAATGTCCATATCGAGTACGGAAAGCTGTTATAGGAATATATTATTCCCTAACTCTCAGTTGATGATACCCAGACCTCAAATCGATCTTCGAGTATACACTTGATCCAGACCAGTTGCAAGGATTCAACAAATCATCAATCCTCGGCAGTGGATACCGATTCTTGACAGTCAATTTGTTAAGCTCTCTATAATCAATACACATTCTAAAAGAACCATCTTTCTTTCTAACAAACAAAACAGGCGCACCCCACGGCGACGAACTCGGTCTGATAAATCCCTTATCCATCAATTCCTTTAATTGATCAGATAATTCTTTCATCTCAGATGGAGCTAAACGATACGGTGCACGAGCAACAAGAGCAGCACCCGGCACTAAATCAATACGAAACTCCACTTCATGATGTGGCGGTAATCCTGGTAATTCCTCAGGGAAAACCTCAGGATACTCTCTAATCATAGGCACATTCTCCAATTTCCTTTCATTCACACCATCATTACTTATCTGTGCAAGAAACACATCATAACCTGCTTCTATATACCTCATCATCTTTAAACAAGAAACAACTCTCAAACTAGAAGTACATTCATCACCTTTCACAGTCAATACCATATTCCTTAGCGGTATCAGAACTAATCTTTCTCTAGAAACAATTACTGCACCATTACCAACTAACCAGTCCATTCCAAGAATCACGTCAAAAGATCTTAACTCTATGCGCATCAAATCAATACTAAACACATAATTACCTAACTTCAAGGAACAACCTTTCAGTATAGAACTAGTGCTTACAACCTTACCATCAGCTAACTCCACATTACAACTAGTTGTCAATCTCACTGGTTCTCTATCCAATAGCTGACTGAATCTAACATCTAAGAAACTTCTATCAGATCCAGAATCAAATAACACACTAGCCTAACAAGCATCAAGTAAGAACGTACCAGTCACTACATTCGGCCCTTGAGGTTTGTCAGCATCTCCCACGACATAGGCTGGAGCAGCAATCCCAGCAGCAACAGCAGCAACATTGCCTCCCTGTCGTATGCCAACCCTCGGACAGTTCCCTTGCTTATGTCCACGGCCTCCACATCCAGAACAGTATACTACCTTAACAGCATTGGCTCCAGTGGCTAGAACCTTGTTTCTACAATCTGCCATCTTATGTCCGGTCTTCCCACACTTGTTGCAAGCAGGTGGACAATTTCCAACATGATACAGATTACACCGACCATACTTCGGATTCACCTTGTTACCTTGAATTCCTGTGGCAGCACGAACAACATCATTCCTTCTCAAATTATATTGCTGATTCCTATTCGGTCCTTGGTTATTCTTATTATGATAAACACCTCGATTCTGCCCTTTACTTGAGTGTGCAGCTTCCCACTTTCTCTTATTCTCCTCAGTAATACTATCCTTTCGATCCTGCAGCTTTACATCCATTAAAGCATGAGCCATTTGAACAGCTTCATCAAATGACTTGGGTTTCGACGAAGTAGTTTCTCCCTTGATATTACTAGATAAACCCCTAATATACTGCTTCATCTTCTTACGGTCATCAGCAAACGCATCAGGACACAACAAACATAAATCAGAAAATCTCCTTGTATAAGCTACAATATCATTGTTCCTCAGCACCAAATGCCTCAATTCATCTTCCAACTGACCTAACTCTTCCTCAGGACAAAACTTAGCAGTCAACAAACCCTTGGTCAAAGTCCATGTTCTAGCATTAGCTTCAACCAATCCCACAATAGCTACTTGACTATTCCACCAACTCAACGCATCATCCTGAAAAGTAGCTGCAGCAAATTTCACCTTACTAGCTTCTGAACATCCACTGATTTCAAAAGTACTTTCAATCTTCTCAATCCACCTCCTTAATTCCAATGCACCACCAGTACCAAGAAATTGGGTAGGTCCACATTTCATGAAGCTAGCATAAGAACATTCCTTTTGAACTTGCTGAACACCAGCATTACCTCTAACTTGTCCTGCAGCATTTCCTTCTGCTTGCTCATCAGCATTACCTCCAACCTGATTTTCAACATTCCCTCCAACCTGACCAGCAGCATTCCTTTTCTCAGCCTCTTGGTTCCTCGCAGCACGTTCATCTTCCAAAGCTCTAGCAATAGCTTGCTCAGTCATGGTATTAACAGTAGCAGTCGTCAATTTAGGCGGAATGTCTATAGGAAACTAACCAAACAATAATTTAGTAAAGTCAGAAAAATGCCTCCCAACTCCTTCCTCCCTATGGTCATACAGGAAAAAGAACAAGTAAGTATTCATATCATGATAAGAAGAATGATTTCTCTATCAAGATGTAACATGGATACTACATGCATCAACAACACAATTCACAATGAATCATTAACCAATTCACAAAAGAACTAATAAGACAAATCATAAGTCATGAAGGTAATTTTGGATTGCTTTGGAAAATCTCCACAAAATTATGACAAGTAATGTCACTACAATCCTTCATCACAACAAACTGAAAAGTCATTAAGTTTCATCACAAACTATAGTACGAGTCTACATAAGTTCTGTTACAACAAGGCTAAATAAAAACAATATAAAGAACTAAACATCAGATCCCCGCAGCTTCTTGTACATCGGCTCGTCATCACTGCTGCTATCGTCATCCTCATATTCTTCCTCCACTTTTTCCTTCCCCTCACGACTACTTCCTTCATTCGGCTTCACCAACACTTGAGCTTCAACCTGATTCGGCACATCACGAATCATAACACCTTGACTAGGAAAAGATCTCATCGGCAAACCTCACGCACTCAACGTTGCATTCCTTTCTTACTCCTACGTAACCTTTCAACTTGCCCACTTAAATTCAACACCATAGATCTTAATCTAACAACTTCATCCATTTCCCTTGCCCTAACAAACTCTGACCTCCTCACACTACCAACAAACCTGTCAAACTTTTTCTCATTCTGCTCAAACCTCCTAATCACACGAGTCTCAACCAAATACCTTTCAAACAAAGACCGATCAAACTTCTTAAGAAACCAAAAAATATCATCATAAGACCTAGGACCTGGACAATAAACCTTAGGAATACCATCATGAATAGATCGAGAACTAGCAGCCCTACTTGACTCAACAGGAACATCACCCCTAGCAAATGCAATCCCAGGCAAACTACTAATATAAGCATCACGAGTAGGAGTCGAAGAACGAACAACAGGTCGCTGACAATCTGGAACAGTCTATGGCACAACAATAACCCTTGGAACATAACTACCTTGTATCAACTCAGGCTCTGTCAGACCAACTGCAGTAAGTGGAATCCCATTATCTAAAAACTCAAAAGGCTCCTCATCGTCACTAGCACCAAAGTTATCCACTTCCTTACCATCCACTACATTAGTCATATCCATCCATCCATCCTCACTAGGTAAACCAGCCATTTTCTACAATTATAAGGGTTCAAGGATACTTAAGGTCATCGTTAATAAAATAATAATTAGTATGCCATGCTTATGCAAATGTCATATGTAATCCATGCTATGCAACACAATGCAAATGATGTTTATGCAATGCTCCCAAAAAAAAAATATGATACTAACAAGCACTCGGCGTACTTTCAATAATTCCAATACAATATAGTAGTATTTACTTAATAAATACTCGGGAAATCATTTCAGTTACGAGGGATACACCTACAATGCAAAACAAAACTAAAAGTGATCTTACTAGAGAGTTGCAGAGGAGTTGTGTGCTTTTAAAGAATATATACTTTCGACACCAAAGTTATAGTTTAGGAAAATTTTTAAAATCGACCCAGTTCTCTATAACTTGCAGCTCTGATTACCAATCTCTAACACCCCCAATTTACATTGCGTAGCGGAAATACACAATTGGGTGCTAGACACAAGCATCATCACACAAGGTATATTGAACGACTCAAAAGTGAGACGTTTACACATAATTATAAACAAGATTTTCATAAAAGGTCTAAAACATAAATTTCATCCCATAAGTGTACTGACACGACACCAGAGTAAAGCGTTTAGTCCCCATGGATCTCAACCAACAACCAACACAAGTTTAGTACAGTACATAACATAAAGTAAATTGTTCAACAGTAAAAGGTAGAAACAGTTTTTAGACCAACATTCTTCCAAAATCCAAGCCACAACCTCCACAGAAAAGCTCCATGCTCCATCACTTCCTATTACCTGCAATACATGCATAAAACGAGTCAACAATAATGTTGAGCGAGTCTATAGGTTTATCAGATCACATTTGAACACAAGAAGAAAACCAATCATAATCATTTATAGAATTGTCGTACACACAATCTATATTCAAGGCAATAATAATAATGATAAACAAACATTGTATTTAAGATCATGACACCGACCCCTTAACTAAATAGTCACCCACGCCCAATGCCGACATGACTAGAATAAAACCATTGCCCCTCTAGGGTATCAGTTGCTAGAATACCACAATCTTATTCACGTAAAATTATCCTTCCCAGCGGGTTACTCAATGTAATGCCCTGGTCTCAGATAGGGTGGTCAATCCAATAGTACTATCATTAGAATAAGCGGATATTCCCGACTCACAACATCAAGTCAGAAGATAGTTAACGGCTCATGAATTTAGGGTCTTTAGCAACAAGTTACTCAATACAATGAATTCAACTTTAGGCAACATTCAGGTCCAACAATTACGCATGACTTGTGTTCATTTATTTTCAAATAGCATGTATCCCCATCACGGGTATAAAACATTTAGTAGCTAGCATAAAAAGCGAGGCTACAGACTCACCTTAGTTTAAGAGATCTAGCGAGATGATCGTCGACGATAATGGATGCCTTTCAAACACGAGAACTGCTACCTATCAAATAAGACGCGTTCATTAATAATGACTCGAGAAATAAATCATATATATATAACATCAAACTCAACTCATAAAACCACAATACACTCAAGAGTAAACGATATAAATAACTTCATTATACTTTACTACACATTAACTTTACCATTTTACACTTTTAACAAAATCCGCCGGTACATACTACATGTACTAGCTTATTTACCCCTTTTTAAACTCGTTAACCGTTTTTGAAACGACTCGATAAACTAACTTACTATATATAGAAAGTCATCCTACAAGTTTATCAAATGAAATTACTTTTAAAGTCCTTTACCCGACTCATTTTCAAACTATAAAATCCGGACAGATTTACGTTAATTTTTCATACAACCGTTTTAACTTCTTTAAACGACTCCGTTTACAAAACCGACACTCAGGTTTTAAGGTAAACTCAACCTCTAAGGTAAACACCTCATTATCAGTAGGTTACATATTTTTAAACTTCTATTTAGAGTCCCCGAGATTCGATCCAAATATCGACAACAACTATATGTATTGTCGATACTCGTCTCCTGGTATACGATCAATCAAAACATCATAACTTCGCGCTCGTTTGGAGCTAGAAGCTCTACCTTATATCAAATCGAATCTAATAAAATTATCTACAACCCTAGGCTATAAGTTAAGCCATTTTCAAAACATAAAAATTCGGATTTTACAGTTTACTTACTGTTATAAAATGACCATTAAAATCTTGTACAAAATCACCTTTTTGATCAAAACCAACCATAGAAATATTCATTCCTATACCCTAACATCAACATATATGAACCATAACATCTAAATCATCATCAAAATTAAAACCTTTGAATCAAAATGAAGTTTTTAACAAAATTCTTGCAACAATCACCATTGATCATGGCAAGAACACCATGCATGATCATGGTTTCTACCTACCAACATCAAAAAATAAAATGCCTTACATGTAAGATTTTATTATACCAAAATTATCCTTGATCAATTATAAGAGTGGGTCTTGCTTTGGTTTAGCTCAAATCATCCTCAAATTCAAGATAAAATTGATTGAAGTTTGGTTTTGGTAGGGTGGTGGATGTTACGGCTTATAGAGAGAGAAGGAGAGATGAGAAAAAATTTTAGTGGAAGAAATGAGGTGGTGTGTGTTAATTTAGGCTTGTATATAGTGCATGAGGGACCTTGGTAGCAATTTGGCAATAGTTGTGGCTCAAAATGATAATAGTTAGCTAAAAAGCGGGAAATAACTATTAGTCAATTTTCAAAATATTTACGGGGCTCGGGTTTCATAAAGATACTTTTAAAATTTTAAGACGTACCTCAAATATAATAATATCGACTCTCGACTCGACTTAACACGCCATTTAAAATAAAACATCAAAAATGACAAAAATCGAACAACCGGAAATAATACGTAAAATATTTGGCATCCATCGACATCACACTTGCTAATACTCCTTATACTTAATAATTATTAAATATAGACCTTCCAACATCGGTTTAAACTTAAACCTCCAAAAATAAATATAGTTCAAACTCATCCAAAAATTTCAAAAATATCGTAAAATAAGATTAAGCAATGACCTCGGTCTTGGGTTGTCACAGCTTTCTAGTTGACACAAGCTTGATTCATAAGAATCTCGCAAGTCACCTACCCTAGCGCTGTTTGAGGTTGACGCTAGAAGGATTTCCATTCTTACTGTAAATATTTATGAATATCACTCTGAATGTTCTGGCAAATCATAAAGATATTGCGTAGAAACCTAAAACGAGTTTGAGTCAATTCAGAATCAAACCACTGTTGCTTTTTAGTTTAAGACATGTTCAATTCACAAGGAATCTTACATATGACCAACCGCAGTGCTGTTAGATGTTAACACTAGAAGGATTTCCACTCATCATTGTGAATACTAAGTAGTATCACTTTGAGTGTTCTAGCAATATCGTAAGGATATAGTGTAGGACTCTCTTGTTCGTCATCCGTGTGTCCTAATCGAGATTTGATTGATCTCTTGGCTCTAGACTCGATTTGTGCACTTTTAGTTGGCGGAGGCTGGAGCAGATGCCACCTATTCAATATCAACTTTCTTGGAGTGAGAAATCTAATAGAAGTCATGTTGTTCTCCGTGAAAATGAAACAATCTTCTTTTGAGAGAAGCCTGAGTAGCTAGGTAAGGGTTGTGCATTATATCACTGGGTCCATGATGTGTAGTCTTCATGATGTGTTAACCCGGTTTCTGCCTAAGTTGTATGGAGGGCTTCTTTCTTTAAATCCTTTATCCTTACATTTCTTTTTCATTCTTCAACCCCTTCAATGCTTACCAGGACATCATTACTAGCACCTTGTTGTGATTGTTCTAGTGCTAGCATCAGTACTTAGTCGGCATTCAGCTACATTCACATTCTACTCCATGTTTCCTATGGACTTCTAATAATCTATTGGATTGTCCCTGGGAAGATCCCTCTGGTTCTGGTTGGATCATAGGACTTAAACCTAACCACCTTTTTGACACCAATAACGTCTTAGATTAAAGATGTTGTGGGTATTTGATCGTAACCATAACAACCACTTCAAATGTCTAACAAGGTGTTTGAAAAACATTTATCACCTTGATAGTTTTGTCGTTTCAGAAATGCCCCCCCTTCACATGTGCATCGAAAATCGAAAGTGTTTCGCATATGTGGGTAAGAGTTAAAATGCTTGAGTCTTTAGATCACATTTTAATCACATTTTCTCCCCCTATCTCTAATATGTAAAATCTTTTTATATTAGAGATACCAAATTTGATTAAAGTATATATAGTGAAAAATAGTCTTGAAAATCTTCGGGAGAAAAATATGTCTTACTAGCATGAATTATTTGGAACGCTCCCCCTCAAAAATTGATCCAATTGAATTGTCATTATGAGGATGTGATCCACATTTCAGTTTTTGAGGATGGAAGTTTATTAACACACAATTTTTGAAAGATTTTAAATTATCATTGAAAAACTCTTGAAAAAATTGTGTTCAACGGTTTTTGAAAAATCACAGCATTCCAAATTTTTTTAAGAAATGGATTTTCAAAAGCATAAACTTGAGTTGAATGTCTTGATGAATCTACTCAAGTGTAAGAAGATTTCTCTTCTTTTGCTGAGGGTAAGAGCACTAAATTGTACACTCCCCCGTGAATATAGATCCGGGTTGCAATCTAAAAGTGATTACAAGCCATTGTGTTGAGCTCAAAACGTTGAATTTTTTGTGACAAGCTCAACCCATGATAGATTGCTCTACCCGTTGTTAGGATAAGTTATCTTTAAATATACACTTTCCTTTATTTGAAGTTTGAGTTACAGTTTGACATTTAACTATAAGTCGTTTACATGAGCTTAAAAACTTTGATTGTTTTTAGTGAAAGCTCATGACAGAGAAAATTTCTTTTCCCGTTGTTGAGGATAAGTTATCAACCATGATCAACTTTCCTTTCTTTGAGGTACGAGTCACAAAATGAAGTAATTGTAAATCATTAAAATGACATGTTTTGAAAAATATTTACAACTTTCATTCGAGCTTTATGTACACACCCGTGTCGTTATTTAGCGACATTTTTAGGTGCGTCCTTATTATCGACACTGAAAGACATGTCGAGAAGTATATCTTTGGTATTTTGAAAGATTTTTCATTTTTTATTTTGTTCTTCAATGGATATTTACGTTTTATTTTATTTTTGAAAATTTTTAAGTTTTTCGAAAATAATCCAAAATAGACTTTTGTACAACAGAAGAGGGTGATATCGAAAGTACAGAATTGGAACCCTTTAAGGAAGAAGAAGTGGGTTCAGAATCCGTTGTTGTACCTGCAATGACAGAAGAAGAGTTTGCACAAATACTAGTGTTAGGAGTAACAAATTCCTTTTCTACGGCCAAAACATTCGCATTCGTGCTAGCGCAGGTTTCATCACTATTCTCTATTGGAATCCACATAAGACCAACTTCTGTGAAGATCCGACCCGTTGGTTTCCATTGAAGACTAGATTTAGGAGTAGTTTTCTCTTGCACAACGGAAGACTTCTTTGGAGAGAAACTATGTCCTTTTTGAATCCACGCTTTAGATTTGGTGTGGTTGCTTTTCTTTGCGACGGGGTTGTATCTCCTTGTTGTCTTATTGGATTCTGTATTCGATCTCCATTCAAAAGAATGAGATTTGACCTCATAGAGGTAGTCCAGAATGCAATGGTCATGATTTCCATTGTGAATGCCCTTTTTTCAAGTGGGACATACAGGGAATTTGGGATACACGAAAGTACTTATATTCCTTGGTTTTCCAAATCGTTCAGGCGTAGTGTTTGAAACATGACTATTTATGGATAGTTTCTAATTCCTTGATTATTGGTGAGGGATCCTATGTTTTGGTTTACTACCATTAGGAGTGTGTTGAACTCTAGCGGGATTTGGTGAACTAGGTTTTGAATACACGGGTTTGTCTTTCTGAATCTTCCCTTTTTGCTTAGCATCCTCTAGGTTGTTGGTATGAACGAAGTCATTTGAACCTACAGATTCCTTTATAGACGCGAAGGTCACACGTTTTGGAGGATTCCTAGAAGTGCTAGGTGCATTCACATGGTTGGGTTTAGCAAAAGTGTTCTTTCTAAATGGAGGAACATAGGGTGATATGGATGGCTTTGGAACACTTGTTTGCACATTAGTCTTAGGGGGTGACCTAGATTTTACATGAGAAGAATTGGAGAAAGAAGTCGTTTTTCCTAAAATAGATGGTTTGGATCCTTGTAGGCATCGGGTTGTCGAACAACAGGTTTCACAACTTTAGGTTCCACAGTTTTCCCACCCATTTTGGCAACGAGTTTCTTCAACTCTTCTATCGCTATGTCCTTTTCTTGCAACTGAGCTTTCAAGTATGTAATTTCCATAGCCTTTTTGTTCATTTCTTGACACAAGGCGGAAAGTTTTACTTGCAAGTTATTATCATTTGGACCTTTTCCGACTTTGTCTTGCAAAGCAAGTTCAAGAGAGTGACAATGTTTTTGAAGGAAATCAGATCGGTGTTGAAGTAACTCAAAAGCCTTTTTATCAACATTTTCTTTGTGTTTCGAAAGCTCAAGTTCAAGACGCTCACACTCTTTGATCTTATCAAGGTATTTGCATGCAACATCTAAATATTCATCGATATCAGCACAAGATTGAAGAGTAACACACAAAATATCTTTGGAGAGACATTCTTCTAAGAGGAGATCATATTCGTTTGAAAAATCTGATGTCTGAAGTTCAACAATTTCTCTTTCAAGACATTCGACATATTTCAAATCATCAAACATTTATGATCTAATTAATGTTTCAAATTCAAGAACAGTGGCTTTTATCGTTGCCGTATTTGGTATCAGAAGTTCTTTCACAAGCAAGGTTATATAGTGAGGAATCTCTTTTTTCCACTTATCATTTTGACGTTTTTGCCAATCGCTTTCAACAATTGATTGAACATTATCAATGTGATGTTTAAGAATACCAAGTGTTTTTCTACTTTTTCTTTTAGAAACATCAAGAGGCAAATAGTTGATATATTTAAAAACGTTAGATTTCTTAGTGGCAAAAACTTTCTTCCATTGTATTCTTCTTTGTTTGCTTTCTAAAAACAATTTCTCACGAGACTTCTGTTTTTGTGTAGTGAAAAGACCATATAGAGTATTCTCATAAGCATAATTATATGGTTTCACAAACTCTTTATTGACCGGTGATCTACTCTCCTCTTCCCAAAGGGATGTCTTATCATTATCAAGCCTAACAAGAGGACATTCAGGATCGGTCCATTCGGACTCATCCATATAAAGGCGGGGGTTCGCAGCTTGAGGTTGGGCAAGGTAATCAGGAATTGCAAAGCTAGCTTGACCCTTAAACATTGACGGAGGTGCTATCATTCTTACGGTTTGAAAAGAGTCATACGTTTTATAAACAACTTTCTTCAAAAATTCGACTTGTTTTTCTAGTTCCGTTACCTTTTCAGTATATTTTTCATGTCGACTTTTGAAATATTGTTTTAACGTTTCAACCTCTTGTTTCTTAACATCAAAAATTTTAGAAGTCTCAGTGTTATTCATCGAAAGCCGTTGTTAAAGTTCGTTAACTTTGGTGTTACCAAGGTACGTTTTTTGACGTTTATCCATTAATAAAACATTAAATTGACGTTTCTCTTTGGTTAATAACTCAAGAGTTTTGTTGTATTTCTTTTCAAGATCGTCCTTTTGACCTTTTAATGCACTACCCTTGTAACCCTTAAGCTCTTTTGTTTTTTGAAGAAGCTCGGCTCTATAACTTTCAAGGGTCTCATTGGATTTAATTAGAGCAGCTTTGCATTCTTCAAAATTTTGAGTGAGCGTAGCGTTCGCCTTCTTTAATTGCTTTTGACCTTTTTTAGTTTATGTGACATATTTTTGTAAAGTGGTAATTAAATTAGCAAGCGCAATACGCTCCTCATCATCATACTCATTTGCAGACTCATTATGCATGTGTCTGAGGGATCAGGTATGGTATTGCTATCAAACTTTTCCGTCATACATGTGTCAATAAGGGTTTGAGTTTGATCACAATGCTCATGCGTATTAGCATTGGCAAACACATTATATTCATCATTGTGTACCTCTTACAATGGCTCAGAATCGTAAATCGGGCCATTGTAATAGGAAGGTGTATTGTTGACGATAGTCTCAGAACTGATGCCTTGTGTGCCAGAGTTGATGTTTTCTTTCCCATGTATGGGATGATCATTCTGTGGACCATGCTTTGTGTTCGGTGATGTGCAGCTTTCATTCTCATGACCCGATACTGTACCACAACTTGCCTTGAACCTTTTGTCTAGCTCTTGTTCGTGAATTATTGTTTTGTTGATATAGGTTCCAATGAATTCAATGTTCTTGGTGATCAAATCCTTGTAGGAGAGAGTATCCAATCCATTATTCCTCTTGAAGCACTCCCTTGTACTTAGAGACTCGATGAATTCAGAGTTAATTGCACTGCAAGTATTATCTTGAGTTCAGTTAAAGTGGTCCGGCATTCACTACCAATGAGTCTTTGTTTGACAAGCTGTGTGGCAAGTTTATCCATGGCTTGGGTGAATGTTCTTGTGAAAGTACTAGTAGATTCACCTAATACTCGTAAAACTCTTGATATGGACTCAAAAGTTGACCGAAGTCCTCTAATACCGTTCATTGAACTTCCTCTCATGATACGTGTCCGTTGTTGTAATCGTTACATCTCGAGAGGTGTCACTTCTGAACCCTCATTGCTCTTTTCCATGATGATGGTGTCTCAATTAATGAATTGACTTCAGATCTTAAGTAGATATAGTGTGATTGGGTTGTGGTTGAAATTTCGAAAATTGCAATTTTTCTTCAGTCCGACAATAAATTCCCCTGTCCGATATAATGGTAGACCGAAAAATTTTTGTAATCACCAAATTTTGAAATCGAGCTAGAAATAGCCTGAAACTAGTATGGAAAAAAATTAAATTTACTTGACGGGGAAATTTTAACTTTTTTTTTTGGTAAACGATATTCCGAAACTAGTCTAGATACTAGCTAAGTCTAAAAATGCTTTGATCAAAAATTGGTGATTTCGCAATGTTCAAAAAGATGATTCGTCGCAATGTTCAAAACTGTCGCAATACCAACCCTGTCGCAATACCAAACCTGTCGTAATACCAACACCTATCGCAATATCAACCTGTCGCAATGTCACCTGTCGCAATGTCACCTGTCGCAATGTCACCTGTCGCAATACCAACACTTGTCGCAATAGCAAACCTGTCGCAATACCAAATAACCTATCACAATGTACACAACTGAATATGTCGTAATGTACACAAATAAGCCTATCACAATGTTTGTCGCAATATTGGTCGCAATCCAGAAACCCTAGCCTTTGCGATGGAAATCAAACCATTTCTTTCGCAATGTGGGTACTGTTCCGAAAAAAATGAGTAAAAAATGAGATATTTTCTTAGAAATCAGTGGTTTTAACCAATCCAGAGCACCCAAATCCCTACTACAACTATGTAGGAGATTTATATTAAGATTAAAGCACGGAAAACACAAAAAAAATGAATGCGAGATGATTTATGGATTAAATCATACGAATTAAATGAAATAACAATAACCAATCACAAATCTACCCTATGGAGATTGATACCAATTGTTGTCCCATAAATATGTGATGATTAAACAAGAAAAATAAATAAAAGATAGATGAATTCTAGAGAGAGAAAGTAGAGAGAGAAAAGAGAGAGAATGGTTGGAAACTTGGTGAATATTAGATTGAGAGAGAGAATACAAATGAGCCAGCCTCCTCCTAACATGCTAGGAGGAGGGTATATATAGTCCACCCAAATGGGGGCTTGTATGGGCTATATATTAATGGGTCGGGCTTTCCTTTTAGGCTTTAGTTACTTATGAATGAACTTTAGCTTAAAGTTAAGCCCGTAAAACACGACTAACCTACTACCTATTACAACGTTCTAAAATACGATACATAATAAACATATGACCGAACATTCTTGTTTGACTCAATATTTTGTGGCTAACAAAAATTCCTGCAACAATGTTACATGAACAAATGCATGAAAACAAGTGTCAGTTCTAGGAAGACCATGGTGATTACCCACTAATCACAGGTCATGTTTTAAGAGCCTATAGGTCGAAACCATGCTCTAATATCATAATTGTAACACCTCATTTTTGTAAATAGAATATCGCAGGATAATTATGGCGTGTCATCAAAGCATGCAAGGTAAATGTCCAAAAACATTAAATGACCAAGAATGGAAATACCAAAAACAAACATCGTGAATAGTCCAAGTATAAGCTCACACATATGAATATAAGTACTGAAATGGAAAAGGAATAAACAATGTCCAAAGAAATAAAATAATATAATGTATGGAAATGCATAAAGTAATGAAGGCTAGATAGCTTCCATCTGTACACATACACTCAAAGTCTACGAGCGTCCTTGAGTACCTGCCGTTTGGGAACATGAAAGGAAAACGGCTGAGCATAACGCCCAGTGAACGGATATACAAGTATAGCATGAAATGACATAAGCATAATAAGACTAATAGAAGCGGAAATGTATAAGTCTTAGATAACCTGGAACATGTTCATAAAATTGGTTTTATAGTTTGAAAAGACTTATGTTTTTATATGAAAAACTGTATTAATTAGCCAATAACCCATATAGGTCATGAGGTTCCACCATGCATGAATACTTGGAGGGGAGACCTCATCATGCAATTAGAGAGGTTGCCTCGAATTAATTAGTCTGGATAGGAGGGATCAACTCCTTGTGAAGGATGCAAGGCAAACATCACATTCACCATGAAAATCCTATAAAACATATAACTAGGATGCACCCATATTCTCCACATGATAATATAAATATAAGGCCAAAACTGTAAAGGGACGCTACAATCAATCACTCCGCCGTGGGGAAGTCATAACACCGGTGCCTCCAGTGTTATAGTTATGGTACCTCCATAACTAGGTGACACTGGTCATGCATGTATATGGCTTAGGCATTTAAAACTAACATAAGCAGATCAAAACATATAAAACATATACTTGGGAAAACAGTTGGCTGCAAACGGGGAATCATAATAAGGAAAGAATGTCCATACTGAAGGACGGAAAATCCGTAGTGAACGAGGAAAAATGAAGGGATGACTAGTCCTACTCCGACCTCACTAATGCGACTGCGTGAATGAATGAGGATTAAGAACACGAACACGAATCTATTAAAATCAAAGATTAAAACCCACAACACCCTTGGAGTTCTTGATGGCCGAAGGCAACAAGGAGGAGAAGGAGCTAGGGTTTTTAATTTTTCTAAAAGTTCTGTATAATGAAAAGTTATGTGTTTTTACTTTTCCCTTTAGTTAAAATTTAAAATGGGCTTGGGCCCCCTTTGTTCCCCTTGTTCGCGGCTAACCCAAAGCCCAAGGCAAACCCGTGCCTTTTTCTTAGTTAACGTAATACTCGTGTTCGTTTGTTTTAATTATTCGTCCTAGTTCGTGATTAATGTTTGTATTATATATACTTAGTATATATATATATATATATATATATATATATATATATATATATATATATATATATATATATATATATATACATATATATATATATATATATATATATACATATATATATATATATATATATATATATATATATATATATATATATATATATATATATATATATATATATATATATATATATATACATATATATATATATATACATATATATATATATATATACATATATATATATATACATATATATATATATATATATATATATATATATATATATATATATATATATATATATATATATATATATATATATATATATATATATATATATATATATATATATATATATATATATATATATATATATATATATATATATATATATATATATATATATATATATATATATATATATATATATATATATATATATATATATATATATATATCTATACTCTCTTATAAAGCAAGCATATTCTCAACCAAAATCCAACCCTCTCATTTTAAGATTCAGACTTACAACCCTAAATTTTAATAAAAAGTTATAACCCCATAAAAACAATTATCCCTCCCAGGCATCCCATTTGTTCTTTCACCACAAAGAAAAAAAAACACACACAAAACCAAGATGTCCAAAAAGACATCTCATCTCTTGCACCACCAATGTTCATCTGTGCCACCATACATCACCATTTTCGATCGTCACCACCATTAAATCCCATGAAACACAGAAACGAAACCTCCTCCGACACCCACCCCTCAACCAGAATACCCGTCACCATAGAACCACGACTATCGAAATGACACCAATACCAACGACTGCTAAAAAGGTTTAAGTTTTAATGTTGTTTTTATGTGTTTTCTATACATCTATCTATGTTAATCAAGTTTTTTTTTACTATAGATATATATGTTTTATTGTAGATCTGATATTTTATAACATTTTTGGTAATTTTGTTACAGCCGATGTTCATCTCGCCAGAAAAACATGTTGTCATCGCAGTGCCGCTGTCTCGGTGGATATACTTGATGTCGTCACTGTTGGTTTGCCAAAATATGACATTTTTAAACTCTGCTAATATTTGTGGTTATGGTTCCTTTGTTATAGATGTATATATTGTTTACTCTTTATGAATCTTTATCCTTTTTCATCTTTTTAATATTTATTAATTGATTTATTGATTTTATAAATTTAAATTGTTCTAACATGTGATATTTTTGTAGATAGATGCATGCTCAAATCTTTGCTAACTTTGTGAGAATAAGACATGTCGAGAATCACTGGTGACCTGACCACCGCAGTGCATCCTTTTTGTCTTTCAAAGAAATTTTGTGATCTTAGTTTTTGGTAAATTTTGTTGTACAGTTCATTTTTTATTTTGTTTGCAAAGCCCATATGATTTTGTTACAAAAGTCGTACATTCTAAGTTTATTATAGGTTAACAAAAAGTAGTATATATGTAACTTTAGATTTGTAATAATGCTTAGTTGAAATGTGAAATTTTGAAATCCATCTAGATTTGAAAGTGAGTTATTTAAGTTGATATATTTTGAGTCGGTAAATGTTTTGTTGGAGTATTATGAACTTTTAAATTTGTGGAAGTAGATTTTTTTGAAATTTCAAATATTTTGAGAATGTAATGTTTTTGAAATTTGAAATATTTTTAATTTTAAAATATTTTGAATTTTGTGATTTGAAATAATTGAATTTTGAAATCTCAAATATTTTAAGATGTAACGTTTTGAAATTCGAGATATTTGGGAACTTCTTTTATACATTGGTAGGATAAAAAAATAATCATTGCTTTACATTGCATTTTTCTAATGTTTTATGAATGTTTATTTTGAATATCACCGAGTTTTTAATGACTGAACTCCACGACAACATACTTAAAAAGTACATGTAACATCGTTTAATGACATCGCAAGATCTTTGGTAAATGCAAGATGTAAAAACAACATACTCAAAAAGAAAAGAGCACAAATCCAGATCAATGTGAAAGTATGAAAAAAACGACTAAAGAACATAAAGAATAATAACTCAACATCTTATAATTGAAACTTTTTGTTATACATTTACAAATAATAGCGAAGGGTGCGTAGAATACGCAAAAAAAAAGACACATCCTAGCCATTTCTTGAAACTATACACGAATTTCATTGTAATGTTTGACTAACTTTAGAACAGATATCTATAAAAGCATCAGACTAGCTATGTAAAAGTAAACAAAGACATCTCATGAAAAAGTAGACAAAGGACATCTCAAAAAGTAAAATGATAAAGTAAAAAAGTTAAATGGGAAAAGATTTGAATTGTAGCCAGTTTAAACATTTTGAGTTAAAGAGTTGTCTCAAAATTTTCAAAATAATACGAGTATTATTTGCTAGGTGTTGTTTGATAATGATTTAATAGAAAAAAAATTAAATTTATTAAATCGTACTTTTGAGACCTGGTAAGACTTGCTGGGTTTAAGGTGACTCGGATCAATCCGGTTCTCGAAACCTGATCGGGTTTTAATTTTTTCGGGGCTTTTTAAATATAAAATATATAAATTTTACATATTTGCGCCGGAGTTTTATTTTTACATATTCTATTAGTTGGTAAATAATTTTTGTCTTAAGTTTTTATGGTCTTTACATGTAATTGTTGTTCATTATTAAAAATATGAAAGTAGTATTTAAAAAAAATCGAGTTGACCCGGGTTGATTCGGATTCGGTAACTCTACCGAATCAATTTAAAAACCGAGTTTCAAAACATTAGTTAAAAGTATTGATGCACCAGAATTTATCAAAAGTAACAATTCAAAAATTTGAAATATTTTTAAATAATTTAAAAGCCAAATTATTTTGAAATGTAAAATGTTATCAAATCGAACATCGTGCGGTTAGTCGTGGCATGTGCGTATTCCACACGTTTATTATTTGCGGCTCAAATTATAGTTTTATATATTCAAAATTTGATCATATTTTTATTACAATTTTATAAAAATACTTTAACTTAAAACAACACCTTAAAAAAAACAAAACTCAAATTCTAATAGAAACTATTGTATGTAACAATAGTATAAGTGTCAAATTTTGCCGATTTTATTATTATAAGCATTTTTAAGTTTTTTTCAAAAAATAAGAGGCATTTTTTTGTCATCCATTATTTTTAATAGGCTCAATAAACACGTGTAAGACATTAGATGGGCTCAATGGGCGTGTCAAATATCAAATTGGTCACTCGACGAAATGTTATATTAAATAAGTTTTTTCTCGACTTTTTAAAAAAATATTTTATTTTTTATTTTTACGTTTTTAATGTTTTTTTTGCCAGTTTTACCTTCCACCCGTTTAGTCGCGCCCGTTTACCCGTCGATCATTTAACCCGCCGCCCGTTTAGCTCTTCGCCCGTTTTGTCCCCCGCCCGCATCCCCTCATCCCGCCCATTTTGGCACCTTTAAACCAATCGAAGAAAAAAAATCATCAAAAATGACTCCGTGATGATACTTTGCCCAACCACAATAACAAAAAGAAAAAAAAATGATATGTCGAAAGTAAGACATCGTTATCGTTAAAATTTTGTACAAAATAAAAAAGCTGCCGCTAGGCGCGGGTATTCGGCTAGTATATTGTTGTTCCTATTCAATCCATAACACAAGATTTAGAAGAGATATTTAGAGAGAGAAAGAGAAGAAAGTAGAGAGAGAAAAAAGAGAGAATTTGGAAGGTTAAACACTTTTAGAGAGAGAAATAAAATGGTAACCAACACCCTCTTTCACATGTGAAAAAGGGTTATATACCCCACGGCTCTAAGGCCTTTGTGGGCTTCATCTTGGGCCGGGCTTGGCTTTATTTTGGGCTTACGCCCCTAACTTATACAATATTAGCTTAAAGTCCAAGCCCGGTTTTCCCGACTAACCTATTACAATACAAGACCATTTAACGACTGAGATGACCTATTACATTCTTGTTCGACTATATAGAATATAGGGCTAACAATCTCCCCCAATGTATCGGTCATCTTAAAATGCTTAAAAAGCATAAGATGGTTGAGTGAATACATTCTTGTAGAGGAGATCTTCATGCTTTGGTCTTGTATCTTGGTCTTGATCTTGTTTGTAACAGCTTTGTTCCTTCATGCTTTCGTGATCTTTATCTTGAGCCTTTGTCATTTGACTTTGAGTGCTTGAGATCTTCATCTGTACTCCTTGTGACTAAGATGACCTATTACATTCTTACATTCTTAGGTATCTTGATTATCTCCATCTTGTGCTCTTGTGACTTCTGAATCGACATCGATATCACAGCTACGCCACCTTCTTGATATGCAGCAACATATATAGACACGGATAAAATGGCTTTGAACATTTCATCCTAACTCGGTAGCGTTTTACCTCCGGTCGGTGAAGACCGTTAAACGGTATTAAATACCGTACCTGTGATCAGGTAGATTCGATTAAGAACCTCCTTGACAGGGTTTCCCGGCGGTAGTAGCCAGTTCTCTTTACTCGACCGTCTCAAAGCAGACTGCGAACGTAAAGAGTGAATCATAAGGATAAATTATCCGTCTGATTAGAGTCGTCAATTCAGAATTCCTGGAACAAGTTTGATTCTAAAAGAATCGTACCATTGTTGCTTTCCAGTTTGTCACAAGCTTGATTCATAGAGAATCTTGCGAGTTACCTACCGCAGTGCTGTTTGATGTTGACACTGGAAGGATTTCCATTCGTCACTGTGAACACTAATGAGTGTCACTCTGAATGTTCTGGCAAGATCACATGGATTTTGTGAAGAAACCTGGAATCAAGTTTGAATAAATCAAGAATCCAAACTTAGTTGCTTTCCAATTCTCACAAGTTTGATTCGTGTAGAATCGCACAAGTTACCTACCATGAGCTTGTTTGATGTTGGCTCAAGCAGGATTTCCATCTTCATTGTGAATCGTATCACTCAGATGTTCTGGCAATATCCCAAGGATAATGCGTAGGACTCGATTGTGTCCTAATGAGATGATAAATTGATCTCGTTTGGCTCTAGACTCAATAAGTGCATTTTGGTAATCGGAGGCTAGAGCAGACTGCCACCTTTTCAATATTAACTGACTCGGAGTGAGAAAGTCAATAGATACGTGTTGATCTCCGTGACAATGAGACAAGTTTCTTTTGATAGAAACTCGAATGGCTGGGGAAGGGTTGTGCATCGCATCACTGGGTCCATGACACTTGTCTTCAAAAGATGTGTTAACCCGGTTTCTACCTAAGTTGCATAGAATATTCAACTCCTTCAATGCTTACCAATACGTCATCATTCGCACCTTGTTGTGATTGTTCTAGTGCTAACTTAAGTAACTGGTCCGCATTCAGCTTCATTTCACTCCATCTTTCCTAAGGACAACTATTTCTAGCTATGGAATGTCCTTGGGTAGATCCCTCCGGTTCTGGTTGGATCATAGGACTTAGTTTCCTATCCTAAACCACCTTTTGACTCCATCGTTCCATCGTGGATAGTAGGTTGTTTTGGGTAAAGATCGTAACCATAAAACCATTGAAAATCATTCAAAGTGCTTGATAAAAATCAAAACTTTTAACACTTTGAAAGTTTTATCTTTTTGAAAAGCTCACCCTACACACATGCATCGATATACGAAATAGTTTGGCATGTGAAGGAAAGAGTTGCACTTGAGTCTTTAAGATCACATGTTGCGATATATTACATTTTAATCACATTTTCTCCCCCTATCTCTAATATAAAAAAATAATATTAGAGATACCAATTGATTAAAATATGACATTTTCCGAAAAATCGACGGGAGAGAAACATGTGTGCACGCATGAATCATGGAACATTTTCAGTCGGGTCGCTCCCCCTCAACAATATATGTGTGTCTTGAGACAAAATTTGACAAAATTTTAGAAAGACGACACCACAAAATGTGTTGAGGTACGGAGTTGAGATGCCTTTTCCGATATTATATATTACATTTGACAATTTCATATCATTTGCGGAATGTGTTGGATACATAAAATATGACAATTTTAGAGATGTACCCAACAACATTAAAAGGCTTGATTTTAAAACGCTCCCCCTCAAAAATTGATCAAAATAACATATGAAAATTTTGAGATATAAAAACCACTTATGAGGAGGGGAGTGTTGAACACACAATTTTGAAAGATTTAGAAAAACCTTTTTGAGAAATTCTTGAAAAATTGTGTTCAACGGTTTTAAAATAATCAGGATAGAAGACTTCTCTTCTATTGATTAGGGAAAGTGCACTGAAACGTACACTTCCCTTTCGGGTCCGTTTTTCATGAGCTCAAAACTTTGATTGTTTTGTGACTAGCTCATGACCGAGAAAAATAAATTTCCCGTTGTAAAGGATAAGTTATCATCCGTGATTAACTTTCCTTAAGTTGAAGTTCGAGTTCTAAGCTGACATTTACTTAGAAATCGTTTTTCATGAACTTAAAAACTTTGAATGTTTTTATGAGAAGCTCATGACTGAGAAATATGAATTTCTCGTTGAGAAGGATAAGTTATCGTCCGAGATAAACTTTCCTTAGTTGAGGTCCGAGTTCTAAACTGTGATGGGCCTAGAAGTCATTATGAGAGAATATCAAGCAGCTTCATTTGCCAAAACCTCCAAGTCTTCTGGAGTCATATACTTCATACCAAGACGACCAACGAGATACGCAAACCTATCTTTCGATAGAGCTTTTGTAAAGAAGTCTGCCAGCTGGTACTCAGTTCTGACAAAGTATAATTCCACGATGCCGCATTCCACTTGTTCCTTGATGAAGTGATATCTGACATCGATGTGCTTGGTGCGGGAGTGTTGAACCGGATTGCAAGATATGGATATGGCCGACTTTGAGTCACAATACATAGGTATTTTATCAAAGTGGAATCCATAATCCGTGAGTTGAGTTCTCATCCAAAGGACTTGAGCACAACACGCGGATAGAGCCACATATTCTGCTTCAGCTGATGAGAGCGAAGTGCAATCCTGCTTCTTTGACGACCAGCTGACAAGCTTGTCTTCCCCTAGAAATTGTATGCTACCAGAAGTGCTTTTACGACTATCAAGACAACCTGCGTGATCAGAATCTGAAAAAGCCGTTAGATGAAAACCGGTTTCCCTCGGATACCAGAGTCCCATGTGAATGGTATTCTTAAGGTACCGAAAGATCCGTTTATCCTCTTTGAGGTGCTTTTGAGTAGGTCTGGCTTGATATCGTGCACAATAGCATGTGGCATGATGAATATCAGGCCTGCTGGCTGTAAGGTACATAAGTGACCCGATCATACTGCGATATCGCGTTTGATCTACGGGATATGAGTACAAGTCAGCGTCTAGGGATGTGGTCGACAATGGTGTACCAACGCGAGCACATGAGGTCATACCATGCTTTTTAAGTATCTCTTGAGCATACTTAGCTTGGTTAATGAAGATACCACGTGGGGATTGATGAATCTGGAGGCCTAAAAAGAATTTTAGCTCCCCCATCATTGACATTTCAAATCTGCTGTGCATTAATTTTTCAAAACGTTTTGAAAGTTTTGGGTTCGTAGAACCAAAAATAATGTCATCAACATAAACTTTCACCAGCATTATGTCATCCCCATATTTATCAGTAAAGAGAGTAGGATCAATAGAACCTTTGGAGAATCCTTTGGACACCAAGAAGTTTGAAAGTTCTTCGTACCATGCCCTTGGAGCTTGTTTAAGTCCATATACAGCCTTCTTGAGACGATAGACTTTGTCAGGATGATGAGGATCAATGAATCCTTCCGGCTGATTCACATACACTTCTTCCTTCAAATGACCGTTGAGAAAAGCTGTTTTGACGTCCATCTGAAAAACCGTGAAGCCCTTATGTGCAGCATAAGCAAGGAATATCCTGACTGCTTCCAAACGAGCGACTGGAGCGAATGATTCATCGTAGTCTATGCCTTCTTGTTGACGGTATCCATTAACCACAAGACGAGATTTGTTTTTGATGATGGTTTGTTCTTCATCCAGTTTATTTTTCCAGATCCATTTGAAATCTAGAATTGACATTCCATAGGGTCTGTCCACAAGTTCCCAAACATTTAGGCGTTCAAACTGATGAATTTCGTCTTGCATTGATTCAATCCACGCATGATCAGTCATGGCTTGGTTGATGTTTGTAGGTACAGTTGAACTCATGGTGAGTGCATACATACACACATCGCCATCTGTTTTGAGTTGTCTGCGAGTTCGAACCGGTTGTGAAGGATTTCCAATGACTTGCTCTAATGGATGATCACGTGTCCAATGGTGAGTGGATGGATATGGTTGGTAGAATGTATGCATGTTGGACGGATCAACATGTTGAGTAGAAGACTCTCCGACTTCGTGTACCGGTGTACCGAACGGATTGATAAATTCTTCTTCGTCAGGTTGTGCATGGACTGCTTGATTGTTGTTACCTCCTTCAGCATTGACGGTTGGTGATGTTGGTTGTGTGACTGTTTCTGGAGTTTGTTGAGTATCCACTGGAATTGTCTCTTGAGCAACGGTTGCTGAAGTAGATGCAGTTGTGTCTTGTTGACTTTGTGCGCGTGCATCAGCAGTATTGACAGCGGAAGGCTTTGACACAACTTGATTGTTTCCATAGTAATATTCATCAAACATGGGATCATATAAATCAACCAACTCATTCATTTGTGTCGTATCCGTCGAGTCTGCTGTAGGCGTATTTTCTTGACATTCTTGCACGGGACGTACACTGTTGTGTGTAGGTGCCATTGCTGGACATTGAGGTGCGGGACTTGAGCTGTTGTGATCAAGTACCATTAGTGGCAATTCGTCAAAGTTCACATGAATTGTTTCGACAATGATCTTTGTTCTCTTGTGATAGACTCGATATCCTTTCGACAATGTAGCATACCCCATAAAAATACATGCATCACCTTTTTCTTTCATCTTGTCGAGATTATCACCGTCTTTAAGAATGTAGCATAAAGATCCAAATACGTGAAAGAATTTGACAGTAGGTTTCCTGCCATTGATGATGTGGTAAGGTGTCTTTTCATGTCTAGGGATAACGAGAGAACGATTATGAGTATAACAGGCAGTTGCAATTGCTTCAGCCCAGAAGAATAGCGGTAATTTTGAAGCAGAAAGCATTGTTCGAGAAACCTCAAACAAAGTACGGTTCCGCCTTTCGACAACGCCGTTTTGTTCAGGAGTTCGAGCAATATACGTTTGATGTTCGATGCCTTCTTCTTGAAAGTAAGATTGCAAGTTCTTGTTCAAAAATTCAGTACCCCTATCCGTTCTTACGGTTAAGACTTGAGCTTGAAGATTGCGTTGTATCATCTTGAGAAATTTTTTGAGAACCTCAGGTGTTTCATCTTTGGACCTTAAGAAGAAAGTCCATGTGTATCTAGAGTAATCATCAACAATAACGAGAATATACTTTTTCCCGTTAATACTCTCTACACGCATGGGACCACATAAATCCATGTGTAAAAGTTTCAATCGTCCTTTTAAGCTTGGGGTAGTCTTTGTTTTGAAAGACTTCCGTTTTGCTTTCCCCAACTCACAAGAAGAAAAAAGATGGTCTTTGACGAATTTCAACTTAGGAAGACCGGTCACAATATCATTCTTCGAAAGCAAGTTGATGGTGTCAAAGTTGAGATGTGACAATCTTTGATGCCATAACCATGCTTGAGATGATGAAGCTTTAGCCATTAAGCAAATTGGATTTGTTGAAGATGTGTCTTGAAGAGTTACTGTGTAGAGATCAGAACCACGAGAACCTGTAAGAAGGTCATTTCCATCGTAGTCTCTAACATAGCAAGTAGATTTCCGAAAAGCCACTTCCAAATCCGCATCACAAAATTGACCAACCGAGAATAAATTGTGATTCAGTCCCTCGACGTAATAAACCCGTTTTATAGTGATATTCCCTTGAACCAAGTCTCCATATCCGAGTATCGGTGCAAATTGATCATTTCCAAACCGTACCGTACCCAGAAACTTCTCCACGAAGTTAATGAGAAGCTTGAGATTTCCCGTCATGTGCTTTGTGCACCCGGAGTCCATTATGAATAGGATGAGTTCGACGAGCTGCAGAAGAATTAGAAGACAATGTAGCTTTTGACAAATGGGAGCCCTTGATAGAAACGGGTTCCAAAATAGTAGTGGGCCTAGATGCAAAGTCTACAGGCAAGCTGATATTCCTAGACCCAATCACTAAAGTGGTTAACTTAGGTACCCATTTGTATCCGGGTGGTGTAAATCTCGAATACCCCCGTGTACATGTCCTAATCATGTTCTCATATAGCTTCTTTAATCTGTTTTGTTTACGCAGAGTAGTGGAGTCTAACGCACTTAGATTCTTAAGTGGTTGATCAGTGGATTGGTTCAAAGTTCTTGTGGGTTCTCTAGTACTAGTGGGCACAGGAATAGGCTTCCTAGTTCTAGTATTCACACCATTATGATTAAGAGCACAAGCATCATGATTGAAAGTACGAACACATTTTCTACATTCAACACAAACAACTTCAACATTCGAGGTCTTAGCATTTAAACTGTCATTACAAGCAGTTACAGATGTTTTATTCTTAGAAAACTTAAAATTCCTACGGTGATCTTCTACTTCCTTCTTCTTCCCTTGACTATTGTTAGGCATGACTCTATCTTTAATTCTATTGCTCTTAAGATGTGGTCCGCTAACACTAGTAGTGGGGATTACTCCTGTAGAAGAAGACACACGTTGATTAGTTTTCTTAATATTCTGAGGTAACCGCGATGTTCCAGTTTGAGTGGGCCTAATGTTCATCTTATACATTCCAGGTGCTATCACATTTGTGCTCTTATTATTTCCTATCTTAGGCAAAGTCTGTGGGGATTGTCCCAAAATAGATGATTTAGGGCATTTAACCGCATTCGGTTGACGAACGGCGGATGGTTTACCCAAAACAGACTTTCCTTTCATTTTCTCAATGAGTTTCCGTAACTCACTAATGGCTATGTCCCTTTCTTTTAGTTGAGCTTTCAAATCATTTATTTCGAAATCTTTTTCATTTAGTAGACGAAACGAAGAAGCTGACATTTCTTGACACTTTTTATGATTATGAGATTTTTCACCTTTTTGTAAAGCAAGTTCAAGAGAAATGGAGTGTTTCTCAAGTTGAGAAAAACTTTTCGAAAGTTTGTTATATGACTGAATTTGTTTCGAAAGCTCTACTTCAAGATTGCGACATTTCGCGTCCGATTCTGACACTAGACATGCTACATGACAATATCGATCCAGATCGGTATACACACCAAGTATAGCATTCATATGGTCAGCATAAAAATATTCCTTAGAAAGTCGATCAATTTCGTTAGAAAGTTGGTGTTCTTGTGTCTTTAATTTAATTTGAAGAAAAGCAACTTCATCTTCAAGAGATTTGACATAGCTTAAATCAGTTAACATTTCCTCAGTGAGAGCATTATAAAACATTTCCACATTTTTTGAAAGATCATCAATGGTTGGAACAATGCATTGTTGAATGACGACTTCTACTTGTGGGTTAGGTTTAATATTCCAAATGGTATCCCTAGAAACTTTTTCATAGTCGATGACACCTTTGTACAAATTTAAAACCCCTTGTTTTATAAACTCAAATTGCTGAACACTTTTGCTTTTCTTATCCCATTTACGTTTTTCATCCAAAATTCTCTTTTCTAACAAAATTGATTGCTTTTTGAAACTCCTTTTTAAAGAAACTTTCTTTTGTGGTTCATCACTTGGTGGTGGAACACTATTATACATCTTTTGTTCTTGAGAAAGTTCTTTTTGAGGGACAAACTTAATATGATTGTTAGAATCAGAAAGGTTTATTAAATCACTTAAGTTTGATCGACTTTCTTCTTGTTGACGAATGATTTCGTCGCAGTCAGGGGAAAGCATAAGAGCAAGATTATCAACATAACAACCGATATCTTAAAGAGCAGGCTTGGTACTTTGAACTTTCTTGAGATATTCAGGCTTGACAAAACTCGTTTTCATATTTCTATTGAGCATATTCATAGTTTGAATAGACTGACCCGTTTTGTAAACTATGTTGTTTAACGTGTCAACTCTCTTTTCCAAAGCAAGAATTTTTTCAATATCCTTTTCTTCACGAGTTTTATAAAGCTCAGTTTGTTCTTTGTTAACCGACTCTAATTCAGTAATTTGGAGTTTATGTAGCAGCAGTTGTTCTTCAAGTTCCGATATCTTCTGTTTTGACATATGAATTTCGTGTGTTACTTCAGAACAATATTGTTCGTTGAGCACCTTACGTTCATATACCAAACCATTAGCTATTGCAACTCGTCGATCAGCTTCTTTTACATAATCACACTCTTTAAGCCTGTCTATCTCCTCGGCTAAGGATGTGTTTGCTTGCTTCAAACGTTTATTAGCATCTTTGTTTTCCTCAATTTCATGTTTTAAAGAATCAATTATAGACGCAAGCAAATCACGGTCCTCATCCGAGTCAGTGTCCTGAGCAGCATTACCGTCATCATTACACATATGTTGTGAATCCGTAGAGATATTGCTATCCTCCGTGTCCATTACATATGTGTCATTGATGCTTTCGGGTTGCTCAGGATGCCGTCGTTCATTGGCAAACACACTATAGTTATCATTTGTTGGTACCTTTTCAATTGGCTCAGTATCAAAGATAGGTCCAGAAGTATCAGCAGTCTCAGGAAGCACTTCTTGAATCTTTGCCATGTACACATAATGTGCCTCTAGCTCTTGATCATCGGCTTCATCATCAGTGTCATCACGCCAGTCAACTTCATCTGCTGTGAGTGGAATTCCTGCTTCTTCTTTCTTACACAGCAGCATCTTTTCCTTGTGATACCCTGAGTCCTTAACCCGTTTTGGCTTCTTGCATTCCCTAGCCATGTGCCCTAATCCCTTATAGTTGAAGCATTGAATCCCAGTCTTCTGCACAACCGGAGTGCCTACAGTATCTCTAGCCCCAACTTGATTCGGCATCCTCTGATTATCATACCTAGCATCACGATCATACCGAGGTGCATGATCAACTTCCTTATATCTTGCATTGGATGATGATCTGAGGTTGTTGTTGGTAGGTTTGTAGATCTTCTTATAAGTTGTGGTGAGTAAAGACATGAGTTCTTCAATCTTCTTGTCCCTTGAAGTTTGTTCATCATCACTGTCTCCATCTGACTCGGTGTCATACTTTGGAGGTGGAGTGTGGACAATTGCTTTTGCTTTGTGTTTAGCAGCAGCTAGAGGTTTGGTGGATGAGCTTGATGACTTCGAGGAATGAGTAGGTGGTTGTTGACGAGGAACGGGTTTTGTTGAAGTAGCTGCCACAAAAGCAATAGAATTAGCAGACCGTTCTGCCTTTTCAGCCCTTAGTTCATTCACTTCATTCTGATGTTGTTTCAAGATATCATAAAGTTTGTGATAGGAGATGGTCTTGATATCTTCCCTTTGTTTAACCAAAGTCACAAACCTTTGCCATTCCGGTTTGAGTTGAAGTAGAAACTGAACATTGGCATGATGGTTGGAGATGGTGCACTGATTTCTGACAAGCTCATTCATCATTTTGTAGAATCTCGAGTAATATGAGTCAATGGATTCACCATCTTCAGATGTGAATTTTCCAAACTCCCAAAGTAGATTAGTCTCGAGATCTTGAACATTGATCGACTCACCTTGCTTCAATCGATGAATTGCATTCCACATTTCCATAGCATTAGGACATGCATCAACTGTGGAATAGATATCGTTATCAATTCCAGTGAGTATGAAGTTTACAGCATCAGCTTCAGCTTGGAGGAGTTTTTTTTTCTCAGCAGAACATGTGTCAAAATCCTCCATAGCTCGTATAGTTGATGAAGTACCATCCTCTGCCTGTGTGGTAATTGGTCTGAATTCAAAAACTGGAGGTGGATTCTCAAGGCAGTGACGAAGAGCAGTTCGGTTTTCTTTTCCGTCGAGAAATCTGAGAAAACGATATCTCCATTGAACGTAGCAACCGGCAGTGAGCACAGGTGGATTACCGTTGCCACCTTGTTCCAAACGAATCTGATTAGCAGTTGCAATGTTGACGTTGTTGTTAGACATGGTGATTACTTGTGAATGAATTGCAGATCTTAGTGGATTTGTTGTGATGATGTGTGGTTAAAATTGAAATTCTGAAATTTCCAAAAAAAATTTCTCAGTCCGACAATAAATTCCTCAGTCTGACAAAACGGTAAGCCAAAAAATTTTGTATCGCCAAATTTTGAATTTGAGTTAGAAATAGCCAAAAACTAATAGGGAAAATTTTTGATTTTACTTGACCTGATCGGAATAATTCCCACTTTTCTTGGACAAAACTCAACCAATTCGTGATTTTAAGCCAAAAAATGATCAAAACACCCAAAATTTTTGTGTTTTTAGCCAAAGTAACTATACCAAATCTCTACCAAAACTATGTAGAAGATTTGTATCAAGAAAAAACCATAAAAAACACAAGAAAATTTTTTTGGACGTGATATGTAGATCAAAATGACCACGAAAAATCAAGAACACACCACACAAATCTTCAATCACCTATCCACTATAGGCTCTTGATACTAAATGTTGTTCCTATTCAATCCATAACACAAGATTTAGAAGAGATATTTAGAGAGAGAAAGAGAAGAAAGTAGAGAGAGAAACAAGAGAGAATTTGGAAGGTTAAACACTTTTAGAGAGAGAAATAAAATGGTAACCAACACCGTCTTTCACATGTGAAAGAGGGTTATATACCCCACGGCTCTAAGGCCTTTGTGGGCTTCATCTTGGGCCGGGCTTGGCTTTGTTTTGGGCTTACGCCCCTAACTTATACAATATTAGCTTAAAGTCCAAGCCTGGTTTTCCCGACTAACCTATTACAATACAAGACCATTTAACGACTGAGATGACCTATTACATTCTTGTTCGACTATATAAAATATAGGGCTAACATATATATATATATATATATATATATATATATATATATATATATATATATATATATATATATATATATATATATATATATATATATATATATATATATATATATATATATATATATATATATCATGTTCTAATAGTCGTGTTATAATTATTATACGTAATAATTATCGTTTTATAAATGTTGGTGATCATGTGTTCGTGATTATAATTATTATACTTAATAATTATCGTGTAACATTACGTACTTAATAATTATCGTGTATTAATACGTACGTAGTTTCTGAATTTAATATTCATGACACATGTACATGACATAAATGGAAAGTTTTAATTGGTTCGTATGTTTACGTAGTGTACTGTCCATGGCATTTATATGCGGGTTTTACACTTTTTACAAAGAAGAAAGGTTATCACCTCATAATCGTACAAATATATGTTGATGACATTATATTTGGTTCAACTTGTAAAAGTTTATGAGATGACTTTGCCAAAATCATGCATGATGAGTTTGAAATGAGCATGATGGGAGAACTTAACTTATTTTTAGGACTCCAAATTAGACAAATGGATGATGGCATTTTCTTTAATCAATCTAAGTACGTTAAAGAAATGCTAAAGAAATTTGGATTAGAGTACTCTAAGCCTAGGAAGACCCCCATGGCCTCGGATACTAAACTCAACGTAGATAATGATTGTGAGTCGGTAGACAACACCAAATATAGAGGTATGATTGGTAGTTTGTTGTACCTAACGGCAAGTAGACCGGATATCATGTTTAGTGTTTGCCTCTGTGCTTGCTTGCAAGAGGCTCCCAAAACCTATCACCTTGAAGCAGTTAAGCGTACCTTCTGATACATTAAAGGCACTATGCATTTAAGATTATGGTATCATAAAGGGACCGGCGTAGAAACCATAGTATACGCGGACTCAGATCATGTGGGAGAGTATGTGGATCGGAAAGGCACTAGTGGAGTTTGTACCTTCATGGGTTGTTGTTTAACTTCTTGGTTCTCCAAGAAACAAACCGCTCTTGCTATATCTACCACAGAAGTCGGGTATGTGAGTGCCAGAAACGCTTGTTAAAAAGCTCTATGGATGAAGCAAGCGCTTGTTGATTACGGGATTACACTCAATGATGTTCCCGTGCAACATTCGCGAACTAAGCACATAGAGATTCGCCACCATTTCTTAGGGATAGTGTTTAAAAGGGGAACATTTAGATTGAGAAGGTGCCCTCGGTAGAAAACTTAGTCGATATCTTCACTAAGCCACTTAAGAGGGAACTTTTTAATTACTTGCGTCTAGGTCTAGGTTTAATGGAACATATACCTTAATTACGCATTTTCTTTAATCGAGTCTTTTCTCTTTTGAGTTTTTTCTTTCTTTAAGTTACCGAGTCTCTTAATCTCTTTTTTAAATTTCATCTTCTCTTTTTCAAATATCTCAAAGTTCTTTCGAAAATGGTTGAGAAATTTTTTGCATTGTTAATTTAATCTAAAAACGTCTTTTCCATGGCTTCTTGCTATTGATATCGAGCATACATAATTCATATGTATGAGTCTCTCAAATATAGTAAGAACAACATTGAACTATGGAGGATCATTGTGTCATCAGTATGTGTCTAGATTAACACACCTCCAACATAGATTTGATTTTAAAATCCATGTATTTTTGGTCAAATTCGTGTTTGGTGAGTTCTTGTGTGTTTCTTAGTCCTTTATTGCTTTTAAGCATGTCTCTATGATTCGTTGGACTAGAAAATTAGGATTTAAGGAATTGGAAAATTCTCCTTATCTCTCAAATCTCACCCACTTTTGGCAGTTCCTTAATTATCCCACGGCTCAAGAATTTTATTGAACCCCAGGTTGAGATAAAGAACCGCATGCAGCAACCTACGAATTTGAGTTTCTTGTAACTCCAAATTTGTTCCAACACATTTTGGAATCTTTGTTTCAAGCCTTTGACCACCCCCAAAATTATTTTGTGCTTTCTCTACTTAACCCTAAGCATTTTACATCCTTTTCATAAATCAAAATGTCTTATTCACATAATGAAAGCATTGATTCTCCTCCATTTTCCCAATCTCTTTCAGTCCAAATTCACCTAAGAACACACTCAATCAAATTTCTTTTCCTTATAAGAAAATTTTGGAAACTCTTCTCTTCCATCACTTCCCTTTTGTGTTCTTCCTCCCTCACATGATAATGTCATGCATCATGGAACATATTGCCATTGTTGTCAATATCAACATCTTGATATGGCTCATATCTATAAGGAGTTGATATACACCAGAAGTCTCCTAGTCAAGCCTCCTCTTCATTATGACTATGAAACCATTGCTAAGCCTCCACCACCTCCTTCCGCCACCATCTTGTCTTTTATCTAAGCATGTAGGTTACTTATTGATAAGACATTCTATTTAAGAAAATCTTAGAATTCTAGTGTAACTAGGATTAGATTCATGCTTATGTTTTTGGATTGTGTCTCATACATCTTTGTATGATTTATCTCCTTGTATTTTTTCATGTTTTTGGATTAACATGATTTCTTATAGATCTTGGTTATATTTATCTTCTCTTCTTATTTTTTCTATTGTGTGACATTTTTGCTATATCTTGTTGTGTGTTTCTTTTATTCTTCTAACCCTTCTATGTAGCTTGTTACCATAGCTCGATATCTTGGTGCCCCACGCAAGGGAGAGTAAGCACCAAGGGAAGCACTAGCAAAGTCCATTTCTTCTCTACCTTCAAGACTTTTGCTACCTTTTTTGCTTCAACAAAGGGGGAGAAATGAAATAAACTCGTCTTCGAAAATCTTGTTTTCATACTCGATTGAGTTTATGTATTGTCGGAATCAAAAAGGGTGAGATTGTTAATGCAATGATGCCTAAAAACATTACTTGCAATTTTCGGTCTCGCTTAGTTTTGATTACGACAATATATAAAAACAAGCATTTACAAAAATAACGAAAATCGAATTCTTGAGTTCAAGTATTTTTTATTTCATCCATTATCACTTAAGGTATGAATAAACAAGTTTTCACCCTAACTAAGTGATCAATGATTTATTTTTCTTAAAACTCACCTTTTATTAAATGTGACAAAGTTTTTATTAAACTTTATTTTTAAGAAAATGTTTTATTAAATTAGAAATTTGAAAATGTCATATTCCATATGGTTTAGGAATATCCTTTGAGGATAACTATTCCACTAGATGTGACTAACCCACTAAAAGACATAAAGGAGCAGAGTCTACGCTCGGCGGTTCTTTATATAGGGTTGTGGTTCTCTATTAATATCGAACCGCATATGCCTTTAAGGAACCGCAGGCAGAAAGAGTCGTTGGAATTTTGTCTTATAAATAGTGGACCATTTCCAGATTTTCTCTTCAACTCTTTTGCACACAAATTTCCATATTCAATCCACCTTCTTAAATCACTCAAATCCTTGGTTATTTGGTTGATTACTACTTGTTTAGAAGTGAATCTTTCTCTTCCCATCTCATTCCTCTCAAATGCAAAAAGAATAACACGGTTATCCTTGAAGTGTTGTGTCTACCTCAAAGATCCATTGAAGAGCAAACATTTATTTTATTCTTGTGTTGTTGTGAAGATCCAAATTATTGTGTAAATTTGGAAGTTGTGTATGTATTGTGGTTAATACTTAGGCCTTAAACTATATTCGTGTAGATTGGTCCTAGCTAATACTAAGGCTCGACTTTTAGCTTTGAGTCAGAAATTGGTTAAGCGACGTGTACGGTTTCTCCACCTTAAGGAGCTTGTTGATTAGTGAACTCTCGAGTAAGGAGTACTCGAGGAGTGGAGTAGGAACGAGGATTGAGCTTCGTTGCCAAACCACGATAAATCCTTGGTGTTTGGTTTGATCTTTCTTTTCCTTATCTATTTACATTCATTATTCTTTTATTGCATATACTTGTGATTATTAGATAAGATCCACTAGCTATTCATATTGTGCATAAGAAGATTTCACATAATCACTCAAGTCTAAAGTTTTTTGAAAAAAGATTTTTGAAAATCGATCTTTAAACAAGTAATTTTTAAGAAACTATTCAACCCCCCCCCCCCTTCTAGTTTCTACAAAAATTAATTGAGTTCGTTTATTTTGACCGTCGTCATGGCTATTACCACTCGTGGCGGACAACTTGGGTTGATACCCGATAACTTAAATATTAAGTTGCTTTGTTACAATGATACACTAATTTTCACTGGGTTCAGATTTTACTTCTTGATATCCTCTCGAATTGATCTAGGTCTTAAGTGGAATGATTGTTCTTGGTTACTAAAGAAAAGGGTTTTTGGTTTTCTAATTTAATAAAAAGTGGAAATGAAAATTTAAACCAAAGACAATTAATTTAATGATGATTACTAAAAACTTGTATTAAACTTAAGATTAAAATTAAGATTAAAAATTAAAATTGAAATTTAAACAAACAAACATAAAGAAACGATAAGGTAGACAAACAGTAATCTAAAATAAATACTTGATTCGGAATTTGCTCATGCGGAACTTGCTGATTCGGAAGTAACTAATCATTCATTCGGAACATGCTCATTCGGAACATGCTCATTCGGAACATGCTCATTCGGAACTTTCCGAATGAAGGTTGTTGATTCGGAAGTTTTGAAACTTCCGAATGAAGGACTGGTCCGGAACTTTATGACTGATCCGGAATCTTCCGGATGAAGGTTGATTCGGAACTTCTTTTTTATTCGGAAGTTTGGGACTTCCGAATGAAGGTGACTTGATGCGGAACTTAAGGACTTGATTCGGAACCTTCCGAATGACTACTTCATTCGGAACTTTTTTGTTGGTTCGGAAGATTTGGAACCCAGATACAGTAGCAGTTTAGCGAAGAACACGGGACAAGGATTTTGATCAGAATTGAACCAAATACTCAAAAAGAATTTACCAAATTAAACACAAATCATTTAGACACCATAAGCAACGAATCCCACTAATAAAAACACAAATCCCATCAACTTTTGAAGATCAAATCAAGAAAATAAAAACTTAAAAACTTGAAGATAAAGATGATGATGAACAAGATGAAATGAAAGATTAAAACAAGAACTTAGTATTGAATGATTGATGTTTTGACAAGATGAAACAAAGATTAAAATTACAAGATTGTAAAGACAAAGATAAAAATCACCAATCACCCTAGTGGTGATGGTGTTCTACGAACCAGGAAGAAAAGTGGGGAAGAAGAGAAAAATAATAAGCTAAAACTTTTCTAAAATGTGTGAGGGGAAGGCTATTTATAGTCTTGTCCTTTGGTTGGTGAGTGGGCTTTCTCCCGTTCTTCTTGTCTTTTCGTCTTTTCAAAAGAGTTCCCGTTTTTCGATTCTGATTCGGGATTTGTCGTCGATTAAATTCAACTCGTCTTTTAATTTCTTCGTTTAAAGGACTTGAGTTTCTTCGACTTATATAAATCTTCCATCTTTGGTCCTTTTCTTCGATAAATCTTCGAATAGGCCCAGTGACTTCAAATCTTTTGCATCTCTTGGACAATAGACTTTATCTTGAGTCTTTTTCTTCAGTAAAATCCGTGCAATCCCATGTTTTCTTCAATATTCATCCGGTTGGCTCTGAAAACACAATAAACACAAAAACCACGCATAATTCCAAACAAATGATATTAAATACGTGTTTTGGTCTCGTTTTAGCCCGAATTAAGTGGTAAAAGGATGGGTGTTTACACACCTATCAAATCCCCTACACTTAACCATTGCCATGCCCTCATGCAATGCTTAGTGATAAAGCAATTTTACACTTTTCTCATAATTAATCAACCTTGGCCTTATTTAAATTCTACTAAAAATTAAAGAAATGAAACTTCAAAGGTAAAAAAGGGATAGAAACCATTTTCACTTGAAAATAGCTACATGGAAATAACTTGTAGAGAAATAGATGACTTACATTAGGGCTTTGGTGCTGCGAAGATTTATCACCCTCAAGTTTCACGTTCCCCAAACTAAGCTTAAAAACGAGATCATTGTTATTATAAGTTAGCAATTCAAACACTTACACACATGGCTTAACTAAATGCTTAAACTCCCTTATTCCTAGGTGTATCTCTTATATTTTATTTTTGTCTTAGAATGATCATGAAGATGCATTTTTGGACTTATTTCGATAGTTTATTAGGGCTGAAAGCAAAGTAGGACGATTTGATCAATAGTTAGCTAAAGGACAAAATCTCTTAAAACTGCTTCTCGGGATATCAAAAAGTTCATATCTTGGCATAACTTGGTTCACGATTTGAGACCTTTCTCGGGCCGATATTTGGCATGTACTTCATACTTCATATCTTCGAGAGACGTTCTTGAGATAATGGTCTTCTCATCATAATAGAATTTCTTCACTTGGAGACTTTTGAGGGGTACTCCAACTTTGTTGACCACGACTTCATGATTATTTCTTCAATCTCTAATTGGGATTTGAGATGCAACGATCCGCCTCCTTTTCGGACTTGGATCTATTTATCCTCATACCTTGTTAGGGTCTTTTCGGATAGACTTCTCCATGATCTTTATGGGAGTTGATTGCTTTTCGTCGTGAGTCTTGATCCTTCATATTGACTTTAGGAATAATGCTTTCCACATCCCTTTGGATTTTCAGCAATAAAATTTGAATCCTCATGCCTTGTTAGGGCCTTTTCGGACTCGCCAATCTTCGCGCCCCGCTTCATAAGTTATGCCTTGGCTATGAACTCTTATCATTACCGAGCAACTTTTAAACGATCTTGGGCTAGAAGCTAAGTAACTTTTCAAATCGTACGACCTTACTTATTGCAGATAAATTATTAGCAAGTGATGGGAGAATAGGCAAATAATTACACCAAGTGAGCTTGCGCAAGAATACCGACTTATAATTGACTCTATCATTTCTCGTCCTCCACAATTTAAAATCTCAAGTAATGAGACTCGTGGACACTTAGCCTAATAAACCAATTAAGGTCTACATGGTTAAGGATACTAGCTAGAATAAACTTGGATAAGTCTATTCGGGTTGAGTCAAAATAAACGCAACGGGCCTAATATGTCAAAAACTTCTAAACTAGCTACACCACTTTATTAAAATTTGACTTTATTGCGAGATATATACATATGAAAGCAACGATAAAAATTTAAAAATTACGACTAAATGGCCAAAGTTAATAAAAAATTTGAAAAATGTTGAAAAATAGGATTTTCCGGTTAATTGAAGGCATTTTCATGGAAAAGTCCACTTAAAACTTCGATAGAAGTCCCCCTACACTTAAGATAAACATTGTCCTCAATGTTTAAGCATGTGGGAAAAGGTTCCCCTACACTTATGACATTGTGCACGTTGGTTAACTCAAGTTAAGGAAGAGACGACTAACGTGATCAATTTCAAATGTGAGTATGAAGAAAATTGAATCACGATAGTTGAGAGATAGAACCGGATTTCGGATAAACACGGGAGCACGGTTCTTCGAAGATTCCAAGAGTGCACTTATCCCTGTAATCACACCATACCAAGACAAACGCATATACAAGTCCCCCCTACACTTAGGGGATTAAAATATAAAAGGATAGATACTCGGGCTGCCTCCCGAGGAGCGCTTGTTTTTGATAACCGAGTCACGAGCCTGACTCGACCCAAAATTAGTTCATGGGGAACGTGGTGAGGGATGGAATCACCTCGTTAGAGGTGTCCTCACCAAAGTACAACTTCACTCGTTGGCCATTCACCTTAAAATTTGGTCCATTAGGTTGAGCAAGCTCGAGAGTACCATATGGAAAAATTTGGGCAATGGTGAATGGGCCGGACCAACGAGATTTGAGCTTTCCCGAAAAGATTTTCAACCGAGAGTTAAAAAGTAAGACTTTGTCTCCAACATGGAACTCTCGGTTTTTGATCTTGGAGTCGTGAATGAGCTTAGTTCTTTCCTTATAGATCAAAGAATTTTCATAAGCCTCATTACGGAGTTCATTCAGCTCATTGAGTTGGATCTTGCGTAGGTCACCGGCTTTGTTTATATCAAAATTAGCCCACTTCAAGGCCCAATAAGCCTTGTGCTCCAACTCAATGGGGAGGTGGCACGCTTTCCCGTACACAAGACGATAAGGCGTACAGCCGATCGGGGTCTTGTAAGCAGTACGGAAAGCCCACAAAGCATCATCCAATTTATCAGCCCATGAGGCACGATGCTCTCCCACGGTCCTTTCAAGAATTCGCTTCAGCCCTCGGTTGGATATTTCAGCCTGGCCATTAGTTTGTGGGTGGTAGGCTGTGGATAGACGATAATTTACACCGTACTTAGCCATGACTCGAGCAAATTGATCATTGCAGAAATGAGTCCCACGGTCACTAATAATGGCGCGAGGCACACCGAATCTAGCGAATAGAGCTTTCAAAAAGTTACAAACCACCCTTGCGTCATTAGTAGGCAAAGCTTTGGCTTCAACCCACTTTGAAACGTAGTCAACGGCTACAAGGATGTATTTGTTGCCTTTAGACGAAGGGAATGGCCCCATAAAGTCGATACCCCAAACATCAAAAATTTCACACTCTTGAATGAAATTCTGAGGCATCTCGTCTTTATGTGTGATTTTGCCTTGCTTTTGGCAAACATCACATCGTTTGACCATATCGTGAGCATCACGGTATATGGAGGGCCAATAGAATCCCGAATCAAACACTTTTTTAGCGGTGTAGTTGGGACCAAAGTGACCACCAGTGGGTCCTTTGTGGCAAGCATCAAGGATGTCCGACGCTGCCGGTCCATCAACACATCGGCGAATTATCAAATCAGCACATTGTTTGAATAGGTAAGGGTCGTCCCAAAAGTAAGTCTTGATGTCGGTAAAGAACTTCTTCTTTTGCTGGGACGTCAACCCTTCCTTGAGAATTCCACCCACCAAGTAGTTTGCAAAGTCCGCAAACCACGGGGTTTCATTCGGCTTCGAGTTTATAGACATTAAGGTCTCCAAGGGAAAAGAATCATTAATTTCTTTGGTCAGATGATCCCCTTGGTAAGGATCCTCAAGTCTACTAAGATGGTCCGCGGCTAGGTTTTCTGCTCCTTTTTTATCGCGGATGTCGATTTTAAATTTCTGGAGCAGCAAAACCCAGCGAAGAAGTCTTGGTTTGGAATCTTGCTTTGTTAACAAGTACTTCAACGCGGAATGATCGGTGTACACAATGGTGGTGGAAAGGACAAGATAGGGGCGGAATTTTTCAAAAGCATAGACAACAGCTAAAAGCTCTTTTTCGGTTGTCGTATAATGCAATTGTGCCCCAGTCATTGTCTTGCTAGCGTAATGGATCGGTTGGAAGTGTTTGTTCACTCTTTGTCCAAGAACCGCTCCAATAGCAAAATCGCTAGCATCGCACATTAACTCAAAAGGAAGCTCCCAATTAGGGGTAACCAAGACGGGTGCCTTAGTTAGCTTATCCTTAAGCGAGTTGAAGGCATCAAGGCACTCTTTGGAGAAGATAAAAGGAGTATCTTTTTCCAAGAGGTGGATCATCGGGCGAGTGATTTGAGAAAATTCTTTGATAAATCGGCGGTAGAAGCCCGCATGACCCAAGAAACTTCTCACACCCTTCACAGTGGAAGGTGGAGGCAACTTTGCTATAACATCAACTTTAGCACGGTCTACTTCAAGACCGGCTTTCGAAATCTTATGTCCAAGCACGACGCCTTCTTTTACCATAAAATGGCATTTTTCCCAATTTAGAACAAGGCGAGTGTCTTCGCACCGCTTTAGCATACGTTCTAAATTGGCAAGGCAAGCAGAGAAGGAATCCCCGAAGACCGAGAAATCATCCATGAAGACTTCCATGGTTTGTTCAACCATGTCATGGAAGATAGCTAACATGCACCTTTGGAAAGTCCCAGGCGCATTACATAAGCCAAAAGGCATTCTTTTGTAAGCGAAAGTGCCATAGGGACAAGTGAATGTAGTCTTCTCTTGATCTTGGGGATCGATGGGTATTTGGAAATAACCCGAGAAACCATCAAGAAAGCAGTAATATTCATTACCGGCTAATCGTTCAAGCATTTGGTCCATGAAAGGTAGGGGGAAATGATCCTTTCTCGTGGCATCATTGAGTTTGCGGTAGTCTATACAAACTCTCCACCCAGTAACGAGACGAGTGGGAATCAACTCGTTGTGTTCATTGGGAACAACGGTTATTCCGCCCTTCTTGGGCACACAATGGATTGGACTAACCCACGGTGAATCCGAAATAGGGTAAATCATACCCGCATCAAGAAGTTTAATAACCTCTGTTTTGATGACTTCATGGATTTTTGGATTCACCCTTCGTTGGCTTTGAATAGTGGGCTTATATTCGTCTTCCATGAGAATTTTGTGCGTGCAGAAGTGAGGATCAATTCCACGAATATCCGAAATTTTCCACGCAATAGCCTTCTTGTGAGCTTTCAACACAGCAACGAGGCGAGTCTTCTCTTCATCTTTCAAATCCGTTGCAATAATGACGGGCGACTTCTTGTTGTCGTCAAGGAACACGTACTCGAGATGTGACGGCAACTCCTTAAGTTCCAAATCCGGAGGATTTTCGACGGGAGGCGTTTTCAAAGTCGGAGTATCGATAGCAATGACCGTGGGAGATGGAGGCGAAGGATTGTCTTCAGTGAGAAGATTGTCAAAGAAACTCATATCTTCATCCCCCTCGGTGGGAGAATCATTAGTAGCAAGAGTCCCATCTCCCATGGTATCTTCAATATTGTTCCAGAATAAATCACTATCTCCAAATAGAGACAATGATGAATCAATGGAGGACACGGTCTCAACAGTGGGAAGAGAGGTAGGAATACTTTTGCAAGCATCATTAAAGTGTTCTTCACAAGCCTCATCAAGAACGTCAATACAATTAACGCTCTCATATGAATAAGGCTGTTTAGACAACTTTCCCATGTTGAAGACTACTTTGTCGTCACCCACTCTCATGATAAGCTCACCGGCTTCAACATCAATGAGAGTGCGACCGGTCCTCAAGAATGGACGACCAACAATAAGTGGCACACGGGGGTCCATTTCGTAGTCGACGACAACAAAATCAGCAGGGAAGGTGAATTTGTCGACTCCTACGATGACATCTTCGGCTATCCCCACTGGATAAGCAACCGTACGGTTGGCCAATTCCAAAGTCATTTTAGTGGGGACTAGCTCTGGGAGAGATAATTGCTTCCAAACACTTAGAGGCATGAGATTAATACTGGCACCTAGATCGGCTAGGGCCATGCAATTCTCTACTCCCGGGAAATTGCAAGGGGTAAGAAAACGACCCGGATCACCAAGCTTGATTGGTAATTTCCTTAAGAGCACTGCAGAGCAGTTCTCATTAAGTTGGGTGTTGGCAATGTCGAGGAGCTTTTCCTTGTCGCTCAGAAGGTCTTTAAACATTTTGGCGTATTTGGGCATGTGAGCGAGAGCCTCAGCGAAGGAGATATTAAAATTCAGTTGTTTAAACATTTTAAGAAAATTAGAAACCTGAATATCATCCTTGCTCTTTTGCTTCTCTTTCCTCAACCTAGAAGGATAAGGTATATTGGAAGAAGAGGAAGGATTTGGGAGTATAGGATCACTCACAACCACGGGTGGAGGAGGGGTAGAAAGAAGAGGTGGAGAAATTGGGGAAGGAGAAGGAGGAGGAATGGGAGCAGGCGACTCGTTCTCCTTAGTCACAACCACCGGTGGAGGTATAGGAAGCTCGGGTTCCTTGGTACCTTTACCACTTCGAGTAGTGATTGCTTTCATCTCCCCTCTTGGGTTAGCAACGGTGTTACTCGGAAGAGTACCCGAAGAAGAGGGTTGACTACTTTGGAAGAAAATAGCCATCATGTTCCTCAGATCATTAATCTGGCTATCCAACGTGTTTCTCATATCAGCTCTCAAATCATTTCCTTGCTTGACCAAATCTGCCTTCAAATTGCGCACTTCCTCTTGGAGATTTCCCACTATCACATCATTGGTCCTCATGTAGGTGGCGACTTCTTGGTGTAATGCGGTGGTGGCTTGGTTGGGAGGAGCATTGTATGCAGGTGGTTGGTAAGCAGGTTGTTGGTAGATTTGATTGTTACGTTGAGGCGGTTGTTGTTGCTTGTGAGGTGGGATGTGTGGTTGTCGAGGTTGTGGTTGTTGTGGAGGAGGGCGGTTAAGGTTTTGTTGTTGGTTTGGGTTGGTAGGAGGAAAGCCAGGTGGTGAAAGATAGTTGTTGCTGCGGTAGCTAAGCAAGTTACGGTCACCTTGAGGTTTAGCTTGATAAGTAGGTTGTTGGTAGGTGCCATATGCCGCATTCACATTCTCAGCAGGGTAATCTTGGGTGGCGGTACAAGTTGTGTAGGGATGGGGACCACCGCATATCTCACAAGGTTGGCTGACAGCGTTCACTTGTGCATTTTTGGCGTTGTTGCTGTTGTTGTTGCTGACGGTGTGGGTGACAAGCGATTCAAGAAGCGTAGTGATTTTGTCTAATCGCTTGTCGCTGTCATTAGTGCTAGCACTAGCAACATTGGTCCTAACACTCTAGGTTTGCATACGAGATTTGTTCTCAATGATGTCCCAAGCAGCATTGGAAGTCTTAGCCAATAAATTACCCCCCGAGGCACTATTCAGTGAATCTTGGTCACTCATGCTTAAACCATTGTAAAAAGTATTGATTTGATGTACTTTGGTAAAACCATGTTGTGGGCATTTTCTTAAAAGATCTTTGAAACGATCCCAAGATTCACTGAATGACTCATCGTACTTTTGTTCAAAGTTTATAATCTCATTCCGCAAAGCGGTAGTACGAGAGGGTGGAAAAAAGTAGTTGATAAACTTTGTTTCCAAATCCGTCCACGAGAGAATACTCTGTGGCGGTTACTTAGCAAGCCAATGCCGGGCTTGTCCCTCTAAAGAAAAGGGAAAAAGTTGTAACCTTATCACTTCTTGTGGAACACCATTGAACTTGAACGTGTTGGTGAGTTGTAAAAATCTCTTGATATGGTCGTGTGGGTCATCAATGGTGCGTCCCAAGAACGGTTGAGCTGAGACCATCTGGATAAAGCCTGACTTTAGCTCGAAATTGTTGGCGGCAATTGGTGGAATGACAATTGGATCCGTATTGCCATCGACATGAGCTTGCAGCAATTCAATCATTGGGCGATTATCCGGAAGGTGCTCATTGTTGTTGTTATTCATGTTGTTGAAAGGCGGATTGTTGTTGTTATTATTGTTGTTCGGAGGTGGTATGTTATTGTTGTGTTGTACACCAGCCATGTCTAAGTTATCGAGAGGCTCGGGCTCTTGATAAGACGTGGATCGAGTGCGCATACACCTGCAAAAGAAGGAACAAAGAAAAACAAAGCAAAAATATTTTTGGTTTTTATTGTTTTTTACTTTTTAGGATTTTTGAAAATTTTATATTATTTAGTTGTTTTTGAAAATTTTTGATGAAAAAGAACGTTCACGGGGAACGGATCCCAAAATCCAAGTTCTCACAAAAAACTTTTGATCTTAACGAGAAGAGCCGGCAGCGGCGCCATTTGATACACTAATTTTCACTGGGTTCAGATTTTACTTCTCGATATCCTCTCGAATTGATCTAGGTCTTAAGTGGAATGATTGTTCTTGGTTACTAAAGAAAAGGGTTTTTGGTTTTCTAATTTAATAAAAAGTGGAAATGAAAATTTAAACCAAAGACAATTAATTTAATGATGATTACTAAAAACTTGTATTAAACTTAAGATTAAAATTAAGATTAAAAATTAAAATTGAAATTTAAACAAACAAACATAAAGAAACGATAAGGTAGACAAACATTAATCTAAAAGAAATACTTGATTCGGAATTTGCTCATGCGGAACTTGCTGATTCGGAAGTAACTAATCATTCATTCGGAACATGCTCATTCGGAACATGCTCATTCGGAACATGCTCATTCGGAACTTTCCGAATGAAGGTTGTTGATTCGGAAGTTTTGAAACATCCGAATGAAGGACTGGTCCGGAACTTTATGACTGATCCGGAATCTTCCGGATGAAGGTTGATTCGGAACTTCTTTTTGATTCGGAAGTTTGGGACTTCCGAATGAAGGTGACTTGATGCGGAACTTAAGGACTTGATTCGGAACCTTCCGAATGACTACTTCATTCGGAACTTTTTTGTTGGTTCGGAAGATTTGGAACCCAGATACAGTAGCAGTTTAGCGAAGAACACGGGACAAGGATTTTGATCAGAATTGAACCAAATACTCAAAAAGAATTTACCAAATTAAACACAAATCATTTAGACACCATAAGCAACGAATCCCACTAATAAAAACACAAATCCCATCAACTTTTGAAGATCAAATCAAGAAAATAAAAACTTAAAAACTTGAAGATAAAGATGATGATGAACAAGATGAAATGAAAGATTAAAACAAGAACTTAGTATTGAATGATTGATGTTTGACAAGATGAAACAAAGATTAAAATTACAAGATTGTAAAGACAAAGATAAAAATCACCAATCACCCTAGTGGTGATGGTGTTCTACGAACCAGGAAGAAAAGTGGGGAAGAAGAGAAAAATAATAAGCTAAAACTTTTCTAAAATGTGTGAGGGGAAGGCTATTTATAGTCTTGTCCTTTGGTTGGTGAGTGGGCTTTCTCCCGTTCTTCTTGTCTTTTCGTCTTTTCAAAAGAGTTTCCGTTTTTCGATTCTGATTCGGGATTTGTCGTCGATTAAATTCAACTCGTCTTTTAATTTCTTCGTTTAAAGGACTTGAGTTTCTTCGACTTATATAAATCTTCCATCTTTGGTCCTTTTCTTCGATAAATCTTCGAATAGGCCCAGTGACTTCAAATCTTTTGCATCTCTTGGACAATAGACTTTATCTTGAGTCTTTTTCTTCAGTAAAATCCGTGCAATCCCATGTTTTCTTCAATATTCATCCGGTTGGCTCTGAAAACACAATAAACACAAAAACCACGCATAATTCCAAACAAATGATATTAAATACGTGTTTTGGTCTCGTTTTAGCCCGAATTAAGTGGTAAAAGGATGGGTGTTTACACACCTATCATACAACAATTAGCAGTTTCACTCTAATAGCTTTTTCGCTCTTAGTCATTAGCTTCTTTAACCATTTTATATAATTATGGATTTAGAAAGTCAAAGCTTTGACTTGGAAGTCAAACAGTAAACATGTATCATTTAGCATCTCAAGGTTAACCTCTTTTTGCTAACTACTCTAATGCATTCAATAACTGTCATTATGTATTATTTTAATGAATTGTTGATATTTTAATGCATTTTTTAACATGGCTCATTATGGATTATAATCAACAACTTGCGCTCATTATTGTTATGTACACATTACCTTTGCTACGTTCGTCAGGGAAAGAAAAAAGAAATAGAGATAATACTTCATCAATGTCGGGCCATCAGTTAACACTAGAGTTACTTCAAGGAAATGAGAGACAATATATTATGTTGCTACTCATGTCACGTGATTCCTTATTCGTCTTTGCACACATTTAGAGTAAGAGAGCGGCTCCAAGATCACAAACATGTATTGGTTGAAGAAAAAATGGCTATGTTTTTTATGATGATAGGTCACAATCAACAATATGTCGTCATAAAAAACAGATTGCAACATTCAATTCAAACAATTCACAAGTTTATTCATGAAATGTTGGCGAAAATGGTGGTGTTTGCTAAGGAGATTATTATACCAACAAGTTTTAATCTTATTCTAAATGTTTTGAGCCATAACAGGAGACTACGACAAATATTTAAGGTAATTAGTAAATCTTTTAGTTATGTGATGTTTTGTTTCACATTATATTTTGAATACTAATTTTGTTTATGTTGTTGATCCCAAGCTCAGATCTTAAACCTTAGCTTGTTTAAGGGATATAGTAGAGAGAAGAACTCAAACTACTACAAGAGAAACTTTGCAATACACAAAGTAACTAAACAAGATGCGGAAAGTAATGTTTAGCATAATAACAAGTAGTGAATCAAACTTTAAGCTTTAATATATTGATAATATACGAATACCCAAAGATTGTATTAGGGTTATACAACCTTAAAGCATGAAATGAAATGATAGGAAAGTTATGTTAACACCAAAACCTAATGATTCCTTTTATAGCATAAGAACCCTTGTACAAGATAACTACTAAAAAAACTAGGAAGGTATTCTGGAGTAGTAGCAGAAACGTGTCAATCTCTCTTCCAAGTTTATCCATGCAGCAGGGTCTTTGACTTCTAGCAGTGGGAACTGATCCTACTGTTTTCATTAATTCAGTAGGGGAAACATATTCTAGCAAGGGGATCTTGACCAACCAGCAGTGGGAACTTCGACTCATGCATTTATTCCCAACAATCCTCCCCTAAACTTGTACTTTCACCCAAAAGACAAGTTTCTGAATAAATGCTAGTTGATGAGGATGCTTACAAATTCTCTGGCCAAACCTGACTGTGGATAAACCTAACAAGATTATAAGGAACATGATTCTTGCAATCCACTATCAAGTCAGTCTGCACCATCTTCTTTTAAGTCTCTTGTGAGAGAGGATATTAACGATTTTTGAGCAGATAGACATTCATTCCTTCCATAGCCAACTCATAGACTCCTAAATTTGTGAACAGCTTCCAATATAACATTTTGGATCCATTTTGTGTACCAAAAATAGGATCATTCAAATCTGTCTCATACATCCTATGCATGCTATCCTAAATCAACCAATCCTTCTCAACACCTTCTATAGTAGGAGGATTATTTGCAAACATTCCTTTTAGAATCCTATACAGATCATCCAAGTCTTCTCTATCCAAAGTTTGAATCATAACACCCAGACTTTGGAATGTCTGAGCTGTATCATCAACACAAGTAAGCTTCCACCAAGTCATACCTTTATACAGATACACATCCTACTTTACTATAGAGTACTTCCTTCTCATATCATCAGGTACAATGTCATCATATTCCTCCAAAACTAAGTGTTGATCAATTTCTTCACTGGAGGGATTCTAATCTTCCCTAGTAAACATTCCAATCTTATCCATCCTCTTAATTCTCTTGGATGTTCTTTGTATATTAACAACAGATCTTTCACCTGCTAATGAGGATCCACCTGCTTGAGAAGTTGCACATGTTTGAGATATTCCTACTGTTTGAGCAATTTCACCTAATTCTCCCTCTACCTTTCTTTTCTTAGACTCCCTGGCCTTCTTCATCATCTCATCCTTCTTCTTAATGTATTCATCTTCCTCAGATGTGCCTATGCCAAGGAAATTTTCCACAATGTTGGCCTTCATCACTAGAATAACAGCTTTCTCTATCTCATCAAAGGTCATCTTTCTGAAGTATGCATCAGTATACAGTTTGAACCTCCTAAGCATGACTTTTTAATGCTCCAATCTCCCCTTTTTAGACCTTAGATACCTTTCCTTTTTGAGATGCATTTCTCTCTTTTCCAAGTAATCCTTTTGAAAGTTAAAGGCCAAAAGTATCAAATCATACCTTTCCTCCAATGGAGCATTTACCAGTTCTTTCTCCCATTGCTCCAAGGATTCTGCCATGTTTGGTACCCGATCATCCAACTCTCTATGCATAATCTCAATTTGTTTGAGCATCTCTCTTGGCTGTACCAGTACCTTTTCTTTTTCTGAGATATCTAATTTAGAGACATCTAGTTGTGCCTCCTCATTCCTTCTGTACTCTCTCCTGTTCCATCTGTTACTCTTCTTCCCACGTTCTGTTTGCCATATTCTCATCATATTCAGTCTGAGCCCTTATCTCTTCTTGTGTTCTATGCTTATACTTCTTCTTGGGCTGCTCAACCAGAATACCCTTCCCTTTGTCTTTTGGATCAACTGCTGGTAATGCGTTGGGTGCAGTCTTTCCAATTTGTATCCCCTTCTGTATTGGCCTCTTCTTGTGATAAAAAGGCAGCAAAAAGACAACATTACATATTCTCATGATTGAATTTCATTGTTATATTGGCAATGAAACTGTGCTCCTTTTCTTGATATCTTGTTTGCGTGGGAGTGTCAAGATCACCTATGATTTGAGACTGAGGGTGATCTTTATTGATTCTATAGGTGGGCTGCATATTCATAAGGACTTCTATTTTAAGATTTCCCAAATTAGGTTATATAGGACTATCTTGATTGGGAAAAAATTCTCAAAGGAACCTCCAAAATGATATTGCATGGCTGAGAGATGGATGTTGGTGAGGTGAGTGCAGCTCTGAATAGCTTGGACCTCCATGCCTAATGATTTTGTTTCCACTTCTTGACATAGAGATTGGAGAAGATGTAGAAATGAGTGGGGTTTCTCTTTCGGCATCATTAGCATCATCCATCACAATTTCTTCAACAGTAGGTAAAATGTTTAGACCAGCAGGGGAATCTAAGATTCTACTACTTTCATACATTCCATTGCTTTCATGAATGTGCTTTGTAGGGGGTGATAGGCTTTCCATCCTTTTGAGAGAGATCTTATTCTTCTGCATCCTCTTTGGCATCATCATCAACAAGGAATAATGAAGGTACAGTCATGGACCTTAAAGGTGGACTTTCCAAAGCAGTTGGTTCTTTTGTACCTGAAATGTTAGTATTTTCCAAAGCAACAGGCACATAATTCATAGATTTAGAAATTACTTCAATATCAAAGAACCACTTGGGACCTGTTTGTGTGTCTTCAGGCTTATCCTCCAAAAAATTCACATGTATGTTCTTTGTCACCTTGCTTGTCTTTTAGTTGAAGACCCTATACCCTTACTTGTTAGTGAATAGCCAACCAAAGTATCCATCATCCCCATTTTCATTAAACTTTCCCAAATGATTAAGTGTGTTGAGTATCAGTGCATGACATCCAAATGGTCTATAAAAGTTAATTAAAGGGGGTCTTCCATTGAATAGCTAATAAGGGGTCTTGTTGTGAGCCTTAACCACCAGGGCCCTGTTTTGAACATAGCAAGCAGTGGCAACAACTTCAGCCCAAATTATTACTGGAAACTTGGAATCATATAGCATGGTCCTTGCAGCTTCTATAAGTGTTCTGTTTCTCCTCTCTGCAACCCCATTTTGTTGTGGTGTTCTGGCTATACTGAATTCTCTTTTTATCCCTTTGGTGGTATAGAAAGTGTCCAACTCTTTGTTCCTAAACTCTCCACCATTATCAGACATAACTGTCACCACCTTCATACTCTTTTCAAGTTCAATCTGAGTAATGAAGTCTTTGAGTACTTCTGCTGTGTCACTCTTTTCAAACAAAAAGAAGGTCCATGTGAACCTTAAGAAGTCATCAGTGACCACTAGGCAATACCAATTTTTGCTCATACTTGCTACGGATGTAGGACCTGTTGGGTCAAAAAAGTTGATGTGGTAGAAACTCAAAATCGAAGGACATATATTCAGGCGTTGACAAGAGTAATACAAGAGTTGACAAGAGCAAAGTAGGCGTTGACAGAAGTCAACAAAAGTCAAACGCAGTCAACAAAAGTCAACGCTGATAGATTTGATGGAGAAATCTATTTAGGGAATATATTGAGTATATTATTTATGATATACACAATATATAGTTTATCTAAATAGAAGATTTAGATGTTTATTTGATTTTATCTCTTGTAGATTCTGTTCCTTCCACTATAAAAGGAACAAGAGTCTTAGGTTTTATTCATTCAATTCATTCACAATGTAAACCTAAAGTGTGTGTCGACTAGACGTGGGATTCAATGTATACACGTCTAGTGATTGTTTATTATTAATATAATGAACAATCTAATTGTGTTTTAATTCATGTTTTGTGCCTAAACACCTTGTTAATGGTTGTTGTTCTAATTCCGCTTTGATTATCTAATCATATGAACAATGATCATTCCTAGTAGCTTAAAAGATCCGGAAACCAAGGTTTCCACAATTGGTATCAGAGCCTCGTGGCTCGTGATGCTAGGACCAACAAGGTGTTCGTGTATCGTGAAGAAGAAGAAAAATCCGTCTAGGGTTTTTCTGGATGTTTTTGTATGCGCAGCAGTATTCAGAAGGTCATAACTTTTGATTGAACCGTTGGATCGTCACGAAATTTTATATGTGTGTTCTACATACATATATCTAAACATCCACCAGAGGGATTGTCGAGTTTTATCCCCAGGCAAAAGTTATTAGGCGTCAAAGTCAGCAGCAGGGTACATGCAGTTTTCTGTGGACAGCCATGTTCAAAACACGATCTCTCCTTCGTTAACCGTTGGATCTTCGTGATTTTTGAACTGTAGATTCTTGGCACTTGTGTCTAGAATCTCACCGAAGGGATTTTCTATCTGAGCTCTAATGAAGACGTTATTCAAGGTCAAAGTACACTGTTTAAAGGTATTAATGTTTTTGCTTTTCACATGAAATCATGAACTAGGGTTTCTTCAAACCCTATATCACCATAAAAAGCAGAAAGATTATGGAGTTGTGGCTGTTATGATGGAAAAATTAAGCTAGGTTTATTTACAAACCCTAATTAGGGTTTCGATGCATAAATTATAAACCCTAGATTTGATAAATTGAAGATGTGATTTAAGGTTTGTGGCTGATAAGTATGTCACTGTTCGTTGCTATGAGATCACACTCAAAGGATGATTATGATCGTGTGAAAAAGAAGCGTGTGATTGTCGCAGCAGAAAGAAGAAGATGACGTGCATGTTTGTTCCGTTCTATTTCTAGCAAAGATTATTATAAGTATTATTCATGGAACAAAACGTGGTCTACTTACTTCCTATTTGTGGAACAAAGGTTCTGTTCACACGGTCTAACAATTCTCATTGGTGGAGAATAGTCTGCGTTCACACGATCAAAGTAAAAGCGAGTAACATTATATCAGTTTTGTGTTCACATGAAGCTATGATTCTGATTGGAGGAAAAGACGTTTGTTCACACGATTCCTCAAATATGATTGGTCAAATCATATGCGTTCACATGACCTAAACGGAAAAGAAATCTTGGATATTAATGTTAGACGTGAATTATGCATACAAGTTATCATGTGATACAATAATTCAGCCAAAGAAACGTGCAGCTTGATTCGCGTGAGGACTGATGGGATGAATATTCTTGGGCTTGAGTTTTATATTTAAAGCCTAAAGATGACTACTCTTAAGTATTACTTGATAACTGTTGAAGATTGTTGCCCTAAGTGACGTCAGCAGAAGAGACGCTGACAAGAGTGACATTGACGCTGATGAGTGTACGTTTGACGCTGACAGAATAAGTCAACACTGACAGCGTTGACAGTGTCGTCCGATATATGAACTTCAACGCTGATAGGTATTGTCCGATATTGGACAATACATCTGCCAAAGATATTGGACCGAAGAGAATATTGGACAACACAGGAATCACTGCTGTTTGAGAAAATTGGTACGTTTTTAGCACACAAAAAGGAGGATTATACACACAAAGGTACATGGAATCTCTGTTTTAATTTAGAATATCATGATGATATTTATGGCTCGGATACTTTTGAAAGGGATTAATGATTTTAAGGCGAGTTAGCAACCATTCATGAAGAATTTTATTGGATTATGTAATCGGGATAGCCTTGTGAAAGAGTTATCCGTTGACAGCCTTTTACATATGAAGATATTGACTTGTCATGAAGAGGTGTTGGCTTAAGGGGAAGAATTCTTATGGTAAGTTTGATGATTGAAGAAGATTTTCGCGAGTTTGTGTTCTATCATATGTGGAGTCCATTGATCGTTAGACTCAATGGTTATGAACCATTATATATAGGTTGATCATCGTTCATATGATAACATAGCGGAATAGAACAATGATCATAACAAGGTGTTTAGGCACAAGACACATAAAATACTCAACGATTGTTCATTATATTAATAATAAACAACCACTAGACGTGTATACATTGAATCCCACGTCTAGTGCGACACACACTTTAGGTTTACATTGTGAATGAAAGTTATGAATAAAACCTAAGACTCTTGTTCCTTTTATAGTGGAAGGAACAGAATCTACAAGAGATCAAATCAAATAAACATCTAAATATTCTATTTAGATAAACTATATATTGTGTATATCATAAATAATATACTCAATATATTCCCTAAATAGAATTCTCCATCAAATCTTCAATATCCATCAGCGTTTGACTTTTTGACTGCGTTTGACTTTTGTTGACTTTCTGTCAACGCCTGAATTGCTCCTGTCAACGCCCAGATTGCTCTTGTCAACGCTTGAACATATTACTTGATATTTTCTTCGATTTTGAGTTTCTGCCACATCAACTTTTTGACCCAACATCATATCTTAAAGTCATGCACTTCCAGCCACTGACTTTAAAGGTAACTTGTTGGTGCTTTACATGGTTGGTGACGAAGACTTGTCATAACACTTGAAGGAGTTACATTATCGTGCTCAGTGTCTCACAAAGGATGAGAATATTGACAAGGGATCGAGGTCTACTTATAATTTGCCTATAAGTTCTTCATCACATGGATAGTACAAGACATGGAACACAAGGTTGGGTTATTCTACTTCTACATCAAAAATATTATATTAATTGTTCTTCAAGATCATTACATAGAGCCTACATTTGGAGAATCTTCAAAGATTGCATACATTATTTACTTCCTTGTTGATGTGACAAAAAGGGGAAGAAATACATGCTACACTTGAGGGGAAGCAATTTGAAGATCATGTACAACTTACAAGAGATACACATAGAGTTTTGCCACCATCAACTAGGGGAAGATTGTTGGGTCAAAAAAGTTGATGTGGCAGAAACTCAAAATCGAAGGACATATATTCAGGCGTTGACAAGAGTAATACAAGAGTTGACAAGAGCAAAGTAGGCGTTGACAGAAGTCAACAAAAGTCAAACGCAGTCAACAAAAGTCAACGCTGATAGATTTGATGGAGAAATCTATTTAGGGAATATATTGAGTATATTATTTATGATATACACAATATATAGTTTATCTAAATAGAAGATTTAGATGTTTATTTGATTTTATCTCTTGTAGATTCTGTTCCTTCCACTATAAAAGGAACAAGAGTCTTAGGTTTTATTCATTCAATTCATTCACAATGTAAACCTAAAGTGTGTGTCGACTAGACGTGGGATTCAATGTATACACGTCTAGTGATTGTTTGTTATTAATATAATGAACAATCCAATTGTGTTTTAATTCATGTTTTCTGCCTAAACACCTTGTTAATGGTTGTTGTTCTAATTCCGCTTTGATTATCAAATCATATGAACAATGATCATTCCTAGGGAATATATTGAGTATATTATTTATGATATACACAATATATAGTTTATCTAAATAGAAGATTTAGATATTTATTTGATTTTATCTCTTGTAGATTCTGTTCCTTCCACTATAAAAGGAACAAGAGTCTTAGGTTTTATTCATTCAATTCATTCACAATGTAAACCTAAAGTGTGTGTCGACTAGACGTGGGATTTAATGTATACACGTCTAGTGATTGTTTGTTATTAATATAATGAACAATACAATTGTGTTTTAATTCATGTTTTGTGCCTAAACACCTTGTTAATGGTTGTTGTTCTAATTCCGCTTTGATTATCTAATCATATGAACAATGATCATTCCTAGTAGCTTAAAAGATCCGGAAACCAAGGTTTCCACAGGACCAAAAAGATCCATGCATAGCAAGTCCAATGATTTGGTGGTGGACAGAGCAATTTTTGATTTTCAAGAGGCTCTATGTTGCTTTCCCTTCAAACAAGCAACACATGTATGATCATTGCTGAATTTATTTGAAGGTAGACTATGAACAAGATTAAATTTGACCAATTTGTTCATATCTTTGAAGTTTAGATGACCTAGTCTTCTGTGCCATTTCTTGCATTCATCAACTAAGGCTTTGGCAATAAAACAGTTCTCATTGTCTTGAAGAGAAATATCTTTTAAGTCAATGGTGTGCATGTTCTTCTGCCTTGGTGTTCTTAGTACAATAGGAGTATTAGGTGGTAAACAAACACCTTTCCTAACATCAAGCACTCAGTATTAGTGAAAATAACAAAGTTTTTATTGTCAGTCATTTGAGACTGTTTATCATACTTCAATCCATAACACAAGATTTAGAGTATATATAGAGAGAGAAAGAGAAGAAAGTTAGAGAGAGAAAGTAGAGAGAATGGTGGTAGGTTAATGTTTACTAGAGAGAGAAAGTAAAATGAACCAACACCCTCTTCTACACATGGAAGAGGGTTTATATACCCATGAGCTTGGTGGGATCATGGGCTTGTTTCCTTGGGTCGGGCTTGGCCTATCTTGGGCATAAAGCCCCTACCTTAGACAATATTAGCTTAAGGTCCAAGCCCGGTTAACTTGACTAACCTATTACAATGCAAGACCATTAACGACTAAGATGACCTATTACATTCTTGTTCGACTATATAAAATATAGGGCTAACAATCTCCCCCAATGTATCAGTCATCTTTAAAAGCATAAGATGATTAAGTGAATGCATTCTTGTGGAGGTGATCTTCCTTCTTAGGTCTTGTATCTTGGTCTTGATCTTGTTTGTAACGGCTTTGTTCCTTCATGCCTTTGTGATCTTTATCTTGAGCCTTTGTCATTTGACTTTGAGTGCTTGAGATCTTCAATCTATCCTTGATAGTGTTCATCTTGTGCTCTTGTGACAAGATGACCTATTACATTCTTAAGTATCTTGATTATTGCCATCTTGTGCTGTTGTGACTTCTGAATCGACATAGGTTAGTTGATAGGTGTGTAAACACCCATCCTTTTTACCACTTAACTACAATAATAACCGGACCAAAACGTGTATTTTATGTCGTAAATGTCAGAATTATGCGTGGTTTGTGTTTTTGTTGTGATTTAGGAAGCAATTGAGAAAAGGGGAGAAAACACGGGCATTCACGGACTTTTATCAAAGAAAAAGACGAAAGGCGAAGTCAAGAAATCAAGAGTGCAAAAAGAACGGAAGTCCAAGACCAATTCTGAAGATTTATTGTGACACCCTAGAATCGAGGTCATTAATGATACCCTAAATTACGCTAATTTTTGAAATTTTTAATAAATTTTAATTTCTATACTTATAAGTATTTTGGTAAGAGCCGATGTTCGAGGTCATAATTTTTACGATTGACGTTTTAAGAAGGACGATGACGATTACGATCCCGAGGGATGCCCAATTTTATATAATTTTTGACGATTTATCGATAATGTAATTTTTCGAGAATTTTATTTACGGTTCGTGTTAAGTTGAGTCGGGTGAGTTTTATAGCCTTCCGAGTACATTTAAAGTATCCCAAAAATATTTTGGAGCATTCGGGAAGATTTCCGACTCCCGTAAAATTTTCAAATTTGACAAATGAGTCGAACCCGCAAAGTTTTGAGGACGTTTTTCATTTGAGGACAAAAGAAGTTAAAAATTGCATTTAAGCCCCTCCCAACCCACCAAAAAGGCCAAAATGGACATAAACACAAACACACACAACACTTGCACCAAAAAAAATCAAACTCTCTCTCTCCTCTCTCTCTCAAACCGACGGACACCCCCAACACCATCAAAAATTCACCAAAAATCTTTTTCCACTTGATTTTTCAAAAATCTAAGGTTAGACCACACTTAGTTTGGTCATTCCCCACATGTTCATGTGCTCAAATCCCACATGCATTGATAAAAATTTTTCAAGATTTTTCCATATGAACCAAATTCGTTTTTGAGGCTAAATGAGCTAATGCATGTTGATTTTAAGTGTTATGAAAGTATAAACACCAAGAAAACCCACCAAAATTAATTTGGTTGTGGTGATTGGGTCACCCAAACCCCACGGCAAAGGGGGTGTTTGGGGAGCCATGGTGGTTGTTGATTTTGCATGTTATTCTTGTGTTTGGTTTGATGTTTAAGGATGTTTTACATAGGTGTTAGTGGTTGCATGTTCATTTCTTTGAAGTTTTGATTTTGAGATTGATTGATCAATAGGGGTAGGATTGAAATTTGATGTTAGGATATGTTTGGGAAGGCCTAGGATGATGTTTAGTGTTGGTTAGAAGGCTTGGAATCGAGTCTAAGTACGTTTTTGGTATGGTCATTTTTAGGCAGAAACATTTGGTCCATTTCACAAAAATTATCTTTTTTCCAGAACTTGAAAACTAAATGTAGTTGTAGAGGGTCTTTCTAGCTTTAATTTGGTATAAGGTAGAGCCCGTGACTCAAAACGAGCTAAAAGTTATGACATTTTAAAGATCGGGTACCGGGAGACGAGGACTTTCACAATCCGAATTTGTGCAAAGTTTTAGTCAAATCCCGAGGGTCACAAGTATGAATTGGTAAATGGTCAAGGGTCAAAATTTGGTCCCTAACCTGTGTAAATGGGTCTATATGTTGACTTAGGTGTCAAAGAAGTCAAAGGTATTTTTCATATAGGTGAAAGTGGTCAAAATTGGTCGAAGCGCAATTTCAGCCCGTAAAATGTAGTCGTGGAAAAGAGTTGCGTAACGGGTCGTAAAAGTAAAAACTTTTATTGGGCTTAAAAACATGTTATCTACAGGTCTTATAGGATTTTTGGAAATTTTGTCAAATTTTATAAGTGTGGTTAAATAAGGTAAAACAGCCCGTACTTTAGTCGAGTACCGGCGAGAATGAGTAAAAATAGATAACGTAACTAATGAGAACGAATGGTATAGAATGAGTGATACTTGTTGTTTTTGTTTTTGGCGTGAGTTATACTTGTCCTAAGAGACTTGTATATATGTATTTTATACAGTACCGTAAGTATTTAAATGAGATTACTCATTACGCGTTATTTGTGATAGGTGTTGATTTACCCGGGCATCCGTAACATCGTCAGTGATCATCCCTCGAACTACCGACTACTTAATATCTAAGGTGTGAATTTATAGCCTCGCTTATATTTATTTCAAATTGTTTTACCCGCGAGGGAAATGCATGTTAGTTTTTAAAAGGAACGTATATCATGAATGAGTGTTAGACCCGAAAGTTGCCTTAGAAATTGTGTTGAGTACCAAAGTTGCAAAAGTCCCTAAAATCATGAACTATTAACTATTGTCCTGCCCTCGAGTAGGGGGAAATAGCCGCTTATGCAATTTGTAGTACTACGGGGTTAACGACCCAATGCTAGCCGAGAAGCTGTACTTATAGTAAGTTCTGCGGTAGATTATTTTGTATGAGAAATAAGGTATAATTGCAACTGATGCCTTTAGAAGGGGCACTGGTTTCATCTGAATCATGCCGGTATATTTACGCGGGTGATTGAGTTAACGGATTAGTGTCATGAGCTTAAACACAATTGTCAGTATCCTAATTATAGTTTGTTTGATCGACAAGACTATAAATGATCACGGATGGTTTTTATTATATATACGTTCAAATGGATTGAAAAACCTATGAATTCCACTCAACGTTTTCGTTGACCAAATTTTTGGCATGTGTTTCAGGTAACCGCTGAGGTGTAGGATGGAGCATGCATGGGATGGATGTTGTGTGTACGGCTTGGTGTCCGCTTGTTTTTCCCTCCTTTTCTACTTAAACAATTTTTATGTTTAATGTCATGTTGTTGTGAAACTGAAGTTTTTGGGTTGAGATCCATGGGGACCGAAAACGCTTAACTCTGTGTACTATTTGGGGTTGGAAAAACTGTGGACATGTATCATCTAACAATTTTAAATTTCAAGTTTTAAGTCGACGTCTTTTTAGCGTCATTTGATATATCTTGTGTGCAATGAATACTGTGTAGCACCCATTGTTGTAGTTCCGTTGCGCATAGCAATTGTGGGGGTGTTACAGATTGGTATCAGAGCCACGAGTTATAGAGAACTAGGTCGTTTTTGAAAATCCTAAACTATAACTTTTGGTGTCGTAAGAAAGGGTCCAAGCACACACAACTATCCTGCATGGCTCCGGTAAGATTTATTGTTGTATTTATGGCTTTTGACGTATACTTTTGAGTAAAGTATATATGTGGGTAATTATTACATAAGTATGGAATTACTATATGTAGACGTTAAATTTTACGTGAAATATCCGACATCGTAATTTTCATATTTATCATGCATGAGCATCATATTATTACATTTCGGGCATATGTACCACCTTTGCATTGCATTTGCATGCATATATTTATAATTATTGTATAATTACTTATGTACCCTCCGAAATTCGCTGTTATTGCAGGAATGGCCGAGGTACCGCTCAACGATAACGGAAACGATTACGTCGTAGGTCACGAAGGGGGACCGTTTCCTCCGAACCCGCCGAACAATAATAATGGATGGATCGCTCCAGAAGACGAAATAGGGCCGGAAAACGACAATGACGAAAGTGAGGTGGATAATTTCAGCATGAGTAGTGACGAGAATGAGGATTCCGAAGAAGAGCCCGAGGAGCTATTGGATGATGGCATTCCCGAGGATGCCGTAGGCCAGACCGAACCCGATTTGTTTCAATCCCCGAATTCGCCGAAGGGTTATGAGGTACCACCGACCGGTCATTATGAGCAGCAACCCTTTGATCGCCCAATGGAAAATTGTAAGGATTATTTGAGAACAGTGCCAGGATTGGTTAGAGTAAGTGGTGGGAGCAGTGGAGAGTCCAGCAAGTCATCCAAGTCGCCATCGATTCATGAGAACATTACAAGGGTCTACTTTCCGAGACCGAGACACTACTGGGATCCCGCAGGTCGTTTGGGGAGGATGGAAAGGTTGATGTATGAGCGGTTTGTAGTTGAGACTAGGGTGATTAAGAAGTTTGATAAGATTGAGAGGGAACATCAAAGACTGTTGGAAAGGACTTCAAGAATTGCGTATGATGGGTTAATGAACACAAGTGCCATCAACAGTTTAAAATCAATGGTTGCAAATTTAAGTGCTAGTCTTGACCGTGTGAGGGAAGATCAGATGAGGTTGTCGAGGATGCAGAGTTGGGAGCATCGTGTGAGGGATTCATTGCCCCCGGATTGGAGATTCATGGACGATTTGGAGATAGAGGCGAATGACTTTATGATTCAGCCGCCTGCTAGAGGTGCTTGTATTTCGGTGGGAAATCAGGTAGCGATTGAGTATGGATCCACATCAGGGACGAAAAAGGAAACAGAATGTGGGCCAGATGAGAAAGGAAAAAGGAAAGTGGATGATGTGGATGAGGACGTAAGTGATGAGGAAACTGAGGAAGACGACGACGAGCCGCCATCCAAGAGGCCGTGTGGATCACCACATGCCTAGTTACTTGTTTTGTATTTTCTTTGATCATTGTAATAGAACTATTTTAGACCTTTGTATGATGGTATTATGACGAGAAACTCAAGTACTTGAAGTTTTGTGGTGAACGATTGTAGTGGCAATACTTGTCACGATTTTGGTTAATTATCAATACAATCTATGTTACCTTTCATGATCTGTGATATGTCTTAAATTTGATCTTTTGTGGTGTGAATTGATGAATATTAGTAACTCCGTAGTGATGTGTCGTTGTATGTATTTTATGTCTGGGAAACTTGATATGAATACTTACATTGTTTTTCTATTTTTCTTGTCTTGCAGAAAGAGATATTCGATAACACCATGCCTCCAAAGTTGACTGCCGATCGTGTTAACACCATGATTCAGGAAGCTATAGCTAATGCGTTGCAAGCGGACCGAGCTGGGAGAAATCAGGATCCAGGAAGGAACGCGGGGAGACAGCAAGCCCCGAGGGTGTGTACCTATTCTAGCTTTATGAAGTGCGGTCCCACGCAGTTCCGTGGAACGGGTGGAGCTTTAGAACTTAGACGATGGTTGGAAAAGGTTGAAAGTACGTTCGAAATCAGTGGTTGTGCAGAAGCGGATAAAGTGAAGTTTGCAGCAGCTACGTTTCTTGATGATGCGTTAAGTTGGTGGAATACCCAAGTAGCTACGGTTGGATTGGCTGTAGCAAATGCAAGGACGTGGAATGCGACCAAAGCTTTGTTGACCAAGAAGTTTTGCCCAGAGGAGGAATTGGGGCAATTGGAGGACGAATTGAGGCACTTGACCTTAAAGAACAACGATATAGCTGCTTACACCAGGAGATTCAATGAGTTAAGTCTGTTGTGTCCGGACATATTTGCCAATGATGCCAAGAAAATGAAGCAGTATATTAAGGGTTTATCTAGCAACATCAAAGGTGAAACAACTTCGTCAAAACCTGGAACGTTTGATGAAGCGGTTCAAATGGCTCACGCTTTGATGGACGTTAAGCTTCAGGACAAGCAGAACTACATTGCTGAAGGCAACAAAAGGAAATGGGAAGCAGCACAAGGCAATCAATCCCAAGGCCAGAACCGAGGTGGAAATCAAAACAACCATGGGCCAAACCGTAATCAACAGTTTAATCAGAGAAGGAACGAAGGGATGAGGGCAGTGACGAACCCTAGAGGTGTGAAAGTGAATCCCCATTGTGGAAAGTGCAACTTGTATCATGTTGGAAATTGCCCGCCGGCATGTGACAAGTGTGGAAAGGCAGGTCATAGGACAGCTAGTTGTCGAACGGGAGGAGTAGCCACTGGGGCTAATGCTATCAGGATGAGGGGATGTTATAGTTGTGGAGAAAGAGGGCATGTGCAAGCGAATTGCCCGAAGGCAGGAAACAGGCGGGGAGGTAATAATGCGGCTGCTGTGTATCAAGTGGGAACGGCTGATAAACCACAAGGTCCCAATGTGGTTACCGGTACGTTTTTGCTAGACGCTTGTTATGCTAGTATTTTATTTGATTCTGGCTCCGACAAGAGTTTTGTAGACGTTAGATTTAGTCGTCATATTGATAGAGAACCGGTGTTGTTAACGACTAGTTATAATGTTGAATTAGCCGATGGAAAAATTGTTAGTACGAATTCTATACTGAAAGGGTGTACCTTGAAGTTAGGAAATTACGCTTTTAAAATCGACTTGATGCCTATAGAGCTAGGATCGTTTGACGTGATTGTGGGAATGGATTGGCTAATGGCGCACAGTGCTACGATCGTCTGTGGTGAGAGATTGGTTCAGATTCCGCTGAGGAATAGGGTTTTGACGGTTAAGGGAGACGAATGCACTTCTCGTTTGAAGGTGATTTCGTGTTTAATGATGATGAAGTACGTAGAGAGCGGATGCGATGTGTTTTTGGCACAGGTTTCGAGCGATGGTGATTTAGAGGCGAGGATCGAAGAGGTACCAGTTATTCGCGAGTATCCGGACGTTTTTCCAGACGAGTTGCCAGGTTTACCGCCTACCCGTGAGGTCGAGTTTCGAATTGATTTAGTGCCAGGAGCTGCGCCGGTTGCACGTGCACCTTATCGCTTAGCACCATCTGAGTTAAAGGAGTTAGCGGATCAATTGAAGGAATTGATGGACAAAGGATTTATTAGGCCGAGCTCATCACCCTGGGTAGCGCCAGTGTTGTTTGTAAAGAAGAAGGATGGTTCGTTTAGGATGTGTATTGACTATAGGGAACTCAATAAGCTGACGGTTAAGAATCGGTACCCATTGCCGAGGATTGATGATTTGTTCGATCAATTGCAAGGTTCCAGTGTATACTCAAAGATCGATTTAAGATCAGGGTATCATCAACTGCGTGTAAGAGAGGAGGATATTCCTGTAACTGCCTTTCGTACGCGGTATGGACACTTTGAATTTCGAGTGATGCCGTTTGGGTTGACGAACGCGCCTGCTGTATTCATGGACCTTATGAATCGCGTGTGCAAGCCGTATCTAGATAAGTTTGTTATTTTTTTCATCGATGATATACTTATTTACTCTAAGAGTAGGGAGGAGCACGAGAAGCACCTGAGAAAGATTTTGGAGTTGTTAAGGAAGGAGAAGCTGTATGCAAAATTCTCTAAGTGTGAGTTTTGGTTGGAATCAGTGTAGTTTCTAGGTCATGTGATTGATAGTGAGGGAGTTCGTGTAGATCCTGCTAAGATCGTAGCAATCAGGGAATGGTCAGCACCGACGACGCCGACTGAAGTTCGACAGTTTCTGGGTTTAGCGGGGTATTATCGAAGGATTTTCGTTGATTGCAAAACCATTGACGAGGCTTACCGAAAAGAATAGGGTGTATGAATGGGGAAATGAGGAAGAGCTTGCTTTCGAAACGCTCAAGGATAAGTTATGTTCCGCGCCGATTTTATCATTGCCTGAAGGAACCGAAGATTTCGTGGTGTATTGTGATGCGTCTCGTAAAGGTTATGGAGCAGTATTAATGCAACGTGAAAAGGTGATAGCTTACGCGTCGAGACAATTAAGGAAGAATGAGGAGAACTACACGACGCACGACTTGGAATTAGGAGCGGTAGTTTTTGCGTTGAAATTGTGGAGACACTATCTGTATGGGACAAAGTGTGTTGTATTCACTGACCACAAGAGTTTGCAGCACATTTTAGATCAAAAGGAGTTGAATATGCGACAAAGACGATGGGTTGAACTATTGAGTGATTATGACTGCGAAATTCGCTACCACCCTGGGAAGGCGAATGTTGTAGCGGATGCATTGAGTAGGAAAGAACGGGAGAAACCTTTGAGGGTTAGAGCTTTAGTGATGACTGAGAGCGTTGACTTAACCGAAACCATACTGAAGGCTCAGGAGAGAGGTTTAATGAAAGGGAATGTTGAAGCCGAGAACTTGGGACGAATGTTGAAACCTCTTTTCGTGATTAGGTCTGACGGACTAAGATATTTTGAGAATCGAATTTGGTTGCCATTGTGTTCATCTGAGGAAGGAAAGCCTGGAGTTCGAGAATTGGTTATGAATGAGTCGCATAAGTCGAAGTATTCGATACATCCTGGATCGGATAAGATGTACCACGACCTGAAGAAAGTTTATTGGTGGCCGAATATGAAGGCGGATATTGCTCGTTACGTTAGTAAGTGTTTGACTTGCGCGAATGTTCAGGCAGAACATAAGAAACCATCTAGATTGTTGGTACAACCGGAGATCCCAGAATGGAAATGGGAGAAAATCGCAATGGATTTCGTGACGGGTTTACCTAGGACTCCTAGTGGAAGCGATATGATATGGGTAATTGTGGATAGGTTGACGAAATCTGCTCATTTCTTACCTATGAAGAAGACGGACAGCATGGAAAGACTCGCCAGCGTGTACGTGAAGGAGATCGTCTGTAGACATGGAGTGCCGTTATCGATCATTTCGGATCGCGACAGTAGATTTACGTCGGAATTTTGGAAATCGCTTCAACGTGCGATGGGCACTGAACTGAGTTTAAGCACGGCTTATCACCCGGAAACTGACGGCCAGAGCGAACGAACGATTCAAACGATGGAGGACATGCTCCGAGCATGCGTGATCGATTTTGGAGGAAGTTGGGAACGCCACTTGCCTCTAGTGGAATTTTCGTACAATAATAGTTATCACGCGAGTATCAAGGCAGCACCGTTCGAAGCATTGTATGGAAGGAAGTGTAGATCGCCTGTGTGTTGGAGTGAAGTAGGGGAAAGTCAATTGACTGGACCCGAAATGGTTTTAGAAACGACAGAGAAGATCGTGCAGATCAAGAACCGACTACTTGCTGCGAGAAGCCGACAGAAGAGTTATGCCGATAACCGAAGGAAACCGTTGGAGTTTGAAGTTGGAGATATGGTTATGCTCAAGGTATCGCCGTGGAAGGGTGTAATTCGTTTTGGGAAGAAAGGAAAGTTGAGTCCGAGGTATATTGGACCGTTTAAGATCGTTGAACGAATTGGACCAGTAGCGTACAAGTTAGAATTGCCGACCGAACTTAGTGCTATTCATGACACGTTTCACGTATCGAACCTGAAGAAGAGTTTGGCGGACAAGGAATTGGTGATTCCTTTGGACGAGATTCGACTAGACGACAAAATGCACTTTGTGGAAGAACCTGTGGAAATTATGGACCGGTAGGTCAAACGGTTGAAGCGTAGTAGGATTCCTATTGTGAAGGTCCGATGGAATTCTAAGCGTGGACCGGAATACACCTGGGAACGTGAGGACTTTTTCAAGGAAAGGTATCCTCATCTGTTCCAGTAGACGAAATGTGAGTCCAAGAAGAGGCGAGCGCCGGGACGTCGCTCTCTTTAAGGAGGGGTGGATGTGACACCCTAGAATCGAGGTCATTAACGATACCCTAAATTACGCTAATTTTTGAAATTTTTAATAAATTTTAATTTCTATACTTATAAGTATTTTGGTAAGAGCCGATGTTCGAGGTCATAATTTTTACGATTGACGTTTTAAGAAGGACGATGACGATTACGATCCCGAGGGATGCCCAATTTTATATAATTTTTGACGATTTATCGATAATGTAATTTTTCGAGAATTTTATTTACGGTTCGTGTTAAGTTGAGTCGGGTGAGTTTTATAGCCTTCCGAGTACATTTAAAGTATCCCAAAAATATTTTGGAGCATTCGGGAAGATTTCCGACTCCCGTAAAATTTTCAAATTTGACAAATGAGTCGAACCCGCAATGTTTTGAGGACGTTTTTCATTTGAGGACAAAAGAAGTTAAAAATTGCATTTAAGCCCCTCCCAACCCACCAAAAAGGCCAAAATGGACATAAACACAAACACACACAACACTTGCACCAAAAAAAATCAAACTCTCTCTCTCCTCTCTCTCTCAAACCGACGGACACCCCCAACACCATCAAAAATTCACCAAAAATCTTTTTCCACTTGATTTTTCAAAAATCTAAGGTTAGACCACACTTAGTTTGGTCATTCCCCACATGTTCATGTGCTCAAATCCCACATGCATTGATAAAAATTTTTCAAGATTTTTCCATATAAACCAAATTCGTTTTTGAGGCTAAATGAGCTAATGCATGTTGATTTTAAGTGTTATGAAAGTATAAACACCAAGAAAACCCACCAAAATTAATTTGGTTGTGGTGATTGGGTCACCCAAACCCCACGGCAAAGCGGGTGTTTGGGGAGCCATGGTGGTTGTTGATTTTGCATGTTATTCTTGTGTTTGGTTTGATGTTTAAGGATGTTTTACATAGGTGTTAGTGGTTGCATGTTCATTTCTTTGAAGTTTTGATTTTGAGATTGATTGATCAATAGGGGTAGGATTGAAATTTTATGTTAGGATATGTTTGGGAAGGCCTAGGATGATGTTTAGTGTTGGTTAGAAGGCTTGGAATCGAGTCTAAGTGCGTTTTTGGTATGGTCATTTTTAGGCAGAAACATTTGGTCCATTTCACAAAAATTATCTTTTTTCCAGAACTTGAAAACTAAATGTAGTTGTAGAGGGTCTTTCTAGCTTTAATTTGGTATAAGGTAGTGCCCGTGACTCAAAACGAGCTAAAAGTTATGACATTTTAAAGATCGGGTACCGGGAGACGAGGACTTTCACAATCCGAATTTGTGCAAAGTTTTAGTCAAATCCCGAGGGTCACAAGTATGAATTGGTAAATGGTCAAGGGTCAAAATTTGGTCCCTAACCTGTGTAAATGGGTCTATATGTTGACTTAGGTGTCAAAGAAGTCAAAGGTATTTTTCATATAGGTCAAAGTGGTCAAAATTGGTCGAAGCGCAATTTCAGCCCGTAAAATGTAGTCGTGGAAAAGAGTTGCGTAACGGGTCGTAAAAGTAAAAACTTTTATTGGGCTTAAAAACATGTTATCTACAGGTCTTATAGGATTTTTGGAAATTTTGTCAAATTTTATAAGTGTGGTTAAATAAGGTAAAACAGCCCGTACTTTAGTCGAGTACCGGCGAGAATGAGTAAAAATGGATAACGTAACTAATGAGAACGAATGGTATAGAATGAGTGATACTTGTTGTTTTTGTTTTTGGCGTGAGTTATACTTGTCCTAAGAGACTTGTATATATGTATTTTATACAGTACCGTAAGTATTTAAATGAGATTACTCATTACGCGTTATTTGTGATAGGTGTTGATTTACCCGGGCATCCGTAACATCGTCAGTGATCATCCCTCGAACTACCGACTACTTAATATCTAAGGTGTGAATTTATAGCCTCGCTTATATTTATTTCAAATTGTTTTACCCGCGAGGGAAATGCATGCTAGTTTTTAAAAGGAACGTATATCATGAATGATTGTTAGACCCGAAAGTTGCCTTAGAAATTGTGTTGAGTACCAAAGTTGCAAAAGTCCCTAAAATCATGAACTATTAACTATTGTCCTGCCCTCGAGTAGGGGGAAATAGCCGCTTATGCAATTTGTAGTACTACGGGGTTAACGACCCAATGCTAGCCGAGAAGCTGTACTTATAGTAAGTTCTGCGGTAGATTATTTTGTATGAGAAATAAGGTATAATTGCAACTGATGCCTTTAGAAGGGGCACTGGTTTCATCTGAATCATGCCGGTATATTTACGCGGGTGATTGAGTTAACGATTAGTGTCATGAGCTTAAACACAATTGTCAGTATCCTAATTATAGTTTGTTTGATCGACAAGACTATAAATGATCACGAATGGTTTTTATTATATATACGTTCAAATGGATTGAAAAACCTATGAATTCCACTCAACGTTTTCGTTGACCAAATTTTTGGCATGTGTTTCAGGTAACCGCTGAGGTGTAGGATGGAGCATGCATGGGATGGATGTTGTGTGTACGGCTTGGTGTCCGCTTGTTTTTCCCTCCTTTTCTACTTAAACAATTTTTATGTTTAATGTCATGTTGTTGTGAAACTGAAGTTTTTGGGTTGAGATCCATGGGGACCGAAAACGCTTAACTCTGTGTACTATTTGGGGTTGGAAAAACTGTGGACATGTATCATCTAACAATTTTAAATTTCAAGTTTTAAGTCGACGTCTTTTTAGCGTCGTTTGATATATCTTGTGTGCAATGAATACTGTGTAGCACCCATTGTTGTAGTTCCGCTGCACATAGCAATTGTAGGGGTGTTACATTTATCGAAGAAAAAGTCAAAAGACGGAAGTTTACTTAAAGCCGAAGAACTCAAGTCTTAATTATGAAGAAATTCAAGACGATTTTAAAGAAATCCCGAGACAAAGTCATTAAAGTCAAAGATTAAGAAGACAAGGACTTAATCATGCAATTAGAGAAAGAAGAAAGAGGGGAGGAAGCTTCCTAAGCACCTCCTAATCCTCTCCTATAAATAGGATTCATTTTCATTTCCTTAGTTTTTGTTGGATAATAGTGACAATTAGTTCTTCCATTTTAATTACCTTGCACTTTAATTACATGTCATTTAATTAATTGTCTTGCACCTTAAATACCTTTAATTTCAAGTAAGTTTCCTTTTAATTATTGTCAATCTTTACTTTTATTGTTTATCTCCTATCTTCCTTTCTTGTTTGATCTTAATCTTTATGTTTATTGTTCATGTTCATGTTTTTGATTTTTTATTGATTTGATTCAAGTGGGTTTTGATTATTGTGATTAGTATTGTTAGTTTTATTGATTTGGTTTGTTTGATTATCATTAATTGATCATTGTTGGTTAGTTTGATTTAATCTTTTGGTTTGATTTTGATTATTTTGTCCAAATTCGTTTCTTTTTTGTTCCCAGTGTTCTTCGTGGTTTCTGTTTCCCCAGGTATTCCGAATCAAGGACCAGCAAAGCATATATTCCGGATCAAAGATTTGTTCAGAAAGTTCTGAATCAAGGGAGTTATGAATCAGCAAAGTTCTGAATCAAAGTTCCGAATCAGCAAAGTTCCGAATCAAAGTTCCGAATCAAAGTTCCGAATCAATGTTCTGAATCAAAGTTCCGAATCAGCAAAGTTCCGAATCAAAGTTCCGAATCAAAGTTCCGAATCAGAAAAGTTCCGAATCAAAGTTCCGAATCAAAGTTCTGAATCAAATTTCCGAATCAGCAAAGTTCCGAATCAAAGTTCCGAATCAAAGTTCCGAATCAAAGTTCCGAATCAGCGAGGTTCCGAATCAAAGTTCCGAATCAGCAAAGTTCCGAATCAAAGTTCCGAACCAAGCAAAAGTTCTGAATCAAAGTTTTGTTCATCCGGAATATTCAATATTCCGGATCAAGGGGTATTCATTCGGAATATATTCCGAATCAAGGTTTTGGGTAAATATTCCGAGTAAAGAAGAACGTTCCGAACGAAGGTGAAATTCCGGATGAATGTTTATTCCGAATGAGGGTATTATTCCGAATGAGCTGTTTTCAGTTTCTTTTAAGTTTCTGTTTTTAATTTTTAATTTTCAAGCTTTATTTTTCCCGCCTTTTTCCTTAGTCACACTTTAAGATTACTTGACTTAGATTTATTTTAGCCTTGCCTTATTTTAAGTTTTAGTTGCGTTTTAAGTTTGCCTTAGATAGTTTTAAGTTTGCGTTATTTACTTTAATTGCCCATTTACTTTTAGTGCCTTTTAATTTTCGTCACGCTTTTAAATTCTTGTCATTTATTTTAAATTAGATTTAAATTAACGTCATTTAGTTTTAAGTTTTGCACTTTTTAATTACTAAAACGACACAACTATTTGTTTCACCAAAGAACGACTGAGTCACACACTTAACCAGTTATTAATTCGAAGAGACCAATATAACGAACTTTTTACATACAAAAATATCTTGTATCAAATGGCGCCGCTGCCGCCTGTTTTCGTAAAGAGTAACGGTTTTCTGTGAGAGACGCGTTGCTTTTTGGGATCCGTTCATTCGTGAGCGTTATTTTTCTTGTTTAAAAATTTCAAAAAAATCCATAAAAATTATAAATTTTCAAAAATCCAAAAAGATTTTATTTTATCTTTATAGTGTATATATATTCTCTTTGTGTTTGGTATTGTTTTCTTTTGCCTTTGTAGGTGTATGCGTACTAGATCTTCTACTTATCAAGAGCCCAAGACTCGAGAAGATTTAGGTATGGCAGGTGTGAACAACAACAATAATCCACCGTACCTCAATAATAACAACAAAAATGTTCTTCCACAGCCCGATCTTCGGACAATGGAGGAGCTTTGTCAACCTACCATGTTTGGACGAGGAGGACCGATTGCGCCGATGCAAATCACAGCTCCGGAGTTTTCGTTGAAGCATCACATGATCCAGCAAGTGCAAACAAATCCTTTTCGAGGAATGCCTGATGATGATGCCAACAAACACCTCGACAAATTCATTACTAACACTCAAAGCATGAAGTTGCCCGGTGCCACAATGGATGTTCTTCGCCTACAACTCTTCCCACATACTTTATCACACCACGCCGAGAAATGGTTTGATCGTCTCCCGAAGAATTCCATTCATACTTGGGATGACATGATTCAACGCTTTTTGTCGCGCTACTTTCCACCATCCATGGTCATGAGCCTTCGCAATCAAATCAAGCGGTTTCATGCAAGAACCCGATGAATCTCTCTTTGATGCTTGGGAAAGATATAATGTTTTGATCGATAGATGTCCAAATCACAACATGCTCCCTGTGAGCTTAATTGATACTTTCTACAACAGTTTGACTTTTCGAGATCGTGATACGATTAATGCAGCCACCGGTGGCACATTTATGAAAAGAAGACCCGAGGAGTGTAGAGAGATTATTGAAAACACTCATCACAATAACTGGGATTCCTCCGCTTCTTCAAAGAACAACCCGAGAGTCAATGTTTCTTCTACTTCAGCAAACCCCGACATGACCGAATTCACCCGCATGATGGCCGAAATGAACAAAAATATCTTGCTTCTCGCTACAAACCAACAACAAGTTAAAGCGGTAGCAAATCCTTGTGAGACATGCGGCGGTCCTCACCCATACACTGATTTTCCTTCTACTCAAGGCAATCCGGAAAACGTGTATGCGGCTTATGGTAATTATTCACCGGAAAAATACCAAGCCCGACCTCAAGGGGATCGAAATTTGCTGAGTTACCGGTCAAACAACTACCTTTCACCCGGTTTTTCTCCTCAAAACCAAAACCCCAACAACAACTACAATAGAAGCAACCAAATCCCACCTAGAGCTTCTAATCCTTATCACCCACCCACTCAACAAGCCCCACCCATTAATCAACATGTTGAAGCTTTGATGAGAACCCAAGGAGAGCAAATCAAGAATCTACAAAGCCAAATTATCAATTTGAAAGGGGATATTACCAAGCAAGGGAATGACATTAGATCCGAGCTTCGAGATAATATTCAATCCTCCTTCAGCAATCAAACAAATGATTTAAAGAATATGCTGGCTAGTTTCTTGCCCACCACTCAACCTTCTACTTCGAGTTCTCTACCTTCAAACACCGTCACCAATCCGCGAGCGAATGTGAGTGCTATTACTTCCCGTAGTGGATTTACCATAGTAGGACCACCTATTCCGCCCCCATAATCTACACCTCCTCCACCACCATTTATCCCTAGTCCTCCCACACCTAGTATTAGTACACCATTACCGTCTCCGCCTCGTCGTGACGAAGTACCCAAGAAGAACCCTTCAACATCTCAACCTTTACCTGCTACACCTACACCTTCCACCTATAAACCCAACATCCCATATCCTTCTCGCTTGGACAAGCCTAACTTGCTCACTAAGGATGACACTCAAGTGTCGAATTATTTGAAGATGATCTCTCAAATGAATTTCAACATTAGCCTTGTTGAAGCACTTGTCCACATGCCGAAAGTTGTCAAAGCATTCAAGGAATTGCTTAACAAGAAGGAGAAGTTGATTGAGCTCTCCAACACACGCTTAAATGAAAACTGTTTTGCTGTTATTCTTAAAGAACTTCCGGAAAAACTTGGAGATCCCGGTCGTTTTGTGTTGCCTTGCATTTATAACAAAACCGAAGAATTTACTGCCCTAGCTGATCTCGGGGCCAGTATAAATTTGATGCCTTTAAGTGTTTGGACAGCACTATCATTACCCGACCTTACTTCAACAAAGATGACTCTTGAGCTTGCAAATCGCACTCTCGCTTACCCCGTTGGTATTGCCGAAGACGTGTTCATTAAAGTTGGCACATTCACTTTTCCGGTCGACTTCGTCGTTGTTGATTATGAAATGGACCCTCGTATTCCGTTAATACTTGGATGGCCATTTTTTAGAACCGGCAGAGCTTTAATTGATGTGGATAAATGTGAGCTCATCTTACGAGTCGGGGATGATGCACAAGTGTTTGAAATGGGGAAGCTTACAAGCAAATACTTTGGAGGACGAGAATCAGCAAATATGATTAATGTGCTCGATGATTTTGTCGTTTACAACAATCCTCTATTCGATTCTTGCATTGATAATCCACTTTTTCAAGATGATGTGGATGATTCTCTCTCCAATTTGGAGCCTTCACCCATATATGATTCTCCATCGATCTTTGATGCTTATGATTCTAGTTCCGATGGAGATGATTATGATGATTTTACTTCCGAGTATCCCGACATGCCCACTTATGATGATTTTGATGAGGCCGATACTCTTTCGAGTGATTCTTCTCATGATGAAGATCCTCCGCCATCCATTCTTAATCCTACTTTGGATGATTACTCATTTGAGGAATACTTCTCTACTTTTCTCAATACCTACTTCCCTCATGAGAGTGATGCTCCTCCTTTAGATTTTGATGATTATGGTCTTGATCCTACTTCGGATTTGAAGAAAATTATTTCAAAGGATAAGCAACCGGACGACACCACCATCCGCAACACGTATGATTTAACACCTCTTTGTCCACCTTCTGAGGACGAGGTTGTGCATTTTCTTCGCGGACCATCTTCACATTCTGCTGAGCCTGAGTGCTATTTTCCCCTAAAGGAAAAGGTGTTCGACCCCGATATCGATATTCTTTAGCCATCTCAGTATCCATCTGATGAAATAAAAGGAAAAATCTTTGGAACTTTTGAAGATATGCTTGCACCTCTTCACCCTTGCTCCCACCGTGCTCCATCTTTGCTTAAGGGAACCTTGCCTACTCATCTTTGGCTTGCCTTGTTCGCCTTAAGCTTGTGCTATTTAATGGACGAAAACTATGTCTTTGATCCCAGTGGATATGTTTCATGCTTCTTCCTATGCTAATCAAGGTCGAGTCAGGCTCACGACTCGGTGAAAAAAAATCAAGCGCTTCTTGGGAGGCAACCCATGTATCTATCTTTTAGCTATATTTATCCTAAGTGTAGGGGAGACCCGTTGGTGTTTGCTATTGTTAGAAATACGTTTTTACGTATATTAGAAGTATCGGTCACTCCACAATAATATTTATGTTGTAATAGCTCGTAGTTAGAAAATAGTTGTTAGTTACTTATTAACTTAAGTAAGAACCGGTCCATGGGCTTGTCATGGACCGGCCCAAGTCCACTTATGACTTGGAACTATAAATACCCCTTTCCACCATGGAAAGGGGTTGGTTGTTGTCATTTCTTGTTTTCCACTTAATAAAATTCACATAGTTTCTCTCACTTTCTCTCTCTAACTTTCTCTCTCTAGAAATCAACAAACCCCTTCATAGATTCATTGATTATCAATATTTTACATTTGGTATTTGGACTCCGGTTGTTCAAAACATATGACCAGAAATCGCTCGATGCTCCGAAATTTCGTCAGCAAGTTTCTTGGTACGGTTAAGTTCGGGAATGATCATATAGCAAAGATTATGGGGTATGGTGAATATCAGATTGGAAACGTGACGATTTCTAGGGTATACTATGTAGAAGGTCTTGGTCATAACTTATTCTCAGTAGGACAGTTTTGTGATTCCAACCTTGAGGTTGCTTTTCGACAACACACTTGTTTCATTCGCAACTTGGAAGGAAAAGATTTGTTGAAAGGATCTCGTGGTGCAAATCTATATACCTTGTCCTTACAAGATATGATGGCCGCTTCTCCAGTATGTCTTCTCTCTAAGGCATCCAAGACCAAGTCATGGTTATGGCATCGCAGATTATCTCATCTTAACTTTGATGCTATTAATCATCTGGCTAAAAACGAGTTAGTTCGTGGTCTTCCAAAGCTTAAATTTCACAAGGACCATTTATGTTCCGCGTGTTCAAGGGGGAAGAGCACCAAGAAATCATACAAACCCAAAGCTGAAGACACTAATCAAGAAAAACTTCATCTTTTGCATATGGATCTTTGTGGGCCGATGAGAACTGAAAGTGTGAGCGGTAAGAAATTCATTCTAGTAATTGTGGATGATTTCTCAAGGTTTACATGGGTTAGATTTCTACGTACAAAGGATGAAGCTCCGAAGGCTATCATTACCTTTCTGAAATTCATTCAAGTACGTTTGAATACCACTGTCCGCCGTATTCGTACAGACAATGGTACATAGTTCGTCAACCAGACTCTTCGTGATTATTATGAAGGAGTTGGTATATCACATGAAACATCCGCTGCACGCACTCCACAACAAAACGGTGTCGTTGAAAGACAGAATCGTACACTTATGGAAGCTGCTAGGACCATGCTTATTTATGCGAACGCTCCATTGTTCTTGTGGGCAGAGGCTATTTCTACTGCATGTTTCACCCAAAACCGTTCTATCATTCGGAAACGCCATGGAAAAACCCCTTATGAGCTTCTACATGACCGCAAACCCGATGTTTCATTCTTCCATGTGTTTGGTGCTCTGTGTTATCCAAACATCAATAGTGAGAACTTGGGTAAGCTTCAACCAAAAGCCGACATAGGTATTTTCATTGGTTACTCACCGTCCAAAAGAGCATACCGAATCTATAACCGTCGTCTTGGCAAGATTGTAGAAACTATGGACGCTGATTTCGACGAGCTGACAGCGATGGCTTCTGAGCAACACAGCTCTGAACCCGCGCTTCATGAGATGGGAACCGGTGCTATAAGTTCCGGATTAGTTCCCAACAATCCTACTTCTGCATCATTTTTACCACCATCAAGGCCCGAGTGGGATAAACTGTTTCAACCGTTGTTTGATGAATTCTTCGATCCCCCGACTAATGAAGTTCCAGCACCTGTAGTAATTGCTCCAATACCTGAAGTGGTTGCTCAAGTTAATGAACCTTTATCTAATGCATCTACAATTCACATTGAACCGGATGCACCTTCACCAAGTGATTCTCAAACTACACCTGAATCATCACCCCTAATTGTGCCTAATGATGTGGAAGAGGATTCTACTGATCACGACTTGGAATATGCTCACTTGCAAGAGCTTCCTTTCTTTGGTGTAGCGATCCCTGAAAACCCTTCAGCCGCGTCTACCTCAGAAGAAGCTCCTTCTATTGTTCACTCCAGACCACCTAGGATTGAAAACCATAGCACTAAATGGACAAAAGATCACCCAATTAGGAATGTTATTGGAGATCTAGATAGACCAGTCTCTACACGCCATCAATTACAAGAGAGTGCACTATATTGTTACTTTGATGCATTTCTCTCTGAAGTTGAACCCAAAAATTGGCAGCAGGCTATGACCCAATCATCTTGGATTGAAGCTATGCAGGAGGAACTCAATGAATTCAAACGACTAGAAGTATGGGAATTGGTTCCTCGCCCTGACAAGGTTAACATCCTTACTTTGTTATGGGTTTATAAGGTTAAACTTGATGAGATGGGTGCGGTATTGAAGAATAAAGCTAGACTGGTCGCTAGAGGATATAAACAAGCCTTGGGTATAGACTTTGAGGAATCTTTTGCTCCTGTGGCTAGATTGGAGGCGATTAGACTATTCCTTGCGTTTGCTGCTCATATGAACATGATCGTCTATCAAATGGATGTAAAGACGGCATTTTTGAACGGTGAACTAAGGGAAGAGGTTTATGTTAGTCAACCGGATGGGTTCGTGAGTACGGAGTCTCCTAATCATGTGTACAAGCTTAAGAAGGCTCTTTATGGGTTGAAACAAGCTCCACGCGCGTGGTATGATCTCCTGTCAACATATCTCATGTCGGAAGGCTTCTCCAAAGGCAAAGTGGACCCCACTCTATTCACTCTCAAAGACGGCAACGACATGCTTCTGGTACAAATTTATGTTGATGATATAATTTTTGCTGCCACTAACATAGAATTGTCTAAACAATTTGAGAAGATAATGTCCACACGCTTTCAGATGTCGATGATGGGAAAAATTTCATTTTTCTTAGGATTACAGATTTCTCAGAATCCCAGAGGCATCTTTATAAATCAATCCAAATATGCTCTAGAATCTCTTAAGAAATATAACTTTGAGAATTGTGACCCCGTAGACACTCCAATGGTGGAGAAATCCAAGTTAGATGAAGATAGGGATGGGATTATTGTCGATCCGAAACTTTACCGTGGAATGATCGGCACCCTTCTCTATCTGACTGCTAGCAGGCCTGATTTGCAATTTGCTGTATGCATGTGTGCCCGGTATCAGGCTCGGCCTACCGAAAAGCACCTACATGTTGTGAAAAGGATCTTTCGGTATCTAAAAGGAACACTTCATCGTGGTCTATGGTATCCGAAGGATTCCTCTATTGCTTTAATATCATACGCAGATGCCGATCATGCTGGATGTCAAGACACGAGGCGTAGCACGTCTGGATCTGTGCAACTCCTTGGAGATAGATTGATCAGTTGGTCTTCAAAAAGGCAGAAAAGCGCTGCAATATCAAGCACGGAGGCTGAATACATCGCCATGTCCGGTTGTTGTGCTCAAGTCCTTTGGATGAGATCACAATTAACTGACTACGGTCTTGGATTTAACAAAATCCCGATGTATTGTGACAACAAGAGCGCCATTGCCCTTTGCTGCAACTATGTTCAACACTCCCGGGCCAAGCACATAGACATTCGCTACCATTTCATTAAGGAGCAGGTGGAGAACGGAGTGATCGAGCTGTATTTTGTCACTACTGAGTACCAGCTGGCGGATATGTTCACCAAAGCCTTAGATCGAGGACGAATCGAGTTTTTGATCGATAAGCTTGGCATGAAATCATTCACTCCAGCGACTCTCAAAGAGTTGGCAGAAGAATCAGCTGAATAGTCGTGGTAAACTATTCAGAGTATCCTTTGGTTGTGATCATGTATATTATCGTAAATATATAAACCACAAAAGAAAAATACAAAAATATAAAACCAAGAAAAACCATAAAAAATATAAAACCAAGAAAAACCATAAAAATTATAAAATCAAGAAAAACCAAAAATATTTTTCTTTTAAAAACGGGCATGTCTTTTAGTACGGTAATATTTACGGCCTTAGAAATGTCGATCAATATTGACACGGTGCCATAAATAGAGTCCGTATAAAAGTTGTACATTTTTAAAAACATGCCCATATTGGCTTGTAGTTATTTCAGACTGCAACCCGGTTTTCATATTAAAGTCACGTATTTCCTTGGAAAACGTTGGCTCAGAACGGGAATTAATTTTCTCGGGCGTGATTTACAAGCCAAATCATGCAAAGGGATCAGGTTTACTTTATAACTTGGTCTAACACGAATTTGTGTACGTCTCAGTGCATTAATTTGTTAAAATAAGAGAAATCTTATTGACACCACGAATCAAAATTTTTCAAGATATAAATTGGAAATGCTTTCATCAATATTTGACTCTTTAAACAATGACTACAGCTCTTTAAATAGAAGACGGGTCATCGTTTAAGGGGGAGAAAATATTAAAATCATCTTTGTCATTAAAATTGATTTTCAAAAGTGATTGTGAAAATTAAGGGCTACATGGGAATTGAGTGGTTTTGCTTTAGAATATGACTGGTGTTCGTTCTAAGTGATAAGCATTGCTTTTAGATTTTGGAGATATGCTAATAGATGCGTTTGCTAATTTGTGTGCAAGTTAAACAAGGGTTAAGTAAAATGAAAACAGTTAGAAACAAAAAGAAAAACGGAGTGAAATTGGAGGACTTAAAGTGACATGTTGTGAAAGATGTTAGAATTTGACCTAAGTCAAATAAAACACCCCCGCCCCTTACTTTTCTGATTCACTGTTTATCTAATAACTTGCCGCCATTGTTACACACACAAACACGCATTCAAACATCTCGTCTAATCACTCCATCCTGTTCATTCACATAATAAGGTAATCTACATCATATTTTAACTTATGAATTCGTCTAAATCGCCATCTATATCCTCTTAATTGATTCAGATAATTAACAATTATCAGATTTAGGGTTATTCCTTAATTAGGGTTAATTGATAAGGGATTTATGGTGGGTTTTGCTCGGAATAGGTTAAATGATGAGTAAATTGCTTTAGATTGCCTTAGAAACTCACAAACGCGCTAGATCAAACATCTGAGTTTAGTTGGTAAAAGTTCCGGATGAACATGGCTTAAAACTTCCGAATGAAGGATTTCTTCTGAAAAACTTCCGAATGAGGAAGTTCCGAATGAAGGACTTCCGAATGAAGGAAGTTCCGAATGAAGAACTTCCGAATGAAGGAAGTTCCGAATGAAGAACTTCCGAATGAAGGAAGTTCCGAATGAAGAACTTCCGGATGAAGGAAGTTCCGAATGAAGAACTTCCGGATGAAGGAAGTTCCGAATGAAGAACTTCCGGATGAAGGAAGTTCCGAATGAAGAACTTCCGGATGAAGGAAGTTCCGAATGAAGAACTTCCGGATGAAGGAAGTTCCGAATGAAGAACTTCCGGATGAAGGAAGTTCCGAATGAAGAACTTCCGGATGAAGGAAGTTCCGAATGAAGAACTTCCGGATGAAGGAAGTTCCGAATGAAGAACTTCCGGATGAAGGAAGTTCCGAATGAAGAACTTCCGGATGAAGGAAGTTCCGAGTGAAGAACTTCCGGATGAAGAAGTTCCGAATGAGGAGAAGTTCCGAATGAGGAAAAGTTCCGGATGAAGATGTTCCGAATGAGGAAAAGTTCCGGATGAAGAGTTTGATTATTATTGCTTGCATGCTATATATGTACTTGTTGTTTTATCATATGAAGTGTATTATGCTTAAAAGTAAGAAAGATATATATTTATATGTTTTTGTGCATCAACCTTTCATGTCTTATCTTAAGCAGATAAAATGACTAATCCAACAGTACAAGCAATCCAAGAATCTAGAGAAGCCGATATTGCTAAAGCCCGAACCCTTAAGTTTATACCCAACAACTATAGGTTGAAGCAAGTCTCTAAATCCACTCACCATGGTTTTAAGGTAGCCATAGCCATCCTCGATAACTCTCATTTCAAGAACGCCCTTAGGAGTACAGCCTCGGTACCGTATGAGTATATGTTTGAATTTTGGGCTACCAAGGATTTCACTTCGAACAAGATCACCTTCACCATCGACAACAAGCAGCAGACACTCACAGTTTCAGATTTCCGTAAGATTCTTGGTATACGGGATACACCCAAGGGCATGTCTTTCTCAAGGGATCCTACTAAAGATGAACTCGTGGAGTTATTTGACGCACTTGGATGTCCGGAAATACGAGTTGCATCTGAGTTTACAACTGCTAAGGTGGGACAACCTTGGAGAGCATTGATGGGTATTCTCAGTAAATGTCTTACACCAAAAACGAGTGGCCATGATGCACTGCGCAGTCCCATAATAAACCTCTTCTATGGCATGTACAAAGCTGCAAATTCAGATTATGCTTTGTTGATATGGGAAGAATTCACCTTTCAACTCTTCTACAACAAGAAGCTGAAGACAAACTTCTTTCCTTATCCTCGGTTTATTAAGCTAATCATTAATTATTTTATGAAGCTTGATACTACTATTGATAGGCGTACAGCAGGTCGCTATCACACTGAAGAAGCCGATGATACTGTGGATTTGAGGCATGAAGGACCGTCTATTGGTGTGATTCCGGGTCCTATTCCTGACTACCTTCTGTCTGACAAAATCAAAGGTTCTGCTGATTACAAGCTCCTGCAAATAGAAATCAAAAGGCTGAAAGAAAACCTTCAGACTGGAGAAGACTCATCGACAACGGTTAAGAGTAAAGGTAAACGCAAACAACCAGCTGCGTTACCTGAACCCGAACCCAAGAAGAAGAAGTCAGAGGGTAAGAAGGGAAAGGGTAAGGATGTGATGCGTCTACGTGATGAAGAAGATATTGTTGATCCTACTCTTGATAAATCCGAGCAACAAATGATGAAGATTGCTATTAAAAGGAGTAGGAAAGATACTGGTGGTAGTGGTTCAGGTGCAAGGGTAGATATTGAGGATGAGTACGTGGAACCGGATGATGTTGATGAGTTTGGGTCACCTGAACACTATTCCACTTCGAAGGAGCCATCAATCCCTATTTCAGCAAGTGTGGAAAAGGAACCTGTTGCTCCTACGATCGTGGTGTCAACTCAATCCTTAACAACTCAACCTCCACCCATACAACCTTTACCAACCCGACCGGCTTCAACACCATTTCTTCCACCACCCATAATCCCAATCCTTAGTACAGCAGTAACAACCGAGCCCCTTCAGTCAACCCAGAGCAGCTCTGCAACATCTGCAATGGCTGCATTAGTGATGGCCGAAATGTTTGACAAACATGTGGACACTCACAAACGCGAAATGGATGAACTCCGCCAAGAGTTGCAAAGACGAGCTCAAAGGGAAGAAGCATCTCAGAAAGCCCAAGAGGAGATGATTGCTAGGTTCGCTTCAGATATGGAGTTGACTCGAAAAGCACATGCGGAAGAACTTGCTCGGGTTAAGCAGGTTGAGGCTGATAAGCATGCTGCACGCATTACCAGACTTCAAGCGATGAGGGATAAATATAAGGAACAAAAAGAAGCACTTGAAGCATCTGTGAAAGAAAGAGTGCAAGAATCCGTTGAATCCTTAATGCCTAAACTTCGCGATGAGTTGAAGACACTTGCTGTTGACAACTTGATGGTCAAATCATCCAACCCTTCAGAAGCCGCCTACAAGATTGCTTATGACCTGACGGATTTTGAATTGAAGAAGATCCTTAAGGCTCGTATGGTGGAACTTGGGTCGTTTGATAAGTCGAGGATTCAACGGGCTCTATATAAATCCCTGAATGATGCTATCATGGAGGATGATAGATTATTCAAGACGTTTGGAAGTGTGGTACCATATCACATCTTACCTGAGGAAGAAAGGGAAGAGAGTGAAGAAGAGGGTACGGGTGCAGAAGAGGAAGAAGAAGAAGAAGAAGGAGAAAAGGATGATGAGGGTGGTGATGATGATGAGGATGATGACGATGATGACGAGGATGAGGATGATGATGATGGCGATGATGGTGGTGATGAGAATCAGGAGAGTGCTAAGGGTAGTAACGGGGATGACAATCAGGATGATGATGGGGGTGAACAACCGAAAGAGGGAGACAAGGTTACCAGCTCCAAGAAGACTGCTACTAAGACTGGAACCAAGTCCACAAAAGATGCAGCACAGAAGGACAAATCAACTGGGGGACAATACCCTTTATCGAGGAAAAGGTAAACAGACTCTGGGTCCCTAAGATAAATCGTAATTATGATATGTATGCTGTCATAGGTGCATCTCATTGGGACGAACGAGTCCGAAGGGCGTACAGGGGTTGTTGCTTGGTCAATTCTGGAAGCAATGTTCGATCCGACATCCGCATCTCCAGCATCTTAGGAATGAAAACTGAAGCCAAGAACGGCTATTATCATGTGACGGAGATTCGCTTGAAAAGGGAGGATGACAGGGAATACATAATCCAGCAAGGAGATTTTTCCATCATCCGCCTTGAGGATATCGAAGATATGCTGCTTCTGATGACCCGAGATCAACTTACACACATTCCTCGTGAAGACCTGATTGCTTTGAATACAGCACTTCGTATGTTTACACGAAGCGTTGTCATCAAGTCACGAGTTGAAGACCTTCAGTTGGGAGTTGAAAGCTATCAGAGGAAGCTCAATTTAACCCGTCCTGTGAATCAAGTGCTACCTCAACATGTAGAAAGATGTCCCTATACCGGCATTTCTGTCCCGAATTACGGCATTTTCTACTTGAACAGTCGAGGTTTGATGAAGTTTATGAGGGTGGGGGAGCTCCACAAGTATAGTGATGGAACTCTTATACAAGTCAGAGGTAAGTTGGAGCATCTGAACTCGGGTGGAACTTTGCCAGAGATGACGGAGGATTGGCATCCGGGTTACCGGCAGATGGCGAAGTACGTGATCAAGAAGATTGATCAAAAGCTCCGTGAACGTAGATTGATGAGGAGCTTGGAAAGATTCGTGGGTGGTAGACCATATGGAGTGCACTACAGGACACTGCAACGATCCATCTAATGGGTCGTACATTTCAGGTCACTCTATAATGGTTTTCAATTGTGAATATGTATATTTGTGAATAATGTGCTTGAATGGCTTGTTGTAGTGATAAGGTATGATAATTTTTCAAGAATTTCTCACGAGATTCTAAATCTTTCAAAATATGTCATACCAAAGCACTACAACTATCCCTTATTAACTTAAGGGGGAGCAATAACTTGTTCTACGGCCAAACATCAATTTCATTTTTACCCAAAGACCGGTTAATCCATTCAATATCCCAAATATTAATGGTTAACATTTTGGATAAGGGGAGAAAATGGGATTAAGGAGACGTAAGTGATACTTGGCTAAAAGATGAAAAAGACTTAAAGATTATCCAACTTAATATGTGTAAAGCACGTGTTAAGGGGGAGCGTTTTTGATGAACAAAACACCTAAGGTACAAAACTTTTGATTTCAATATCACAAGTACTTTAGGTGATTTTCAATGATTTCTCATGGTGGCAATTCCTTCCCAAAACACGCTTAATTCACGACGGATGTGGTGACAAAAGGGTGGTAGGAATAGGTTAAGTCCAATGATTCATCAGAGCCGATGGAATCTTCCCAAGGACAATTCCCTAGATAGAATTAGAAGTCCTAGGAAAGATGGAGAAAGAATGTGAACGTAGCTGAATGCCGACCAAGTACTTAAGCTAGCACTGGAACAATCACAACAAGGTGGTATTGATGACGTATTGGTAAGCATTGAAGGGGTTGAAGAATGAAAAAGAAATGTAAAGATAAAGGGTGTAAAGAAAGAAGCCCTCCTTACAACTTTAGGCAGAAACCGGGTCAATACATATGCTATTGAGGTCATTTTTGTTAATGATTCTCGGTATTGAAGAAAGACATCATGGACCCAGTGATGCAATGCACAACCCTTCCCCAGCTAACTCAAATATCTCTCAAAAGGTATTTGTTTTAATCACACGGAGATCAACACGTTATCTATTGGTTTATTCACTCCGAATAAACTGGTATTGAAAAGGTGGCACTCCTCTCCAGCCATCGCTCACTAAATCAAAACGCACAATCGAGTCTAGAGCCAAGAGATCATCAAAAGTCTCATTAGGACACTTTCCATTTATTCCTTGCTTTCTCACACACTGTGAAAAGTAAGAGATTTTCATGAGTCCTACGCAATATTCTTGTAATATTGCTAGAACATCCGAGTAGTACGTAAGTATTACAATGAAGATGGAAATCCTGCTTGAGCCAACATCAAACAAGCTCATGGTAGGTTACACGTGCGGTTCTTTTAGAACTAATCTTGTGAAAAACTGGAAGGTAACAGTGGTTTAACTCTTAATTGAACTTAAACTCGTTCCAGGCCTCTTCGCATTATCATATGATCTTGCCAGAACACTCAGAGTGACTCTTTATTGACCACAGTGACGAGTGGAAATCCTTCTAGTGTCAACATCAAACAGCACTTGGTAGGTAACGTGCAAGATTCTTTATGAATTGAGCTCGTGACAACTGGAAAGCAACGATGGTGAAAATCTTAATTGAAATTCACTTGTTCCAGGTTTCATGAATTGACGGCTTTTAATCACAAGGATAATTTATCCAAGTGATTCACTCTTTATGTTCGCAGTCAGCTTTGGACGGTCGAATAAAGAGAACGGGTTTACCCGCGAAATCCTGTCAGGAAGTTACTTAATTGAAACTATCCGTCACGGGTACGATATCTAATATCGTCCAACGGTCTTCACCGACCGGAGGTAAAATGCTACCGAATTAGAATAAAATGTTCAAAGCCATTTTATTCGTGTCGTTGCTGTGTACCTGCTAAAGACGGTGGTGTTGCTGAGTACCTGTTGAAGACGGTGGCGTTGCTGTGTACCAGTGAAGACGGTGGTGTTGCGGTGTACCTGTAAAAGTCGTTCCCACATGCTTATGTCTTTTGCAACAAAAATTCAAGAAAGTACTAGATGAAGTCTTCCGCTGTACCAAACTCTGAAGCTTTCAAGAATTCAACAAAAAGACGTAAGTGTGTGGAACATGAAGTCACGAGGAGGCAAAGTTCACAAGAAAGGCAAAGATCGCACGTGAAAGGCCAAAGAACAATGCTCTCAAGTCAAAGCCAAAAAGATCAAACCAACATATTCACAACAAAAGAAAGAAAAGAAGAAAAGACTACGAGCTAAAGAACGAAGACTTAGTATAATATGCTAGGTTTAGAACTTTGTAAACGTGGAGTGACCTCCCTTAGGGGGAGATTTTTAGAAATACGTTTTTACGTATATTAGAAGTATCGGTCACTCCACAATAATATTTATGTTGTAATAGCTCGTAGTTAGAAAATAGTTGTTAGTTACTTATTAACTTAAGTAAGAACCGGTCCATGGGCTTGTCATGGACCGGCCCAAGTCCACTTATGACTTGGAACTATAAATACCCCTTTCCACCATGGAAAGGGGTTGGTTGTTGTCATTTCTTGTTTTCCACTTAATAAAATTCACATAGTTTCTCTCACTTTCTCTCTCTAACTTTCTCTCTCTAGAAATCAACAAACCCCTTCATAGATTCATTGATTATCAATATTTTACAGCTATTTCCTCTCTTCTCATATTCAGGGATTCGAGCGCTCAATGATCCACTCTTGATGATTTTTGACGACCCGTGATTCCGTGTTTCCGTCTTCCCGGTTCTATCCTAAACTCTTTTCAATTCACTATTTTATATTTCCCAATATTAAAATAGGAATCTCGTTAGTTGTCTTTTCCTTAGCGAGATTTAAACAAAGAGCAGAATGTCCTAAGTGTAGGGGAGTTTACTCCCACATGCTTAAACATTGAGGAGAATGTTTATATTAAGTGTAGGGGGGACTTCTATCGAAGTTAAGTGGTCTTTTCCTTGTATTTGTCCTCATTTTAACCGGAAAATCAATTTTTCGACATTTTTCAAAATTTTTGATCTATTTTGGCCTATTAGCTTATCCCTTTGTATAGTTATTTTCTTTCTTTGCTAGAATAAATGTTTAATAAAGTGGTTTTAATTTTCAAACGTTGTGAATCTTTTGACTCAACCCGAGTTTACTTATCTAAGTTTACTCTAGCTAGTATCCTTAACGTGTTTAATTCAAGTTTTGCTAGGCTTTTATATAGGAAGCTATAAAACACGAAAGTCTTAACTCTCACGGGTTAAGAACAAGAACTTTTCGCAAGTTCCTATAATTGATTCTAGAGAGTTATTTATCAAGGGAACTTTAAAATGCGATTTCTAAACTTGAAAAAGTCTAAGAGTTTGCAAGATCCTATAGATGACTCGAAAACCCAAAACTTTGATTTAATAGGCTAAGCATCCACGAGTCTCATTCCTTGAGATTTTAAACTGTGGAGAATGAGAGATGATAGAGTCAATTATAAGTTTGGTATTCTTTCGTGAATTTATGTGATTTAATTATAAGCCTATTCTCCCATCGCTTTCTAATAAATTTATCTGCAATAAATAAGGTTGTACGATTTGAAAAGTTACTTAGCTTCTAGCCCAAGATCGTTTAAAAGTTGCTCGGTATAGATTAGAGTTCATAGCCAAGGCATAACTTATTGAAGCGGGATGCGAAGATTGGCGACTCCAAAAAAGCCCTAACAAGGCATGAGGGCTATATTTTGTTTCTAAAGATCCAAAGTGATGTGAAGAATCATTTATCGAAAATCAATATGAAGGATCGAGACACACGACGAAAAGCAAATACTCCCGTAAAGATCATGGAGAAGTCTATCCAAAAAGGCCCTAACAAGGTATGAGGATAAATAGATCCAAGTCCAAAAAGGAGGCAGATCGTTCAAAGTCAAAAATAAATATTGGAGAAAAATGAAGAAGTCGTGGTCCATATATGAAGAATCTCTCAAAATTTCAAGTGAAGAAATTCCGATTATGAAGAGAAGCCCATTATTTCATGAACGTCTCTCAAGATTTGAAGTATGAAGTCGCTGCCAAATATCGGTCCGAGAAAGTTCTCAAATCGCGAAGCGAGTTATGCCAAGATATGAACTTTATGAGGTCCCGAGAAGCAGTTTTAAAAGATTTTGTCCTTTAGCTAACTATTGATTAAATCGTCCCACTTTATTTTCAGCCTAATAAACTATCGAAATAAGTCAACAATGCATCCTCGTGATCATTCAAGACAACAATAAAATATAAGAGATACACCTAGGAATAAGGGAGTCTAAGTAAATAATTGGCCCACATGAGTTCGTGTTAGTTTGCTAACTTATAATAACAATGATCTCGTTTTTAAGCTTGGTTTGGAGAAAGTGAAAACTTGAGGATGATGATCATTCATGGCATTTTCAAAACCCTAAGGTATGTTTTTTATTTCTTTCTTCCTTTGAATGTTTATAATTTTCTATCTCTTTAATAAAGGCCAACGTGGATTGATTATGATGAAAAGTGTAATCGTGCTTTGTAACTAATGCATTACATGAGGACATTGCAATGGTCAAGTGTAGGGGATTTGATAGGTGTGTAAACACCCATCCTTTTTACCACTTAACTACAATAATAACCGGACCAAAACGTGTATTTTATGTCGAAAATGTCGGAATTATGCATGGTTTGTGTTTTTGTTGTGATTTAGGACGAAATTGTGAAAAGGGGAGAAAACACGGGCATTCACGTACTTTTATCGAATAAAAAGACGAAAGACGAAGTCAAGAAATCAAGAGTGCAAAAAGAACGGAAGTCCAAGACCAATTCTGAAGATTTATCGAAGAAAAAGTCAAAAGACAGAAGTTTACTTAAAGCCGAAGAACTCAAGTCTTATTTTTGAAGAAATTCAAGACGAGTTTAAAGAAATCCCGAGACAAAGTCATTAAAGTCAAAGATTAAGAAGAAAGAGGGGAGGAAGGTTCCTAAGCACCACCTAATCCTCTCCTATAAATAGGATTCATTTTCATTTCATTAGTTTTTGTTGGCTAATAGTGAGAATTAGTTCTTCCATTTTAATTACCTTGCACTTTAATTACATGTCATTTAATTAATTGTCTTGCACCTTAAATACCTTTAATTTCAAGTAAGTTTCCTTTTAATTATTGTCAATCTTTACTTTTATTGTTTATCTCCTATCTTCCTTTCTTGTTTGATCTTAATCTTTATGTTTATTGTTCATGTTCATGTTTTTGATTTTTTATTGATTTGATTCAAGTGGGTTTTGATTATTGTGATTAGTATTGTTAGTTTTATTGATTTGGTTTGTTTGATTATCATTAGTTGATCATTGTTGGTTAGTTTGATTTAATCTTTTGGTTTGATTTTGATTATTTTGTCCAAATTCATTTCTTTTTTGTTCCCCGTGTTCTTCGTGGTTTCTGTTTCCCCGGGTATTCCGAATCAAGGACCAGCAAAGCATATATGCCGGATCAAATATTTGTTCAGAAAGTTCTGAATCAAGGGAGTTCTGAATCAGCAAAGTTCTGAATCAAAGTTCCGAATCAGCAAAGTTCCGAATCAGCAAAGTTCCGAATCAAAGTTCTGAATCAAAGTTCCGAATCAGCAAAGTTCTGAATCAAAGTTCCGAATCAAAGTTCTGAATCAAAGTTCCGAATCAGCAAAGTTCCGAATCAAAGTTCCGAATCAAAGTTCTGAATCAAAGTTCCGAATCAGCAAAGTTCCGAATCAAAGTTCCGAATCAAAGTTCCGAATCAAAGTTCCGAATCAAAGTTCTAAATCAAAGTTCCGAATCAGCAAGGTTCCGAATCAAAGTTCCAAATCAGCAAAGTTCCGAATCAAAGTTACGAACCAAGCAAAAGTTCCGAATCAAAGTTTTGTTCATCCGGAATATTCAATATTCCGGATCAAGAGGTATTCATTCGGAATATATTCCGAATCAAGGTTTTGGGTAAATATTCCGAGTAAAGAAGAACATTCCGAACGAAGGTGACATTCCGGATGAATGTTTATTCCGAATGAGGGTATTATTCCGAATGAGCTGTTTTTAGTTTCTTTTAAGTTTCTGTTTTTAATTTTTAATTTTCAAGCTTTATTTTTCCCTCCTTTTTCCTTAGTCACACTTTAAGATTACTTGCCTTAGATTTATTTTAGCCTTGCCTTATTTTAAGTTTTAGTTGAGTTTTAAGTTTGCCTTATATAGTTTTAAGTTTGCGTTATTTACTTTAACTGCCCATTTACTTTTAGTGCCTTTTAATTTTCGTCACGCTTTTAAAATCTTGTCATTTATTTTAAATTAGATTTAGATTTATTTTACCTGCTCTTTACCTTAAAGTTTTGCACCTTTAATTTTACTACAACGACACAACTTTTGTTTCACCAAAGATAGCTGAGTCACATAGTTAACTAGTATCAATTCGATTAGACCACAACAACGAACTTTAATTTTCATACTAGCCAAAAAGCCTGTATCATTAGTACACAACTACACCACCTTCTTGATATGCAGCAACAAATATAGACACGGACGAAATGGCTTTGAACATTTCACCCTAACTAGGTAGCGTTTTACCTCCGGTCGGTGAAGACCGTTAGACGGTATTAGATACCGTACCTGTGATCAGGTAGATTCGATTAAGAACCTCCTTGACAGATAGTAGCCAGTTCTCTTTACTCGACCGTCTCAAAGCAAACTGCGAATAAAAAGAGTGAATCATAAGGAGAAAATAATCCGTCCGATTAGATTCGTCAATTCAAAATTCTTGGAACAAGTTTGATTCTAAAAGAATTGCACCATTGTTGCTTTCCAGTTTGTCACAAGCTTTATTCATAAAGAATCTTGCGACTCACCTACCACAATGATGTTTGATGTTGACACTGGAAGGATTTCCATTCGTCACAGTGAACACTAAAGAGTGTCACTCTGAATGTTCTGGCAAGATCACACGGATTTTTCGAAGAAACCTTGAATCAAATTTGAATCAATTAAGAATCTAGACTTAGTTGCTTTCCAGTTCTCACAAGTTTGATTCGTGTAGAATCGCACAAGTTACCTACAATAAGCTTGTTTGATGTTGGCTCAAGTAGGATTTCCATCTTCATTGTGAATCGTATCACTCAGATGTTCTGGCAATATCACAAGGATAATGTGTAGGACTTGATTGTGTCCTAATGAGATAATAGATTGATCTCTTTTGGCTCTACTCTAGATAAGTGCATTTTAGTAATCGGAGGCTGGAGCAGACTGCCACCTTTTCAAGATTAACTAACTCGGAGTGAGAAAGTCAATAGATACGTGTTGATCTCCGTGACAATGAGACAAGTTTCTTTTGAGAGAATCTCGAATGGCTGGGGAAGGGTTATGCATCGCATCACTGGGTCCATGATACTTTTCTTCAATAAAATGTATTGACCTGGTTTCTGCCTAAGTTGCAAAGAATATTCAACTCCTTCGATGCTTACCAATACTTCATTACTAGCACCTTGTTGTGATTGTTCTAGTGCTAACTTAAGTAGTTGGTCGCATTCAGTTTCATTCAACTCTATCTTTCCTAAGGACAACTATTTCTAGCTATGGAATGTCCTTGGGTAGATCCCTCCGGTTCTGGTTGGATCATAGGACTTAGTTTCCTATCCTAAACCACCTTTTGACTCTATCGTTCCGTCGTGGATAGTAGGTTGTTTTGGGTAAAGATCGTAACCATAAAACCATTGAAAACAATTCAAAGTGCTTGATTAATAATTGAGTTTTCACTCAGTTAAAAAGTTAAGTTCGTTGAAATCGGTCTCTTCGAATTGATTACTAGTTAAGAGTGCGACTCAGTCGTCTTTTGGTGGAAAAGAATATATTGGTCATTGCAGTAAAATTAAATTGCGAAACGTTAAAGTAAATGACGGGTAATTAAAACTAAAACTGATTAAAAGGTAAATTTTGCAAAAATTAACACTTTAAAAGTAATTAATTAAATGACAAAAAATTAAAGCTTGACGGAAAATTAATTTGACAATGTAATAAAAATGAAAACTTGAAATTTAAAATAAAGAAAACCGATTAAAATAACACTAAAGTAAAATGGCGGAAAAATAAGCTTTAAAAATTAAACTAAAATTTACTTGAAAAACACTTGGTAAAAACAGAGATTTCGGGAAGCGTACAAAACTAAACTTTGTAAAACTAAAAACATTGTAAAAATAAGACATGACAAAACTCGTTTAAAATAATACTAAGTAAAATGCGGGAAAAGTTAAAATTTTAAAACTAAGATAAAACAAGAAATAGAGTCAAACAAAAGTAAGACCGCAGTCACAATCACAACCAACGGTCGGACCCTGGGTCGTACCCTAGATCGCAGCCACAGATCTCAACAAGCGATCGCAGTGGCGATCGTACTCCCAGATCGTACTCTAGGTAAGTATTGGATCGTATTCCTCCACGATCGCAACAAGTGGATCGCAGTGGACGATCGTGACGAAGTGATCGTATCCACATATTGCAACCAACGATCGCAGTCACAGATCGCAATAGGGCAATCGTGACTTAGATCTTGATGGACGATCGTAGTCTGATCTTAGTCCTTGATCGCAGTAATGGATCGCAAGTAGAAACCCTAGGGGTTTATGCGATCACACTTACTTGATTGAAACAAGCGGAAACCTTTAAGAAAATTACGATGGAATCCAATAAGCAAATAAGCAAATACCAAATAAGCACTTTGACAATAAGCAAATAACAAAAACTTAATTAAAACAATAATAAGACGAACAAAATAAGCACAAATTTAAAGACTTTCAAGACACAAAATAAGCAAACTATATAAAATAAACTTTAAGAAAAATTAAACTTTTAAAAACTCTAAAAATATTAAGCTAAATACAAAATAAGCCAATAAGCATGTCAAGCTCAAAGCTTAAATCGTATGAAAGCCTAGATAGGAATAAAAAGGTAAACTTTTTAATCAAATAAGCAATAAGATCAAGCAAAATGAATGCTTAATCCGAATTAATATCAAATCAAAAACAAGAAAAGTAGAATAAGAATGATAATGAAAAGCTTGATTAAAGGAAAATAAAGATTCAACAAAATTAACTTACTTGGAATTAAAGGCAAGAAATCAAAGAACAGTTAAGTAAATGACATGAAAATAAATGGTGCAAGTAATTAAAGGTGGAGAGCTAAGTTGTCAAATTAGCTAACAACACTAAAATGAGGTGATATGACTCTATTTATAGGGAGAAAGGAAGGAAGCATGTGTTGCTCTTTTCTTTCTTCTTCACGTCTTTTCTTTCTCGTCTTTTCGTCTTCTTAATTCTTCGATTTTTTCGACTTTGTCTCGGGATTAATTAAACTCGTCTTGTAATTTCTTCATTAATTAGACTTGAGTTCTTCGGCTTTATTAAACTTCCGTCTTTAGACTTTTTCTTCGATAAATCTTCAGAATAGGCCTTGGACTTCCGTTCTTTTTGCACTCTTGATCTTTTGACTTTGTCTTTTGTCTTTTTCTTCGATAAAAGCCCGTGAAAGCCCATGTTTTCTTCCCTTTTCACATTTAGATCCTAATTCACAACAAAAACACAAACCACGCATGATTCCGACATTTACGACATAAAATACACGTTTTGGCTTGGTTATTATTATAATTAAGTGGTAAAAGGAAAATTGTTTTCACACTTATTAAATCCCCTACACTTGACCATTGCAATGTCCTCATGCAATGCGTTAGTTACAAAGCAAGTTTTACATTTTCGATCATAATCAATCCACCTTGGCCTTTATTAAAGAGATAGAAAATTATAAAATATTCAAAGGAAGAAAACAAGTAAAAGGATCAAAAACTTACCTTAGGGTTTTGGAAATGTCATGAATGTTTATCATCCTCAAGTTTCTCGTTCCCCATACCAAGCTTAAAAACGAGATCATTGTTATTATAAGTTAGCAGACTAACACGAACTCATGTGGGCCAATTATTTACTTAGACTCCCTTATTCCTAGGTGTATCTCTTATATTTTATTGTTGTCTTGAATGATCACGAGGATGCATTGTTGACTTATTTCAATAGTTATTTAGGCTGAAAATAAAGTAGGAAGATTTAATCAATAGTTAGGTAAAGGACAAAATCTTTTAAAACTACTTCTCGGGACCTCATAAAGTTCATATCTTGGCATAACTCGCTTCACGATTTGAGACCTTTCTCGGACTCATATTTGGCAGCGACTTCATACTTCAAATCTTGAGAGACGTTCATGAAATAATGGTCTTCTCTTCATAATTGGAATTTCTTCACTTGAACTTTTTGAGAGATTCTTCATATTTGGACCACGACTTCTTCATTTTTCTCTAATCATTATTTAGGATTTTGATATACAACGATCCACCTCCTTTTAGGACTTGGATCTATTTATCCTCATACCTTGTTAGGGCCTTTTTGGATAGACTTCTCCATGATCTTTAGGGGAGTATTTGCTTTTCGTCGTGAGTCTCGATCCTTCATATTGATTTTTGATAAATGATTCTTCACATCACTTGGGATATTTAGCAACAAAATGTTGCCCTCATGTCTTGTTAGGACCTTTTCGGACTCGCCAATCTTCGCATCCCGCTTCAATAAGTTATGCCTTGGCTATGAACTCTAATTAATAACGAGCAACTTTTTAACGATATTGGGCTAGAAGCTAAGTAACTTTTCAAATCGTACAACCTTATTTATTGCAAAGAAATTTATTAGCAAGCGATGGGAGAAGAAGCTCATAATTAACTCACATAAATTATGAAAGAATACAAAACATATAATTGACTCTATCATCTCTTGTTCTCCACAATTTAAAATCTCAAGGAATGAGACTCGTGGATGCTTAGTCTATTAAATCAAAGGTTTAGGTTTTCAAGTCATCTATAGGATCTTGCAAATTCTTAGACTCTTTCAAGTTTAGAATTTGCGTTTTAAAGTTCCCTTGATAAACGACTTTCTAGGATCAATTGTAGGAACTTGCGAAAAGTTCTTGTTCTTAACCCGTAAGAGTTAAGACTTACGCGTTTTAAAGTTTCCTATATAAAAGCCTAGCAAAACTTGACTTAAACACGTTAAGGATACTAGCTAGAGTAAACTTGGATAAGTAAACTCGGGTTGAGTCAAAAGATTCACAACGTTTAAAAATAAAACCACTTTATTAAAATTTATTCTAGCAACGAAATAAAATAACTATAACAAAGGTAAATACTAATAGGCCAAAATAGATCAAAAAATTTGAAAAATGTCGAAAAATCAATTTTCTGGTTAAAATGAGGATAAATACATGGAAAAGACCCCTTAACTTCGATAGAAGTCCCCCCTACACTTAATATAAACATTGTCCTCAATGTTTAAGTATGTGGAAGTAACCTCCCCTACACTTAGGACATTGTGCACTTTGTTTAAATCTTGCTAAGGAAAGGACAACTAAAGTAATTCCTATTTTAATATGGAAGAATATAAAATAGAGAATCAAAAGAGTTTAGGGTAGAACCGGGAAGACGGGTACACGGGATCACGGGTTGTCAAAAGTCATCAAGAATGTGTCTTTGAAAGCTTAAATCCCTACACATGATAAGAAAGAAAACAACAAACACATACTAGGGTCTCCCCTACACTTATTATCAAAACGAAATAAAAGGATAGATACTGCGGGTTGCCTCCTGAGAAGCGCTTGTTTTTGTTAACCGAGTCGTGAGCTTGACTCGACCTTGCTTAGCAAATGAAGAAGCTTGAAAGACATCCACCGGGATCAAATACATGGTTTTCATCCATCAAATAGCACAAGCTTAAGGCGAACAAGGAAAGCCAATGAAGAATAGGCAAGGTTCCCTTAAGCAAAGATAGAGCACGGTGGTAGTAAGGGTTAAGAGGTGCAAGCATATCTCCATGGTTTCCAAAATTCTTTCCTTTTAGTTCATCAGATGGATATTAAGATGGCTTAAAAATTGCAATACCGGGATCGAACACCTTTTCCTTTAGGGGAAAATAACACTCAGGTTCAGTAGTCCTTGAAGATGATCCGCTCATAAATCGCACAATCTCATCCTCAGAAGGGGGATAGAGAGGTGTCAAGACATAAGTACTGCGGATATCGGTGTCGGCCGGCTTCTTCTCCTTTGAAGCGGTTTTCTTTATATTAAAAGGAGGATAAAAACCATAATCATCAAAGTCCAAAGGAGGAGAATCACTCTCATTTGGGAAGTAAGTGTTGAGAAAAGTAGCAAAATCTTCCTCAAATGAGTAGTCATCCAAAGTAGGATCAAGCATTGTTGGTGGGGGATCTTCATCAAAAGTAGGTGCAAGGTCATCATGAGAAGAATCACTTGAGAGAGTATCAGCCTCATCAAAATCATCATAAGTGGGCATGTCTGGATACTCAGAAGTAAAATTATCATAATCATCCCCGTCGGAACTAGAATCATCATCATAAGCATCATAGGTCGGTGGAGAATCATAAATTGGTGGAGGATCAGAATTGGAGAGAGAATCATCCACGTCATCTTGGAACAGTAGATTATCATAGCAAGAATAGAATAGAGGATTGTTGTAGACGACAAAATCATCAAGCACATTAATCATATTCGCCGATTCTCTTCCATTTGATTTGGTTGTGATCTTCCCCATTTTAAAAACTTGTGCCTCATTCCCGACTCTTAAAATGAGCTCACCTTCAGCAACATTGACTAATGCTTTTCCGGTTCTCAAGAATGGCCGACCAAGTATTAAAGGAATACGAGGGTCCATTTCATAATCAACAACAACAAAGTCGACCGGAAAAGTGAAGGTGCCAACTTTAATGAACACATCTTCGGCAATACCAACGGGGTAAGCGATGTTGGGAATAAAATGTAGCCACTACACTTGAACGCTGACAAGAGGAATTGGGACATTGAAAAGAAGAAAACAAGCGTTGACAGAGTAAGCGTTGACAGGAAGATGTCAAGCGTTGATAGGATGAAGTCAAGCACTGATAGAAGATTTAGTCTACACGTATTATGTTTCTAGTTTGTTTCTAGTAAATATATGATCAACAATGTATTTTCTATAATTATCTTTACCTATAATAGCTGATACGTAGACTCTTGTACAAGGCTTCTTATTCTATAAAATGAGACCTTTAGGTTTTGTTTCATATAAGTTTTTATACGTTTAACACTTTCATTGTAAGCAAATTTGTTCTAATCAATCAAGTGAAAGTTTGGTTTACATTGTTTGTGTGTTCTTGTTTGAGTATTAATTCCGCATAATACTTAAATTGCTTTATACACAACAAAGTTTCTCTACGTGATTAACTTGATTTAATCTCGTTTACACAAGCTAAATAGATCTAAGTTTGGGATCAACAAGTGGTATCAGAGCTTGTTGAGAAACTTTGATTTAAAGAACGCAAGAACCCTAAATCGCCAAAAACCCTAATTTTCACAAAACCCTAAAAACACCATGTCTACCCCAGAAGTAAACTCCTCCTCCTCCTCAACCCCCAACATCAAGATTCCCATGCTAGACCCAAACAATTTTGAGCTGTGGAAGTTTAACTTTGAGCAGTATCTACAAATCCATGACTACACCCTATGGAAAATTATTGAATATGGAAACACATTCAATAAAGCTCAAAAGATTGCAGCTACCATCTTACAAAGAACAAATGTTCAATGATCTACTGAAGAGGATCGAAGGGAAAAACCTAAAGATGGTAGAGCTGTCTCAACTGAGGACATAGCAAAGAGAAGGTGTGACATGAAAACCCTAAGCATCCTGAAACTCTCTTTGGGATAAGAAAATCAGCACAAATATAGAAGCTATGAGTCTGCAAAAGATCTTTGGGCAGCTCTTGAAGTTGCTTATTGTGGTAATGTTGATACTGTACAAGAGAAAAAGAAGCAACTCTTCTATGAGTATGTTGTTTTTAAAGCTCAACCCAATGAGAAGCTAAGTAGTGTGAGAAGCAGACTTCTTGACATTACAAGCAAGTTGGCCTTCATGGGAACAGTGCTTGGTGATGTTGATATTATCGCCACTTTTCTTAAAAGCCTTGGTGATGCATGGAAGATTGAAGCAAGGTCTATAATTTCTAATAACACTCACAAAAGTTCTACTTTTGATGATGTTTACAATAAACTGAGGCTGATAGAGAATGAAACTCTCTTGGATCAAGGAAGCAAGTCTACCAATGGAAATATGGCTTTCTTCTCACATAGTGAAGGTCAATTTGATCAAAAGGATTCATACATGCACCCCATTATTGGATCAACTTGTGTCAACGCTAGATCAAAACCTGTCAACGCCTCACATTCAGACGCTGACACATACAAAGTTGACTCACCAAGAGTTAAGCCTGCTGGTATTGATCTAGATACTGTGTGTGCATACATTGCTTCATTGCCCAATGGTTCAGTGATTACATATGAGGACCTTGAGCAAATTAGTGATGAGCATCTTGAGGAGATGGACATAAAGTTGAATATGGCCCTTGCAAGCATAAGGGCAAACAGATGGAATAGAAGATTTAAGAAGAATATGACTTCTAATGCCAAGGACACTGCTGGATTTGATAAATCCAAGGTTGAGTGTTACAATTGTCATCGTATGGGACACTTTATGAGAGAATGCAGATCTCCAAGAAGATCTGATGTTAGAAAACCCTCAAGCCAAATCATTAAGGCTCAGGATCCCAAAGCCATCGTTGCAATGAAAGAAATTGATGGTGTTGGATGGGATTGGAGCTACTTGGCTAAGGATGAGGAAGAGAACGAAGCTTTGGTTGCAGAAAAGGAAGAAGAAGAGCATGTTCACTATGCTCTTATGGCACCCTCCTCATCTTCATCAGACAATGAGGTGTATGATGATGCATTTTTTAGTAAGGGTTGTCGTCTAAACACTAAAAAACTTAACAAAGAAGTTTTAAAATTGACAACAGATGTGGTTAATGAAAGATGCAAGTTGTCTAACTATCAACTTGCTCTTACTCAAACTGAAAAGACTGTAGCTGAGTATAAGAAAATGGAGCTTGACCTAAAAGACCAAATCAATATTTTAATACATGATTTAAATTCTAGTATTGATATTAGAAACATCATGGAGAGAGTCAATGCTGAATTACAGGCTAAGTTAGATGAGGCTATCAAAAATAAGGATAATGTAGACCTTAAAATTCAGAGATTTGATAAAGCCTCACAAACCCTAGAAAAATGTGTTAGTGAACAAAGGGATTTTAGGGATATGACTGGGATTGGGATGAAAGAATATGCTGGTGTTCCACCACCTGCTGGGGACTTCTATGGTGTCCAAAGAAAGGACTTATCTTGGACTGGTTTACCAGAACTCCAAGAAGAGGAATTTATTCCTCCACCAAGAGTTCTTACCCCAGTAGAGGAATATAGGCAGAAGTTGACTGATTTGGACCAATGGAAGAAAGCTAACCCTACCTTGTTTGTTAAGGGTGGCATGCTTAGTGATAGCCCAAATCAGTCTACACCCATCAAAGTGACAAACCCAACAACTGGCAAGACCGTTGACCTTGGCTTAAACATTGTTAGAAAACCTAGTATTAAATATGCAAAAATGTATAGAAAACCTAGGTCACCAAAAAGCCAAATTAGTGATAATGGAACAGGTTTCTTTTCTTCTAGACCTAGAGTTATGTCTAGAAAAGCCTGTTATACTTGTGGAAGCTTTTCACATTTAGCCTATAAGTGTGTCAAGGCTTCAAAGGTCAACGCTGACAAAAAGTCAAACACTGTCAAACCGAAATCTTTTGTCCAGCAAAGTCCACAAGTTGTTATCCCAGCCCCATTCTCTACTAAAGGGTCTAATACTTATTGACAAAGACCTTTTCAGAAGTCCAATGCATGGTCTAATAGACAATGGGTTCCTATAGCAAACCCTAGGTTCAACGCTGATAAGGGTAATTTCAGCGTTGACAAGACCAAATCAAACGCTGACAGAAACGTTGCCAGACCAAATAATGGTAAATATTTGCAACCAAAGGGAAAGGGGTCTAAAGCTTCTTCTAGCTTGACATGGATACCTAAGCAAGATCAAAACCCTAATTCAGATGAGATTTCAATGACCTGTAACAGATTTAATTATATTTCAAAGGTCATAACAAAACCAGTTGGGGTTAACTGGTTGTTTAATCCAAAAAGGGATGAACAAGGGGTTGTTATAAGGACTAAGTCTGCTCTTGTTGAACAACCAAATGAATCCAAGTCTACTCAGACTTGGGTTCCCAAAGAAAACTAATTTGTTTTCTTTATGTGCAGGGCATTCAAAATCAGGTTAATGATTATGGCTATTGGGATAGTGGATGCTCTAGGCACATGACTGGGAAGGAAGATTATCTCACAAACTTCACTCCCATTAAGGATGGTGACAAAATTTACTTTGGAGGTAGATATGGAACTATCACATGCAAAGGCACTCTTCTCACCAACAATTTGAGTTTTGAAAACGTGTTTCTGGTAAAAAAAACTTGACTATAATCTGTTTAGTGTATCACAAGTTTGTGATAACAAAAATAAGGTTCTTTTTACTGATACTGAATGCTTGGTGTTGAGCAAAGAATTTAAATTACCAGATGAGAAATTCGTTGATTATATAACACCTAGGCATAAGGACATTTATAATGTGAATCTTAATGGAATTAGGACGAATAATAACTTGTCATGTCTATATGCTAAGGCTTCAGTTGATGAGAGTAATCTTTGGCAAAGGAGATTAGGGCACATTAATTTTAAAAGTATAAACAGACTTGTGAGACATGGTTTGGTTGGGTTTGCCTGAAAAGGCTTTCCACAATGACCACTCTTATGTTGCATGCCTTAAAGGCAAACAACACAAGGTCTCATTTAAGTCTAAACAGGTGCACTCTAGTTCTAAACCACTTCACTTGCTACATATGGACTTGTTTGGTCCAACTAATCTAGAAAGCTTAAATGGTAAATCTTACTGTTTTGTCATCACTGATGATTTTTCTAGATTTACTTGGACTTTCTTTTTAGCTTTGAAAAGTGACACTGTTGATACTTTGATTAACTTCATTACCCAAACAGAAAAGAAGTCTGGTAATGAGGTTAAGATGCTTAGAAGTGATAATGGTGGTGAGTTTAGAAATAAGTTGTTGGATGATTTTTGTGCCAAGAAAGGGATTACTAGACAGTTTAGTGTAGCTAGAACCCCACAACAAAATGGGGTAGCTGAGAGAAAGAATAGAAGCCTCATAGAAACAGCCAGGACTATGTTGGCAGATGCTCACTTTTCTATTGCTTTTTGGGCTGAGGCTGTGAATACAGCTTGTTATGTTCAGAATAGGGCATTAGTCAAAAAGATTCTTAACAAAACACCTTATGAGTTACTTTGGGGAAGAAAACCTAATATTGGTTCTCTTAAACCTTTTGGATGTCATGTAGTTGTGCTAGACACTAGTGATGCCTTAGGTAAGTTTAGTGCTAAAGGTGATGAAGGCTACTTCATGGGTTATTCAGTGCAGAGTAGAGGATATAGAGTTTAACTTAAGAAAGAAAAACGTATACTTGAAAAAGTACATGTTAGGTTTTTAGAAAGTAAACCTAGTGATCCTGAAAGTGGTCCAAATTGGTTATTTGACTTGGAACCTCTATCTAGGACTTTGATTTATATGCCTGTTACTAATCCAAACATTGTGAAGGTAACTTCAAATGTTATGGAAGAACCAGTTGTTGATGTTTCAGGTACACAGGTTAATGAAGAGGTTGGATCACAAGAAGACAAATCAGCACCCATACTTGAGTATGTTTCTATTCCCATATGGACAGATGCATTTGCTGCTGCTGCTGCTGCTGCTGGAAAAGAAAATGGTGGTTTAAGACGCTGACAAAGGAAAATCTGGCGTTGACAAGACAAATTCAAGCGTTGATGGCTCAAACGCTGACAACCTTGGTCCAGGCGTTGACAGCTCTTTTTTATCATATTTTCTCTTCCAATAATTTTGAGCAAGGTGAGCCTTCAAACAGGAATGGAGAGGTTCATTCAGATGTTGATGGAAGAGAGTTTGAGGAGGATATTGGTAACATGGAAGATGAGATGGAGTACAACACACTTATTGAGGGAGGAGTACTTACTTCTACAATCAAAAATCACCATTCTTCTCTCATTATTGGTGATGTGATGTCTCTTGTTCAAACTAGAAGATCTCATCAGAATCTTGGTGGATTTATTGCCAATATTCACAAGAAGGTTGATACCCTTCTTGTTCAAGCATGTTTGTTTGCCTGTTTTCTGTCACAACAGGATCCCAAGAAGATTTTTGATGCTCTCAAAGAACCAAGTTGGGTGGAAGCAATGCAAGATGAGCTTCACCAATTTGCTATCCAGGATGTTTGGGAGTTGGTTGATTGTCCCAGACATGTCAGACCTATTCAGACAAGATGGGTTCTTAGAAACAAAAAGGATGAAAGAGGCATTGTGGTCAGAAACAAGGCACGTTTAGTGGCTCAAGGATATACACAAGAGGAAGGGATAGACTATGAGGAGGTCTTTGCACCAGTTGCAAGGATTGAGGCTATAAGAATTTTTCTAGCTTATGCTTCCTGCATGGGCTTTACAGTCTATCAAATGGATGTGAAAAGTGCTTTTATTTATGGCACAATTGTAGAGGAGGTTTATGTTATGAAGCCTCCTGGTTTTGAAGATTCAGAACATCCAAACAAGGTGTATAGAGTCAATAAAGCTATGTATGGACTTCATCAAGCCCCAAGAGCATGGTATGGCACATTGTCCACCTATCTTGTGGAAAATAGATTCAAAAGGGGCACCATAGACCAGACCTTATTTACAAAAAAGACTGGTAAAGATTTCTTGCTTGTCCAGGTTTATATGGATGATATCATCTTTGGCTCTTCAAGTCCAAAGATGAGTGAAGACTTTTCCAAGCTTATGATAGACAAGTTCAAGATGAGTGAAATGGGGGAGATGAACTTCTTTCTAGGGCTACAAGTTCAGCAGAAAGAAGATGGTATCTTCATCTCTCAAGATAAATATGTAGCAGAAATCTTGAAGAAGTTTGGCTTTTCTCCACATGATAAAAGGGCTAGCACTACTATGGATAGAGAACACCCTTGGGGAAAAGTTTGAGATGGAAAAGAAGTGGATGTCAGGCACTATAGATCAATGATTGGTTCATTGATGTATCTTACAGCTTCAAGACCTGACATTATGTTTGTTGTGTGTGCATGTTCACGCCATCAAGTGACTCCCAAAGAGTGTCATCTTCATGCTCTCAAAAGGATCTTTAGATATCTTAGATGTTATCCAGACCTGGGATTATGGTATCCAAAAAATTCACCATTGGAGCTTATTGCATATTCAGACAATGATTATGGTGGTGACAAGTTTGATAGAAAATCCACAACTGGTGGATGTCAGTTTATTGGGAGTAGATTGAATTCTTGGCAATGCAAGAAACAAACAGTGGTGGCCAATTCTACAACTGAAGCAGAGTATGTTGCAGCAGCTGCTTGTTGTAAACAATTCTTATGGATTCAGAACCAGCTGTTGGATTATGGGTATAATTTCATGCATACCAAGATTTTTGTAGACAATAACAGTACTTTATGCATTATTAAAAATCTTGTACATCATTCTAAAACGAAACACGTAGAAATTAGACATCATTTTATAAGAGATTGTTTTGAAAAGGGTTTAATACAACCAGATAGGGATGACACATAAGAGAATGTGTCTTATTTATTGACTAAACCTTTTGATAATGGAAGATTTCAATACTTGGTAACAAGTATTGAAATGATCAATCTCACTTAATATGTGTTTTGGGGTCTTATTGTAAAAGTATGTACAGGATATGCATTGTTATTGGTCTTTATTTGAAATTAGATTTTCCACTTTATTTGTCTAACGCTGACAAAGGTTATTTTAACGCTGATACGTGTTATCGTGACGTTGTCAGCAACATGTTAGTTTTGTGGTTTTTGATCTAATTGTGCAGGCGTTGTTAGCATTGTACCATTGGATACAGAGTTTCTTATGGGTCCTTGGAGCCTTATTGGAGCATGTTTTATTTTTTGGATGATGGATGGAATATTTATACTCCTATCTTGACATAAACTTTTTTTTACATGTATATTCTTTGGCAACTTATGTATCACAATTTAAGGGGAGGTTTAGGAACCTTTAGGACTTTTTGGGTATTCTTCTAATACTCTTATCACAATTCTAGATTGTGTCCACTGGTGAGTATGAGTTAGTTTACTATCTCATGAGGCACTGTAGCATGCAAAGTTGATATACTATGCATGCTGCCAAGACTTGTTTGTCCTAGAATTGGATGTGGTCTGTTCGGAGACTTTGGTATGCTTTATATTGGGTTTACCTGGGAGTTACAAGGGATTTTATGAGATAACTTAACTGTTAAGAATTTTGGTTAGCAAGGGACACTAGAGGACTGTTATGTCTATCTTGCATAAGCAAGTGTGCATAATTGGAGAGTGCTTGCCGCCCTATAGAAATTTTCAGTTTATAGGTTATCTTCACTAGGATAAATTACTTTGTTAAGGTCCTTTTTCATTTTTATTATTTTTATTTTTGAACGTTGAAAGATATATTTCCAAGCGTTGTTGTGATCAATTTAGACGTTGACATGGCTTTTACCAACGTTGACAAGAATATTGCCGTTGGGCATTGATGGGTTATTTTTGACCGTTGACACTCATTGGGTCCTACCCAGTTGTTATTTTTGACAAAAATTGGGGCCGTAATTTTGGGAGTTGATAACTTTTAATTAATGCACAAGATAACTTATTTTTTTTCAATATTTTCATCATTATATTTTGAAAATACTTGCCTCATTTTTGACCAATCACATGTGCCTATCACTCTTATATATTTGGATCCTATTTTTAAAAAGGGTACTCTCATATTCTTGTCTAATAACTTTTCTCCTATAATTCATCTTTTATAATCTTTCATAAACAGCTTTCTACATCAATGGCGCCTAAGTTTCAACCAAGTGACTTGGTATTGGGATTCAGAAGTCAGCACAATATGATTGCTTATTTGGAGCCTGATGATGCTCTGTTTCCACATTACACCCAGATGGTGGCGTATTTGAATGCATCTCCATTACGGTATGCTCTTTCTCATGCTCCTCTCATCCTTGTCACTGATATTAAACAGTTTTGGAACACAGTTAGTTCCTCAACGCTTAATTATGTGACTACATTAACAGCTATTGTCCATGGGCGTTCTTGGGTGGTTACTGAAGCCTTGGTTCGCCAGGCTTTGCATCTTAATGATGCAGATGGTATAACCACTCTACCCATTAATGAAATAGAACAAGGACTCCAAGCTTTGGGTTATCCTTTCCCTGAAGAGGGAACTTTAAACAAATATCATAAACAGGAATTTCACCCAGCTTGGAAGTACTTAATACATGTCATCCTTCAATGTTTGAGTCCCAAATGTACTGAACATAATGAAATTAACAGATCAATTGCTAGTGCAATTGTGTACATTACAAATGGGCAAAAGTATAATTTTTCTAAACTGATTTTTGATGGCATGTGTAAAAACAAGGGTAATAAGATGACTTTGGCTTACCCAAGATTTTTACAAATGATTTTTGATGACCAAGGGTATTGCACCAGGGATCATGATGATTTTTATGTGATCCCTGTGCAAAAGAAAACTATTTTTAGTAAGATGAACTCACTCCCTCACAGAGACTTACCCCTTACCCAAGCTATGCTTGCTGTTATTGCAGCAGCACAACCTCAACCTGACCCACAACCACAACTTGACCCAATACGAGACCCCTTATCTTCACCTCAACACATGGAACTTGACCAAGAATCCTTCAACGCTAACACGTTAAATATTGGCGTTGACACTACTAATCCAAACGTTGACACCTTTCCATCACAGACCCAAACACCCCTTAATCTTCAAACTACCACCCAATCCACATTATCTTCTCCACCCCTAGACTATAGGATGGGAAAACATCAAAGGACCATTGGAGTGTTCTCCTCTGGTGGTCCTAGCCATGTTGCAGAGAGAACCACCACCACAAGTGTGGTTGGTGATATGGGTGAGGCTAGGACTATTGGTGCTAGCTTAGATGTAGGCCAAGCCAGTCCTAACATCTTTAAGACCTCATCCATGCCCCATGACTCTACTTTGGGAGGTCAAATACCCATTCTAGAGGAGGGCAGATTGGAACCATATACAATGTTGGAATTGACGGCTGTCTACATTAGCTTGCAAAAGCAAAAAGCAGACTTGGTACAAACAGTCAGTACACAAGGCCTTGAACTCAAGCAATTGAGGGAGAGGATTGTTATTTTGGAGGATTCTAACAATAGGCGTGGTATGGAGGATTCTTCCAAAGGAGGATGAGCAGATTCATGTGAGTGACAAAGGATCACATGATGGAGAATCTTTGGGTGTGGCTGAAGACCTTACTAAATTGAAGAAGCAACCAGGTTTTGATGAATCTTTTGTTACTCCTACAAACTTGAACTTGTCCTTTACAGCAATGATGGAGAAGTTCACAAGAGGCGCTGAGACAAGTAAGGTGAGCGTTGACAAGCAGATTTTGGACGCTGACACACCAAGCGCTGACAAGAGTAAGTTGGGAGCTGACAAACACGATTCAAACGTTGACAGACCTGTAGATATGGTTGATGTATTCCAGTCATCAACTATCATCAAGGAAGTGTCTTCACAGGTACCATCATCATCTTTACCCATCATTGATCCATTAGATAAGGGTAAAGGAATCATGGTAGAAACAGAAGTTCCAAAGGATGCAGCTCAAGTAGAGTTTGATTCAAAGTTGGTTGCACCACTTATGGAACAAGAAAAGAAGAAGGTTGGTGAATCACCATTTGTAGTCACTTCTGAGGAACAAGAAGGAAGTGATGATGGAAGTTTAGATTCAAGTGTTATGATAATTTAACAACCAGAAAGACTTGAATATGGTGATGAGTTGGCAAGGGAGAAGCTTAGAGAGTTAAAATTATAGGTAGATTATGATATGCCAGAAGTTGCTCAGATATACCATGCTTAGGAAGATAAGGTTATGGAGAATCCATATATGACAATTTCAGATCAAATTTGGGGATTGGAGATTCTTCTAAGAGTTCAAAGAGATTACAAGTTAATTCTGAAGCATAAGGCTAGCAATGTTTTCTCACTGCTGAAGAGAGATACAAGGGAGCTTTATTACATGTTGCTCAGATGTCATCAAACAGGATGCACCTTTCAGAAATTACAGGGATTATCCTTTGAAGAATTGGAGTACAAGGCTTATCCCATTTGGGCAACAGTGCAGGAAATGAATACTATCAGACTTCTCTCAGATGAAGGAGAGAAGAACTTGCAGAAGAGATGGAGATTCAAAAGGAAATGATTGTTCCAAGGCCTTTGAAGAAGGGAGTTCCACTTGAGTTCCCTAAAGATTTGGATAAATTGAATCCCAGTGAAGCTGTTATAAGAAGGAGCATTAAGCTCTCACCCATGGAAGCTTCATATATGGTACAAGTGTTACCTCTTGATGCCAGAAACCCTATTATTAGCTATGAAGAAGATGCAAGTGGGTTTTGGATGACTGGCAGATATGGGAAAGAGGTACACACATTTACTACTCTTATGTCTCTCTTTGCAAGTATGGATAGGGAAGACTTGGCAAACCTTTGGAGGTTATTAATGGCCAAGTATGAGACTGAAGCACCTACTTCAGTCAATGGAATATAGCTTTGGTCAACATTCAAGAGAATGTGTGCACCAGAAGAAGAAGATCCTGTTTGGAAGGATCTTGAGGATGATATCAGTGGACTCCAATGGCGTTTGTATTCAGCTGCTTGTGTGTATTATTTGAGTTCTACAAAGTTTGTTGAGTATCTTCTTGTAGATGCTGAGTATCCATGTCCAAAGAAGTTTTGGAAAAGATGAAGACAACACAGCTGGAGATTGACTACTCAAGTGATGTGGCCAAAGATTTGATTAGGCATGTTTATTACCAATATGATAAGATTTGTAAGAATCCTCCTAGTTCTTAGTTTTTATTCAGAAACTTGATTACTAGAGTAGATATCAAGTTTAGGGGAGGATTGTTTGGAATAAAATGTAGCCAGTACACTTGAACGCTGACAAGAGGAATTGGGACGTTGATAAGAAGAAAACAAGCATTGACAGAGTAAGCGTTGACAGGAAGATGTCAAGCGTTGATCGGATGAAGTCAAACACTGATAGAAGATTTAGTCTACACGTATTATGTTTCTTGTTTGTTTCTAGTAAAGATATGATCAACAATGTATTTTCTATATTTATCTTTACCTATCATAGCTGATACGTAGACTCTTGTACAAGGCTTCTTATTCTATAAAAGGAGACCTTTAGGTTTTGTTTCATATAAGTTTTTATATGTTTAACACTTTCATTGTAAGCAAATTTGTTCTAATTAATCAAGTGAAAGTTTGGTTTACATTGTTTGTGTGTTCTTGTTTGAGTATTAATTCCGCATAATACTTAAATTGCTTTATACACAACAATGTTTCTCTACGTGTTTAACTTGATTTAATCTCGTTTACACAAGCTAAGTCGATCTAAGTTTGGGATCAACAAGCGAGAGTGCGATTTGCTAGCTCAAGAGTCATCTTTGTTGGAGTAAGATCGGGTAATGATAACTTTTTCCAAACACTTAAAGGCACCAGATTTATACTTGCCCCGAGATCGGCTAAGGCAGTAAATTCTTTGGTTTGGTGAAAAGTACATGGTAGCACAAAACGACCGGGATCTCCAAGTTTCTCCGGAAGTTCTTTAAGAAGGACGGCAGAACAATTTTCATTCAATCGAGTATTAACAAACTCGGCCATCTTCTCCTTCTTATTAAGCAATTCCTTAAACATCTTAACAAATTTAGGCATTTGGGCTAGAGCTTCAACAAGGCTAAAGGTGATGGCCAGTCCCGAAATCTTCTTCAAATAGTTCGACACTTGAATGTCATCCTTGGTTTGCAATTTGGCCTTGTCTAAGCGAGAAGGATAAAGGATATTGGGTTTATAGGTGGAAGGTGTAGCAGGTAAAGGTTGAGATGTTGAAGGTTTAAAGGTGGAAGGTGGGGTTGGTGAAGGGTGTTTCTTGGGTAGTTCTTCATGCATAGGTGGAGACGATAATGGAGAACTAATACTAGGCGTGGGAGTAGGAGGGATAAATGGTGGTGGAGCAGGTGTAGATGGAGTAACTGGGGGAGGGATAGATGGTCCTACTAAGGTTGCTCCACTGCGTGTAGTAATAGCACTCACATTCGCTCTCGGGTTGGTGATGGTATTTGGTAAGAAACTAGCCAGCTTATTCTTCAAATCATTTGTTTGAGTGCTAAAAGAGGTTTGTATATCATGTCGAAGCTCGGATCTAATATCATTACCTTGCTTAGTGATATCTCCTTTCAAGTTGATTATTTGGCTTTGCAGATTCTTAATTTGCTCTCCTTGGGTCCTCGTGAAAGCTTCAATATCCTGATTAATGGGTGGTGCTTGTTGAGCGGGTGGGTGATAAGGATTAGAAGCTCGAGGTGGGTTTGGGTTGCTTCTATTGTAGTTGTTTGGGTTGTTGTTTTGAGGAGAAAAACCAGGTGAAAGAAACTTGATAGAATGGTAACTTAGCAAGTTACGATCACCTTGAGGTCGGGCTTGGTAGTTTTCCGTTAAATAGTTACCATAAGCCGCATATACGTTTTCCGGATTGTCATGAGTAGAAGGAAAATCAGTGTATGAATGAGGACCCCCGCAAATCTCACAAGAAGTTGCAACAACTTTAACTTGTTGTTGATTTGTAGCCAAGAGTTGCATATTTTTGCTCATTTCGACCATTGCGCGGGTCAATTCGGTGATATCAGGGTTCGAAGAAGTAGAAGAAACATTGGCTCTTGCGTTACTCCTTGAAGATGCAGATGAATCCCAATTTTTTTGATGAGTAGTCATGTTCTCGATAAGCTCTCTACACTCCTCGGGCTGCATTAATCGTATCACGATCACGAAAAGTTAAACCATTGTAGAAAGTATCTATTAAGGTGACAGGGAGCATGTTGTGCTTTGGACATCGATCAATCAAAACATTGTATCGTTACCAAGCATCAAAAAGTGATTCATCGGGTTCTTGTGTAAATCCACTAATTTGATTTCAAAGGCTCGTGACCATGGATGGTGGAAAGTAGCGCGACAAAAAGCGTTGATACTCTTGATTTTGTATGGGGTTCAGATTAAATCTCGGAATCTCCTCGAATTGATTACATCTCAAAGTGGAAACATTGTTCTTGGTGACAAATAGGGGGTTTGGATTTTCTATTCTACTAAAAGGATTAAAAGCATAAAGTGATAAGAATAAACTAAAAACAATTTTTTTAATAGCAATTAATAAAACTTGAATTAAAATTTAAGTATTAAAAAAGAAACAGTAAATATCACTTAACTCTAATTCGAAATGCTCAAAAGAAAATTGATTCGGAAGTTTCTGCTTTACCCTTGATCCGGAAGTTTGGTTCGGAACTCTTCCGAATGAACCCTCTGGTTTGGAACTTCTTGATCCGGAACTCTTCCGGATGAACTCCTTGATTCGGAAGTCTTCCGAGTGAACTAGCTTGATTCGAAGTTTTCCTTGATCCGGAACTTTCGTTCGGAACTTTTAAACAGAATTGATTCGGAACTTTTAAACTGATTCGGAAGATTTGAAAAAGATTGATTCGGAAGATTTAAATTGGTTCGGAAGTTTATTCGGAACTTTTAAACAAAATTGATTCGGAACTTTTAAACTGATTCAGAACTTTTGAAAAACCATTCATTCGGAACTTTTAAAACCATTCATTCGGAACAAATTGACTCGGAACTTTTTAATACAAATTGATTCGGAACTTTTCACTAAGATGCTTCATTCGGAAGTTTTGTGCTCATTCGGAACCTGGGAAAACTCAAGAACAGTAGGAGACAGAAAAACAGGGGAACTCGATTTCAAGCCAAAATCCACCAAGTGTTTAACCAAAACTTAAACAAAACTAATGCCTAATCATCTACTAACCATAAACATCAAATCCCATCAATAAAAACATAAAACCCAATAACTTTTAAAAATCAAAATCAACCAAATAAGAATTTTAACTTTGAATCAAAAAGATGAAGATGAACAATGATGAAATGAAGGATTAAATTCATAGATTAATGTTTAAACAATCAAAAGACAAAGATTAAACTACAGGATTGGAAAAACAAGAATAAAAATCACCAAACACCCTAATGGTATTGGTGATGCCTACGAACAGAAAAGGAGAGAAAAAAGGAATGAAAAAACTGAATGAAAAGTGTGAAGGGAATTCTTTATATAGTCTTGTCTTTGGTTGGTGAGTGGGCTTTCTCCTGTTCTTCTTGTCTTCTCGTCTTTTCAGAAAAGTTGACGTTTTCGATTCTGATTCGGGATTTGTCGTCGATTAAATTCAACTCGTCTTTTAATTTCTTCGTTTATTAGACTTGAGTTTCTTCGACATATGTAAATCTTCCATCTTTGGTCCTTTTCTTCGATAAATCTTTAAATAGGCCCAGTGACTTCAAATCTTTTGCACCTCTTGGACAATAGACTTCGTCTTGAGTCATTTTCTTCCATAAAACCCGTGCACTCCCATGTTTTCTCCATTATTCATCCGGTTGGCTCTGAAAACAAAATAAACACAAAAACCACGCATAATTCCAAACAAATGATATTAAATACACGTTTTGGTCTCGTTTTAGCCAGAATTAAGTGGTAAAAGGATGGGTGTTTTCACACCTATCAAATCCCCTACACTTAACCATTGCCATGCCCTCACGCAATGCTTAGTGATAAAGCAATTTTTTTACACTTTTCTCATAATAAATCAACCTTGGCCTTATTAAAATTCTACCAAACAAAAATTAAAGTACTAAAAGAAATTAAAACATTAAAGGAAACAAAAGGATACAAAACCATTTTCACTTGAAAATAGCTACATGGAAATAACTTGCAAAGAGATCGAGGACTTACATTAGGGCTTTGGTGCTGCGAAGATTTATCACCCTCAAGTTTCATGTTCCCCAAACTAAGCTTAAAAACGAGATCATTGTTATTATAAGTTAGCAAATCAGACACTTACACACATGGCTTAATTATATGTTTAAACTCTCTTATTCCTAGGTGTATCTCTTATATTTTATTTTTGTCTTAGAATGATCATGAAGATGCATTTTTGGACTTATTGCGATAGTTTATTTAGGCTGAAAGCAAAGTAGGACGATTTGATCAATAGTTAGCTAAAGGACAAAATCTCTTAAAACTGCTTCTCGGGATATCAAAAAGTTCATATCTTGGCATAACTCGGTTCACGATTTGAGACCTTTCTCGGGCCGATATTTGGCATGTACTTCATACTTCATATCTTGAGAGACGTGCTTGAGATAATGGTCTTCTCATCGTTAATAGAGTTTCTTCACTTGGAGACTTTTGAGGGGTACTCCAACTTTGTTGACCACGACTTCATGATTATTTCTTCAATCTATAATTGGGATTTTGAGATACAACGATCCGCCTACTTTTCGGACTTGGATCTATTTATCCTCATACCTTGTTAGGGTCTTTTCGGATAGACTGCTCCATGATCTTTATGGGAGTTGATTTCTTTTCGTCGTGAGTCTTGATCCTTCATATTGATTTTGCGAATAATGCTTTTCACATCACCTTGGATCTTTAGCAATAAGATTGAATCCTCATGCCTTGTTAGGGCCTTTTCGGACTCGCCAATCTTCGCGCCCCGCTTCATAAGTTATGCCTTGGCTATGAACTCTTATCATTACCGAGCAACTTTTAAACGATCTTGGGCTAGAAGCTAAGTAACTTTTCAAATCGTACGAACTTACTTATTGCAGATAAATTATTAGCAAGTGATGGGAGAATAGGCAAATAATTACACCAAGTGAGCTTGTGCAAGAATACCGACTTATAATTGACTCTATCATTTCGTTCTCCACAATTTAAAATCTCAAGTAATGAGACTCGTGGATACTTAGCCTAATAAACCAATTAAGGTCTACATGGTTAAGGATACTAGCTAGAATAAACTTAGATAAGTCTATTCGGGTTGAGTCAAAATAATCGCAACGGGCCTAATATGTCAAAGACTTCAAACTAGCTACACCACTTTATTAATATTTTTGACTTTATTGCAGGATATATACATATGAAAGCAACGATAAAAATTTAAAAATTACGACTAAATGGCCAAAGTTAATAAAAAATTTGAAAAATGTTGAAAAAGATGATATTCCGGTTAAATGAATGCATTTTCATGGAAAAGTCCACTTAAAACTTCGATAGAAGTCCCCCCTACACTTAAGATAAACATTGTCCTCAATGTTTAAGCATGTGGGAAAAGTCTCCCCTACACTTATGACATTGTGCACGTTGGTTAAATCAAGTTAAGGAAGAGACGACTAAAGTTATCAATTTCAAATGTGAGTATGAAGAAAATTGAATGACGATAGTTGAGAGATAGAACCGGATTTCGGATAACACGGGAGCACGGTTCTTCAAAGGTTCCAAAAGTGCATTCATCCCTGTAATCACATCACCACACAAACACAAATAACCTATAGAGGTCCCCCTACACTTAGGAGGTTAAACGGAAAAAGATAGATACTCAGGCTGCCTCCCGAGGAGCGCTTGTTTTTTATAACCGAGTCACGAGCCTGACTCGACCCAAAATTAGTTCATGGGAAACGTGGTGAGGGATGGAATCATCTCATGAGAGATGTCCTCACCAAAGTACAACTTCACTCGTTGGCCATTCACCTTAAAATTAGGTCCATTAGGTTGAGCGAGCTCGAGAGTACCATATGGAAAAATTTGGGCAATAGTGAATGGGCCGGACCAACGAGATTTCAGCTTGCCCGAAAAGATTTTCAACCGAGAGTTAAAGAGTAAAACTTTGTCTCCAACTTGAAACTCTTGGTTCTTAATCTTAGAGTCGTGAATGATCTTAGTCTTTTCCTTATAGATCAAAGAATTTTCATAAGCCTCATTCCGGAGTTCATTCAGCTCATTGAGTTGGATCTTGTGTAGGTCACCGGCTTTGTTGATGTCAAAATTAGCCCACTTCAAGTCCCAGTAAGCCTTGTGCTCCAACTCAATGGGGAGGTGGCATGCTTTCCTGTACACGAGACGATATGGCGTACAACCAATCGGAGTCTTGTAGGCGGTACAGAAAGCCCACAGAGCATCATCAAGTTTATCGGCCCATGAGGCACGATGCTCTCCCACGGTTCTTTCAAGAATTCGCTTTAATCCTCGGTTGGATATTTCAGCCTGGCCATTAGTTTGTGGGTGGTAAGCGGTGGAAAGACGATGATTTACACCATACTTAGCCATGACTCTTGCGAATTGGTCATTGCAAAAATGAGTCCCGTGATCACTAATAATGGCACGAGGCACACCGAATCTAGCGAATAGCGATTTCAAAAAGTTACAAACCACCCTTGCGTCATTAGTAGGTAAAGCTTTGGCTTCAACCCAATTTGAAACGTAGTCAACGGCTACAAGGATGTATTTGTTTCCTTTAGATGAAGGGAATGGCCCCATAAAGTCGATACCCCAAACATCAAAGATTTCACATTCTTGAATGAAATTCTGAGGCATCTCGTCTTTATGTGTGATCTTGCCTTTTTTTTTTGGCAAGAATCACAACGTTTAACCATCTCGTGAGCGTCACGATAGATGGTGGGCCAATAAAATCCCGAGTCAAACACTTTTTTAGCGGTGTAGTTAGGACTAAAGTGACCACCGGTGGGTCCTTTGTGGCAAGCGTCAAGGATTTCTAAAGCTGCCGGTCCATCAACACATCAGCGAATAATCAAATCGGCACATTGTTTGAATAGATACGGGTCATCCCAAAAGTAAGTCTTAATGTCTTTGAAGAACTTCTTCTTTTGTTGGAATGTTAACCCGTCGACGAGAATTCCACCCGCCAAGTAGTTTGCAATGTCCGCAAACCACGGGGTTTCATCAGAAGTCGAGTTGATAGACATTAAGGTCTCCAGGGGAAAAGAATCATTGATTTCTTTGTTCGGATGATCCCCTTGGTAAGGATCCTCAAGTCTACTGAGATGATCCGCGGCTAGGTTTTCAGCTCCTTTTTTATCGCGAATTTCGATTTTAAATTCTTGGAGTAGCAAAACCCAGCGAAGAAGTCTTGGTTTAGAATCTTGTTTAGTTAACAAGTACTTCAATGCGGAATGGTCGGTATAAACGATTGTGGTAGAAAGGACAAGATAGGGGCGAAATTTTTCAAAGGCATAGACAACAGCTAAAAGCTCTTTTTCGGTTGTCGTGTAATGCAATTGGGCCCCCGTCATTGTCTTGCTAGCGTAATGGATCGGTTGGAAGTGTTTGTTCACTCTTTGGCCCAAAACCGCTCCAATAGCAAAGTCGCTAGCATCGCACAGACCGGTGCCTTAGTAAGCTTATCCTTAAGCAAGTTGAAGGCTTCAAGACACTCGTTAGAAAAGATAAAAGGAGTATCTTTTTCCAAGAGGTGGGTCATCGGGCGAGCGATTTTAGAAAAATCTTTGATAAAGCGACGGTAGAAGCCCGCATGACCCAGGAAACTTCTCACACCCTTCACGGTGGAAGGTGGAGGCAACTTAGCGATAACATCGACTTTAGCACGGTCTACTTCAAGACCGGCTTTGGAGATCTTGTGTCCTAGCACGATGCCCTCTTTTACCATGAAATGGCATTTTTACCAATTAAGAACAAGGCGAGTGTCTTCACACCGCTTCAGCATACGTTCTAAATTGGCAAGGCAAGCAGAGAAAGAATCGCTATAAACCGAGAAATCATCCATGAATACTTCCATAGTGTCTTCCACCATGTCATGGAATATAGCCATCATACACCTTTGGAACGTCCCAGGAGCATTACATAAACCAAAAGGCATGCGTTTGTAAGCAAATGTTCCATAGGGACAAGTGAATGTGGTCTTTTCTTGGTACTTGGGATCGATAGGAATTTGAAAATACCCGGAGAAACCGTGTAAGAAGCAGTAATAGTCATTACCAGCTAGACGCTCGAGCATTTGATCCATGAAGGGAAGAGGAAAGTGGTCTTTTCTAGTGGCATCATTGAGCTTGCGATAATCAATACAAACTCTCCACCCAGTAACGAGACGAGTGGGAATCAACTCGTTGTGTTCATTGGAAACAACGGTTATTCCGCCCTTCTTGGGCACACAATGGACGGGACTTACCCACGGCGAATCCGAGATAGGGTAAATCAAGCCAGCATCTAGAAGTTTGATAACCTCTTGTTTGATGACGTCATGAATGCAAGGATTAACCCTTCTTTGGCTCTGGATTGCGGGTTTAAAGTCATCTTCCATGAGAATATTGTGAGTACAAAAGTTCGGATCAATTCCGCGGATGTCGGAAATTTTCCAAGCAATTGCCTTCTTATGATCTTTAAGCACGGCGATGAGGCGATATTTCTCTTCTTCTTTCAAGTCCTTCGCGATGATGACAGGCGACTTCTTCTCTTCATTAAGGAACACGTACTCGAGATGAGGCAGCAACTCCTTAAGTTCTAAATCTGGAGGATTTTCGATGGGAGGCGTTTTCAAAGTCGGAGCATCGATAGCAATAACCGTGGGAGATGGTGGAGAAAGATTGTCTTCTTTAAGAAGGTTCTCAATGAGGCGGAGATCTTCATCCCAATTGGTGGTAGAATCGTCATTAGCTAAGTTCACATCTCCCATGGTGGCTTCCAAATCTTTCCAAAGGAAATCACTTTCTCCAAATAGAGATAGTGATGAATCGATAGAGGAAACGGTCTCAACATTGGGAAAAGAGGTAGGAATACTTTTACAAGCATCTTTGAAGTGTTCTTCACAAGCCTCATCAAGAACGTCAATACAATTAACACTCTCGTTAGAATAAGGCTGTTTAGACAACTTTCCCATGTTGAAAACGATTTTATCGTCACCCACTCTCATGATAAGCTCACCGGCTTCAACATCGATGAGAGTGCGACCGGTCCTCAAGAATGGACGACCAACGATCAATGGCACACGAGGGTTCATGTCGTAGTCAACAATGACGAAATCAGAAGGAAAAGTGAATTTGTCGACTCCTACAAAGACGTCTTCGGCTATACCCACTGGATAAGCAACCGTACGGTTAGCTAATTCCAAAGTCATTTTGGTGGGGACTAGCTCAGGGAGAGATAATTGCTTCCAGACACTTAAAGGCATTAAGTTAATACTGGCACCTAGATCGGCTAGGGCCATGCAATTCTCTACTCCCGGGAAGTTACAAGGGATTAAGAAACGACCCGGATCACCAAGCTTGGTTGGCAATTTCCTTAAGAGCACTGCAGAGGAATTATCATTAAGTTGGGTGTTAGCAATATCAAGAAGCTTCTCCTTGTCACTAAGAAGATCTTTGAACATTTTCGCGTACTTAGGCATGTGAGTGAGAGCCTCAGCGAAGGAGATGTTGAAATTCAATTGTTTAAACATTTTTAGAAAGTTCAAAACTTGAATATCATCCTTGCTTTTGAGCTTCTCTTTCCTCAACCTTGATGGATAAGGTATATCGGAAGAAGAGGAAGGCTTTGGGAGAATAGGATCACTCACATCCTTGGGTGGAGGAGGGGTAGAAGTAAGAGGTGGAGAAGTTGGGGAAGTAGAAGGTTGGGGAATAGGAGCAGGTGACTCGTTCTCCTTAGTGACAACCACCGATGGAGGTATAGGAAGCTCGGGTTCCTTGGTACCTTTGCCACTGCGAGTGGTGATTGCTTTCATTTCCCCTCTTGGATTCGCAACGGTGTTACTCGGAAGAGTACCCGAAGAAGAGGGTTGATTACCTTGGAAGAAACTAGCCATCATGTTTTTTAAGTCATTCGTTTGACTATCCAAAGTGTTTCTCATATCAGCTCTCAGATTGTTCCCTTGTTTCACCAGGTCGGTTTTCAAGTTGAGCACTTCCCGCTGAAGATTTCCCACGATCACATCATTAGTCCTCATGTAGGTTTCCACTTCTTGGTGTAAAGCGGTGTGGGTTGGTTGGGAGGAGCATTATATGCGGGTGGTTGATAAGCAGGTTGCTGGTAAACTTGGTTGTTTCTTTGAGGTGGTTGTTGTTGTTTGTGAGGTGGTATGTATGGTCCATGAGATTGTTGTTCTTGTTGAGGAGGGCGATTGAGGTTTTGTTGTTGGTTTGGGTTGTTAGGAGTAAAACCGGGTGGTGAGAGATAGTTGTTGGAGTGGTAGCTAAGCAAGTTACGGTCACCTTGAGGACGAGCTTGATAAGCGGGTTGAGGATAGGTACCGTATGCTGCATTCACGTTCTCAGAAGGGTAATCTTGGGTGGCGGTACAAGTGGTCTAAGAGTGAGGACCCCCGCATATCTCACATGGTTGGCTAACAGCATTGACTTGAGCGTCTTTAGCGTTTTTAGCGTTGATGCTGTTGGTGTTGCTGGCGGTTTGGGTAGCAAGCGATTCAAGAAGCGCAGTGATTTTGTCAAGTCGCTTATCGCTGTCACTAGTACTAGCACTAGCGACATTGGTCCGAACACTCTTGGTTTGCACACGAGACTTATTCTCAATGATATCCCAAGCAGCATTAGAAGTCTTAGCCAAAAGATTACCCCCCGAGGCACTGTTTAGTGAATATTGGTCATTCATGTTTAAACCATTATAAAAAGTATTAATTTGGTGCACTTTGGTAAAACCATGTTGTGGGCATTTTCTCAAAAGTCTTTGAAATGGTCCCAAGATTCACTAAACGACTCATCGTACTTTTGTTCAAAACTGATAATTTCATTCCACAAAGCGGTAGTACGAGAGGGTGGGAAAAAGTAGTTGATAAACTTGGTTTCCAAATCCGTCCACGTAAGAATACTCTATGGCGGTTCCTTAGCAAGCCAATGCCGGGCTTGTCCCTCTAAAGAAAAGGGAAAAAGTTGTAAACGGATTACCTCTTGTGGAACACCATTGAATTTGACCGTATTGGTGAGTTGCAAGAATCTCTTGATGTGGTCATGTGGATCATCAATGGTACGCCGCAAGAATGGTTGAGCAGAGACCATCTGGATAAAACCGGATTTGAGCTCAAAGTTGTTGGCTGCAATCGCGGGTATGACAATTGGATCATTATTACAATCTACATGTGCTTGCAGAAGTTCAATCATCGGGCGATTATCCGGTAGAGGCTCATTGTTGTTGTTATTATTGTTGTTGAAAGGTGGATTGTTATTGTTATTATTATTGTTTTGAGGTGGGTTATTGTTGTTGTTTGTACACCGGCCATGTCTAAGTCTTCGAGAGGCTCAGGCTCTTGATAAGACGTTGATCGTGTACGCATGCACCTGCAAAAGAACTAACAAGGCAAAAACAAAGCAAAAATATTTTTGGTTTTTATGTTTTTTTAATTTTTAGGATTTTTTTGAAAATTTTGTATTTTTTTGTGTTTTTGAAAATTTTTATGAAAAAGTAACGTTCACGGGGAATGGATCCCAAAATCCAAGTTCTCACAAAAAACTGTTGATCTTAACGAGAAGAGCCGGCAGCGGTGCCATTTGATACTCTTGATTTTGTATGGGGTTCAGATTAAATCTCGGAATCTCCTCGAATTGATTACAGCTCAAAGTGGAAAGATTGTTCTTGGTGACAAATAGGGGGTTTGGATTTTCTATTCTACTAAAAGGATTAAAAGCATAAAGTGATAAGAATAAACTAAAAACAATTAATTTAATAGCAATTAATAAAACTTGAATTAAAATTTAAGTATTAAAAAAGAAACAGTAAATATCACTTAACTCTAATTCGAAATGCTCAAAAGAAAATTGATTCGGAAGTTTCTGCTTTACCCTTGATCCGGAAGTTTGGTTCGGAACTCTTCCGAATGAACCCTCTGGTTCGGAACTTCTTGATCCAGAACTCTTCCGGATGAACTCCTTGATTCGGAAGTCTTCCGAGTGAACTAGCTTGATTCGGAAGTTTTCCTTGATCCGGAACTTTCGTTCGGAACACTTTTAAACAGAACTGATTCGGAACTTTTAAACTGATTCGGAAGATTTGAAAAAGATTGATTCGGAAGATTTGAATTGGTTCGGAAGTTTATTCGGAACTTTTAAACCAAATTGATTCGGAACTTTTAAACTGATTCGGAACTTTTGAAAAACCATTCATTCGGAACTTTTAAAACCATTCATTCGGAACAAATTGACTCGGAACTTTTTAATACAAATTGATTCGGAACTTTTCACTAAGATGCTTCATTCGGAAGTTTTTTGCTCATTCGGAACCTGGGAAAACTCAAGAACAGTAGGAGACATAAAAATAGGGGAACTCGATTTCAAGCCAAAATCCACCAAGTGTTTAACCAAAACTTAAACAAAACTAATGCCTAATCATCTACTAACCATAAACATCAAATCCCATCAATAAAAACATAAAACCCAATAACTTTTAAAAATCAAAATCAACCAAATAAGAATTTTAACTTTGAATAAAAAAGATGAAGATGAACAATGATGAAATGAAGGATTAAATTGATAGATTAATGTTTAAACAATCAAAAGACAAAGATTAAACTACAGGATTGGAAAAACAAGAATCAAAATCACCAAACACCCTAATGGTGTTGGTGATGCCTACGAACAGAAAAGGAGAGAAAAAAGGAATGAAAAAACTGAATGAAAAGTGTGAAGGGAATTCTTTATATAGTCTTGTCTTTGGTTGGTGAGTGGGCTTTCTCCCGTTCTTCTTGTCTTCTCGTCTTTTCAGAAAAGTTGACGTTTTCGATTCTGATTCAGGATTTGTCGTCGATTAAATTCAACTCGTCTTTTAATTTCTTCGTTTATTAGACTTGAGTTTCTTCGACATATGTAAATCTTCCATCTTTGGTCCTTTTCTTCGATAAATCTTCAAATAGGCCCAGTGACTTCAAATCTTTTGCACCTCTTGGACAATAGACTTCGTCTTGAGTCTTTCTCTTCCATAAAACCCGTGCACTCCCATGTTTTCTCCATTATCCATCCGGTTGGCTCTGAAAACATAATAAACACAAAAACCACGCATAATTCCAAACAAATGATATTAAATACGCGTTTTGGTCTCGTTTTAGCCAGAATTAAGTGGTAAAAGGATGGATGTTTTCACACCTATCAAGCGTTAAGTCATCTCATCCCAAGTATGAATTGAATTCTTCGGAAGACGATCAAACCATTTTTCGGCATGGTGGGATAAGGTGTGTGGAAATAGGTGAAGGCGAAGAAAATCCATAGTAACACCGGGCAACTTCATGCTTTGAGTAACGGTAATGAATTTGTCGAGGTGTTTGTTGGCATCATCATTCGGTAACCCTCGAAATGGACAAGTGTTTTGAGCTTGTTGGATCATGTGATGCTTCAACGAAAACTCTAGAGCCGTGATTTGCATCGGCGCAATCGGTCCTCCTCGTCCGTTCATGGTAGGTTGACACAGCTCCTCCGTCGTTCGAAGGTCGGGTGGGGGAACATTGTTGTTGTTATTCATGTTGGGGTGGGGTGGATTATTGTTGTTGTGCACACCAGCCATAACTAAATCTTCACGAGTCTCGGGCTCTGAATAAGATGAAGATCTAGTACGCATACACCTACCAAAGCAAAAGAAAAAGATACCAAAGAAATAGAGAATATATATGTACTTGGAAAAATAAAATCTTTTTGGTGCAAAACTTTGAAAAAGAAATGCTTTTTATACGTTTTTTAATGTTTTTGTATTTTGAAATTTTTTAATTTTTAGGATTTTTTAAAAAAATTTATGCAAGAAAAATAACGTTCACGAGTGAACGGATTCCAAAATTCAACGCGTCTCTCACAGAAAACCGTTAATCTTTACGAAAAGAGCCGGCAGCGGCGCCATTTAATAACTGAGCTTTCACTCAGTTAAAAAGTTAAGTTCGTTGAAATTGGTCTCTTCGAATTGATTACTAGTTAAGAGTGCGACTCAGTCGTCTTTTGGTGGAAAAGAATATATTGGTCGTTGTAGTAAAATTAAATTGCGAAACGTTAAAGTAAATGACGGGTAATTAAAACTAAAACTGATTAAAAGGTAAATTGTGCAATATTAACTTTAAAAGTAATTAATTAAATGACAAAAAATTAAAGCTTGACGGAAAATTAATTTGACAATGTAATAAAAATGAAAACTTGAAATTTAAAATAAAGAAAAACGATTAAAATAACACTAAAGTAAAATGGCGGAAAAATAAGCTTTAAAAATTAAACTAAAAATTACTAGAAAAACACTTGGTAAAAACAGAGATTTCGGGAAGCGTGCAAAACTAAAAACTTTGTAAAACTAAAAACTTTGTAAAAATAAGACAAGACAAAACTCGTTTAAAATAATACTAACTAAATGCGGGAAAAGTTAAAATTTAAAAACTAAGATAAAACAAGAAATAGAGTCAAACAAAAGTCAGATCGTAGTCACAATCGCAACCAACTATCGGACCCTGGATCGTATGCTAGATCAGAGCCAAAGATCGCAACAAGCGATCGCAGTGACGATCGTACTCCCAGATCGTACTATGGGCATGTTTTGGATCGTACTCCACCACGATCGCAACAAGTGGATCGCAGTGGACGATCGTGACCAAGTGATCGTATCCACAGATCGCAACCAACGACCGCAGTCACAGATCGCAACACGGTAATCGTGACTTAGATCATTATGGACGATTGTAGTCTGATCTTAGTCCTTGATCGCAGTTGTAACACCCCTAAATATATACAACTCAATACAGCGGAAGACTAGTTGGTGTTACGGGATAGCACATTACTCACATCATAGACAACGCATAAAAATCGCGTCGTTTATTAATAAAGCATTTCCATTCATAAATATCAAAGTGACATAGGTCCCAAGTCAATGTATTTAATACAAGTTTTACAAACATTTGAATGGAAAATATTGTTTAAGTGCGGGCCATGAATTCTTGTCGTCTTCCCGAGACTTACCTTCAAGTACCTGAGATAAAACATGTTAAAAGAAAAGGTCAGCGATAACGCCGAGTGAATTCATAGAGTTTAATAAAATCCATCAACATAATATCAGTATAAAAGTATTACTGAAAATCATTTTGTACAAATCATTTTGATAGGCCATGAAATAGCCAAAATCATTTTATACAAATCTTCATCAAAAACATAATATAGGCGTTTGCCATAAAATCATTATACGAGCCAGTGTCGTAAAAACATCATACAATACGTCTTATGATGTTGTATGAAAATAAAAACCGTTATATGAATATGGTTATGAAAACTAAAACACAAACATAATATCAATAGTATGACCCCGTATTGCTAGTCAGGCAATACTTCGTAATTCGGGGCGTCTATTAGTATTTCATTAATTTGGATTATTATAAGCCGCATGACATTGTTACCTTACTAAACCAACAACGGGTAGCTAACCCGATACCAATTTTGCCCATCTAAAGTAGCGTGTCGTCACAAAGGTCACGCTATGGAAATCTTCTCATACATAAATTCGCTTACCAATCAATGTGGCACGACGGGGATCAACCGTCAAGGCGCGAACTAGGGTGATCGTCCCCAAATAGTACTATTATATGCACAAGCGTCTACCAACTCCCGATAGTTCACAATTCATGCTAATGGGACTTTTAGTGACATAACCTAACTTAAATAATCCATTTAATTTCATCAATCGGGTCCTTTAATCATTTATCGGGTCATACAATCGGGTCATTCAATCATTCGGGTCCAAATCAATTAACAAACAATCGGGACAAATGGTGTCCTAATTTTGTAAAAACTAACATGTTATCTCCCTCGCGGGTTTATAAAACATTTATAAAACATTTAAAAGAGTGCGAGGCTTGAACTCACGTTGATGTGGGAAGACGGGTTATCGGCAATTCGGACGTACGGTGCGTGCTTCAATCACGGAAACCTAGACAAATAATACTCGTCTTAGACTCATGTCCAATGACTTATTAAAATAACAATTATGCATACATATGATGATTATTTATATATGATGATCAAGTGGGTTTACATATTCTCTTTACTCATTTTAGTGTTATGTGTCGGTAACGTTTATACTAGTTTACTAGTTTCACCTATTTACGTGTTTTAGGTCCAATAAGCCTATTATAAGGTTATTAACTTGTATTAATCCATGTTATACTTATATAATCAGTATTTAAACTTTACAAGTTGGGCCCAAATGGGTTAAATCCAATAAGTTCTTTTTATAAGGGTTTAACTTATTTAGTCCAATTATTAGTCCAATATGTTTACTTAGCTCGTTAATGTCCGTATGTCCTATAGTTCGGGTTTTATCGGTTTTTACTTGTGATACATGTTTATATATCAGTATATAAGTTTTATAAAGCTTACATTAGATGGGTCCAACCATCTAAGTTTTATTTAACAAAAACGTTAATTTTACGGTATTAGCCGAAAAAGTCGTAAAAATCGTGTTTATAGTTTTATAACTTATAAAACATAACAAGTTACCATTTTTATAAAATGTCCACTTATTTACCATTGTACATATTTATATAAATGTATTATATAAGTTAGTGGGTTTTAATTTATATTTTATATAATAGTATTATACTTTAATTTCCAAAATCTGATTTTTATCTTCACTTTCACCAAAACTGCCATATCTAGAGTTATATATGGAGATAGAAGCTCAAATTTTTATCACATAAACTACATGATATGTGCTCCATTTAACTCTTCTATAGCTACTGTTGAATCATCTTCTAAGTATTTTCTAAAAATCGTCCAAAACAGTGAACTCAGATTTGTACCTTAAACTTGTTTTGATCATGTCTCACTCATTACAATGATTCCATTGCATGGCCAACTCTCACATGTGTACAAGACTCATAGCTTACTGTATATCAATTATAATGCATCATTTTATCAGTTCATGACATGTTTCTTTACTGTTTTATACAGCCATCATTTTTAAGCAAGATTTTAGCCTTGTTCTTTATAGTTTTTCACCTTTTTAATCATGTTTATCAACACCAAATCCCCACACAATACTTTTATCATCATATAATCATCATATACACATAAATAGGAAATAAAATACATGTTTACATAATCAAAATAACAAGAATATGAGGAGAACAATCTTTATATCACCATGATGATGTAGGTTGTGATCAAAACATGGATTTTGATGGAGAAACTTGTGATGCACCAAGACCATATTCAAGACCACCAATCTTCATAAACTCGTTGTGGAAAATCAGCCCTAAGACACCATGAAAACTCCTCCATGGATGTTATAATCACCACCATTCAAGAGAGCTTCAAGAGGGCTTCAACATATGTAGAAATAACATATGAATTCATGGTTAATTTTTGATCAAATGGATGTTTATGGTGTAGGAGTGGACGGCACATATGGGAGAGTAGAGAGGAAATTGTGTTGTTTGCATGAGTGGTAAATGAACAAATGGTTTTGGTTTGTGGTTTTGAGGTTTGGTTAGCTTATCTTGTAAGCATAAAGGACAAGTGTATAACTTGTTTATAAGGCTTTGACACCTCATGGTGTTGAGGCAATAGTTTGGCCGCCCCATTTGTGCTAGTGGGGTTGGACAATGTATTTTGTCCCATCTCACTAGTTTACGGGTATTCCTCGATTCTAGTTTTCTCAATTTGCGAGCCCTCGGGTCGTTTTACAAAAAACGTTTTTATAAATTATGAATCAACGTCACAAAACGAATCCAATAAAAATTGTTTCATCAAAAACGGAGTTCGAAAACGTAAATACGTAATCCTAAGGTTTCCGGTTTAGTCGTAAAGGACGTTAAAATAAAATCGTAAGTCCTAATCTCTTCTCGTAAATTTGTGAGTTTATGAACCAACACAAATTTAAAACTCCAAAATAATATTCACGGATAAATTTATTTTCTGAAATGTCGGACTGTCACCAAAGACGGTGTATGTAAACGTAAGCACGTAACGTAGAATCCGCCGGTTTAGACGTAGTCGATGCTACTTCAATACGTAAATCCAAATTTCTTCCAAAAAATAAGTGAGTTCATATTGTAACATTAAAATAATGTTTTCAAATAAATATTGAGAATAAAATATCGACCATAAATTGACGGATTGTCACAGCATTTACCCCTAAACAGGATCTTTGTCCTCAAAGATCATCTTACCTTACTACTCGCTTCTTTTAGAGTTAAAGCCATGTGGGTATTTCCTCCACATTCGGTCTTTTCTCACAAGTGTAATCCATTATAATACGCGAGTTTCATCAAACATAACTACAAGAATAAGATCAGGCTAAATGTTGACTTACTTTCTCTATCCATGATGTTCACGGGTTTCTGATGAATGCAACTTTTCGCCGATCTAAGCTTTACTAAGAACAATCAGATTTTCACTTGATAGATATTCTATCAAGTTCGATTTACGAAACAAAATTCACGCAGTTCTTGAAGTCCTAGGGTAGATCCAGCTTATATGCCTTTCAATCCCAACTTTTACATCATCTCAATGGTCCCATACAACGGGGACTTATATCCCATGATTTGTCAGATCATGAATTCATTTTTCCAAGGTTAAAAATTATGGCATAACTTCGCTACCCATTTGGCACTTCAAGATCTACATTTCATATTCACATAACCTCTTGCCCACTACCGGCTGTCAATAATCAAATCCTAATTTCAACAATCATTTCAGATCTCGCGGGTCGGGTATTTTGTAAGGTTAGGTTCGCCATCATAGGAAACCTTAAACCTAAAAGACATGTCCAACTCACTATGGGTGTATGTCGGGTGTCTTCATCTCAACTCCTGCTTACAGATGCTATAATAATTAGATCCTAACAAGATTCGATCTCGATCCTAATAAGATAGTTTTCAAGGATAATCTCTCCAAAGGAAAACGATTATACGGTCTATTACCAAAGGTAAATCATTCAGACATAGAACAACATTTATAGTATTTTGTATCGTTACTTTACCTCGTCCCTTCGATTGGGGTGGTACATAGTACTCTCATCATGGTTCGTTCTCAATGACTTCTGAGCAAATCTCTAGAAATTCGATGCGAAGCGAGGATCTTGATAAAGATGTTCGATACAGGCACACTATGTTTACATAACTCTTTTGCATTTATCATTAACGGGAATGATATTAGCAGATTTGGTGAGTCTGTCGACGATGACCCAAATCGAATCAAATTCAGATGATGACCTTTGCAATAGCTAGACGTTAACTAATGTATGAGGTGATGTCTGCCTTCATAATTTGCCATCAGTACAACTTCTTCTGATAATGATACATTAAGTCAGAAATGACAAGAATATAATACGTATACTTACAAGATTCCAATCATAACTATATCTCACAATCCTCCATATTTAGATAATCACAAGTGGACTTTAAAACATTTAGCGCTATCGGCTTCTCTATTTTAATGGTTCACATTAGACGCGAACCTCTTTTATAATCTATGTTATCCTTTTCACAAACGTCGTCTATTTTACATTGTTCAACAATTTATTTTGCACTTTCTTTATTAAGGAACACATCCTAATTGATTCTTTATCCTTTCCTGATGATATAATTATTATGTTCGTATTTATTCAAATTTCTTTCTTTATATTTTCTAAGTTCCAGTCTCGTCTCCACTATTATTTTTATCCGTTTTACTCAATCCGACGTCTAAAGCGTCGATAATTATTACAACTAATTAAATATTAAATATTCAATTTTTATGAAATGTAAACGTAAAGATTTTAAATTTCTTAGTTCGACCAATTATATAAAATGTTCAAAGATAAATTTGAATTTAATTAACAAGATTTTTGTTGATTTATCGAAAATATTTAATAAGATTCGTAAATGTTCGAAAAACCTTTGTTTATACTTTGGTCAAAATTTTCTTAGTTAAAAAGCAAAAATTATCGTTTCAGGTTTCAAGTCATGGTTTAAATGGTTTCCTCAATCCCTCTTAGGTTATCTTGAGGTATACACAAACATTTACCCCTAAACAGAAGTTTAGTTAAATGTTTTGGTTATAAAGGAATAATCCCTTAAAAGTTCTTTGTTAAAACATTTGTCAAAACATATTTCCATTTTCTTTTTGTTATAACCCTAAGCCCTAATGGCTCAAATCTTTGAAAAGTCAATATAGATTCCATTATCTATTAATCACATAGTCAAATAATATAAAGGTTTAAGTCTTTAATCATATGTTAAATATTTAAGGTACATGTTTTTATCGTTCGGCCAATTTAGGGCAATCTATAAATAATTATTAACTCATTCTTATTCTTATAAACAAACATATAGTCCTTAATGATCACAAGCATGAATTTATCAAATTACGGCCTACACACGTGATTCACCAATTTATGAATACTACATGTGTATTAGTCAATCCAAACGTCACCACGTGAAACTCATAATGTTCATTACAAGTACCGGATGTAGTGATTGGAATACATAATCTTTTCCGCGGACGCGAAGTTGATGATAACCATGTCGTGAATCAAATCTTTAAAACATACGCTAGACCCTTGTAAATGATCGAACAAATCTTCCATTTCGAGTTATGGATATCGTTTTCGATTGTCAATTTACTCAGTCACAATAATCTATAAATATAAGGAATGATATCACCATAGCTCTTCATGATGACAGGCTTGGTATAATAAAATCTTTCTCCGGCAACTCTCTCAGTTGTACGGTAATTCCTTTAATTTAGGTGGTGCTGACGTACAGTGCACAAGCCACAGGTGCAACACTGGGAATATAATCAAATACCAAATTCTACTTGCCTTAATGGCGAAAGTCTAGGTAATTCATCAACAAATACTTACTATTGTTTCAGATAACATAAACATCTTTTAATACATTCATATTAGGTGCTTTCTAGATTATAATATCTATGCAGGGTATGGTCATCCATCAAGAATTACTTAGATCACTTTTGATAATCAACATCTTATCATTTAGGGGAATTCTACTCGAGTTCCCATCAATTAAGACAATGTCGTCATGTCATAATCAATCAATCCATTCTACTGGCACCATTAGCTTTCCAGTTTCATTACCGTCGATAAGATGTGAACTTCTCAAAAGACTAATAATAACTCATAATCCTTCACAAATTCAGGGATATCTGGAGACATAACTATCATCTAAAGAGTAAGGTCAACACATAATCTACGCGATATAATTTCGAATCAGATACAGACGAAAACATTTAATGAATATGAATATATCCCATGTTTTCATGAATTTGAGTACGCATTCGAAAGCTCCTCGGATCGTTACCCAGGTCATTCAAATGAAATCAAATCATAAGAAATGATAAGAACGTCAATACATCCAGTCGGGTATCAACACTCGGTAATCAGATACTTTTCCTAAGAATCTTACGACGGGAGTATTGGAAAAGAAGGGAATATCAATTGTCAAATAAGGCGATTTCCACAGATGAGTAAATTCAACTCAGAAGAATAGATGCTACAGGCACATATGTAGGTGTCCCTAACATTATGTCCCTATTTTTCACTTCTTTCAGATCTCTTAAAATTTAATCTTTCACAATCTTCAAAGAAAATGTAGTGTTTATTAATTAGTTTTATGGTGACTACTAATCAGCCTTGCATGGTCAATTCCAAATTGTATGTAGGCGCGCAACTATATACAATTTCAAGATTAACGATGCAATACTTAGTTCGTCAAAATTTTATCATCATGTTTATAATAAAATCATTTTCATGCTTAATTCTTAAATAAGAATAAAAAATATATTTACAAAGGTTTTCTTTGTTATGGAAGTAATTAAGTTTCCAAAGCGTCTCTCAAACAACTTTATTTTGATACCAATCACTTATAAATCTCACTTTGAATAATCCTTATTGTGATGAAAATTAAATTTTCTCAAAGGATACCGTTTTTACTTTATAAAAATAATGTGTGATTTGCAAAAGAGTGATGAAGAGTTGTTCACCGAGAACTAACTACAATATGATAAGAAATGAGCTTTAGCTAAATAATCATGAGGTTCATAATCTCGATGGCACTCTAAAAGAATAATTCACAACGTAACTCAATCAATATGAGTACTTGTTCAATGGTTGCATCACTAATGCGGACATTAGGAACAAGCAAGAAAAGATAAATAACATCGATACATGTAGGATTTAGCAATCAATGGTAGTCTTTTTCATTAATCACAAACAAGTCAAAATTGTACCGTAACACATTACGTGTCACTATGTCATACAATTCTCAGAACTCATCCTACCAACTGATATCTTAGTTAAGTTAGGGATTTTTAAAAGATACCATAATGAATACTAATCTACAAGAGTCATTAGGTGTTCCACATGTCCCGAAAGATCCATCGGTCCCAATTCAGAAGAAGATTTCTTCAATTTATTTCTTGGACACTGGGCATCCTCATTAGTGGACAATGTCCTAGGAACAACACTTAACACGATCCAACAATCAATTAAAACCTTATAATTCAATCACAAAACTTAACGATTTATATTGACAATCTCATATTCCATACGAGTTAAATTTTACTTTATTCAAGTTTTAATCAACTTATACTCAATTCGATATTCCACCTCATTCTCCAATATTTTTAACCTTAATTATAAACCTTAATAGGGTAATAAAAGCTCGATATGAATCAACACTTACTTTCCAATCCTATAGTTCTTACAACAACAATTATCAAATGAGTCATTAATATGAAATGACTTGATCATTCAACTAGACTTCTCGGAAAGATACTAGTGGCATGAGGCTTTTGGGTAATGGTTCCAATGACAGCCTCAAGTGCAACATTCACCCATTCGATTTCAATTTAAGAATTGGATGACAACGAATCAGATGACATCCTTCTAGGTGGTAATGTTTTGTCAAACTCCACTCTTATAAGGAAAGATCGTCATAACATCCATATTAGATTTAATCTCGCCAATTCTTTTTCAATATCACAATCAACTAATATCTACATTTCTACGAATATCAACCATTTGTTGGGATCATAAATATCCACAACTTGGTTTAGATCTAGGATAGCTAGAATTCCTACGAGAATAGCTTCGATTAATTTACTAGGGGAGTTACGGTTACTTGTGACAATCTACGTCGTATAAATACCTCGTATAAAAATCAAAATAATCATCAAACAATCATGTAATAAAAATACATCATATATATATAATCCAAGTTATATATATGTTAAAATAACACTTCTCAGTCTTGGCCTTGTCGGTAACTCGGGAATTCTTCGGCACCGTTATAGTCAAAAGATTTTTAAACATTTTTAGAAAAATGTTTATAGTTAAAAGATTTTGAAATGTTTTATTCAAAACCTTGGTTTTAAAAATCTTTCGTTCTCTATAACGAGAGCTCTGGTACCAAACTGTAACACCCCCAAATTTATACAACTCAATACAGCGGAAGACTAGTTGGTGTTACGGGATAGCACATTACTCACATCATAGACAACGCATAAAAAGCGCGTCGTTTATTAATAAAGCATTTCCATTCATAAATATCAAAGTGACATAGGTCCCAAGTCATTGTATTTAATACATGTTTTACAAATATTTGAATGGAAAATATTGTTTAAGTGCGGGCCATGAATTCTTGTCGTCTTCCCGAGACTTACCTTCAAGTACCTGAGATAAAACATGTTAAAAGAAAAGGTCAGCGATAACGCCGAGTGAATTCATAGAGTTTAATAAATTCCATCAATATAATATCAGTATAAAAGTATTACTGAAAATCATTTTGTACAAATCGTTTTGATAGGCCATGAAATAGCCAAAATCATTTTATACAAATCTTCATCAAAATCCTAATATAGGCGTTTGCCTTAAAATCATTATACGAGCCAATGTCGTAAAAACATCATACAATACGTCTTATGACGTTGTATGAAAATAAAAACCGTTATATGAATATGGTTATGAAAACCAAAACACAAACATAATATCAATAGTATGACCCCGTATTGCTAGTCAGGCAATACTTCGTAATTCGGTGCATCTATTAGTATTTCGTTAATTTGGATTATTATAAGCCGCATGACATTGTTACCTTACTAAACCAACAACGGGTAGCTAACCCGATATCAATTTTGCCATCTAAAGTAGCGTGTCGTCACAAAGGTCACGCTATGGAAATCTTCTCATACATAAATTCGCTTACCAATCAATGTGGCACGACGGGGATCAACCGTCAAGGCGCGAACTGGGGTGATCGTCCCCAAATAGTACTATTATATGCACAAGCGTCTACCAACTCCCGGTAGTTCACAATTCATGCTAATGGGACTTTTAGTGACATAACCTAACTTTAATAATCCATTTAATTTCATCTATCGGGTCCTTTAATCATTTATCGGGTCATACAATCGGGTCATTCAATCATTCGGGTCCAAATCAATAAACAAACAATCGGGACAAATGGTGTCCTAATTTTGTAAAAACTAACATGTTATCTCCCTCGCGGGTTTATAAAACATTTAAAAGAGTGCGAGGCTATGAACTCACGTTGATGTGGGAAGACGGGTTATCGGCAATTCGGACGTACGGTGCGTGCTTCAATCACGGAAACCTAGACAAATAATACTCGTCTTAGACTCATGTCCAATGACTTATAAAAATAACAATTATGTGTACATATGATGATTATTTATATATGATGATCAAGTGGGTTTACATATTCTCGTTACTCATTTTAGTGTTATGTGTAGGTAACGTTTATACTAGTTTACTAGTTTCACCTATTTACGTGTTTTAGGTCCAATAAGCCTATTATAAGTTTATTAACTTGTATTAATCCATGTTATACTTATATAATCAGTATTTAAACTTTACAATTTGGGCCCAAATGGGTTAAGTCCAATAAGTTCTTTTTATAAGGGTTTAACTTATTTAGTCCAATTATTAGTCCAATATGTTTACTTAGCTCGTTAATGTCCGTATGTCCTATAGTTCGGGTTTTATCGGTTTTTACTTGTGATACATGTTTATATATCCGTATATAAGTTTTATAAAGTTTACATTAGACGGGTCCAACCATCTAAGTTTTATTTAACAAAAACGTTAATTTTACGGTATTAGCCGAAAAAGTCGTAAAAATCGTGTTTATAGTTTTATAACTTATAAAACTTAACAAGTTACCATTTTTATAAAATGTCCACTTATTTACCATTTTACATATTTATATAAATGTATTATATAAGTTAGTGAGTTTTATTTATATTTTATACTATTAAATTTTGAGTGCTTATATAATAGTATTATACTTTAATTTCCAAAATCTGATTTTTATCTTCACTTTCACCAAAACTACCATATCTAGAGTTCTATATGGAGATAGAAGCTCAAATTTTTATCACATAAACTACATGATATGTGCTCTATTTAACTCGCCTATAGCTACTATTGAATCATCTTTTAGGTATTTTCTAAAAATCGGCCAAAACAGTGAACTCAGATTTGTACCTTAAACTTGTTTTGATCATATCTCACTCATTACAATGATTCCATTGCATGGCCAACTCTCACATGTGTACAAGACTCATAGCTTACTTTATATCAATTCTAATTCATCATTTTATCAGTTGATGACATGTTTCTTTATTGTTTTATACAGCCATCATTTTTAAGCAAGATTTTAGCCTTGTTCTTTATAGTTTTTCACCTTTTTAATCATGTTTATCAACACCAAATCCCCACACAATACTTTTATCATCATATAATCATCATATACACATAAAATAGGAAATAAAATACATGTTTACATAATCAAAATAACAAGAAGATGAGGAGGACAATCTTTATACCACCATGATGATGTAGGTTGTGATCAAAACATGGATTTTGATGGAGAAACTTGTGATGCACCAAGACCATATTCAAGACCACCAATCTTCATAAACTCCTTGTGGAAAATCAGCCCTAAGACACCATGAAAACTCCTCCATGGATGTTATAATCACCACCATTCAAGAGAGCTTCAAGAGGGCTTCAACATATGTAGAAATAACATATGAATTCATGGTTAATTTTTGATCAAAATGGATGTTTATGGTGTAGGATTGGACGACACATATGGGGGAGTAGAGAGGAAATTGTGTTGTTTGCATGAGTGGTAAATGAACAAATGGTTTTGGTTTGTGGTTTTGAGGTTTGGTTAGCTTATCTTGTAAGCATAAAGGACAAGTGTATAACTTGTTTATAAGGATTTTACACCTCATGGTGTTGAGGCAATAGTTTGGCCGCCCCATTTGTGCTAGTGGGGTGGGACAATGTATTTTGTCCCATCTCACTAGTTTACGGGTATTCCTCGATTCTAGTTTTCTCGATTTGCGTGCCCTCGGGTCGTTTTACGAAAAACATTTTTATAAATTATGAATCAACGTCACAAAACGAATCCAATAAAAATTGTTTCATAAAAAACGGAGTTCGAAAACGTAAATACGTAATCCTAAGGTTTCCGGTTTAGTCGTAAAGGACGTTAAAATAAAATCGTAAGTCCTAATCTCTTCTCGTAAATTTGTGAGTTTATGAACCAACACAAATTTAAAACTCCAAAATAATATTCACGGATAAATTTATTTTCTGAAATGTCAGACTGTCACCAAAGACGGTGTATGTAAACGTAAGCACGTAACGTAGAATCCGCCGGTTTAGACTTAGTCGATGCTACTTCAAGACGTAAATCCAAATTTCTTCCCAAAAATAAGTGAGTTCATATTGTAACATTAAAATAATGTTTTCAAATAAATATTGAGAATAAAATATCGACCATAAATTGACGGATTGTCACAGCAGTAATGGAACGCAAGTAGAAACCCTAGGGGTTTATGCGATCACACTTACTTGATCGAAACAAGCAGAAACCTTTAAGAAAGTTACGATGGAATCCAATAAGCAAATAAGCAAATACCAAATAATCACTTTGACAATAAGCAAATAACAAAAACTTAATTAAAACAATAATAAGACGAACAAAATAAGCACAAATTTAAAGACTTTCAAGACACAAAATAAGCAAACTTTATAAAATAAACTTTAAGAAAAAATAAACTTTTAAAAACTCTAAAACTATTAAGCTAAATACAGAATAAGCCAATAAGCATGTTAAGCACAAAGCTTAAATCGTATGAAAGCCTAGATAGGAATAAAAAGGTAAACTTTTTAATCAAATAAGCAATAAGATCAAGCAAAATGAATGCTTAATCCGAATCAATATCAAATCAAAAACAAGAAAAGTAGAATAAGAATGATAATGAAAAGCTTGACTAAAGGAAAATAAAGATTCAACAAAATTAACTTACTTGGAATTAAAGGCAAGAAATCAAAGAACAATTAAGTAAATGACATGAAAATAAATGGTGCAAGTAATTAAAGGTGGAGAGCTAAGTTGTCAAATTAGCTAACAACAGTAAAATGAGGTGATATGACTCTATTTATAGGGAGAAAGGAAGGAAGCATGTGTTGCTCTTTTCTTTCTTCTTCACGTCTTTTCTTTCTCGTCTTTTCGTCTTCTTAATTCTTCGACTTTTTCGACTTTGTCTCGGGATTAATTAAACTCGTCTTGTAATTTCTTCATTAATTAGACTTGAGTTCTTCGGCTTTATTAAACTTTCGTATTTAGACTTGTTCTTTGATAAATCTTCAGAATAGGCCTTGGACTTCCGTTCTTTTTGCACTCTTGATCTTTTGACTTCGTCTTTTGTCTTTTTCTTCGATAAAAGCCCGTGAAAGCCCATGTTTTCTTCCCTTTTCACATTTTGATCCTAAATCACAACAAAAATACAAAACACGCATAATTCCGACATTTACGACATAAAATACACGTTTTGGCTTGGTTATTATTATAATTAAGTGGTAAAAGGATAAGTGTTTTCACACTTATTATTGATGAAAATCAAAACATTCAACACTTTGAAAGTTTTACAATTCTGAAATACTCCCCCTACACACATGCATCGATAATCGAAATAGTTTAGCATGTGAAGGAAAGAGTTGCACTTGAGTCTTTAAGATCACATGTTGCGATATATTACATTTTAATCACATTTTCTCCCATATCTCTAATATAAAAACATAATATTAGAGATACCAATTGATTAAAATATGACAATTTTTGAAAACCGATTGGGAAAGAAACATGTGTGCACGTATGAATCATGGAACTTCTTGTAGTCGGGTTGCTCCCCCTCAACAATATATGTGTGTCTTGAAACAAAAATTTGACAAAATTTTGGAAAAGCGACACCACAAAATATGTCGAGGTACGGAGTTGAGATGCCTTATCCGATATAATTTATTACATATGACAATTTTAAACCATTTTCGGAATGTGTTGGATACATAAAATATGAGAATATTTGAGATGTACCCAACAACATTAAAGGCTTGATTTTAAAACTCTCCCCCTCAAAAATTGATCAGAATAACATATGACATTTTTAAGATATAAAAACCGTTTTATGAGGAAGGGAGTGTTGAACACTAATATAATGGTTTTGTGTGTGCTCTTGAAGTGTTGTTCGTATTCGATTCAATTCGAATTGATCATGGTTTAGGGTGGAATTATTGGTGTTGGTCACTAAAAGGGGGAGCTTGATTATCTAAGTTTATAAATAACATAAACGTTAAAGCTATTAAAAATAAAGAAGAATGTCTAACCTTGATTGCTTTTCAGAACGAATGCTGCACAGTAGAACTTGGTGAAAATAACTAAAGGAAATTATCTATTTTAAAATAAAAGTGAAATTGTAAATATCGTTGAGTAAAAATAAAAGCTTTAAAAGTTAAACTAAAAGTTAAGACTTAAAAGATAAATGACGAGAAATTAAAACTTTAAAAGTAAATTTGAAACTAAAAACTTTGGTAAAAGTATAAACTTTATAAAAACGTAAACTTGAAAATAACTAGGACAAAACACTTTTGAAAATAAACTGAATAAAATTGGTGGGAAAAATTAAGGTTTGAAAATAATTTAGAAAACAACAACTGAACATAAGTCGGAATATGAAAATCTGGATCTAATTCGGAATCCGTGTTCTTGACTTAATTCGGAATATGCCAATCCAACACCTAAGTCAGAATACGACTAACACATTCAATTCGGAATATTAAATCTTCACTTAGTTCGGAACAACCAATCCCAAACCTTATTGGGGATATGTACTCCGGACCTAATTCGGAATAGTGGATGCAAGACCTAGTTCGGAATCCATGTCTCCAACGTAATCCGGGATACCAAAAACTTTACTTAATTCGGAATAGCCAATCTCGAACCTAGTTCAGAATAACGAATCTTGAGCCTAATTCGGAATGAAGATCCTACTCTTAATTCGGAATCCGCTATCCAGCACCTAATTCGGAATTTTTTGTTTCTTACTTAGTTCGGAATATGTGTGTTTGTTCTCAATTCGGAATATGGTGCAAGACCTAATTCGGGAAATGGAAATAGGACATAATTCGGGATACTGAGTTAGGTTTTGGAGGAAAAATGAAGTTTCACACGTAATTCGGGAAATGGATTCTACTCATAGTTCGGAATGTTGTGTTATGCACATAAGTCGGAATCAGATGAATTGTATGTAAGTCGGATAATAGGGTTTCTACAACCCGGATTAACACCAAATAAGCAAATCACAATAAGCACTTACCAAAACTTAAACCAAATAAATTTTTAGAAAAAGCTAATAAGACACAATTTAAAAACTTTTAAAAACACTAAATAAGCAAAAATTTAAAATCAACTTTTTATAAAAATATTAAACTACCAAAATCAACTTATTTAAAAAAACTAACAAACATAAAAATTAAGCAATAAGCACAATAATCTAAAAACCTCAAACACACCAACTCAATAAGCATAATCCAATAAGCAAACCAATCCCACAATGAACAAGATGAAATCAACTACATGATTAATTAAGCAAAACAATAGATTATGATTAAGAAAGGTAGAATGAGAATTTATTAAAAAGCTTGTTTATATTAAAGATTAAGATCAAAGATTACAAGATTAAGATGAAGGTTTGATAAGCTTTAAAGAAAAACTAGAGAGAAGAAAAATTAAACATACACTAATTACCTACTAAAATTAAAGACTAATAACTCTAACACCCTCCTAATGAAGGATTAGTAGGGTATATATAGGAGAAGGGGAGGGTCTTGTGCCTTATCTCTTTCTTCTTGTCTTCTCGATTTTTAAATAAATCGTCTTTCTCGACTTTGTCTCGGGATTCTTCAAATGATAACTTGAACTCGTCTTATATTTTTCTTCTTTTAGTAGACTTGGTTCTTCGACTTTGTTAAACTTCCGTCTTTAGAATTTTTCTTTGATAAATCTTCAGAATAGGCCTTTGACTTCCGTTCTTCTTGCACTTTTGACCTTTTGACTTCGTCTTTTGTCTTTTTCTTCGATAAAAGCCTATGAAAGCCCGTGTTTTCTTCCTTTTTCATATTTTTGTCCTAAAACACAATAAAAACACAAACCACGCATAATTCTGCCTTTTACGACATTAAATACATGTTTTGGTCTTGTTATTATTAGAAATAAGTGGTAAAAGGATAAGTGTTTTCACACTTATTAAGTCACCTACACTTGACCATTGCAATGCCCTCATGCAATGCATTAATTTCAAAGCACGGTTTACATTTTTCATCATAATTAACCTACCTTGGCCTTTATTAAATGCTAAACACTAAAGAAACTAAAAAGATAGAAATATATACAAAATGCTTGAAGGGAGAAAAAGTAAAGAGATCGAAGACTTACATTAGGGCTTTGGTTGTCATGAATGTTTATCACCCTCAAGTTTCACGTTCCCTACACCAAGCTTATAAACGAGATCATTGTTATTATAAGTTAGTAAACTAATACAAACTCATATGGCCCAATTATTCACTTAGACTCCCTTATTCCTAGGTGTATCTCTTATATTTTATGATTGTCTTGAATGATCACGAGGATGCATTGTTTGACTTATTTCGGTCATTTACTTAGGCTGAAAATAAAGTAGGACGATTTAATCAATAGTTAGCTAAAGGACAAAATCTTTAAAAACTGCTTCTCGGGACCTCATAAAGTTCATATCTTGGCATAATTCGCTTCACGATTTGAGACCTTTCTCGGACCGATATTTGGGAGTGACTTCATACTTCAAATCTTGAGAGACGTTCTTGAAATAATGGTCTTCTCTTCATAATAGGAATTTCTTCACTTAAAGTTTTGAGAGATTCTTCATACTTGGACCATGACTTCTTCATTGTTCCAATCTTTATTTTGGATTTTGATATACAACGATCCGCCTCCTTTTAGGACTTGGATCTATTTATCCTCATACCTTGTTAGAGTCTTTTCGGATAGACTTCTCCATGATCTTTAGGGGAGTATTTGCTTTTCGTCGTGTGTCTCGATCCTTCATATTGATTTTTGATAAATGATTCTTCACATCACTTGGGATCTTTAGCAACAAAATGTAGCCCTCATGCCTTGTTAGGGCCTTTTCGGACTCTCCAATCTTTGCATCCCGCTTGAATAAGTTATGCCTTGGCTATGAACTCTAATTAATACCAAGCAACTTTTAAACGATCTTCTCCTAGAAGCTAAGTAACTTTTCAAATCGTAGGACCTTATTTATTGCAAATATATTTATTAACAAGCGATGGGAGATAAAGCTCATAATCAACTCACATAAATTCATGAAAGAATACCACACTTATAATTGACTCTATCATCTCTCGTTCTCCACAATTTAAAATCTCAAGGAATGAGAGTCGTGGATGCTTAGCCTATTAAATCAAAGTTTTGGGTTTTCAAGTCATCTATAGGATCTTAAAACTTCTTAGAATTTTTCAAGTTTAGAATTCGCATTTTAAAGTTCCCTTGATAAGCTACTTTCTATGATCAATTATAGGAACTTGCAAAAAGTTCTTGTTTATTACCCGTAAGAGTTAAGACTTTCGCGTTTTAAAGTTCCCTATATAAAAGCCTAGCAAAACTTGATTTAAACACGTTAAGGATACTAGCTAGAGTAAACTTTGATAAGTAAACTCGGGTTGAGTCAAAAGATTCATGACAGGCCTAATATATCAAAGACATCTAAACTCATTAAAACCATTTTATTTAACTTTATTTTTGATATGAAATATATACATACGATGCGATAACAAAAGGAAAGAACATAAAAAAGAATAATTGAAAAATACTACTTGGCCAAAATAGATAAAAAAAAATTTGAAAAATGTCAGAAAATTAGATTTTCTGGTTAAAATGAGGACAAATTAATGGAAAAGCCCTAACTTCGATAGAAGTCCCCCTACACTTGATATAAACATTGTCCTCAATGTTTAAGCATGTGGGAGTAAATTCCCCTACACTTAGGACATTGTGCACTTTGTTTAAATCTTGCTAAGGAAGAGACGACTATAGTGATTTCAATGTGAACATATAAAATATGAAATATTGAATCACGACAGTTTAGGATAGAACCGGGAAGACGGGTACACGGGATCACGGGTCGTCAAATATCATCAAAAGTGCTCTTTGAAGCTTTAATCCCTGCACATCATAAGAAACAAGACAACAAACCCTATGTAGCTCCCCCTACACTTATTATGAAAACGGGTAAAGGATATATCATCGGGTTGCCTCCCGAGAAGCACTTATTTTTGTTAACCGAGTCACGAGCCTGACTCGACCCAGAACTAATTCAAGGAAAACGTGGTGAGGGATGGAACCATCTCATGAGATATGTCCTCACCAAAGTACAACTTAACACGCTGGCCATTCACCTTAAAATTTGGCCCATTTGGTTGCGATAACTCAATGGTGCCATAAGGGAAGACTTTGGCGACAGTGAATGGACCAGACCAACGGCTCTTAAGTTTGCCCGAAAAGATTTTCAATCGAGAGTTAAAGAGTAAAACTTGATCACCAATTTTGAACTCTCGGTTTTTGATCTTAGAATCATGAATGAGCTTGGTTTTCTCCTTATAAATCAATGAATTATCATAAGCTTCATTCCTTAGTTCATTAAGTTCATTGAGTTGGACCTTCCTAAGATCACCGGCTTTGTTGATATCAAAATTAGCCCATTTCAAGGCCCAATAAGCCTTATGATCCAACTCAATGGGGAGGTGGCATGCCTTTCCGTACACAATACGATATGGAGTGCAACCAATAGATGTCTTATATGCAGTACGGAAAGCCCACAAAGCATCATCTAACTTATCGTCCCATGAGGCACGATGCTCTACCACAGTACGCTCTAAGATTCTCTTAAGTCCACGGTTAGAAATCTCGGCTTGACCATTTGTTTGTGGATGATACGCGATGGAAAGACGGTGATTGACACCATACTTTGCCATGACTCGAGCAAACTGATTATTGCAAAAATGAGTCCCGCGATCACTAATGATAGCACGAGGAACACCAAATCGAGCAAATAATTGTTTCAGAAAGTTCACAACCACCCTCGCATCGTTCGTAGGTAAAGCCTTTGCTTCAACCCATTTGGATGATGGAAATGGCCCCATAAAGTCGATGCCCCATACATCTAAGATTTCACATTCTTGGATTAAATTTTGAGTCATCTCATCTTTATTTGTAATCTTGCCTTGTCTTTGGCAAGCATCACAAAGCTTAACCATTTCGTGTGCATAATCATAAATGGTGGGCCAATAAAATCCAAAATTGAAAACTTTCTTCGCGGCGTAATTAGTACGAAAGTGACCACCGGTGGGTCCTTTGTGGCAAGCTTCTAAGATTTGTAAATTTGCGGGCCCGTCAACACACTGACAAAGGATCAAGTCAGCACATTGTTTGAAGAGATAAGGGTCGTCCCAATAGTAAGTTTTCACATCCTTGAAGAATTTCTTTTTTTTCTGGGACGATAACCCTTCGATGAGAATTCCACCCGCCATGTAGTTTGCAAAGTCCGCAAACCAAGGGGTCTCATCAATATTAGAGTTAATAGACATCAAGGCCTCAAGGGGAAAAGATTCATTAATCTCTTGATTTGGGAGCTCCCCTTGATAAGGATCCTCGAGTCTACTAATATGATCCGCGGCTAGGTTTTCCGCTCCCTTTTTATCATGAATTTCAATTTTGAATTTTTGAAGGAGTAAAACCCAACGAAGAAGTCTTGCTTTGGAATCTTGTTTTGTTAACAAGTACTTCAACGAGGAATGATCGGTATAGAGAATGGTGGTGGAAAGGACAAGATAGGGGCGGAATTTTTCAAAAGCATACACTACGGATAAAAGCTCTTTTTCGGTATAGGTTGTGACAACAGTGGTTTTTGGGGTTCGTCACTTAGACTATAGTTTAAGGTTTTTTGTGCAAATATGTGCTTTTATGTGCTTATGTGTTTATTTTGTGTGTTTGGAGTGAGGTTTGGATATCGTTTATGGGTATATGGTACTCATAACTAAATCGAGGAACGGTTATTTCATGTTCATGAGCCCACATGGAAGTGACTATGAAATGATATGGTGTTATTTAGTGGTTTTACGTATACGTATATGTATTATGGAAAATCGTATTTTTACGGTTTATGGTTTTGCATTTAGGGGTCTCGGAAGAGGTATTTCGTCACGGGAGTATTTTTTGGGGTGGTTTTAAGTCATTTAGGACTTACTTAATTAGTTTATTTCATATTTCAAGAGTTTTTATAAAACTGTATATTTTTACGTCTTTTACGGTATACACATAAATTTGACTAGTTTTACGGTTTTGAGGTTTTGGAGGCTTTAAGAGCTGAAATAAATTAAGGAAAATTATAGTAATATTATTAATAAAATTATTAATAATAAAAAAAAACGAAATTAAAGGGGTATAGTCGGTTTTGGGATGCAAGAAAGAAAAAGAAAAGGAAAAAAGGAAAAAAGGGGAAACAGGCTTTTGTATTGGGCCAAGGACTTGTTAGGAAAATATACAAAAACTTTTTATTAATAAAAACACATCATAAAATCTCTGGAGATCATGAGTGATCGTAATCCATGGAAAAAAATTAGGGTTCTTCATCAAAAATCTTGTTTTCCAAAAATCTAAGGTAAACTCTTCAACCTCTTTTAATTAAATTATTTTTAATTCTTTCTTAATCATTATATGATGGATCTAGGTTAGTGTTTATTATAAAATCTGTAATTTAATGTTATCACAATGATATAGAAATGATTAGAATAATTAGGGTTAATGATTAAACATGATGAGGGTAATTAATTTGGTTAATTATGTTAAATTCGTTTTTAAAAACTGGGCAGATTTGTTGGGTCATTGTTTTGATCATATCTAGAGTTTTAAAAACTTTTAATTTTCGAATCTTATGTCCCTGGAAAGGTAATTGAGTTGGCTTTCAAATGCAAAAAACGATAACTAAATTGGAGGTCTGGAAGTGGGTCAAAAACAGGTTACATCAGTTTGGTATCAAAACAGTTTTTGGATCAGCCTATTTTCTTTTTATGTTTTGAATTATTTGGGGTACTTAGGGTTATATTGGAACCTTCAAACAAACATGAGACTTAGATTATATATTAGATAAAAGATCTGGAGGAGGTCTAAACAAATGGGTTAGGGTAAGACCCTCTGATCATAACAAACTTTTCATATGTTCAAAATCAGTAAATTATGGATAGGTAAAAGTATATGGAGGCCTTAGCAGTGTCTTCAAGGTTGCGGCCAAAGAGTAGAGTTAGCTAACACATGTAAGCGCATAGGGTTATTTTTACAGAGGAAGTTGATTTGGTTAATGGGGTGTTCGACCCATAGTTTAAGGTATGAAAAACGGGACTGTTTTGGGTTAAATGTTAATGGGGCGAGTTATGAACTAAACTAAGTTAAGGGCTTTATAGAATGGTGTCATGAGATTCATATGGCATATAAATGGGGTTAAGTTGTAGGACAAGGTTATATATCCATCATATATTGATGAGCCATTTTGGTATGTGGTTCATGTCTTGATTGTATACGTTTGTTTGTTTAGATTTTGCTAGAGTGCGGGTACTTAGAGAAGATTGTTCAGGTGAGTTTCATAGTCCCATGTTTTTATGAGCTATAAATGATTTGGCTTCCAGATGGGATGGAAGAGACACTGTATGGTTTTGTAAATAATGTTGTTAATGTTTTTATGGTTTGTGATGGACTTGTGTGTACAGTTATGTGACTAACTGCTATGTGATTCTTGATTGTTATTGTGGTTTGACTTGGTACCAAGGGGATGTTGACAAGGCGGGGCCTTGGGATTGGTTCATAGGTGTATGGGCGCCTATGGGACCATGGTTATTGGTAAGGCTGGGAGCCTTGGAAATTGTGGTTATTGGTAAGGCTTGGTGCCTTGGAATTGTGATTGTATGGTTAATCTTGAATGGTAGTTGTTAATGAACTATTGTAACACATTGTCCATATGTTCTTTTATTGATGGTTGTTATTCACAGCTTATAACTATTTTGGGGTTGAAGTCTAAACCTATGACTCTCACCAACATTATGTTGACGTGTTTTAGTGTCTCTTTCAGGTGATAATGTGGTTACGCGTAAGAATAGGAGTGGCTAGCTGGGAGGCTTAGGATTGCATTGGAGGAACCCCCTTTCCTCTTAGTCTTTACTTATGTTTGAATAAGTGATACTTTGTAGACACCTATATGTTTGTTATTTGTTAATTGTATGTCTTTAATAAGAGGTAGACCTGTTACCTACTTACCTAGACGCCTGCATTGTTTGTGATATCTTCATGACATTGTGTCATCATTTATGATATTTCCAATTCATTTAGTTATATCTATAGACACGCTATTGTTGTGATGATATCCATACGTCGCGCCCCATATTCCGTCATGGTGGGGTGTGACAGAATGGTATCAGAGACAATGGTTACAGAGAATTAGGTTGCCTAGTCTAGTAGCCTAGTCTATAGCTTAAGGGTCCATGCATGTAGGTGTCATAGGGGTATGTGTGCATTATAGTATATGGAGTGCTTAAGTGTTAATTTCGCTTTGGATATTTATTTACTTTCATACTTACTTATTGAGATATAATATATGTAAGTACATTCATTTATTTTCTATTGATGCGACGTATGAACCAGAAGTGTAGGAATCTATTTAGTGTTACCCATGTCGCGTAGAAGAAGAGGTGCGCTAGGTAATATTAGGATAGTACCGATGTTGAGTCTGCGACTAGTAGTAGATTCGAATTTCCGCCTGAATGGTTATGGTCATTTTCTTTAATGTTGGATTTTTTATTGTTATTGATTTGATTTGGCGATTGAGCCTCGAGTTATGAATGAAGTTAGGGTTGACGTATGAGATGTTCTTATTTTACCTATACGGTATATATATAGAGTGTATTTTATGTGGTATATATGTGGTAAATATATGTGTTCCGTGTAGTACTAATTTCTTATAAGTGTCGTCATAGGAGGGAGTACATGGGTGAAAGGGACATATATAATTATGGAGGCCTACGTAATTATATACGTGCCACAACACTGATGGACTTCCAAGTATGGTTGCATGAAAAAGGGGTTAGAGCATGCTTGTATATGATGAGATCTGTATTTTGGGTATTTGTACAATAGGGGTTTATGTAATGGTTGCCTGTGATATGGCTATGGTTTTTGTGTTATATGTTTTGGGTTATAGTCGTGTTGTGTGATTATGGGGTCACACTATATGGGTTGGTTTTGGTGATAGGTTTTATGCTTTATTGTGGCATGGTGAGATGTTGATTACTCGTACGGAAAAACGAGTGTATGACGCGATCGATTGACTTGACATGTATGATAACGAGTATGTTTTGGGAGATTTAATAGGTATATATATATGGAGGTATATATACTAGTAGATGTTATGTTACGATATACGGTTGTTCAATATTTATTAAAACTTGAACGTACCTAGTGTTCTCTCGTGTTTAAATAGTTTATTAGTGCTGGAGTTTGATGGAGTTCCAACGATGTTTTGAATGTTTTGAAGTGTGTCTACATTCAGGTATGTATTTGAATTGATGAGAACTACCAAATTTTCTTGCAAAGGAGTCTAGCTAATTAAAGGAAAATGCTTTTGAAAATACTTTGTAAGTGTACGGTATAATATCCTGACTTACATATCTTTTCTTTAAGTTTATTGGTAATAAGTTAAAAAATATATATTGACAATGAATGGATTAGTTTTCTAGGTAACATGTGATAGTACATATAAAGGGTAAAGAAATTTTACGATAATTTTCTTAAAAGTGGAGTTAAATTTTAGAAGTATTTAAATAGACGGAAATAGTAAAAAGGAAGATTTTATTATAATAATGATAATAATAACACCACACCTTGTAAACGTGTAATAGTTCGTTATAACAATCCTAAATGGATTATATAAAATATTTATAATATAGAATAAAGTTAATAAAAACACCATATTTTATAAACACGTATTGGTTTCATAATAATAAGTGAAATGAGTTTAATGTGAGTAAACAAGATAATAGTTAGAATAACATTATACTATACTAACTAGTGGATACCTTTGATAAAATAATAAAGATAAAAGATGAGTTTATTGTTAAAGGAGATGATATATAAAGTGAGTTTTAGTACACTAACTGAGTTATGCCCTTTGATAGTAACAAAGATGGTAAGATATGACTATGATTTTATTTATTGGTGTTAAAATATGGTCCTAATGTGAAGTAACTAATTGAGATGATAATTTAAAATTTTCTAAGATATTGAAATTTGGTAATACTAATCGTGACGAGTCTAATTTTTCGTTGTTGGCACACTCCATTGAATCTTTCAGATTACATTCTTTCGTTTTCAGTTGTTTTGGCTAGGGTTCGTTATGGTTGATACTTCGGTTTACCCTATATTTATTATGGGACGCGATCGTTTGGAATTCTTTAGGTACACGTCATGGTTGATTTAGTTATGTTGTTGTGGAAACGTTAGGATGAGAGTATAGAGTTGGGTAGTATTACTTATGGATAGACATTAGAATGGAGAGATGTATTTTGGTTTAAAGGTTGTGTTGAAGGAATGAATAAGATTTATGTAGTTTTGAAATTTATATTGGTTACGGGAATAAGGGAGTAAGTAAAGTTAGTTGACTAGTCGTGGGAACGAGATGTCATGCTATGAGAAGTTGGTTGAAGTACCATTAGGAGATTGATGAAAGTACTAGCGGATGTGAGGGTAGAGTAGAAAGTTTATACTAATGGAAATATGGGGCAAATAACACGCAAGGGAATTGGTGTAGTTATGGAGGCAAGGTAGTAGTAGACACGTGAAGGAAAACATAGATGTAAAAGAATGATTGGTAGGAGGCTGACTAATGGTGAAGTACAACAAGTAAGGAAGAGTGAGCCATTGAGGGGTTGAAGTACCTTTAGAAATATTGTGGTAGATGAGTTGAAGTTAGAAGCTAATGGGTAGTGTGAAGTTCCTAGGTAACATCATAGAGACGAGAAGGAGTGCGTGAAAAGCTACATCGTGAAGCAAGGAGCAGAAAGGAATACGTGTCGGCTGCTAGAAGGATACAAGAGATTTCGAAGAAGTCACAGAAGTTGCAAGGACTGGAAAGGTGACAAGCACTAAGATGGGAATCTTCGTATGGTTCGTGACGAAGAAGGACAGATCGACTACCGGAGTGGAGCTACAAAGAGCTGAACCAGTGGATCGTGATGAAGTGAATACATAACATGGGGGATTAAGAACTCGTGGAAATAACAAGGGGAGTCGAGTGACTACGTAGATAGAATTTTGTGGCAATCATCATTGAGGGATGAGTAGTGAAGCTGAGCTGAATAAGTTCGTGGAGAAGTGATTAGAGAGTTGGTTTTGTGAAGGTGTTATGAAAGATCTTTGGAAGAGACAATTATGCATTATCCAATGCACTAACTATTTCCATAGATTTGATGAATGAAGTATGGAATTTCAGTTGGATGGGATAGTGTAGGAATTAGGTAGAACCATGGAAGGAGAGGTCCAAGTATTCTGAGAAGATGATGATTGAAAGTACCTCATGTTGGGTGCAATCAAAAATAGAAGTATGAGATTTGAATAAGAATTTAAAATATGGCTTAGTTTAGACAAATGGAAACTAATGTGGGTATAAGATGAGAGTGTGATCCGCATGGGATTACATAAAACTCTAGTCTGTACCTATTAGGATGAAGTAGGAGAACTGGTCGCGAGGAAAACAAGTGAAGCTACTTGGATAATTTTGACGTATAGATGACTTGAAAGACGGGAAGCATAGCATCTTGATGTATGCCATGAGCTGAGGAAAAAGAAGGAAGTCTGGATAGATGCGGATCATAAATGAAATAGGCCGAGATAGGAACCGAAGGTAAAATTTTGTTATAGCCTAATGAGTAGATAATAAGTGTGTAAACACTTATCCTTTTGCCACTAAAATCAAGGAAAAACAAGAACTAATCATGTGTTTAATATCGTAAAGTCGGAATTACGCGTGGTTTTGTGTGAAATAGGTACAAAAGATCAAAAGGAAAGAAAACACGGGATTTCACGGTCAAATGTTGAAGAAAAGTCCAAGAAAGAGACGAAGACAAAGTCAAAAGACCAAAAGTGTGACGAAGATCACGAAAACAGACAAATTCGACACGACTTTAAAGGAAACAACAAGAAAGCCGAAATCGAGCTTGTTTTTAGAGGATTTAATCTCATTGGAGTAAATTGGGCCTTGTGGGTCCCACACAAGCTTATTGGGCCTGAAAACCCAAGTTACAAGCCCAATTTAAATAACTAAGAAATGGATTAAAAGATTTGGGCCAAAAGCCCATTCGCAAAAGAAAAGGGACGGATAGGAGTAGTTTTTGGGCCCAAGCAAATTAAAGGAGCAATTTGGGTCATAAGCCCAATGGTTAAACATAGAACGGATCTTTTATCTTCAGTCAAACCACAACACACGTTTTTTGTCAATACTTACCCCCCTCACACGTTTTAATAAATTATTTACCCACTCACTTTATTTCATTCGATAATAACAAGAAACCAATCCCCACTTTTATCTCTCTCTCCTTACCCCTAAATAGACGCAGCCTTTACCCTTTACAAACCCTAATCAAGTAAAAATTGGGGGTTTTCACCATATTGATGATTTAAGGCGCGTGCTATTCACATTCCTCTAATAAATCACCATCAAAACCGGATCAAGAAGGTGGTCCTCAATCATCTACGTGGCCTATCTCTTTCTTTTTATTGGAGGATACAAATCACCACCAAAAACCCTCCAATAAGAAGGCTCCATATAATAACCCAAACTTTAAAATCAACATTTAGACAGAGATCTAATCTTATTTCTAGTATTTAGACCAATATTTATTACTCGACTTTTATTTGTCATGTTGTTTGACGAATAATATTGATTTCTCGGCTAACCAGCGAGGGTAGGGCTTTAACATATCGAATACGTGTCAATTATTATTTATTGGCAAGTTTATGTCACTAATCGATCGTAAATATCCTCGTTATTACATAGAAATATTTTCTATTGTCGTCATTTTAATTTTTCGTTTTATGAGTATTCTTTGTAATTTACGCTAAACCATTAAGCGTCGTTCGTTTATATAACGCGTTAATATTTATTAAATCTTATTCCTCATTTATATATTGAAATATAAATGTTCTCCGAATGTCGATGTTGTTATTTATACTTAGAGTTTATTTTTCGTGCTTAACGCGTATCTTTTAAATCGCGTAACTCTTAAAATATCGGGCTTCGGTTATACCCGCTTATTCAAACTTTATACAAGATAAACTATAAACTCTCACATGTTGCATAGTTACGGCAACCACATGAAATCAAATGTCCATTTATGGACAACTCAACACCAACGTGTCTTAATTTCAGAAGGTTTCTACATGTCTTTACATAACAAAAATAAAATATGTCATCCTCTATCTTTTTATCAATTTGGCCGAGCACCATCTAGCATCAAAACGTCATCAACATTTTGATATTTCCGTAAGTTACTTATCAATCAAGATTTGGAGCAAGAGTTATTATAACTAGTGTTTTTGAATTTATTTTATCATCATCTTCCCTTTTGTAAGTATCATATCTTTTGTTTAATTGTTTCTACAATTATTTGATTTTGTATGTTTGATTCTCAGATTTATATGTATTTATAATTAATTTTATGTTGCAAGAGTCATATCTTGTATAGTTATGGACATTGTATTTGGTGATTGGACATTTTGAAACACTAGTGAACTTGTTTTTACAACAAATGTTAGGACTGTTTTATCTTCAGTTGAAAAATGTGGGTATCTTACAAAAGATTGTAAGATTTGAGTATTGGAAAGTTACATAGAAAGTTAGTTCTATCTCTTGTGATGATTTTTACGGGTGACTCGTCTCATGACGATGCTTGATGAATTAAATATGGTCGAAGTGGTAAAAAGTGTCAAATCTGACCACCAGTTTTAAATCGACTGAGAACATGTAGAATCATACAGAACCAATTTAAAAGGTAAAACTAAAAGTTGTAGATAAAATTATAAAGAATTAGAATCGGTCGGATAGTTTATCAATTCTTTACGGTTTGCAAATGACGGGCGAAACGGTGAAAACGAGATTGGCTGCCTAAAACAGCCAACATCTCTATGTGAGAAAATGGATAATTAAGCTATGATAAGCATAAATTATAGATAATTTGACTTATAAACAGTAAAGTAAATAAGTTGAGAATAATTTGTTAAAAAGAATACACCTAGACTATCTACAGTTTAGGATATATGATCTATTAAACAAGGCATGTCGGGAAATTGTATGAATTGGACAATAATGAATTAATGTAAAACGTGTCGGTTTGCATAAAACCGAAGTGGTAGGACCCACTCTTGTGTAAATATAGACCATTTATATACTGATAGTTTGAAGACCTGAGACCCAACCATCGTGAAATATTAAGTCGACATCATTTTGAGGCGTTTAGAACCCGCAATGCATATAAAGTTGATTTGGGCCATAAAAGCCCAACATACACTTATAATGGCTATTAGGCCATTATTGGGCCTGAGATTTATAACAAGTTTAGAGTTTAATACTGAGATTGAAATGGAAAAAACTCACAATAACTTGTAATGGGCCACTAATGGGCTTAACGGTCATAATGAGACTTTATATGGTAGATTGTCACCAAAAGTCTTATGAAAAGTTTTATAAAACTTATGCAATGTCCAAACATACTAAAATGAACTATTTAAATATATGTATGATTTATTTCTCGTCTCGAGCCTAAGAGGCGTCTCATCATTTTAGGTCTCATTCGGTCATATGTTGACCGTTGGGCGTCTTGCTCTCGATCAACGAGCGATTGGTATCTCGTGAAGTCGTGTATCGACTATTGGACATTTGTTCCTTGATCTACGTATGATAGCTATATCAGGTGAGTTCATAGCCTCGCTTTTACTGCTTTATATGTGTTTATAAACCCGCGAGGGGGAATACATGCTCTTGGTAAATAAGCATACGTGTTGTATCCTTTTGAAAGGATACATGATTGTGAATAAACATTCGTTGTTGGAATATATGCTTTGAACGAATACAAGCTGCTGTTAATAAACGTAAAGACGTTTTATGGGATGCTTTTGGAAAATGAACACAAGCGTTGATTGTATAGGTAATGAACCACTATTAGTAAGGCTAAGTTGCTTATTGCCAGTGAAAAGTCCCTATAAATCGTGAACCGTTAACTACCTATGATGGGTAGGCGCTCTACAGACGAATGGATCCATTGGGAATGATGACCCCCACCCAGGCAGGTCGCACCTGTGAGTTGGAGGCTCAGCTGGGTGTCTTGTACGTGCGGTATGGGGTATTTGGCAAGATACCCGACTAGGGAAAATTTATTGATTAAGGCATCGGTGTCATGAGCTTAGCGTAATAGTGTGGAGTATTGATATTGTATGTGTTACAATATCACCAGTGGATGAGATTCTTGTGTTCAAAAGCTTTATGGTTTATTTAAAAACCCATTATTGTTTATTAAAAACCTATGAATTCATTCAACCGTTGTGTTGATATGTTAGCATGTATTCTCAGGTGTGTAGGTTTTAGAGCAACTGGAGCATGGAGCCGCTCAGGATAAAGTAAAGGCAAAACAAACAATTTCCATTCGATACATTTGACAAATCTTTATTTTTTTGTTAAAGTTTGTATAAATTGGTGGGACCTCTTTTTTAGTTAAATCTGATTTAATAAAATTATCGAATGGTTTATTTTATAAAACATCTCTTTTGAGGTTGTTTTCTATGACTGTGTGTGATGTGCTATGAAGTAACGCCCAATGTTGATATTCCGCTGCCTTGTGAAATTGGGGGTGTTACAGATTGGTATCAGAGCACTTGTTATAGAGAACTGGGTCGTTTTGAACACCTAGACTATAACAGCTCTTTTGTAAAATTGTTTTGTTGCCTTACAAAGTATCCGCGCGCGCTCATGGCTCCTAGAAACCAATGCTTGGTTGTGATAATGTGATCCTATGTGTATGTAGGAATAATTGTATGTATATGTATGTACATACTATGGTGTTTATAGGCATTGCGCGTGAAGCAATGGTCCTTTCCTGATTATAGTACATATTATAATACGGTTTGTACAGAGTTTGGCGTCACCGCCAATCACCGATCTCGATAATTAATTTATTATACGAATACGAGTATGAAACTCGTTTGATACATTAGGTACGTATATATTGTTTCGTCATATATTGCATATCGACTAATTTGAGCTTGATTATTGTCATCGCATCGTGATGTGCCATTTTAGGACATCTCCTTCAAAACGTAATTGATTATTGTGTTATCTGTATTTTCATTACTCCTTATGATTTGAAGAATCGTTTCTTCAAGGAGACATCTTCTACGTAATTTAATGTTTAATTTGTTTGTGTATGATTACGTTTTATTGACGAAAAGGAGGATTCCAATGTTGGACCTAAAACATATATATACCCAAATCAACTATATATAATTTGAGTACAATAAAGATATGCTCATAGTAGTCATTAGTTGAGCAACTTAAAACTTTGTATTTAAATGGAACGGGACATTTAAATATAGAGATTTTAAAATTTCCCAGTTATATGTCGTTTAAAGTTCTCTTATTGAAATGGATTGGGATATTTGAATAAGAAAGTTTTAAACCACTAGACCTTAGATTGTCGATGGTTCATTTATTCAAATGGTATGGGACATTTGAATACACAAATCATGGAGTAAGTTTGACACCCTGTATTTTTCTTTGCATTTGATTTGGTTATGATATCGTGTTTTGTGACGGTATTACCTGAGTAGGATGATTTATAATCGTCTTGTTGAAATAAATTGGGACGCCTTTTTATTTGAACAAGAAAGTTATAAGTTCCTGAACCATAAATTTATAATCCTTGTTTACATGGATTGGGACGCCTTTGGATGTGAACAACAAATTATAAATGAGTGGGCTCAAGTCTGCCAAACTTGGTTTATGATTATTTTGTATACGAATGTATTTCTTCGACTCGTGTTTCGTTGGTATGAATCGTTCATTACCGTCGTCATTATGGTTATTATTGATTATCGTCTATGTACGAGTAATACGTTAGAATTCTCTCGAGTTATGGTTTATTTATATGGACTATTTCCAATAAGTCCCTACTATCACAAGCTTAATAAGATAACCGTTAAGGACCATTACTCGTTCTAAAAATAGACGACTTGTCTAATCGACACCAGGATTTAAATGTGTATTTGTGGTTTGACAGACGATTAAGTAATCAACGACTACTTAGCTTGGATGTAAATATTTTGAATTTTTTTTATTAACAAGTGTTCACTAAAGGCTTTCTTGGCGATCAACGGTGGCTAGCCATATTTTGAGATTTATGTGCAAAGCCTTTTCTTGTAATGTATTTATATGATATCTGATTTAGTCAATTGGCCATACATTGTGTGAGATCGAGGAGGCATTCTGAAGTATGATCTTGGGTAGCGTGTACCTCATAATATCTTTTCGGTATGGATCCGTGTGTGACCACCATGTATTATATTTTAGGTGTAGATCCATTTATGAGCACCATGTAATATCATTTGGGAATGAATCCGTGTGTGAGCACCCTCTGATAAAAAAATAAATAAATAATATTTCATGATATGTATCCATGGCTATTCGGCCCATGAACATCCATTAACTTGCAAAATTTTCTTTGACCGAATTATCCGAAAATCTTGTCAAGTATTCTTATTTATCATGGCTTGGCTATTTAGCAAGCATGAGTTAACTTGATTGAACTTATTGATTAGGCATGGCTTGGCTATTTTGCAAGCATATCGTAATCTGATTATATGAGCTTGGTGATGGCTTTTGTGTTCGATTTGGATCGTAGTTCTTTTGATAGAATAATGTATACTCCGAACGATTTCCGTATCGATGAATTCGCTTTTGACGAAATAGGTTTGCATGTTTGAGATCATGCAATTGGGTGGTTTTGTACGACTAGCAATAATTATCTCGTTTTGAATATTTTGTAAAGTTTTCGATGGAGTTATGTACTATCCATGTGAATTTCATTTTATAACGTGATCTCTTCTATTTAGACTCTTGGACTATATGTTTCAAACTGATCGATGTGATCACCGATAGTTTTGAATTGATTGTCGCATTGGAGATTTTCAAACTCATATCACTTGTCGTATGTACATTTTTGAACTCATATCAACTTCCACAAGTTTAATAAGCTAGTAGTAATGGACCTTGAAGCACTTCCAAATATTTACAATATGACAATTTTTAAGCTTCCAATGGCTTCTCCTTCGAGTTATGTATTCATCTCTCTTTATAAGGATTGGAGCATCATTCAAACCGTACATTTTTACCTTTTATGTATACTCGTTGCTTTGAGTTCTGTTCATTCAACCTTCGTTGGAAACCCCAACGATGACTCGTCCATTCCTCATATCTTCATCGTTTAACCGAAGGCAATTAAGACAAATTAAGCGCCGGGACGTCGCTTTATAAAGGGGTAGCTACTATAATAATCCGAACATTAAAATCAACATTTAGACAGAGATCTAATCTTATTTCTAGTATTTAGACCAATATTTATTACTCGAATTTTATTTGTAATGTTCGTTTGACGAATAATATTGATTTCTCGGCTAAGCAGCGAGGGTACGGCTTTAACATATCGAATACGTTTCAATTATTATTTATTGGCAAGTTTATGTCACTAATCGATCGTAAATATCCTCGTTATGACATAGAAATATTTTCTATTGTCTTCATTTTAATTTTTTGTTTTATGAGTATTCTTTGTAATTTACGCTAAACCATTAAGCGTCGTTCGTTTATATAACGCGTTAATATTTATTAAATCTTATTCCTCATTTATATATTGAAATATAAATGTTCTCCAAATGTCGATGTTGTTATTTTATACTGAGAGTTTATTTTTCGTGCTTAACGCGTATCTTTTAAATCGCGTAACTCTTAAAATATCGGGCTTCGATTATACCCGCTTATTCAAACTTTATACAAGATAAACTTTAAACTCTCACATGTTGCATAGTTACGGCAACCACATGAAATCAAAATGTTCATTTATGGACAACTCAACACCAACGTGTCTCAATTTCAGAAAGGTTTCTACATGTCTTTACATAACAAAAATAAAATATGTCATCCTCTATCTTTTTATCAATTTGGCCGAGCACCATCTAGCATCAAAACGTCATAAACTTTTTGATATTTCCGTAAGTTACTTATCAATTAAGATTTGGAGCAAGAGTTATTATAACTAGTGTTTTTGAATTTATTTTATCATCATCTTCCCTTTTGTAAGTATCATATCTTTTGTTTAATTGTTTCTACAATTATTTGATTTTGTATGTTTGATTCTCAGATTTATATGTATTTATAAGTAATTTTATGTTGCAAGAGTCATATCTTGTATAGTTATGGACATTGTATTTGGTGATTGGACATTTTGAAACACTAGTGAACTTGTTTTTACAACAAATGTTAGGACTGTTTTATCTTCAGTTGAAAAACGTGGGTATCTTACAAGAGATAGTAATATGTGAGTATTGGAAAGTTACATAGAAAGTTATCTCTATCTCTTGTGATGATTTTTACGGGTGAATCGTCACATGACGATGCCTGATGAATTAAATATGGTCGAAGTGGTAAAAAGTGTCAAATCTGACCACCAGTTTTAAATCGACTGAGAACATGTAGAATCATACATAACCAATTTAAAAGGTAAAACTAAAAGTTGTAGAGAAAAATATAAAGAATTAGAATCGGTCGGATAGTTTATCAATTCTTTACGGTTTGCAAATGACGGGCGAAACGGTGAAAACGAGATTGGCTGCCTAAAACAGCCAACATCTCTATGTGAGAAAATGGATAATTAAGCTATGATAAGCATAAATTATAGATAATTTGACTTATAAATAGTAAAGTAAATAAGTTGAGAATAATTTGGTAAAAAGAATACACCTAGACTATCTACAGTTTAGGATATATGATCTATTAAACAAGGCATGGCGGGAAATTGTATGAATTGGACAATACTGAATTAATGTAAAACGTGTCGGTTTGCATAAAACCGAAGTGGTAGGACCCACCCTTGTGTAAATATAGACCATTTATATACTGATAGTTAGAAGACCTGAGACCCGACCATCGTGAAATATTAAGTCGACATCATTTTGAGGCGTTTAGAACCCGCAATGCATATAAAGTTGATTTGGGCCATAAAAGCCCAACATACACTTATAATGGCTATTAGGCCATTATTGGGCCTGAGATTTATAACATGTTTAGAGTTTAATACTGAGATTGAAATGGACAAAAGTCACAATAACTTGTAATGGGCCACTAATGGGCTTAACGGTCATAATGAGACTTTATATGGTAGATTGTCACCAAAAGTCTTATGAAAAGTTTTACAAAACTTATGCAATGTCCAAACATACTAAAATGAACTATTTAAATATATGTATGATTTATTTCTCGTCTCGAGCCTAAGACACGTCTCGTCATTTTAGGTCTCATTCGGTCATATGTTGACTGTTGGGCGTCTTGCTCTCGATCAACGAGCGATTGGTATCTCGTGAAGTCGTGTATCGACTATTGGACATTTGTTCCTTGATCTACGTGTGATAGCTATATCAGGTGAGTTCATAGCCTCACTTTTACTGCTTTATATGTGTTTATAAACCCGCGAGGGGGAATACATGCTCTTGGTAAATAAGCATACGTGTTGTATCCTTTTGAAAGGATACATGATTGTGAATAAACATTCGTTGTTGGAATATATGCTTTGAACGAATACAAGCTGCTGTTAATAAACGTAAAGACGTTTGATTGAATGCTTTTGGAAAATGAACACAAGCGTTGATTGTATAGGTAATGAACCACTATTAGTAAGGCTAAGTTGCTTATTGCCAGTGAAAAGTCCCTATAAATCGTGAACCGTTAACTACCTATGATGGGTAGGCGCTCGTACAGACGAATGGATCCATTGGGAATGATGACCCCCAGCCAGGCAGGTCGCACCTGTGAGTTGGAGGCTCAGTTGGGTGTGTTGTATGTGAGGTATGGGGTATTTGGCAAGATACCCGACTAGGACAAATTTATTGATTAAGGCATCGGTGTCATGAGCTTAGCGTAATAGTGTGGAGTATTGATATTGTATGTGTTACAATATCACCAATGGATGAGATTCTTGTGTTCAAATGCTTTATGGTTTATTTAAAAACCCTTTATTGTTTATTAAAAACCTATGAATTCACTCAACCGTTGTGTTGACATGTTAGCATGTATTCTCAGGTGTGTAGGTTTAAGAGCAACTGGAGCATGGAGCCGCGCAGGATAAAGTAAAGGCAAAAAAAACAATTTCCATTTGATACATTTGATAAATATTTATTTTTTTCTTAAAGTTTGTATAAATTGGTGGGACCTCTTTTTTAGTTAACTCTGATTTAATAAAATTATCGAATGGTTTATTTTATAAAACATCTCTTTTGAGGTCGTTTTCTATGATTGTGTGTGATGTGCTATGAAGTAACGCCCAATGTTGATATTCCGCTGCCTTGTGAAATTGGGGGTGTTACACTCTGATAGGTGTGAAAACACCCATCCTTTTACCACTTATTTCTGGCTAAAACAAGACCAAAACACGTATTTAATATCATTTGTTTGGAATTATGCGTGGTTTTTGTGTTTATTGTGTTTTCAGAATCAACCGGATGAATATTGAAGAAAACATGGGATTGCACGGGGTTTTATCGAGGAAAAAGACTCAAGACGAAGTCTATTGTCCAAGAGAGGCAAAATATTTGAAGTCATTGTGCCTATTTGAAGATTTATCGAAGAATAGAGCCAAAGATGGAAGATTCATATATGTCGAAGAACTCGAGTCTATTAAATAAAAGATTATAAGACGAGTTGGAATTATTCACCGACATTTCTCAAAATCCAAAGTCGGAAACGTTTATTTAAAGAGACGAGAAGACTAAAGAAGGAAGAAAAAAAGAAGCCCAAACCAAAGCCCAATCACAAGCCCACCACCACAAGACTTGCCTATATATATGGCCTTACTTCACAAATTTGCACACTTAGTTATTTTAGGTAGTTTTTAGTTTTATTCATTCTCTCTAGTTTTGGAGAGAGAAAGTTCTAAACTTTCTCTCACTAGATTTCATCTTTTTCTATTTCAAGATCAAAACTTTGTATTATTTTTCATTAATCAAGTTTAGTTTCAAGCTTTTAATCTTTAATCTCATCCTTCCTTTCTTTGATTTTGATTGATTTTGGTACAAATCTCGTATGATCCGTGTTGTTCATCAATGATTTTGTGCTTAAAAAGTTAATTTTTTTATGTTTCCTTAAGTCTATACACGAATAAGCTTTAAGATCCTTGTTCTTATTTTTTTATTTGTTAGTTTTGCTTATTTACTTTTTAAAGTTTTTATGAAAAGTTCATCTTTTTATTGATTTGATTTAAATGTTGTTTATTTGAAGCTTAGATAAAGTGTTTTTAGTGCTTAATTGATCAGCTTAAAATTGGATTCGAGCTAGTTTGGTGATTGGATTATTCATAGCTTATTTCCTTGGCTTAAGTTTCGGATTAGCATAGTTTTCGGAAAGGGCAAAGCCCTTTTCCGACCGGGTATTCCGACCAAGCAGCTCCCCTTCATTCCGATCATATGATCGGAAAAGGGTTTATTGTTTTTCCGATTTTCCCCATTCACCACATTCCGATTGAGCCCAGTTTGTTTATTCCGATTAGTGCTTATTTTTCCTATAGTCCGATTAGTCCTTTTGGCAACATTCCGATCAGCACCTATTTCATGTTATTCCGATCTGGACCCTTATCCCTAGTATTCCGATTGGTAAGATTTGAGTATTCCGATTGTGCTCGTTTTGAAACATTCCGATTTGGCTCACTTGTTCAATATTCCGATCACTGAATATTCCGATCAGCATCATTTTGTGTTATTCCGATTGCACCTTATTTCCCTTATTCCGATTGAGTTGTTTTGATATATTCCGATCTTACTTTCTTTTAGTACTTTTCAACTAAGTTCATATTTTTACAATGTTTCCAAGTGTTAGTTATTTTTATTGAGTGTTCATTTATTTTTCTAATATAATCTTTAAGTTTCAAGCATTTACTTTTAAACTTGTCTTTTTAGTTTAACCTTTTAAAGCTTTAAGTTTACTCTTCGACACTTAATTAATTGTTATTAGTTTAAAATAGACAAACAAACCATCACCTTTTCATTAACCAAGAACAAATCATTCCACTTAGAGCCGAGATCAATTCGAGAGGATACCGACAACACAATTGAACCTAGCAAAATGCTTGTATCAAATGGCGCCGCTGCCGGCTCTTCTCGTTAAGATCAACAGTTTTTTGTGAGAACTTGGATTTTGGGATCCGTTCGCCGTGAACGTTACTTTTTCATAAAAATTTCAAAAACACAAAAAATATAAAATTTTCAAAAATCCTAAAAAAAATTAAAAAAACATAAAAACCAAAAATATTTTTGCTTTGTTTTTCCCTTGTTAGTTTTTTTTCAGGTGTATGCGCACTCGATCAACGTCTTATCAAGAGCCCGAGCCTCTCGATAACTTAGACATGGCCGGTGTACAAAACAACAACAATAACCCACCTCAAAACAATAATAATAACAATAACAATCCACCGTTCAACAACAATCATAACAACAACAATGAGCCTCTACCGGATAATCGCCTGATGATTGAACTTCTACAAGCTCATGTAGATGGCAACAATGATCCAATTGTCATACCCGCATTTGCAGCCAACTACTTTTAGCTCAAATCCGGATTTATCCAGATGGTCTCTGCTCAACCATTCTTGGGGCGTACCATTGATGATCCGCATGACCACATCAAGAGATTCTTGCAACTTACGAATACGGTCAAATTTAATGGTGTTCCACAAGAGGTAATCCGTTTACAACTTTTTCCCTTTTCTTTAGATGGACAAGCCCCGCATTGGCTTGCTAAGGAACCGCCACAGAGTATTCTTACGTGGACGGATTTGGAGACCAAGTTTATCAACTACTTTTTCCCACCCTCTCGTACTACCGCTTTGCGGAATGAAATCATTAATTTTGAACAAAAGTACGATGAGTCGTTTAGTGAATCTTGGGATCGTTTCAAAGATATTTTAAGAAAATGCCCACAACATGGTTTTACCAAAGTGCACCAAATTAATACTTTTTATAATGGTTTAAGCATGAATGACCAAGATTCATTAAACAGTGCCTCGGGGGGTAATCTTTTGGCTAAGACTTCCAATGCAGCTTGGGATATCATTGAGAATAAGTCTCGTGTGCAAACCAAGAGTGTGCGGACCAATGTCGCTAGTGCTAGTACTAGTGACTGCGACAAGCGAATTGACAAAATCACTGCGCTTCTTGAATCGCTTGCTACCCAAACTGCCAGCAACACCAACAACATTAACGCTAAAAACGCTAAAGACGCTCAAGTCAATGCTGTTAGCCAATCATGTGAGATATGCGGGGCTCCTCATTCTTACACCACTTGTACTGCCACCCAAAACTACCCTTCTGAGAATGTGAATGCAGCATACGGTACCTATCCTCAACCCGCTTATCAAGCTCGACCTCAAGGCGACCGCAACCTGCTTAGCTACCGCTCCAACAACTATCTCTCACCACCTAGTTCTACTCCTAACAACCAAAACCAACAACAAAACCTCAACCGCCCTCCTCAACAACAACAACAATCTCGTGGACCATACATACCACCTCACAAACAACAACATCCACCTCAAAGAAACAACCAAGTTTACCAGCAGCCTGCTTATCAACCACCCTCATACAATGCTCCTCCCAACCAACCCACCGCTCTACACCAAGAAGTGGAAACCTACATGAGGACTAACGATGTGATCGTGGAAAATCTTCAACAGGAAGTGCGCAACTTGAAAGCATACATGATGAAACAAGGGAACGATCTGAGAGTTGATATGAGAAACACTATGGATAGTCAAACGAATGACTTAAGAAACATGATGGCTAGTTTCTTCCACGGTAATCAACCCTCTTCTTCGGGTACTCTTCTGAGTAACACCGTTGCGAATCCAAGAGGGGAGATGAAAGCAATCACCACTCGCAGTGGCAAAGGTACCAAGGAACCCGAGATTCCTATACCTCCACCGGTGGTTGTGACTAAGGAGAACGAGTCACCTGCTCCTATTCCTCATCCTTCTCCTTCCCCAATTTCTCCACCGCTTACTGCTACCCCTCCTCCACCCAAGGATGTGAGTGATCCTTTGATCCCAAAGACTTCCTCTTCTTCCAATATACCTTATCCATCTAGGTTGAGGAAAGAGAAGCTCAAAAGCAAGGACGATATTTAGGTTTCGAACTTTCTTAAAATGTTCAAACAATTGAATTTCAACATCTCCTTCGCTGAGGCTCTCGCTCACATGCCTAAGTACGCAAAAATGTTTAAAGATCTTCTGAGTGACAAGGAAAAGCTTCTTGATATTGCTAACACCCAACTTAATGAGAATTGCTCAGCAGTGCTCTTAAGGAAATTGCCAACCAAGCTTGGTCATCCGGGTCGTTTCTTAATCCCTTGTAACTTCTCGGGAGTAGAGAATTGCATGGCCCTAGCCGATCTAGGCGCCATTATAAATTTAATGCCTCTAAGCGTTTGGAAGCAATTATCTCTCCCTGAGCTAGTCCCCACCAAAATGACTTTGGAATTAGCTAACCGTACGGTTGCTTATCTAGTGGGGATAGCTGAAGACGTCTTTGTAGGAGTCGACAAATTCACTTTTCCTGCCGATTTCGTCGTCGTCGACTACGAGATGGACCCTCGTGTTCCCTTGATCCTGGGTCGTCCATTCCTGAGGACCGGTCGCACTCTCATCGATGTTGAAGCCGGTGAGCTTATCATGAGAGTGGGTGACGATAAAATCGTCTTCAACATGGGAAAGCTGTCTAAACAACCTTATTCCAACGAGAGTGTCAATTGTATTGACGTTCTTGATGAGGCTTGTGAAGAACACTTCCAAAATGCTTGCAAAAGTATTCCTACCTCTCTTCCCAATGTTGAGACCGTTTCCTCTATTGATTCATCACTGTCTCTATTTGGAGAAAGTGATTTGTTTTGGAACGATCTTGAAGCCACCATGGGAGATGTGAACTTAGCTAATGTTGATTCTCCCACCGATGGGGATAAAGACATGCATTTCTTTGACAACCTTCTCAACGAAGACAATATTTCTCCACCATCTCCCAAGGTTACTGCTATCGATGCCCCGACTTTGAAAACGCCTCCCATCGACAATCCTCCGGATTTAGAACTTACGGAGTTTCCGCCCCATCTCGAGTACGTGTTCCTTGAAGAAAACAAGAAGTCACCGGTCATCATCGCGAAGGACTTGAAAGATGAAGAGAAAACTCGCCTCATCGCCGTGCTCAAAGATCATAAGAAGGCTATTGCTTGGAAAATTTCTGATATTCGCGGAATTGATCCTCACTTCTGCACACACTAAATTCTCATGGAGGACGACTTTAAGCCCACAATTTAAAGCCAACGAAGGGTGAATCCAAAAATCCATGAAGTCATCAAAACAGAGGTTATCAAACTTCTTGATGCGGGTATGATTTACCCTATTTCGGATTCACCATGGGTTAGTCCAGTCCATTGTGTGCCTAAGAAAGGGCGGAATAACCGTTGTTTCCAATGAACACAACGAGTTGATTCCCACTCGTCTCGTTACTGGGTGGAGAGTTTATATTGATTATCGCAAGCTCAATGATGCCACGAGAAAAGACCACTTTCCTCTTCCCTTCATGGATCAAATGCTCGAGCGTCTAGCTGGTAATGACTATTACTGCTTCTTAGACGGTTTCTCCGGGTATTTTCAAATTCCCATTGATCCCAAGGACCAAGAAAAGACCACATTCACTTGTCCCTATGGAACATTTGCTTACAAACGCATGCCATTTGGTTTATGCAATGCTCCTGGGACATTCCAAAGGTGTATGATGGCTATATTCCATGACATGGTGGAAGACACTATGGAAGTATTCATGGATGATTTCTTGGTTTATGGCGATTCTTTCTCTGCTTGCCTTGCCAATTTAGAACGTATGCTGAAGCGGTGTGAAGACACTCGCCTTGTTCTTAATTGGGAAAAATGCCATTTTATGGTAAAAGAGGGCATCATGCTAGGACACAAAATTTCCAAAGCCGGTCTTGAAGTAGACCGTGCTAAAGTCGATGTTATCGCTAAGTTGCCTCCACCTTCAACCGTGAAGGGTGTGAGAAGTTTCCTGGGTCATGCGGGCTTCTACCGTCGATTCATCAAAGATTTTTCTCAAATCGCTCGCCTGATGACCCACCTCTTGGAAAAAGACACTCCTTTTATCTTTTCCAAAGAATGTCTTGAAGCCTTCAACTCGCTTAAGGATAAGCTAACTAAGGCACCCGTCTTGGTTACCCCTAATTGGGAGCTTCCCTTTGAATTGATGTGCGATGCTAGTGATTTTGCTATTGGAGCGGTTTTGGGCCAAAGAGTGATCAAACACTTCCAACCAATCCATTACGCTAGCAAGACAATGACGGGGGCTCAATTGTATTACACGACAACCGAAAAAGAGCTTTTAGATGTTGTCTATGCTTTTGAAAAATTTCGCCCCTATCTTGTCCTTTCCACCACTATCGTTTACACCGATCATTCCGCGTTGAAGTACTTGTTGACAAAGCAAGATTCCAAACCAAGACTTCTTCGCTGGGTTTTGCTTCTCCAAGAGTTTAAAATCGAAATTCGCGATAAAAAAGGAGCTGAAAACCTAGCCGCGGATCATCTCAGTAGACTTGAGGATCCTTACCAGGGGGATCATCCGAACAAAGAAATCAATGATTCCTTTCCCCTGGAGACCTTAATGTCTATCAACTCGACTGCTGATGAAACCCCGTGGTTTGCGGACATTGCAAACTACTTGGCGGGTGGAATTCTCGTTGACGGGTTAACATCCCAGAAAAAGAAGAAGTTCTTTAACGACATTAAGACTTACTTTTGGGATGACCCGTATCTTTTCAAACAGTGTGCCGACTTGATTATTCGCCGATGTGTTGATGGACCGGCAGCTTTAGATATCCTTGACGCTTGCCACAAAGGACCCACCGGTGGTCACTTTGGTCCCAACTACACCGCCAAAAAAGTGTTTGACTCGGGATTTTATTGGCACACCATCTATCGTGATGCTCACGAGATGGTTAAACGCTGTGATGCTTGCCAAAAACAAGGCAAGATCACTCATAAGGATGAGATGCCTCAAAATTTCATACAAGAATGTGAAATCTTTGATGTTTGGGGTATCGACTTTATGGGGCCATTCCCTTCTTCTAAAGGAAACAAATACATCCTTGTAGTCGTTGACTACGTCTCCAAATGGGTTGAAGCCAAAGCTTTACCTACTAATGATGCAAGGGTGGTTTGTAACTTTTTGAAATCGATGTTCGCTAGATTTGGCGTTCCTCGTGCTATTATCAGTGACCACGGGACTCATTTTTGCAACGATCAATTTGCAAGAGTCATGGCTAAGTATGGTGTCAATCACCGTCTTTCCACCGCCTATCATCCCCAAACCAATGGGCAAGCCGAGATATCCAACCGTGGATTGAAGCGAATTTTGGAGCGTACTGTGGGAGAGCATCGTGCCGCGTGGGCCGATAAGTTAGATGATGCTCTGTGGGCTTTCCGTACTGCTTATGAGACCCCGATCGGTTGTACACCTTATCGTCTTGTGTACGTGAAAGCATGCCACCGTCCCATCGAGCTGGAACATAAGGCGCACTGGGCCTTGAAGTGGGCTAACCTCGACATCAACAAAGCCGGTGATCATCACAAAATTCAACTCAACAAGCTCAACGAACTGAGGAATGAAGCTTATGAGAACTCGCTGATCTACAAGGAGAAGACGAAGATCCTTCATGACGCAAAAATCAAGAACCGAGAGTTCCACGTTGGTGATCAAGTCTTACTTTTTAACTCTCGGTTGAAGATCTTCTCTGGCAAATTGAAGAGCCGTTGGTCTGGTCCATTCACCGTCGCCAAAGTCTTTCCAAATGGTACCATTGAGCTTTCTCAGCCAAATGGGCCCAATTTCAAAGTGAATGGCCAGCGTCTGAAGCTGTACTTTGGTGAGGACATCTCTCATGAGATGATTCCATCCCTCACCACGTTCCCCATGAACTAATTTTGGGTCGAGTCAGGCTCGTGACTCGGTTATCAAAAACAAGCGCTCCTCGGGAGGCAACCCGAGTATCTATCCTTTTATGTTTTTACCTCCTAAGTGTAGGGGGACCTGTATAGGTGTTTGTTTTTGTGTGGTGATGTGATTACAGGGATAAGTGCACTTTTGGAACCTTTGAAGAACCGTGCTCCCGTGTTATCCGAAATCTGGTTCTATCTCTCAACTATCGTGATTCAATTTTCTTCATACTCACATTTGAAATGGATCACTTTAGTCGTCTCTTCCTTAACTTGAGTTAACCAACATGCACAATGTCATAAGTGTAGGGGAGACTTTTCCCACATGCTTAAACATTGAGGACAATGTTTATCTTAAGTGTAGGGGGGAATTCTATCGAAGTTTTAAGTGGACTTTTCCATGAAAATGCCTTCACTTAACCGGAAAATCATCTTTTTCAACATTTTTCAAATTTTTAATTAACTTTGGCCATGTAGTCGTAATTTTAAAATTTTTATCGTTGCTTTCATATGTATATATCCCGCATAAAGTCAAATTTTAATTAAGTGGCGTAGCTAGTTTAGAAGTCTTTGACATATTAGGCCCATTGCGTTTATTTTGACTCAACCCGAATATACTTATTTAAGTTTATTCTAGCTAGTATCCTTAACCATGTAGACCTTAATTGGTTTATTAGGCTAAGCATCCACGAGTCTCATTACTTGAGATTTTAAATTGTGGAGAACGAGAAATGATAGAGTCAATTATAAGTCGGTATTCTTGCACAAGCTCACTTGGTGTAATTATTTGCCTATTCTCCCATCACTTGCTAATAGTTTATCTGCAATAAGTAAGGTCCTACAATTTGAAAGGTTACTTAGCTTCTAGCCCAAGATCGTTTAAAAGTTGCTCGGTAATGATAAGAGTTCATAGCCAAGGCATAACTTATGAAGCGGGGCGCGAAGATTGGCGAGTCCGAAAAGGCCCTAACAAGGCATGAGGATTCCATTTTATTGCTGAAGATCCAAAAGTGATGTGAAAAGCATTATTCCCAAAATCAATATGAAGGATCAAGACTCACGACGAAAAGCAATCAACTCCCATAAAGATCATGGAGAAGTCTATCCGAAAAGACCCTAACAAGGTATGAGGATAAATAGATCCAAGTACGAAAAGGAGGCGGATCGTTGTATCTCAAAATCCCAATTAGAGATTGAAGAAATAATCATGAAGTCGTGGTCAACCAAGCTGGAGTACCCCTCAAAAGTCTCCAAGTGAAGAAACTCTATTACGATGAGAAGACCATTATCTCAAGAACGTTTCTTAAGATATGAAGTATGAAGTACATGCCAAATATCGGCCCGAGAAAGGTCTCAAATCGCGAACCAAGTTATGCCAAGATATGAACTTTTTGATATCCCGAGAAGCAGTTTTAAGAGATTTTGTCCTTTAGCTAACTATTGATCAAATCGTCCTACTTTGCTTTCAGCCTAAATAAACTATCGAAATAAGTCCAAAAATGCATCTTCATGATCATTCTAAGACAAAAATAAAATATAAGAGATACACCTAGGAATAAGGGAGTTTAAGCATTTAATTAAGCCATGTGTGTAAGTGTTTGATTTGCTAACTTATAATAACAATGATCTCGTTTTTAAGCTTAGTTTGGGGAACGTGAAACTTGAGGGTGATAAATCTTCGCAACACCAAAGCCCTAATGAAAGTCCTTGATCTCTTTGCAAGTTATTTCCATCCTTTTGTTTACTTTAAAGTTTTAATTTCTCTTAGTACTTTCATTTTTGTTTAGAAGTATATTAATAAGGCCAAGGTTGATTGATTATGAGAAAAGTGTAAATATGCTTTGTCACTAAGCATTGCATGAGGGCATGGCAATGGTTAAGTGTAGGGGATTTGATAGGTGTGAAAACACCCATCCTTTTACCACTTATTTATGGCTAAAACAAGACCAAAACACGTATTTAATATCATTTGTTTGGAATTATGCGTGGTTTCTGTGTTTATTGTGTTTTCAGAATCAACCAGATGAATATTGAAGAAAACATGGGATTGCACGGGTTTTATCGATGAAAAAGACTCAAGACGAAGTCTATTGTCTAAGAGAGGCAAAAGATTTGAAGTCATTGTGCCTATTTGAAGATTTATCGAAGAATATAGCCAAAGATGGAAGATTCATATATGTCGAAGAACTCGAGTCTATTAAATAAAAGATTATAAGACGAGTTGGAATTATTCACCGACACTTCTCAAAATCCAAAGTCGGAAACGTTTATTTAAAGAGACGAGAAGACTAAAGAAGGAAGAAAAAAAGAAGCCCAAACCAAAGCCCAATCACAAGCCCACCACCACAAGACTTGCCTATATATATGGCCTTACTTCACAAATTTGCACACTTAGTTCTTTTAGGTAGTTTTTAGTTTTATTCATTCTCTCTAGTTTTAGAGAGAGAAAGTTCTAAACTTTCTCTCACTAGATTTCATCTTTTTCTATTTCAAGATCAAAACTTTGTATTATTTTTCATTAATCAAGTTTAGTTTCAAGCTTTTAATCTTTAATATCATCCTTCCTTTCTTTGATTTTGATTGATTTTGGTACAAATCTCGTATGATCCGTGTTGTTCATCAATGATTTTGTGCTTAAAAAGTTAATTTTTTTATGTTTCCTTAAGTCTATACATGAATAAGCTTTAAGATCCTAGTTCTTATTGGCTTATTTGTTAGTTTTGCTTATTTACTTTTTAAAGTTTTTATGAAAATTTCATCTTTTTATTGATTTGATTTAAAAGTTGTTTATTTGAAGCTTAGATAAAGTGTTTTTAGTTCTTAATTGATCAGCTTAAAATTGGATTCGAGCTAGTTTGGTGATTGGCTTATTCATAGCTTATTTCCTTGGCTTAAGTTTCGGATTAGCATAGTTTTCGGAAAGGGCAAAGCCCTTTTCCGACCGGGTATTCCGACCAAGCAGCTCCCCTTCACTCGGATCATATGATCAGAAAAGGGTTTATTGTTTTTCTGATTTGCCCCATTCACCACATTCCGATTGAGCCCAGTTTGTTTATTCCGATTAGTGCTTATTTTTCCCATATTCCGATTAGTCCTTTTGGCAACATTCCGATCAGCACCTATTTCATGTTATTCCGATCTGGACCCTTATCCCTAGTATTCCGATTGGTAAGATTTGAGTATTCCGATTGTGCTCGTTTTGAAACATTCCGATTTGGCTCACTTGTTCAATATTCCGATCACTGAATATTCCGATCAACATCATTTTATGTTATTCCGATTGCACCTAATTTCCCTTATTCCGATTGAGTTGTTTTGATATATTCCGATCTTACTTTCTTTTAGTACTTTTCAACTAAGTTCATATTTTTACAATGTTTCCAAGTGTTAGTTTTTTTTATTGAGTGTTCATTTATTTTTCTAATATAATCTTTAAGTTTTAAGCATTTACTTTTAAACTTGTCTTTTTAGTTTAACCTTTTAAAGCTTTAAGTTTACTCTTCGACACTTAATTAATTGTTATTAGTTTAAAATAGACAAACAAACCATCACCTTTTCATTAACCAAGAACAAATCATTCCACTTAGAGCCGAGATCAATTCGAGAGGATACCGAGAACACAATTGAACCTAGCAAAATGCTTGTATCACGCTCCACGTCAGATTAAAGAAGCACAACAAACACACCCCTTGACACGTTTGCAATCCGTGTGCAAGGGGTGTATTCTCAGCCATTTGATCAAGAAGAAAAGAGAGAGAAGGAAGAAAAGATGTGTTTAGCGGCTGGGATTTGATTACTTTCTCACCAAGATCATCAAAAAGCCATGGGGGTTGGCTATAAATACCCCCATCAAATCTGTAATTTGGGTGCACTTTTTATTTATGCAAAATTAGTTTTAGGTAAATTGTAATTTTAATTTTCCAAGCATTGTACTGAATTCTGAGTTATTAATAAAAGTTACTTTCAGTTTTAATTTTGTCTCTTTTATTTAAATTTATTGCAATTTATTTTTATTTACTGTTTTTGGTTAAATTAATATTAATGTAAAAAAGTGGTTGATGAAATTTCCCCTACTGGGAAGTTCTTTTAATCTGTCCGAAAGGGTGTATTTAGTTCCTGGTTCGAGAAAGAGATGATGATGATGATATTTGGGTAAAGGAGGTTTGATTCGGTTCATAAAGGGGGTACAACGCCTTCCTTCTACCCAAAGGTTTTCATCACAAGCTTCACTTTATTTTTATTGTTCTTGATATTTTTTTTTGATTAATTAGTTTATGCGATTAAATACTTATTTGAGTTTCTTAGGATCTGCTTGTTTACTTAACTGCTTATGATTTTGATCTGTTATGTTTGAGTGATGCGAGTTTTATTTTAGCTATTGTGTAGGTTTCGGTTTGTTTTTATCTGCTTATGTTTTTTTGGAGTCGTGTTTGTTTATATTTGCTTATGTTTTTTTAGTTGCTGCATTAGTTTGGGTCTATTGGGTTGTCTGATTTAAGTTTAGTTAAGATTATATTGAGTTTGCTTACGTCTGATTTTATATGCTTATCTGCTGAATTGTTTTGCTGATTTGAGTCGAGTAGTGTTACTTATATCTGCTTATTAGGACTTGTAGCTTATTGTGTTAAGTTTAAGATTTATATGCTTATTTGCTTATTTTCAGTTTAATCTCTTATAGCTTATTGATTGTGTTTAGCTACTTATTATCTATTTTATGCTTATCTGCTTATTTGCTTATTGATTGTCTAGCTATTTACGCTTATTTTGTCTTTTCATTTGCTGATATTGCTGTCAAAAGAAACAGATCCACTTGATCTGTTTTGTTTTACAATTTCAAAAAATATAAAATAAATATAAATAGCAAAAATCGTCTCTTCCAAGACACGAACCCGTGACCCCTTGCTTAGCAGTCCAACACCTTAACCATTTGTACTAGTCTTTCTTTTATGTTCAAATACACATCATTTAATTAATATAGGGTATTTAGACTGGCAGTTTTATTAAATTAGTTTAATACAAGTTTTAAGTTTTATTAATTTTAATTAAAAGTTAAAAATAAAAAAAAACAAAATATTTTTATTGCTTTCATAAATTAGTTTTTATTTAGTTTTATTAAAAATTAGTTTTAAATAGATTTCTTTAAAGATTTTATAAAATTAAGTTTTTAATTAGTTTATATTTTTTTTAAAAATAGATTTGTTTTTAATTAGTTTAATTAGTTTCAAAGATTTTTACTTTTTTAGAATAAATAATTTTTTAGTTTTATTTAAATTTGAAAATAGTTTTCAATAGTTTTAATTAAGTAATTTCTAATTAGATAGTTTTTAATTAAATAGTTTTTAGTTTTAAAAATACCAAAAAAATACGTTTCACCAAGAACAATAAATCTTACGTTATATCCGATATCAATTCGAGTGAGTCGAGAAAAACGAACATTAATTGATGAAAAATAGAACATTAAATTGGCGCCGCTGCCGCTTCGCTCGTTACGATTGAAGATTTCATGAGACGTTTGTATTTTGGGATCCGTTCATTTTGAACGTTAATTTTCTTGCAAAAAAAATCAAAAACTCAAAAACTTAAAAATACAAAAAAAATTAAAAATCACAAAAGCAAACTCTTTCCTAAAATTTGCACCAAAAGAATTAAAAAATCAAAAAGTAATAATTTTTCCTAAAAGTATTACACCAAAAATATTACGTATTATTGTTATTTTTCTTAGTTCGATTTCTTTTGTTTTTATTGTGAATATATATTTTTCTAAAAAAATACAAAAAGATTTTTCATTTACTATATTATATTACGTAGCACAATTAATTTACCTACTTTTCAAATAAGACCTTAGTTGGGATTTCATCACCTAGCTATTGTATTCGAACCCTAAACGAATAAATCAAGGCAAAATAGATAAATACTAGTAAGACGTTTGAACTCGATATATACAAACTATAAGGTGGTTATAAGGCGACGCGCTATAAAAGGCCGTCTAAGAAAAAAGGTTTTTAAGTGCTTTGTGCCACCTCGTTTCCCCGCTTGCTTGTGCGTATATTGAGAGGGACGACCGATTATTGGTTTGCCAACTCAATTAGTATTAAGTATATATTTTTGTAGCTTTTTAATATTGCATCTCGAGAGGGATAATCCCTTTCCTCTCAAAGTCGACCGAGGTCACCTACCTCATTCCAAGTTTTAATTGTATGCGCACTCGCGCGCGTACATACATACCGATTGGTGTACCAAAAACTTCTAATTCTTCCAAAAGAAGAAGAAGAAAAACAAAAATACCATCATTGATATGAGCTTAAATACTCATATAATTTGTATCTTAAAACAAGCTTAAAGTGCATTAAATGTATCAATATTGCTTTGTATTTGCATGTTTCTTGTTTTGATGTGTGTAGGTACCAAGATCGCGAAAACCGGCAAAACCGACACGAGTTTGAAGAAAAAGATCGAGGAAGCCAAAATCGAGCTCGTCTTTAGCGGAATTAATTTTATATGGAGTTTTTGAGCAAGTGGGTCCCACATTTTGGAAAATGGGCTCAAAAGCCCATTTGAGATTCAAGATAATACTATGTGGTGTTTGAAAATTTAAATGGCCCAAAATGGGAAGTTTATTAAACGGATGGAGTTAACTATGGGCTGCAAGCCCAATTCAATGTATGAATAAATTGGGACGATTTCAAGTTATTGGGCTTTTAGGGTTTCGCATGTTTAAACATACGATTTGTGTTTATTTAAACACATAACTTGGTCAACCTTCCAGACACCACACACGTAACTCTCATTATCACCCACACAATAAATTAATGTCGATACTTTCTATGTTTCTTTCTCCTTCAACCTCAAAGAAAACCAGACGAAACTTACTATTCACAAAACCTAATTCAATAAAATCATCACAATAAATTGGGGCTTTCACATCCCACGTGTGATTCACACCTGTGGGTAAATAATCCCCAAGGTTTAAGGAAGAGAAGGGATGGAAAGGCTTGGCTACGTGGCAGTTTTTTACTGGAGGAAACACCTCACCGTTCCCCAATCTCCAATCAAAAGGGGACACCTCATCATCCAAGAAGCACAACTAGCACAAACGGATTCCAAGTTAGCAATCCGTGTGCTAGTTGTGTCTTATCAATCGTAGGATCAAAACCAACATGAGAGAGAAGATCAAGATGATGATCTAAGGGCCAATATGAAGATGGAATATGCTTTTGGAAGATTCAGATATTCTTCCTCAACAGCCTTTGGGATGGCTATAAAAACCCTCTTTCTTTCTGTAATTTATTCATTCCTTTTTCTAGCACTGTTATTATGTTTAAATTTAGTTAGAATCTTGTATTTCTCTTTTATTAAATCTTGTAATGATAGTATGATTAATGAAAAAGTACTTTTCAGTTTTATTATCTTCTTGTTCACGTTTTATTTTTACATCAGTTAAAGTAACTTACAATTTTCTTTAGAAATTGAATATAATAATTGATTAATTTGTTCATTAAGCTTAAATAATAGCTTAACTGGATGATATGTTAGAGAAAGGGATTAATAATTATTCTACTGAATAATTAAAAATAAGTTGTTAGATCGAGTTTTGGTGAATGGTGGTTCGTGTGATAAATGGTGGTTCGTTTTCCGGTTCATAAAGGTTGTTCGGCACAACCTTCTGCCCAATGGTTTCTTCAAAAGGTTCTATGTTCTTTTCTTTCTAATGTTCATGTGTATAAATCTGCTTAGTTTAATATGGTTAAGTGAGTTTATTAATCTTGAATCTGAGATTGTATTTGTTTGATTATTGTTGATTATTATTGATAAATCTGTTAAGAATTGAGTAAACCATAGGTTTACTGTATCTTTCAGAAAAGTCAGTTTAGTTTTGGGTGTTTAACCAAATTTTAGATTTATTATTTTGAAGTATCTGTTTATTTAGAGCTGGTATTTGATGTTTTTAGTTTGATAAATTTGAAGTGCTAATGATGTATTAGTTCATCTGGTTTGCCATTTGTAAAACCAAACTGAATGTTGCATTTATTCTAGTTAATATCACCTTGAGGTTTTGCTGAATGTTTGGCTAGGTCTGTTTGTTACTGTTTTTAAATATAAGCAGTAAGTAGTAGCAATTTAAGTAATTAGGATTGGTATGTTTTCTAATAAGCTGTGATAGCTAATTTGATTGTTATTGTTTGACCAGTTGGGTTACTGATATACAAGTTTTAGTAATTTGCTTAACATGTAGACTATATCTGTTTGATTGCTTATAACATATTAATTCAGTTTTCATTTAACTGTTAGTTTGAGTTTTGTATCAGCTTTCATTTAGCTTTATTTTTCTGATGCATATTTTGGTATGTTGAGTGTTCTTCTAGTCCTGCTGATTTAATAGGTATTGGTTAAATAAAGGCTGCTGTAATATTTTTTAATGATCTGATTAAGCTTATGATTTGAATGATTGTTGAATTGAGCGCTGCTTGATTATTTTGGATTTGTTTGTTTAATCAGATTGCTAATTTTACTTACTGTTATATTTTACTTGTCTAAATGGATTTTATATGATGTTTTTAGTCTTGGGCTTATCCATTTGTTTTTGCTAAGTTGTTATCAGATTGATAAGATCTGATAGCTCATTTCTGATATCCTTATCAGTTGTTCTTCCATAAAATAAGCTTTACAAAAGTCACCTCCTGTGACTGAGATTTGTTTCTGTTCAAAAAGTCAAGTAACCAAAAATAAGTCCCTTGTGGGACTCGAACCCTTGACCTCAAGGGTATGTGCATTGTGTGTTTACCACTGAGCTCACAAGCTCTTTTGAGTTTTCTTTCAGATAATTAATTAATATAAAACTTTTATCTCGGGCAAATTTTGATTTAAAGTTTCTGTTATTTAAACTTACGTTTTTGAATCACTTTCAACTAATGTTTTAATTAAAGAAAACTTTGAGTTTTTAAAATAATAATTAGTTCAAAATAAAATAAAAATAAAATTAAAAAAAATGTTTTTATTAATTTAAAAGTTTTAATTAGTTTATTTTAATAATTAGATTTTCACAATTTTAGATTTAAAGAAAATTAGTTTTAAAAAATAGATTTGGTATAAGTATATTTTAATAAAGTTAATTAGTTTAAAAAGTTAATTAGATTTCTAAAAATAGTTTAAAAGTCATTTTTAATTTAATAGAATTATTTTTATAGATTTTTAAATTAGTTTAAATTTTAAATAGTTTTAAATTTCAAGTATTTGTGATTAGATTAAAATAATTTGGGGTTTACGATTCATGCACTTTAGGTTAAAATTAAATAGTTTAAAACTGGTAGATTTTTATTGTAGTTTAAAAACCGACAACCAATTTGAATCAATTGTCCAAATCGATACAAAACGTCTCAAATTCACTCGATCTTTGTGTACAACGAACTTGGTTCATCACGTGTTTAATTGAATTTGTCATTGGTAATATTAGTCTATTACTTTTTCCTAAAGGTGATTTTCTAATTTACCCTATAACGTATCTTAATTATCACTATACTATCACGATCACATCAAAAATTTTGGCGCTCGCTGCCGGGGATCTTGTGTACGATTCGTCTTTGTTGAGATTTGTTGATCGTTGATTTGAAGACCCTTTCCGTCCTCGGAAAGTTTTGTTATTTTTCTATTATATAGTATGTATCGTTTTTCTCGTTTTTTGTGAATAATATATTGTATTACCTAGAACAATAAATTTACATACTTATCAAATAAGGCCTTAGTTGGGATTTCATCACCTAGCTATTGTAGTCGAATCCAAAACAAAAATAAAAGGCAAAATAGATAAATAATAATAAGAAGTTTGAACTCGATTTATACAAACTCTAAGGTGGGTATAAGGCGACGTGCTATAAAAGGCCGTCTAAGGAAAAAGGTTTTTAAGTGCTTTGTGCCACCTTATTTCCCCGCTTGCTTCTGCGTGTATTGAGAGGGACAACCTATTATTGGTTTGCCGACTCAGGTAGTAATAAATCTTATTTTTGTAGTTTACTTATTGAACCTCGAGACGTTTAGGTTTTCACCTATCGTTTAAAAGTCGACCGAGGGTAATTTACTTCCATAGTAGTTATCCTTATTCCTTGTTTTTTATCGATCATTTTTTATTGAGCAATACCAAATAAAATACCAAAAATAATCTTCTTCTTGTCTAATTTCTTTTCTTCAATCCTCTAAATTCTCGTCTTTGTAGTGTATGCAATTACGTTCTTCTCGTCTTGTGATTGATTTTAATAGGCTTGAAAATATTCCTCGTAGAAATAGAAATCGTCAACAACGAATAGTGGAACCCGAGCTTCCACCTATTGTTGTAGAGATGGCCGATAACCGAACAATGGAGGAATTGCTCCGTGCACCCACCGAAGGGTATGGGGAAGCAATCGTTGTACCGGCTATTTTGGCGGATCATTTATTAAGACGGGTCTTTTATCGCTCATTCGTGCCGACCAATTTCATGGCAATGAGACCGATAGCCCGCATTCTCACATTCGGAATTTTCTTCGAATTAACTCGACTCTCAAGTTTAGAGATGTGCCGAATGACGCGATTAAGCTCATGCTTTTTCCGTACTCGCTCGAGGGTAATGCTAAGCTTTGGTATGAGAAAGAACCACCGGGTTCGATCTTAACATGGAATGATTTAGTGTCTATGTTTATGGATTACTTCTTTCCACCATCTAAGACAACACACTTTAAGAACGAGATCACTAAATTTGAGCAAAAAGTGCATGAATCGTTTGGGGTTGCTTGGGAAAGATTTAAAGGTTTGTTAAGACAATGTCCACACCATGGTTTCTCGGAATTGCATCAAATAAATACTTTTTATAATGGGCTTAATATGATTGAACAAGATTCTTTAAATGCCGCCGCGGGTGGTAATATTTTAAAAAACTCCGAGAGACGCGTGGAGAAGAATTGAGGATAAGTCTAGAGCACAATATTCACGAAACACACCGAGTGCTTCCAATGTGAATTCGTCTAATATCGAGATTGCTAGATTGGACTCTAAGATTGATAATGGATTTGCAACATTGTTGAATGAGATTAGGAAGAATCCTCATGGATCGATTAATATGATTGAGAATGTTTGTGTATCATGTGGTGGAGCACATCCTAATTATGCTTGTTCAACCACGGGGTTTGATCAAGCTAGTGCTTTTGCCGCGACGGGAACTTATGGCTCCAACGGTCAAGTTCCTCGTCAAAATCATGTTGCTCCACCGGGTTTTCCACCGGTTCAAAATAGGTACAACAATGGAAACAATGGGAATAATTTTAACCGTGGTAACCAAGGGAATAATAATCAAGGAAATGGGTTTAATGCTAATCAAAACAATCAAGGTTTTCACAATAATCAAAATGATTTGTCAAGCTACATTAAAACGAATGAGGAAAATTTGAAGGCTTTTCAAAATAACATTCAAGGACAAATGGCAACTTTGAAAAATGAGTTTCACAATACGATTAAAGGGTAAAACAATAAGATTGAGCTTAATCAACAAATACTTGAACAAAACCAAAATTGTTTTGAGCAAAGATTAGAGCAAAGTCACAATCGTATGCAACAAAGTTTGGAACAAGGTCAAAATAAATTGCTTTCAATGTTTGAGGCATTTATGTCTAAACCATCATCTTCTTCTGGTTGCTTACCTAGTAACACCATTCCAAACCCGAAGGGAGAGCTTAAGGCCATAACCGTTTATGATGATTGTGAAAATTTAGAAGAAGTTGAAGTGATTGAGTTTAATCCTCCACCTAAGGAAACTTTTCTAGAAGTCACTAAGGCTACTTTGAATGTGATTAGTACCTCGGTTTTCTTTGATTTCTTTCCCGAGAAGTATAAAGATCCGGGTCAATTCTTAATACCTTGTGTTTTCAATGAGCTTGGGGTTTGCAAAGGCCTAGCCGATCTAGGAGCTAGCATTAACATAATGCCCCTAGCCATTTGGAAAACTATTGATTATGCACCACTTAGTACCACTCGAATGATCATTGAGCTTGCTAATGGTACCACCACTCGACCGGTTGGTATAGCGGAAAATGTCATTGTTAAAGTGGGAAATTTTTATACTTAGCCGATTTTGCTATAGTTGATTATGAGACCAATCCTCGTGTGCCTATTATTTTAGGACGTCCATTTTTGTGCACGGCTCAAATTCAAGTTGATATGAGGAAAGAGGAAATTAAATTGTTTTATGGGGATAAAAGCATTGTTTTTAAACCGGAAAAGATTCCAAGATGTGTTTCTAAGAAAGTTGAAAGTGTTAAACTTGTTGAGACTTTGGAAATTCTCCCTAAGAAGGGAAAATTTCATATATATCCCTCTTTTAATACTAAATTTCATATATATCCAACCTTACTTAAAAATTTCATATATATCCCTCTCTTTATTGCAAAATTTCATATATATCCAATTTTACTTAAAAATTTCATATATATCCGATTTAAAACTTGAAATTTCATATATGTCCAAATACCTAATTTATATATAACTAAAAACTCAAAATACATATTAATTATCATTTAAACATAAAATAACCATTATATCTATGTTTTCCTACCTAATAATATGCACATCTAATCACCAAAACAATGACAAATCATAAAAATTCCATAAAAAATAAATCTAACTAACCTTGCAATAAGATAATAAAGCAACAATCAGTATTCTTATCAAGTTGTAACACTACTTTCTTTTTTATTCTTTAATACTTTGATAAAATATGTTCTGCATCAATGTGTGTGCATATAATAATTTGAGACATTGTTTATATAAAAATATATGAATATATACGTAAGTATAAGAAAAAGAAATAAATGTATAATAGTTATTTTAGATTTAAATAATATTCAATATGTGTTTTATGTTTTTAAGTATATATAAATTAAGTATTTGGATATATATGAAATTTCAAGTAAAAAATTTGACATATATGAAATTCTATGTTTAAAATTGGATATATATGAAATTTGTAAGTGAGGTTGGATATATATGAAATTTTGTATCAAAAGAAGGGATATATATGAAATTTTTAAGTGAGGTTGGATATATATGAAATTTTGTGTCAAAAGAAGGACATATATGAAATTCTCCCTAAGAAGAAAGCTCTTTTTGATAAAGGTGTTTTTCCAATTATGGAAACTCCATTTTGTGAAAATGAATTGTTAAATTCAAATGAAGAAGCTTGCTTTGTTGAATCATGTTGTAATCTTTCCTCATTTCCACTCACTCCACACGAGGATGATAGTTCTAAGATTGAAAAACAAATTGATGATTACCTAAGTGAGCCATTTGATGCTAGTGAGTTTCATATTGAGAATTTTGATCCCGAGAGTGATATTGCTTTAATTGAACAATCTTTGAAAATGGACTCATTTTCACTCTCTTCTAAGGATCATGTTGATGTTCCTAAGGCACAATCTTCCGTTGAAGAGCCTTTGATTCCTAACTTCACACCGAGTGAGGTTAGTGACTTTTCATGTGATAAGTTCATCGATGAACTTTTTGCTATCATTGATCCACTTCCACGGGGAAGTGAAGACGTTTCCGATCTCGAGATCGAGCGTGATTCTTGTGTTTTACCTACCATTCTCGAGGAATTCGCCGATGAATTACCTTCAAATGAGAATGATGATCTTGTATCCGAGTGTGACACACTTGATACTTTGTCGGATATTTCTTGTTATGACAAGATTGATGACACTTTCGTGACTTACTCAAATCCTCTCTTTGAAGCTTCAATGAACAATAATCCATTGTCTCAAGAGGATTTTGAGAGCATCATACCTCCTACATCTCACAACCTTTGTGATGATGAGCTCTTCATTAAGGAGTTTAATAAGTTACTTTCCATAGACATTCCTTCGGAATTTGAGGAAGAGTCTAATGACGGTGATGAAGATACTTGGTTTGATCACCCGATTTATGATCATGACAATGTTCACCCGGAGGGAGAAATTACTTTTGATCCAATTATCCTTCCCACTCGCTTTGATCTTAATGTGCGGGTTTTTCATGCGACTCGTTTTGAGTACCATGACCCCTTTGTTCACATTCCTAAGAGTGATAAGGTCAACAAAGTCATGCAAGTTGATACCACTAGTGTTGAGACTTTTATACCACCATTACCATGTGCTTCATATGATTTAGGATTAGCATGGGGGGACGACACCGTGTTGCCTATTCCTTTCTCCACCGAGGACGAGGTATTCGACCCCGGAATCGTTGATTTAGGGATATCTCGGCCTTTCACCGATGCAATAATTGAAAGATTTTTAATCATCTTGGTGCGAGTTTATCTCGGGGAGCATGCTACATCCATACCATTATTTGTGACTTCTATCTCTTTTTAGAGATTTGTGTTGGAGTTCTATCCTTTCGTTTGTCGTCCGATAACGAGGATGTAATCTTTGACCCCGGCATCACGCTTTATGATGGATTTTATTCCATTATGCCGGTTTTCACCATTTTCCCTAAGGACCAATGAATGCGGGGATCGAGTGGAGCTCATGACTCGGTTAACAAAAACAAGGTGCCTTGTGGGGGAGTCCCATACATTCTATCTTCTTTCTATTTTCTAACACTAATAAGGCTTGATCTTTCAAGCTTGTGCTCGTGTTTTGTTGTGTTGTGAATCTTAGGTATGACCCTAATATTTGAAGACTCTCGTGTTCGGTTTTTGCCGGTCCACTTGATCTTCCATTCTTTGAATGCCAAAAAGGGGCACACTCTTTCTCCCTTGATTTTTATCGACTAACATTTTATCTTGAGGCATAATTAATAAACGGATTATAGATTTGTGTGCTCTTTCCATGTTAGGATTTTGCATTAGACTCTTAGTATTTTAGCAAGGGGGTGTTACTCTTGAGCTAAGAAACATTGAGGACAATGTTTGGTTTTAGCATGGGGGAGTCAGTCGATATAATCACTTGCAATTGCTTTTTCCGTGTCTAAACGTAATCTTTGTTCTCATTTTTCAATAAAATTTTAAATTTTTAGTGTTATTTTAAAGTTTTAATAAATAAAATAAGTGCTTTTGACACGAATGTAGGCTTTCCATTGGTGAAAATAAAAATATTTTTTGACTCGACTCGGTTTTTAACCATAGCTTTTCCTTAACATATTTGAATAAAGTTTTGCTAGGCTATTATATAGGGAGCTTTAAAATGCGAAAGTCTTAATTCATACGAGTTAAGAACAAGAACTTTTCGCAAGTTCCTATAATTGATCCTAGAAAGTTGTTTATCAAGGGAACTTTAAAACGCAAATTCTAAAACTTGAAAAAGTATAAGATGATGCATGATCATATAGATGACTTGAAAACCCAAATCTTTGATTTAATAGGCTAAGTATCCATTGATTTCACATTTTTGAAATTTTACAATATGGAGAACAAGAGATGATAGAGTTTAATCATAAGTTTCTAAAATTCACTCTTCTTTGTGCAAGTATTTTTGTGTTTGATTTAATCTCCTCGTATTTACTTTCCATACTTGAATAATAATTTCTTAATAAATGAAGTTTTTAGCGGTTTAGGCTTGATATCTTAACTCGTAACTCCTTCTTTTTCTTCCCTTGTAATTAAAGTGAGAACACATTAAGGGTGTCAGCGTCATGGACTTTTGATCATGGGATAGCAGAAATTTGGCTTACTATAAATATCATAATAATAAAGAAGAATAAATAAAAACATGTTCTCTAGGAGCCCTCGGGTGGGAGTCATGTAGCACTAACCTTGTCATTAGAGCCTTAGGGTGTATGTCAAGGGGCGTGTTGAATAAAAATTGCTTCATCATCATGAGCCATAAGGTGGGATGGTGTTGTCAATTCCCTTATTTTTGTCCAAGGAGCCTTCGGGTGTGGATTTTAAATAAGGATCACAATTACATCTTAAAGAGCCAAAAGGTGTTATGGTGTAATTGTTGCTAACTCCATTAATAAGGTCATAATTGACTTGGAGGTTTTATCTTTTGCTTTTAAGTAGCCATATTAGCCAAATTTTGTGTCCGGGGATTTATCCCCCAAATCGTGTTAAGTTATCCTTGATGTGGGCTTTCTTTAGTGACAACGGTTTTTGAAGTCGAGGTTAGGTTTTGAGTGTTGATTTTACACCGTTCTTTCCTTCATTTTTCGATTAATAAATATGAAAATAAGTCAAATGAGCCTTTGGGTGAATGATAAATAAAATATAGAGATACAATTAGGAATAATAGGAGATTGAGTTTAACACAAATTACTTGTATGAGTTGATTTAATTTTGGGGCTTATGATTGACAATGATCTTGTTTTTGCACTTGGCATGGAAAAGTGAAAAGTCGGGGACAATGAATCTATTTGAGTTTTATGATCATAAAAGTTATTTTTCAAATAATGAAAGCAATACATTATGTCTTTGCAAAATAAAGAGTCAAAAGTTGAATAATGGTATAGCTAGAGTTTAATTTTATCATTGCGTGAGGACACGACAATTGTTTAGCAAGGGGGAGTTTGATATGAGCTTAAATACTCATATCATTTGTATCTTAAAACAAGCTTAAAGTGCATTAAATGTATCAATATCGCTTTGTATTTGCATGTTTCTTGTTTTGATGTGTGTAGGTACCAAGATCGCGAAAACCGGCAAAACCGACACGAGTTTGAAGAAAAAGATCGAGGAAGCCAAAATCGAGCTCGTCTTTAGCGGAATTAATTTTATATGGAGTTTTTGAGGAAGTGGGTCCCATATTTTGGAAAATGGGCTCAAAAGCCCATTTGAGATTCAAGATAATACTATGTGGTGTTTGAAAATTTAAATGGCCCAAAATGGGAAGTTTATTAAACGGATGGAGTTAACTACGGGCTGCAAGCCCAATTCAATGTATGAATAAATTGGGACGATTTCAAGTTATTGTGCTTTTAGGGTTTCGCATGTTTAAACATACGATTTGTGTTTATTTAAACACATAACTTGGTCAACCTTCCAGACACCACACACGTAACTCTCATTATCACCCACACAATAAATTAATGTCGATACTTTCTATGTTTCTTTCTCCTTCAACCTCAAAGAAAACCAGACGAAACTTACTATTCACAAAACCTAATTCAATAAAATAATCACAATAAATTGGGGCTTTCACATCCCACGTGTGATTCACACCTGTGGGTAAATAATCCCCAAGGTTTAAGGAAGACAAGAGATGGAAAGGCTTGGCTACGTGGCAGTTTTTTACTGGAGGAAACACCTCACTGTTCCCCAATCTCCAATCAAAAGGGGACACCTCATCATCCAAGAAGCACAACTAGCACAAACGGATGCCAAGTTGGCAATCCATGTGCTAGTTATGTCTTATCAACCGTAGGATCAAAATCAACATGAGAGGGAAGATCAAGATGATGATCTAAGGGCCAATATGAAGATGGAATATGCTTTTGGAAGATTCGGATATTCTTCCTCAACAGCCTTTGGGATGGCTATAAAAACCCTCTTTCTTCCTGTAATTTATTCATTCCTTTTTCTAGCACTGTTATTATGTTTAAATTTAGTTAGAATCTTGTATTTCTCTTTTATTAAATCTTGTAATGATAGTTTGATTAATGAAAAATTTCTTTTCAGTTTTATTATCTTCCTGTTCACATTTTATTTTTACATTAGTTAAAGTAACTTACAATTTTCTTTATAAATTGAATATAATAAGTGATTAATTTGTTCATTAAGCTTAAATAATAGCTTAACTGGATGATATGTTAGAGAAAGGGATTAATAAATATTCCTACTGAATAATTAAAAATAAGCTGTTACATCGAGTTTTGGTGAATGGTGGTTCGTGTGATAAATGGTGGGTCGTTTTCCGGTTCATAATGGTTGTTCAGCAGAACCTTCTGCCCAATGGTTTCTTCAAAAGGTTCTATGTTCTTTTCTTTCTAATGTTCATGTGTATAAATCTGCTTAGTTTAATATGGTTAAGTGAGTTTGTTAATCTTGAATCTGAGTTTGTATTTGTTTGATTATTGTTGATTAATATTGATAAATCTGTTAAGAATTGAGTAAACCATAGGTTTACTGTATCTTTCAGAAAAGTTAGTTTAGTTTTGGGTGTTTAACCAAATTTTAGATTTATTATTTTGAAGTATCTGTTTATTTAGAGCTGGTATTTGATGTTTTTAGTTTGATAAATTTAAAGTGCTGATGATGTATTAGTTCATCTGGTTTGCCATTTGTAAAACCAAACTGAATGTTGCATTTATTCTAGCTTAATATCACCTTGAGGTTTTGCTGAATGTTTGGCTAGGTCTGTTTGTTACTATTTTTAAATATAAGCAGTAAGTAGTAGCAATTTAAGTAATTAGGATTGGTAAGTTTTCTGATAAGCTGTGATAGCTAATTTGATTGTTATTGTTTGACCAGTTGGGTTACTGATATACAAGTTTCAGAAATTTGCTTAACATGTAGACTATATCTGTTTGATTGCTTATAACATATTAATTCAGTTTTCATTTAACTATTAGTTTGAGTTTTGTATCAGCTTTCTTTTAGCTTTATTTTTCTGATGCATATTTTGGTATGCTGAGTGTTCTTCTAGTCCTGCTGATTTAATAGGTATTGGTTAAATAAAGGTTGTTGTAACATTTTTTTATGATCTGATTAAGCTTATGATTTGAATGATTGTTGAATTGAGCGCTGCTTGATTATTTTGGATTTGTTTGTTTAATCAGATTGCTAATTTTACTTACTGTTATATTTTACTTGTCTAAATGGATTTTATATGATGTTTTTAGTCTTGGGCTTATCCATTTGTTTTTGCTAAGTTGTTATCAGATTGATAAGATCTGATAGCTCATTTCTGATATCCTTATCAGTTGTTCTTCCATAAAATAAGCTTTACAAAAGTCACCTCCTGTGACTGAGATTTGTTTCTGTTCAAAAAGTCAAGTAACCAAAAATAAGTCCCTTGTGGGACTCGAACCCTTGACCTCAAGGGTATGTGCATTGTGTGTTTACCAGTGAGCTCACAAGCTCTTTTGAGTTTTCTTTTAGATAATTAATTAATATAGAACTTTTGTCTCGGGCAAATTTTGATTTAAAGTTTCTGTTATTTAAACTTACGTTTTTGAATCACTTTCAACTAATGTTTTAATTAAAGAAAACTTTGAGTTTTTAAAATAATAATTAGTCCAAAATAAAATAAAAATAAAATAAAAAAAATGTTTTTATTAATTTAAAAGTTTTAATTAGTTTATTTTAATAATTAGATTTTCACAATTTTAGATTTAAATAAAATTAGTTTTAAAAGATAGATTTGGTATAAGTATATTTTAATAAAGTTAATTAGTTTAAAAAGTTAATTAGATTTCTAAAAATAGTTTAAAAGTCATTTTTAATTTAAAAGAATTATTTTTATAGATTTTTAAATTAGTTTAAATTTTAAATACTTTTAAATTTTAAGTATTTGTGATTAGATTAAAATAATTTTAGGTTTACAATTCATGCACTTTAGGTTAAAATTAAATAGTTTAAAATTGGTAGATTTTTATTGTAGTTTAAAAACCGACAACCAATTTGAATCAATTGTCCAAATCGATACAAAAACGTCTCAAATTCACTCGATCTTCGTGTACAACGAACTTGGTTCATCACGTGTTTAATTGAATTCGTCATTGGTAATATTATTCTATTACTTTTTCCTAAAGGTGATTTTCTAATTAACCCTATAACGTATCTTAATTATCATTATACTTTCACGATCACATCAGTCATTCAAGCCGATCCCGAGAATCGAGCTTTCGACAATACAATGGCAACACCGACCTATGATTGAGATTCTACAATCTCACGTTGAGGGAAACGATGACGCTATCGTTATCCCTGCAATTGGAGCAAATAATTTTGAAATCAAAACGGGTTTTATTCAAATGGTTTCAGCTACACCATTTTTGGGTCGTTCCCAAGATGACCCCATGATCATATAAAGAGATTTATCCATTTGGCTAATACGGTGAAATACAATGGGGTGCCACAAGAGGCCATTAGTTTACAACTCTTTCCTTTTTCCCTCGAGGGACAAGCCCGGATTTGGCTTGATAAGGAACCACCCCAAAGTATTACTACATGGATTGATTTAGAGACCAAGTTCATTAACTACTTTTTTCCACCATCACGGACCACCTCTTTAAGGAATGACATCATTACCTTTGAACAAAAATATGGGGAAACTTTTAGTGAGTCTTGAGATCGATTTAAAGAGCTTTTAAAAAAATGTTCACAACACGGTTTCACTAAAGTGCATCAAATTAATACGTTTTATAATGGTTTAACTCTTAATGACCAAGACTCACTTAATAGTGCCGCGGGGGGCAATATTTTTGTGAAATCCATGAACGAGGCTTGGGGCATAATTGAAAATAAGGCTAAAGTACAAACCAAGAGTGTTAGGGCCACTATGGCAAGTGCTAGTTCTAGTGAGAACGACAAAAGAATTGATAAGCTTACTTCGCTTGTTGAATCAATTGCATTACAAACCAAAGCTAGAAAAGGTCAAGTGAATGCCTTAAAAGAAACTTGTGAAACGTGTGAGACTTATGGTGGACCACATTCATATTTTAATTGTGACAAGGTTTACAATCAACAAAAACAAGTTTGTTCTTATAACACCAATACAAATGAGAGGGTTCAATTTAAACCAAATGTTGATGTTAACCATTTGTCTTATAAGAGTACTAACTATTTGGCTCCCCCGGGTTTTGTAGCTCCACAAAGACCACCCATACCCGCCCAAAATACCCAAAACCAAAATAGGAACCAAGGTCCTCAAATGGGTAATTTTCAAGGGAATGCAAATCAAGGGAATTTTAATGGTCAAAATCAAGGGTTTCAAAATAATAACCAAGGTTTTCATAATAACAACGGTTTTCAACCTCAATATCAAAACCAAGGTTTTCCTAATCAAGGGTATAATCAAATGAACATGCATAATCCTCAAATGGACTTGGTTCTACAAAAATTGACCGACCATGAGCGAATTATGAGAGAGATGCAAGAATCGACCGATAAGAAATTTTTGACAATGATTCAAGCCCTTAGACCCCAAGGAGCCTTACCTTCTAATACCGAGATTAACCCTCGTGCTAATGTGAGTGCTATCACTACTCGAAGTGGAGCCACTTTAGTGGGACCTTCCATCTCTTCGCCCATAAAGGAGAGACAAGGCCCGGAGGTCGTAATGAGTAATCCTACTCCCCCTTCGGTGATTCCTCCCACTACCACTCCTAGTACTAGTGCTCCATTACCTAATGAGCCTAACCATAAGGTTGTTCAAGAAGCGATTCCTTCTCCTTCTCAACCTTCAAAGTCTAAACCCAATATCCCTTATCCCTCTAGGTTAGACAAGGCTAAAGTGCTCACCAAAGATGACGTTCATGTTTCCAACTTCTTGAAAATAATTTCCAACGTCAATGTTAACATTAGCCTTATTGAAGCACTGCTCAAATGCCTAAATTTGTGAAAATGTTTAAAGATTTGCTTAATAAGAAAGAAAAAATGGTTGAGCTCGTTAACACCCGTTTAAATGAGAATTGTTCCGCGATCCTTCTCAAAGAGCTTCCCAAAAAGCTAGGAGATCCCGGACGATTCGTGTTACCTTGCTCGTTTCCTTAAATTGATGATTGTATGGCTTTAGCGGATCTCGGCGCTAGCATCAATCTTATGCCACTCTCGGTTTGGAAACAATTATCATTACCCGACCTCGTACCGACTCGTATGACTCTCGAGTTAGCTAATAGAACTCTCGCATACCCCGTTGGTATTGCCGAAGACGTTTTTGTTCAAGTTGGTACATTCACTTTTCCCGTGGACTTTGTCGTCGTCGACTATGAGATGGATCCTCGTATTCCATTAATACTTGGTAGACCATTCTTACGATCCGGAAGAGCCTTAGTTGATGTGGCCGAAGGGGAGTTAATTCTTAGGGTTAGGGATGAAAAACAAGTTTTTAAAATGGGAAAAATCACAACAAAATCAAATGGAAAAGAGTCGGTCAATATGATTGATGTTCTTAATTATGATAATGACGAGATTTTTATTAATCCTTTTGGAATTCAAAAGTATAATCAAAATGATTTTGTGATAACTTCATCCCTTCCCTTAGAGCCTCAAATTTTTGAAACTCCTATTTATGATACCTATAGTGATGACACTTCTTTAAGTGATCACACTATCTTCGGTTTAGACGACCTATCTTTTGACCCACCCACTTTTGACCCACCCATTTTTGATCAACCAATATTTGATACTTACGATGATGACACTTCTTTAAGTGATCTCATTAACTTTGATGACCCACCCCATGATCTTAATGCACCTCATATCTCTATGAGTGATTCTTCCATGGAAACTCCTTTTGACTTTTATACCCCAATTTTAGAAGTCATGACTTTTGAGGAGGATCCTCCACTCTTAGAGATCATTCCTACTTTAGAGGTTATTCCATTTGAGGAGGATTTAGATATCTTTCTAAATACCTATTATCCTAACGAGGAATAGTTTTCCTATGACTCCGATGATACTTATGTTTTCACATCGAGTTTGGAAGAGGATAACTTTCCCACTTTGGATTTCATGATATGTTGAGCTTAAATGTCAACACCTCTTGCTATTTTCCCGTTAAGGAACCGGTGTTTGATCCCGGAATAGAGACTTTTGTGCTTTCATTACCATATCACCACAACACCTTTCCTAGTAAGAAATTTTGCCTAAGGATACCCCACTTTTCATTGCCTTGTGTGATTTTACCACCTCGGGGTTTATTTCCTTTTGTGATGGAAATTATGTGTTTGACCCGGGTGGATTTTCATGGGGTATTCCTTATATGACTTTGTTTCACCCTTTATCATGGAGAGATTTTCCTCCCTTGGAAATCTTGGTTTTTCCCATGATTTTCCCATTTGAATGATGTCATTCGGGAAATCGAGTCGAGCTAGAGACTCGTGATAAATAAATCAAGCATCGTTTAACTAGGTTAGATTTTTACCTTTTCCATCCTTTCCACCCTTTTTACCTTCACCCATTTTCACCAATAAGTGTAGGGGGAGCCAAGTAGGTTGTTTGTGTGTTGTGATGTTGTGCAGGGACATGTGCTTTAATGATCCACTTTTGGTATTTTTGACGCGACCCGTGATCCCGTGTTTCCCGTGTACCCGGTTCCTTCGATAAGTTTTTGCTATTGTGGTTCATACTTGTATATAAATAAAAAGAATAAATGTAATAACTTTAGTTGTCTCTTCCTTAACTCGATTTAAACAACGTACTAAATGTCCTAAGTGTAGGGGAGTTTATTTTCCCACATGCTTAAACATTGAGGACAATGTTTATATTAAGTGTAGGGGGGATTTCTATCGAATTTTAGTGGGATTTTCCTTGTATTTAACCTCATTTAACCGGAAAATTAAAAAATTTTGAACGTTTTTCAAATTTTTTATCTATTTTGGCCTAGTAGTATTTCCTTTTATTTTCTTTCCTTTTGTCATCGCATCGTATTTATATTTTCCATTTCAAGAATAAAGTCATAAATAAATAAAATGGTTTTAACAAGTTTAGATATCTTTGATATATTAGGCCCGTCGTGAAAATTTTGACTCAACCCGAGTTTACTTATCCAAGTTTACTCTAGCTAGTATCCTTAACCATATGGACCTTAATTGGTTTATTAGGCTAAGCATCCACGAGTCTCATTCCATGAGATTTTAAATTGTGGAGAACGAGAGATGATAGAGTTGATAATAAGTTTAAGGGTTAATTCTTGCTTATATGAGTTTTTGTGGCTCTTTCTTCCCGCTTGTATATTTAATTGCTTAATAAATGAGGATTTTTGCGGTGTAGATTTGATACCTTAACTCTTAGCCAAATCTTTTATCTCCTTGTAATTAAAGCATGAACACATTAAGGGTGCCAGCGTTGTGGACTTCCGACTAAGGTGGCTCATAACCACTAAGTAGGAGGTATTCAGACCATGGGACCGCGGAATTTAGCCAAATATATATATCATAAATAAAGAAAGAAAAAGATTAAAACATGAACTCAAGGAGCCTTAGGGTGTGGGTCATGTAGCACGAACCTTGTCGTTAGAGCCTTAGGGTGTATGGCCTTGTAAGTGTTGAATAAAAATTGATCAAAAATCAATTCCCTTGTTTATCGTTCAAGGAGCCTTAGGGTGTGGACAATAGATGAGGAGCATTTTTACATCTTAAAGAGCCTAAGGGTATATGATGTGAACTTGCTAAACTCCACATAAAGTCTAAATGAATTTGGAGGATTAATTAATAAGTAGTACTATTGGCCAAATTTTAGGTCCGGGAATTTATTCCCCAAATCGTGTTAAATCATCCTTGATGTGGGCTTACTTTAGTGACAACGTTTTTTAGGACGAGGTTAGGTTTTGAGTGTCGGGTTTGCACCGTTTTGCCTTCATTTTTGGAATAATAATTATAAAATAAGTCAAATGAGCCTACGGGTGAATGACAATCCTTAAAATCTAGAGATACAACTTAGGAATTGGAGAAAGAGTATTACACAATTGTCTTATATAAGTGGTTTTAACTTGAGGACTTATGGTAAACAATGATCTCGTTTTTAAGCTTGGTATGGGGAACGTGAAACTTGAGGGTGATTAATATTCATAACACCAAAGCCCTAATTTAAGTCTTAGATTTCTTTACGAGTTTCTTCCATCAAATAATTTCCAAGTTAATAAATTGTTATAACTTTTGTTTCCTTTAAGTTTTTATCTTTTCATCGAAGTAGTATTAATAAAGGCCGAGATGGATTAACTATGAGAAAAATGTAACTTTATGCTTTAAAATAATGCATAGCATGGGTTCATTGCAATGGTCAAGTGTAGGGGATTTAATAAGTGTGTAAATACTTATCCTTTTGCCACTAAAATCAAGGAAAAACAAGAACTAATCATGTGTTTAATATCGTAAAAGTCGGAATTACGCGTTGTTTTGTGTTTTTGTGTGAAATGGGTACAAAAGATCAAAAGGAAAGAAAACACGGTATTTCACGGTCAAATGTTGAAGAAAATTCCAAGAAAGAGACGAAGACAAAGTCAAAAGACCAAAGGTGTGCCGAAGATCACGAAAACCGGCAAATTCGACACGACTTTAAAGGAAAGAATAAGAAAGCCGAAATCGAGCTCGTTTTAAGTAGATTTAATCTCATTGGAGTAAATTGGGTCTTGTGGGTCCCACACAAGCTTATTGGGCCTGAAAACCCAAGTTACAAGCCCAATTTAAATAACTTAGAAATGGATTAAAAGATTTGGGCCAAAAGCCCATTTGCAAAAGAAAAGGGACGGATAGGAGTAGTTTTTGGGCCCAAGCAAAATAAAGGAGCAATTTGGGTCATAAGCCCAATGGCTAAACATAGAACGGATCTTTTTATCTTCAGTCAAACCACAACATACGTTTTTGGTCAATACTTACCCCCCTCACACGTTTTAATAAATTATTTACCCACTCACTTTATTTCATTCGATAATAACAAGAAACCAATCCCCACTTTTATCTCTCTCTCCTTACCCCTAAACAGACGCAGACTTTACCCTTTCCAAACCCTAATCAAGTAAAAATTGGGGGTTTTCACCATATTGATGATTTAAGGCACGTGCTATTCACATCCCTCTAATAAATCACCATCAAAACCGGATCAAGAAGGTGGTCCTCAATCATATACGTGGCATATCTCTTTCTTTTTATTGGAGGATACAAATCACCACCAAAAACCCTCCAATAAGAAGGCTCCACCTCATATTAAAGAAGCACAACAAGCACACCCCTTGACACGTTGGCAATTCGTGTGCAATGGGTGTATTCTCAGCCATTTGATCAAGAAGAAAAGAGAGAGAAGGAAGAAAAGATGTGTTTAGCGGCTGGGATTTGATTACTTGCTCACCAAGATCATCAAGAAGCCATGAGGGTTGGCTATAAATACCCCCATCAAATCAGTAATTTGGGTGCACTTTTTATTTTAATTTTTATTTATGCAAAATTAGTTTTAGGTAAATTGTAATTTTAATTTTCCAAGCATTGTACTTAATTCTGAGTTATTAATAAAAATTACTTTCAGTTTTAATTTTGTCTCTTTTATTTAAATTTATTGCAATTTATTTTTATTTACTGTTTTTGGTTAAATTAATATTAAAGTAAAAAGTGGTTTATGAAATTTCCCCTACTGGGAAGTTCTTTTAATCTGTCCGAAAGGGTGTATTTGGTTCCTGGTTCGAGAAAGAGATGATGATGATGAAGATATTTGGGTAAAGGAGGTTTGATTCGGTTCATAAAGGGGGTACAGCGCCTTCCTTCTTCCCAAAGGTTTTCATCACAAGGTTCACTTTATTTTTATTGTTCTTGTTACTTTTTTTTATTAATTAGTTTAAGTGATTAAATACTTATTTGAGTTTGTTAGGATCTGCTTGTTTACTTAACTGCTTATGATTTTGATCTGTTATGTTTGAGTGATGCGAGTTCTATTTTATCTACTGTGTAGGTTTTGGTTTGTTTTTATCTGCTTATGTTTTTTTGGAGTCGTGCTTGTTTAGATTTGCTTATGTTTTTAGTTGCTGCATTAGTTTGGGTCTATTAGGTTTGTCTGATTTAAGTTTAGTTAAGATTATATTGAGTTTGCTTACGTTTGATTTTATATGCTTATCTGCTGAATTGTTTTGCTGACTTGAGTCGAATAGTGTTAGTTATATCTGCTTATTAGGACTTGTAGCTTATTGTGTTAAGTTTAAAATTTATATGTTTATTTGTTAATTTTCAGTTTAATCTCTTATAGCATATTGATTGTGTTTAGCTGCTTATTATCTATTTTATGCTTATATGCTTATTTGCTTATTGCCTGTCTAGCTATTTACGCTTATTTTGTCTTTTCATTTGCTGATATTGCTGTCAAAAGAAACAGATCCACTTGATCTGTTTTGTTTTACAATTTCCAAAAATATAAAAAAATATATAAATAGCAAAAATCGTCTCTTCCAAGACTCGAACCCGTGACTCCTTGCTTAGCAATCCAACACCATAACCATTTGTACTAGTCTTTCTTTTATGTTCAAATACACATCATTTAATTAATATAGGGTATTTAGACTGGCAGTTTTATTAAATTAGTTTAATACTAGTTTTAAGTTTTATTAATTTTAATTAAAAGTTAAAAATAAAAACAAACAAAATATTTTTATTGCTTTCATAAATTAGTTTTTATTTAGTTTTATTAAAAATTAGTTTTAAATAGATTTCATTTAAAGTTTTTATAAAATTAAGTTTTTAATTAGTTTATATTTTTTAAAATAGATTTGTTTTTAATTAGTTTAATTAGTTTCAAAGATTTTTACTTTTTTAGATTAAATAATTTTTTAGGTTTATTTAAATTTGAAAATAGTTTTCAATAGTTTTAATTAAGTAATTTTTAATTAGATAGTTTTTAATTAAATAGTTTTTAGTTTTAAAAATACCAAAAAAATACGTTTCACCAAGAACAATAAATCTTACGTTATATCCGATATCAATTCGAGTGAGTCGAGGAAAACGAACATTAATTGATGAAAAATAGCAACATTAGTAGACTAAGGCACTAAGCATGCTAATATTGTTGTAGTGTGGAAAGGAAATGGCACTGGCCTATACTGTTTGATTGGAAGGCTTAGTATCGATAATCGAATGGATGAGGAGTTATAGATGTGATGTGTCATGAGGGACGAAGGGCTTGGACTAACTGAGACAAGATGAGGAGCACTATGACCTTGAAGGTAAGACATTGTGTAAGTATAAAGAAAGTGTTGAGTATCAAAAAAAATCTTTCATGGAGAAAAGTGAGAAGGAAGTGTATAGGTGCTACTAATGAGATATCCTAATTTAATGGAATTAGTTGTAGCATGGATTTGGATGGCAGTTGATAGACTAACTGAGATAACTGTCCTTTTGGTGATATGTATAGATCATAAGCTAATTTGGATTGGAAGAGCCTTGTTATGATGAACTAATGAATATGTGAAACACCGTCATAGGTCACTTGTGTAAGGAAATTGGAATTTTTAAGTAGTTTGGTGGTATGGACTAAAGGGAGTTGATGAACATGATTGGATATGAGTATATCCAGCTACTTAGAAAAGGATGAACGAAGTGAGAAATTGCTACAAGTATAGGAGTGGTGTTGAGAGCTTGGGTGACTGATTTAGAGGGATGTGGGAAACTCGTTAGCGATGTCAGAGTTTTCATATAATGATAGTTATCATACTAGAAGTCGATGAATGCCATTTGAGGCACTATATGGAAGGATAGGGTGAGTTTTCCTTATGGTGGACTAAAATTCGTGAAAGAGACTACTAATGTGGAAATGGTGTTTGTGGGAATGGATGAGAGAAACAAGATATGCTATGTTGAAAAGGATGAAACCACTAAAGTTTAGTGACAAAGTTATGTAGGAAGTTTCACCCATAGTAACGGGTGGTATGTTTTGGTAAAAAGGAAAAGTTGATGTAGAGTTTTGTAGGTCCATTTATGATCTTTGGAACTATCGGACCAGTAGCTTATGAGTATAGAATTACCTGGGAGAATTGAGTGGTATACATGATATATTTCATGTATTAAGATTGGTAAATGTTGTTTGGGAATGCATATTTTCATGTTCGGTTATTCGGGATTTGTGTTAATAAGAGTCTTTGTTTTATCAAAGGGTCATTTGTGAGATTTATTGGCTGTGAGGTCAAGAGTTTAGGAATGAATTTAAATATTGTTGGTTTGTATATGTGGTATTTTGAGACTTGAACTAAAGTACACATGGAAATGAGAGGAGTTCATTTAGAACAAGTATCCTCATGTGATTTGTTGTTTGTGTGTTTGATCCTAAGGAGCAAATCTCGGGACGAGATTTCTATTAGGAGGGAGTGATGTGACAACCATGGTTTTTGGGGTTCGTCACTTAGACTATAGTTTAAGGTATTTTGTGTAAATATGTGCTTTTATGTGCTTATGTGTTTATTTTGTGTGTTTGGAGTGAGGTTTGGATATCGTTTATTGGTATATGGTACTCATAAGTAAATCGAGGAACGGTTAATTCATGTTCATGAGCCCACATAGTAGTGACTATGAAATGAGATGGTGTTATTTAGTGGTTTTACGTATACGTATATGTATTATAGAAAATTATATTTTTACGGTTTAGGGTTTTGCATTTAGGGGTCTCGGAAGAGGTATTTAGTCATGGGAGTATTTTTTGGGGTGGTTTTAAGTCATTTAGGACTTAGTTAATTAGTTTATTTCATATTTCAAGATTTTTATAAAACTGTATATTTTTACGTCTTTTACGGTATACGCGTAAATTTGACTAGTTTTACGGTTTTGAGGTTTTGGAGGCTTTAAGAGCTGAAATAAATTAATGAAAATTATAGTAATATTATTAATAAAATTATTAATAATAAAAAGAAAAAAAATGAAATTAAAGGGGTATAGTCGGTTTTGGGATGCAAGAAAGAAAAAGAAAAGGAAAAAAGGAAAAAAAAAAAAGGGGAAACGGGCTTTTGTATTGGGCGAAGGACTTGTTAGGAAAATATACAAAAACTTTTTATTAATAAAAACACATCATAAAATCCCTGGAGATCATGAGTGATTCGAAATCCATGGAAAAAAATTAGGGTTCTTCATCAAAAATCTTGTTTTCCAAAAATCTAAGGTAAACTCTTCAAACTCTTTTAATTAAATTGTTTTTAATTCTTTCTTAATCATTATATGATGGATCTAGGTTAGTGTTTATTATAAAATCTGTAATTTAATGTTATCACAATGATATAGACTTGATTAGAATAATTAGGTTTAATGATTAAACATGATGAGGGTAATTAATTTGGTTAATTATGTTAAATTCGTTTTTAAAAACTGGGCAGAATTGTTGGGTCATTCTTTTGATCATATCTAGAGTTTTACAAACTTTTAGTTTTTGAATCTTATGTCCCTGGAAAGGTAATTGAGTTGGCCTTCAAATTCAAGAAACGAGAACTAAATTGGAGGTTTGTAAGTAGGTCAAAAACAGGTTACATCAGTTGGGTGTCAAAACAGTTTTTGGATCAGCCTATTTTCTTTTTATGTTTTGAATTATTTGGGGTACTTAAGGTTATATTGGAACCTTCAAACAAACATGAGACTTAGATTATATAATAGATAAAAGATCTGGAGGAGGTCTAAACAAATGGGTTAGGGTAAGACCCTCTGATCATAACAAACTTTTCATATGTTCAAAATCAGTAAATTCTTGATAGGTAAAAGTATATTGAGGCCTTAACAGTGTCTTCAAGGTTGTGGCCAAAGAGTAGAGTTAGCTAACACATGTAAGGGCATAGGTTTATTTTCACAGAGGAAGTTGATTTGGTTAAGGGGGTGTTCGACCCATAGTTTAAGGTATGAAAAACGGGACTGTTTTGGGTTAAATGTTAACGGGGCGAGTTATGAACTAAACTAAGTTAAGGGCTTTATAGAGGGGTGTCATGAGATGCATATGGCATATAAATGGGGTTAAGTTAAAGGACAAGATTAGATATCCATCATAGATTGATGAGCCATTTTGGTATGTCGTTCATGTCTTGATTGTATACGTTTGTGTGTTTAGATTTTGCTAGAGTGCGGGTACTTGGAGAAGCTTGTTAAGGTGAGTTTCATAGTCCCATGTTTTTATGAGCTATAAATGATTTAACTTCTAGATGGGATGGAAGAGACACTGTACGGTTTTCTAAATAATGTTGTGAATGTTTTTATGGTTTGTGATGGACTTGTGTGTACACTTATGTGACTAACTGCTGTGGTTTGACTTGGTACCAAGGGGATGTTGACAAGGCGGGGCCTTGGGATTGGTTCATAGGTGTAAGGGCGCCTATGGGACCATGGTTATTGGTAAGGCTGGGAGCCTTAGAAATTGTGGTTATTGGTAAGGCTTGGTGCCTTGGAATTGTGATTGTATGGTTAATCTTGAATGGTAGTTGTTAATGCATAATTGTAACATATTGTCCATATGTTCTTTTATTGATGGTTGTTATTCACAGCTTATAACTATTTTGGGGTTGAAGTCTAAACCTATGACTCTCACCAACTCTATGTTGACGTGTTTTAGTGTCTCTTTCAGGTGATAATGTGGTTAAACGTGAGAATAGGAGTGGCTAGCTGGGAGTCTTAGGATTGCATTGGAGGAACCCCATTTCCTCTTAGTCTTTACTTATGTTTGAATAAGTGATACTTTGTAGACACCTATATGTTTGTTATTTGTTAATTGTATGTCTTTGGTAACAGGTAGACATGTTACCTACTTACCTAGACGCCTGCATTATTTGTCATATCTTCATGACATTGTGTCATCATTTATGATATTTCCAATTCATTTAGTTATCTCTATAGACACACTATTGTTGTGATAATATCCATACGTCGCGCCCCATATTCCGTCATGGTGGGTTGTGACAGTGGTATAATGCAATTGAGCCCCCGTCATTGTCTTTCTAGCGTAATGGATTGGTTGGAAATGTTTGTTTATTCTTTGTCCCAAAACTGCTCCAATATCAAAGTCGCTAGCATCACACATCAATTCAAAAGGTAACTCCCATTTAGGGGTAACTAAGACCGGTGCCTTAGTTAATTTATCCTTAAGAAGAATAAAAAGATTCTATACACTCTTTAGAAAAGATAAAAGTAGTATCTTTTTCCAAGAGGTGGGTCATCGGGCGAGCGATCTTAGAAAAATCTTGAATGAATGGACGATAGAAGCCCGCATGACCAAGAAAACTTCTCAAACTCTTCACGGTTGAAGGAGGAGGTAATTTAGCAATCACATCAACTTTAGCACGGTCGACTTTAAGACCGGCTTTGGAAATTTTATGTCCTAGAACAATGCCTTCTTTGACCATGAAATGGCATTTTTCCCAATTAAGAACAAGACGAGTGTCTTCACACCGTTTGAGCATACGCTCTAAATTAGCAAGGCAAGTAGAGAAAGAATCACCATAGACCGAGAAATCATCCATAAAGACTTCCATATTTTCTTCAACCATGTCATGGAATATAGCCATCATACACCTTTGGAAAGTCCCGGGAGCATTGCATAAGCCGAAAGGCATTCTTTTGTAAGCAAATGTTCCATAAGGACAAGTGAATGTGGTTTTCTCTTGGTCATTTCGATCGATGGGAATTTGAAAATACACGGAGAAACCGTCTAAAAAGCAATAGTAGTCATTACCCGCTAAACGCTCGAGCATTTGATCCATGAAAGGAAGAGGAAAATTATCCTTACGATTGGCATCATTGAGCTTGCGATAGTTTATGCAAACTAGCCAACCCGTGACAAGTCGAGTAGGAATCAACTCGTTGTTTTCATTGGGGATAACGGTTATTCCGCCTTTCTTAGGCACACAATGGACGGGACTAACCCATGGAGAATCCGAAATAGGGTAAATCATTCCGGCATCTAGAAGTTTGATAACTTCTTTCTTGATGACGTCATGAATTTTTGGATTAACCCTTCTTTGGCTTTGGATTGTGGGTTTAAAGTCATCTTCCATGAGAATTTTATGAGTACAAAAGTTAGGATCAATTCCACGAATGTCGGAAATTTTCCGAGCAATTGCTTTCTTATGATTTTTGAGCACATCGAGAAGTCGAGATTTTTCATCCTCATTTAAGTCCTTTGCAATGATCACGGGTAACTTCTTATTGTCTTCAAGGAAAACGTATTCGAGATGAGACGGTAAATTCTTAAGCTCTAAATTCGGAGGATTGTCGATGGAAGGCGTAGTCAAATTCGGATCATCGTTTATGATTTCCATAGGAGAAGGTGGAGAAATATGGTCTTCATTGAGAAGTTTCTCAATGGTACGAATGTCTTCATCCCAATCGGTGGGAGAATCGTCATATTTTAAGTCCACATCCCCTAAAGTTGCTTCAAATTCTTTCAAAAGGAAGTCACTTTCTCCAAATGGAGTCAATGAGGGAGCAATAGAGGCAACAGTCTCAACAATAGGTAGAGAAGAAAAACCACTTTTACAAGCGTCTTTGAAATTTTCTTCACAAGCCTCATCAAGTATGTCAATGAAATTAACGCTCTCGTGTTCATAAGGTTTCTTAGAAAGTTTACCCATGTTGAAGACGATTTTGTCGTCACCAACTCTCATGATTAATTCGCCCGCGGCTACATCAATAAGAGTGTGGCTGGTCCTCAAGAATAGACTTCCAACGATTAATGGAACACGGGGATCCATCTCGTAGTCAAGGACAACAAAATCCGCCGGAAAGGTGAATTTGTCGACACCGACGAAGACATCTTCGGCTATCCCCACCGGATACGCAACCGTATGGTAGCTAATTCCAATGTCATTCATGTGGGGACTAGCTCGGGTAGAGATAATTGTTTCTAAACACTTAATGGCATTAAGTTAATACTAGCACCTAGATCGGCTAGGGCCATACAATTCTCTACCCCGGGAAAGTTGCAGGGAATGAGAAACCGACCCAGATCACCAAGTTTGGTTGGTAATTTCCTTAAGAGAACGGTAGAGCAATTCTCATTAAGTTGGGTCTGAGCAATATCAAGAAGCTTTTCCTTATAACTAAGAAGATCCTTAAACATTTTATCATATTTCGGCATGTGAGTGAGAGCCTCGGCAAAGGAGATGTTGAAATTCAATTGTTTAAACATTTTAAGAAAGTTCGAAACATGAATATCATCCTTGTTCTTCAACTTCTCTTTCCTCAACCTTGAAGGGTAAGGTATATCAGGTTGAGATGAAGGCTTTGGAATGGAATTCTCACTCACATCCTTGGGTGGTGGATGAGTAGAAGTAGAAAGTAGAGGAATTGGTGAAGGGGGCTTGTTTTCCTTTGTCACAATCACCGGTGTAGGTGTAGGAATCTAGGGTTCCTTTAAACCTTTTCTACTTCGTGTCGTGATTGCTTTCATCTCCCCTCTTGGATTAGCAACGGTGTTACTCGGAAGAGAACCCGAACCAGAGGGTTGACTACTTGGGAAGAAACTAGCCATCATATCCCTTAAGTCATTCGTTTGACTACTTAAAGAGTTTCGCATGTCATTCCTAAGCTTGGCTCGAAGATCATTCCTTTGTTTCGCCATGTCACCTTTCAAGTTGATGATTTGACTCTGAAGATTCTTCACCAGCGCGTCATTAGTCCTCATGTACGTTTCAACCTCTTGATGGTATGTCGTGGGTTGGTTGGGATAGGGAACTTGGTAAGCGGGTGGTTGATAAGTGGTTTGTTGGTAAACTTGATTATTTCCTTGACGTGGATATGGGTTTCTTTGGTTTTGATATTGATTAGGAGCTCGAGTTTGGTTTTGATTGTTGCGATTGAAGTTGTTTTGGTTTGAGGAGGAAAACCGGGTGGTGAAAGGAAGTTATTGGAACGATAACTTAGCAAATTGTGGTCACCTTGAGGACGAGCTTGATAGCCTCCCGTAGAAAAGGTACCGTTAGCCGCATACACGTTTTCCGGATTTTCATGAGTAGAAGGACAATGGTGTATGAATGAGAACCACCGCAAATCTCACAAGAAGTTGCTATATCTTTATCTTGTTGAAATTGGTTCGTAGCCATGGTTAAGAAATTTTTGTTCATCTCGGCTATTTGGCGGGTAAGTTCGGTTATCTCGGGGTTTGATGAAGTAGAAGAAACTTTAACACCCCCAAATTTACACGCAGCGGAATACATCTTTGGGTGCTAAACAGTGATACAACAACGCATAATTTATAAAGAACGACTCGAAAAGAGACGTTTTAGATTTATCGTTCCTAAAACATTTGTCAGAGTAGCGTAGTCCCAAGTAATCGTTACCAAAAGATAAGTTAAAACAACATATTGGTTTGTTTTAAAAATGGAACGATAAATAAATCAAAGAGTTTGAACAACATAGCAGTGCACAACTTCATTCTCGTGACCTCCAAGCTTCCACTTCTTGATTACCTGCAATACATGTGAGTAAAACAATCAGCAAAAATGCCGAGTGAATCTATAGGTTATGAAATCAATTTGAACACAAGCAAAGATTATAAGTTTGTGGCATGCTTATAAGCATCAAATAATAATTTGCATCAACAATGATAATTGTATATAGCATAAATTGCAATAAGCTCATGGAACCGAGCCCTTAAACACTCCTTTTAGAGGTCTGATAAGACAGGAGATTTATTAATTTTCGGTTACCTCCAGATTTTCGGTACATTGCCGTATACCTGAGTTCTCAATACAATATGTCCAAACAGTGTGGAGGTCGGGCCTAAGCTTCTATGACAAGTCCACAAAAACTGAACCGGGGCGGCTTCCCCCATAGATCTATTAATTGTACTAGCGGTTAACCCATCATAGGTTAATTAACGGTTCATAATTGAGGTTTTAACTAAGGCAATCACTTAATGCAATTTAAAGGCAACCAAGGGTCCATTCATAAAGGGACAAAGCATACCATAAAAATCTTGTGTTCTAAGTTTATAAAACATGTATTCCCCCTCGCGGGTTTAAAATCATTTAATAACTAGTATAAAGCGAGGTTATAGACTCACCTTAGTACTTATAATAGTTGAAGACGATCGCCGACGATAGTAGATGCCCGAAAAACACGACAACCGCAACCTAGCAAATAAGGTGCGTACATTAATAATAGGCTCGAGAAAATGATACTTAATAAAATCAAACTCAAGTATAAAATCACGACAACTCGAGAGAAAACGATGCAAGTGGTTCTATTATACTCTCCTATATATTCATTTTATTATTATATGCCTTTAATAAAAATCTGTCGGAACATACCGAATGTCCAAGCCGTTTTCCCATACTTAAACATATCAAATTTTTATGATACTACTCAGAGAACTTACTTACTATATATAGAAAGTACTCTCAAAATACCATTAAAAGATTTTACTACTAAAGTTCCCTGCCCGACTCATCTTTGAATCACAAAATCCGGACAGTTTAGCGACCTTGACTTACAAAACTATTTTGACCATTCTAAACAACTCCATTTGTAAAACCGCCACTTGTTCAAAAAATAGACTCAAAATGCTAAACTTGGAGCCTGAGAACAGCCCTTGAATCATTTTGAAACTCATTTTATAGTCCCCGAGATTCGATCCAAATATCGACAACAATTTTCGGATTGTGTCGACACTCGTCTCCCGGTACACGAAAATCAAACTAGTGTATCTTCCACCTCGTTTGGAGTTGGAAGGCCTACTTTATATCAAATCGAAGCTAACGAAATTCTCTACAACATAATCCCATAATATCAACCTATTTTCAGACTTAAGATTTCCGAAAATGCCTCTAAACCTACTGCCTAAAATTGGCCATTTAAAAACCATACAAAATCAAGTTTTTGATCAAAACCAACAACTTTTATCATCATTCTAACATCCTAATATCATCACAATCTAAACCTAACAATTGTATCATCATCTAAATCAAAAACCCAAAATCAAAAATGTTGGAAATACGTTTTACGTATTAGGAAGGATCGGTCACTCCAACATTAGTTCGTGTAATAGCTCGTAGTTTAGTCATTTGCATTTACTTAAACGAAGCCCAAAACCGAGCCCATGAAATGTATGGGCCGGCGGCCAAATGTAAGCCCAAGCCCATGACAAGGGCTTGGGTATATAAACCCTCTCCTTAGATGGAGAGGGGTGTGGATTCATTATTTTACATATAGTTCTTTCTTAGTTTCTCTCTCTAAAGTGTGAAATCCACCATCTTTCTATCTCTTTCTCTCTCTAAAATCATAAGCATAGATTTACAAATCCTCAAATGGTATCAAGAGCTTGGGATGAAATATAGTTTTGTTTTTGTGTTGCGTTTTGTTTTCAAAACAATTCGTGGAGTATAGGTTTGTTTTTGCCGAATCTTCAAAATTTTTTTGGTGTTGGATCGAAGTTTAAAGTAGTGTAACATAGGAATTTGTGCTTAAAAGTGTTCTTGGTATCTTGGTTTTCATTAAAACATCAGTTTTCTTGGATCAAAAGTGCAAAAAAGTTGGTGTTCTTCATTCCGAAATTTAAGCAGAAACATCCATCGGAAAGTACAAATTGTACTTGGGCTTCCATCGCAATAACCTTCCATCGGAAAGGGTTTGGTTTCTACATTGCGATCGTGGGATTTTTATCACTTATTCCGATCTGAATCATTCCGATAGCTATTGCGATCTGAGATTCCGACGGGTATAAGGAAGGTTTGTTAAGTCGTTACTCTGCTTAAATTTTGTCAGCCACTTTACGATCTGAATTATTCCGATAGATCGTTGCGATCTGAATCTTTACGATAGGGCTTTGCGATCTGAACATTTCGACAGCATTGCATTTCGATCTAGGCATTCCGATACCTCCATCATTTCGACCAAGTTACATTGCGATCTGGACTTTGCGATCTAAACATTTCGACAGCCTTGCTTTGCGTTCTGGACTTTGCGATCTGACATTCTGATCTGGTATTACGATCTGACATTCCGATCTGGCATTCCGATAATCACAATTCATCAAAGAACGTGTGTAATTTTGTCTTGGAATTTTTTGTTTATCGAGAACATATTTTAGGGGATTTTAACATTGTTTCTCGATTATAACTCACTTCAACACAAAAACACTTAACCTTATTTCATTGTTCGATCAACTTTGTAAATCTTAACTTATTGAAATGGAGTATACATCTCTTACGGATAAGTCCATCCTCTCGGATACGGATAATCATCCACCAATGTTGGTGAAGACTATGTATGAGGAATGGGCTTCCCGAATGGAACTTTATATGTTGAACAAGGAGAATGGACATCTTATTTGGGCATCGGTGCTCAATGGACCATTAGATTATGGTACTGTGACGGAAGGTACGACCACTCGTCCTCGCACAACGGGTGAGTTGACTAGAGATATGAAGATTCAAGATAAATGTGATAAGTATGCTACAAACATCATTCTTCAAGCCCTTCCTCCAGATGTCTACAAACTCGTCAGCAAACATAAAGTTGCCAAAGAGTTATGGGATAGAATTCGGGTTCTAATGCAAGGCACCTCGTTAACTAAACAAGAACGAGAGTGTAAGCTTTATGATACTTTTGATAAGTTTACCTATGTGCCAGGGGAGACTCTCAATGATTACTATCTGAGATTTACCCTATTGTTGAATGAGCTTAATATCTATGGCATGGCAATCCCTACCTTTCAATTGAACACCAAGTATTTGAACACTCTTCCTCCAGAATGGAAAAAATACGTGACGGATGTTAAATTGGCTAAGGACTTGCATAACACCAATGTGGATCAACTTCAAGCTTTTCTTCAACAACACGAATGCCATGTGACCGAGGCTCGGTTGTCTACATCTCAAGTTCATGATCCACTTACAATGTATGCTTCTCAACAAAACATGGCTTATACTTATCAACAACCATCATACTTGCAGCAGCCACCACCACACATCTATCAGCAACCACAGCAACCATCTTATCAACCACCAATGATGCCACAACAAGAATATCAACAAAGTGTTCATCAACAATCTTTTCACAGCAACCACAATATCAGACATCACCATCACAAGCCAACACTTCTCCAATGGGCTATACTCCTCAGCAAGGATATTTTCCGATAGAAGCACAATCAGCACAGGCTTTTTACTCTAATGAACTTCCACCAATCCAAGCACCGGTCTTTACTCCAAATGATTCGCCAGCTGATGTTCTAAACCATCTCACTGCTTACTTGTCAAAACTTGTTGCTACTAGAGGATTTCCACCAACAAACAATCAGCTCCGCACCTCTTCAAATCCTCGACAACAAGCCACTGTTCAAGATGGTCAAGTGACGGTGCAACCTATTCAGGGAAGGCAAAATTCATATGGACCTCCTACAAGGACTGGGAACAATCAAGCTGTGAATGCTCAAGCTAGTGGAAATGGGAGTCCTATTGGTCCTAAGAAGGTTGTGACTTGCTACAATTGCCGAGGACAAGGTCATATGGCTAGGGAATGCACTCAGCCAAAAAGGAGAAGGGATGATGCATGGTTTCGTGAGAAGATGTATTTGGTTGATGCTCAGTCTAAGGGGAAGATTTTGGATTCAGAGGAGTTGGCATTTTTGGCAGACCCAGGGGCAGCAGATACTGAAGGCATTGCGGTCGTTTCTACTTCTAATGCAGCTTATCAAGCGGATGATCTTGATGCATACGATTCGGATTGTGATGACATTCACTCTGCCCAAGCTGCTCTCGTTGCTAATCTCTCTCACTACGGTTCTGATGTCATTAGTGAGGTACCAACCACATCTAATAATATTGATGATAACCAACATCAAGTTGGGCATGAAAATGACAACCTCGAACAGCATTCGGGAACTAGTAACTCAAATAAAGTGGTACCCAATCCAACACATTTGAGTGAACCTCAACCAAATGCTACGACGGGTATGGAATCTTATGCTCCACATGATTTGGTCATGGTGCCTAAACATATTATTGATCAAATGCATATGGCCCTCAGACAATCCGTAGATACGAACTCCACTCTAACTGCTGAGCTTGCGTTGCATAAAGAAAAGGTCAAAACTTTTGAAATGGTCCCTCAAGAAGAGAAAATAACATGTTCTGAATTTGACCAATTTCGTTTTGAAAAGATTGAACACTTGAAAGAAATAGAATCATTAAAAGCTAATCTTTCTAACGAATTAAAAGAAAAGGAGTCGGTTGTCAATGATTTTCAGAAACTTAAAATGGATTTCGAAACTCTCGAGTCTAAAAAGGTTGAATCAGAAATTAATGCTACCAAACTTCTTAAATTCAAAGAACAACAGCTTTTAAAACAATACGCTTCCACAGAAAAGGTTCATCTTTTAACTAAATCATTTAAAGAATTCGAACTTAAGCGTCTTCAAGATTTACCACCGAATCCCGGTTATGCAAAACAAGCTCAGGAATATATTCCCGGCCTTTATGACATGACCATAATTGGCAAATCGAAAGAAGCACCTTTTGTTCGTAGTACTGAGGAGACACAATCACTTGGGGATGAAACTCATTCTAAAATGCTTTCAAAATTCCATACAATTGATTATGATCAACATAACAAAGATCAATTTTCGAAAAAGACACGCATTCGCTTACAAAAGGAATTAGCAGAATTAACAGTTCTTGTGCCCTAAAGTTTGTCAAATGAAAACCTTCCTAGTACGTCTCCTACACTCGTCAAAAAGGATTTAACGAAGTTAATTCCACCGGTAAGTAAGGCGTCCGTTAACTTAAATACGGTTCACCAACACTTAGCCAATTTTGACAAGGTCATTTTGGAACGTACGACGGCCACGGCCATAACGAAAGGTGAATGGAACTTTGAGCACACTAGAGCTGCGTTTCGAGATGAAATTGTTCCGTTTGTAAACAATGTTAAGGCTTGTCTTCGTAATATTGATCAAGATTTGTTTTTGGAAATAGAAGAAGTTAGACGTGTTTTCAATGAAATGGAAGATGCTTATGAAAACAGTTTACTTGAAATAGAACGGGTTTCACGCCATAATGATCTGCTTCTGAATCAAGTGATGTCTCATGATATAGTTTCTGTCTGTGTGAATAAAAGTGTTGATAATGATTCTATTGTGCATAATGTTGAATCTGTGGATAATGTGGTAGATAGTACTTGTCACGAATCTGACGCTGAATTTTTAAAGCTTCAAGATTCATATTCTTCGCTTTCAAAACGTTTTGATGAGATTCAAACACATTGTATTTCGCTTGAATGCAAGCAACAATTTATTCAAGAAATCTTTGAAACGTCATTCGAAGGTGTTAATATCGATGATGCAAACTTTGAAAAGAATTTTCGATTGAATTTACAATCAAAACAGCGTCAGCCAAGTGACAAAGTTGCTAACTCTTTTCCGATAGAAATAGAGAAATCTACGGAGCTTAACTGTGTGTACGTACTTGAGGCCGCTGAGAATTTTAAGCTTGATCTAGATAATCAAGTTTCCAAGATTTTGTCCAAAGTTGATAACTTAAAACAGAAAAATACACGACTCTTCGATTCAGTACAACCCGCATGTGTTGATACCACTGCACAGAATCAATCGTTGATTGAACAATTGAATCGAAAGTCGGTGGAAATATCTGATTTGAGGGAACAAATTTGTGATAAAAATCTGGTCTTGGCTGAGTTAAAGGAAACACTTCGTACTCTAAAAGGTAAGAATGTTGTGGATAACGCAGCCACTATCTCAGCATCGTCCTCTAGTGCAATCAAAAGAACCCTTATAGCCGTCACACCACTTAACAAGGGCCCTAGGTCTAAACCATCTCAAACTTTGGTCGCTAAAGATAAGGCGGAATCAAAACCAGCTTCTAATATTCCCGTGTTGCCTTCTACAGGAGTAAGCACCACTACTAAGGCTCAAAGATCTAAGCTTAAGAGAAACAAGAAGAATGATAGGATCTTGCCCCCATCTAGTAGTCAAGTAAAGAAGAAAGTAGAAGCCCATCCTAGGAATGTTATTTCTGTTTTGAATAAAAAGAATCATGTAGCTAAACCTAAAGGTTCTGCGGTTGTGCAGCGTTCTAAGCCTACTGTGAATTCTAATTTGAACTGTTGGAATTGCAATGAATGTATGTTTTCTAGTCGTCATGATTCTTGCCTTATTGACCATGTGAATGAGATGTATGCCCGGAAAAATGGATTAGAATGGAGACCGACTGGGAAAGTGTTAACCCAAGTTGGCTGGATGTGGCGCCCCACTGGTAGAACTTTCACTATAGTAGGAAATATGTACCCTTTGACTAGGATCACTCCCACTACAGCGAAGAAAGTGTGCCCTTTAATTAGGAGTACCAAGGCTACCAAAACACAAGCGTGCCCTTTAACTAGGAACACCGACACTACTGTAGGAACCAAGTGCCCTTTAAATAGGTCTACTCCCACTGTAGTGCCCGCAAATAATCCAAAACCAAAGAAAGTTGGAACAGTAAAACCTGTTAGTGCTAAAACTCACATTAGAAAACGTAGGAAATCTAAGGGTCTCAAAAATGCTAGCAATTCTGATAATTCTATATCTGTATCTGCTAACACTCAGGAACCAATAGTTTCCAATGCATTGTCTACTGTTGTTATTGAAAACAGGTGGTCCAAATTGTTCTCTGGTATTTGGACTCTGGTTGCTCCAAGCATATGACCGGAGATCGCTCTCAGCTCAGAAATTTCGTCAGCAAGTTTCTTGGTACGGTTCGATTTGGAAATGATCATATTGCAAAGATAATGGGTTATGGTGAATATCATATTGGGAATGTTATAATTTCAAGAGTGTATTACGTGGAAGGTCTCGGTCACAACTTATTTTCTGTGGGACAATTTTGTGATGCAAACCTAGAAGTTGCTTTTCGAGAGCATACCTGCTTCATTCGTAATTTGGAAGGGGTTGATTTATTGAAAGGTACTCGAGGGAATAATTTGTATACTTTATCTCTACAAGACATGATGGCCGCTTCTCCCGTATGTATTCTCTCCAAAGCATCGAAGACTAAGTCATGGTTATGGCATCGACGGTTATCTCATCTTAACTTTGACGCTATTAATCACTTGGCGAAAAACGAACTAGTTCGTGGTCTTCCTAAACTATCATTTCACAAGGATCATTTATGTTCCGCGTGTACAATGGGGAAAAGCACTAAGAAGTCTTACAAACCCAAGACTGAAGACACCAACCAAGAGAAACTTTATCTGTTGCATATGGATCTTTGTGGGCCAATGCGTGTTGAAAGTCTTAGTGGCAAAAAGTACATCCTCGTCATTGTCGATGATTACTCTCGGTTTACATGGGTGAAATTTCTTAAAGCAAAAAATGAGGCACCTAAATTCATCATCAGATTTCTCAAGATGATTCAAGTGCGTCTCAACACTACTGTCCGACGCATTCGTACAGATAATGGAACCGAATTTGTGAATCAAATTTTGCGTGACTATTATGAAGAAGTTGGCATCTCTCATGAAACATCCGTTGCACGCACTCCACAACAAAACGGTGTCGTTGAAAGGCGAAATCGCACACTTATGGAAGCTGCTCGAACGATGTTAATTTACGCAAAGGCTCCATTGTTTTTATGGGCAGAAGCAGTATCTACAGCAGTGTACACCCAAAACCGGTCACTAATTCGTAAACGCCATGGTAAAACACCTTATGAGCTTCTCCATGGAAAAGTACCAGATTTATCATATCTTCATGTATTTGGTTCTCTTTGCTATCCAAACAATGATGGTGACAATTTGGGAAAACTTCAACCAAAGGCTGATATTGGTATTTTCATTGGTTACGCACCCGCAAAGAAGGCATTCCGAATCTACAACCGTAACTCTCGCAAAATCCTTGAAACTATGAATGTTGATTTTGATGAGCTGACAGCAATGGCTTCTGAGCAAAGCAGCTCTGAACCCGCACTTCATGAAATGGGACCCAGTAATATTAGTTCTGGTCTTGTCCCAAACAACCCTACTTCATCATCATTTATACCACCTACTAGGAATGAATGGGATACGTTGTTTCAACCGTTCTTTGATGAATTCTTTACTCCTCCAACTATTGTTGCTCCAGAACCTGAGGTAATAGCTCCGGTAACCGAAGTTGTCGCTCCAGCAACCGAAGCACAATCAGATACATCTGCACCTACAATGGGTCAAGATATACCAACAACGAGTAATTCTCAACCAACACAAGTAACAACTACTCATGTCATGCCTATTGATGATGAAGAGGATGATGATGATCACGATTTGGAATTCGCTCAAATGCGTGAACTTCCATTCTTTGGTGTATCTATTCCCGACCCTAATCAAGCCGGGTCGTCCACCTCAGAGGAAGCTCCTTCTACAGTTTACTCCAATCCACGGATTCGTGAACATGACAGCAAGTGGACAAAGGATCATCCTATAGATTCTATTATTGGTGACCCTAATCGTCCGGTATCCACACGAAGTCAGTTACAAGAAAGTGCAATGTTTTGTCACTTTGATGCTTTTCTCACTGAAGTTGAACCTAAGACATGGAAAGAAGCTTTTACTCAATCCTGTTGGATAGAAGCTATGCAAGAAGAACTTAATGAGTTTATACGTCTTGAAGTATGGGAACTTGTCCCATGCCCGGATCAAGTGCAATTACTCACTTTGAAATGGGTTTACAAGGTGAAACTCGATGAGTTAGACGGAATATTGAAAAACAAAGCTCGACTAGTAGCTCGTGGATACAAGCAATTATTGGGCGTCGACTTTATGGAATCCTTTGCACCTGTTGCCCGTTTGGAAGCTATTAGACTATTCCTCGCTTATGCAGCCCATATGAATATGATCGTCTATCAGATGGATGTGAAGACGGCATTTCTTAATGGTGAAATCAAGGAAGAAGTCTATGTTCAACAGCCGGATGGTTTTGTGAATCCTAATTATCCTAATCATGTGTACAAGCTTAAGAAGGCTCTCTATGGGTTGAAGCAAGCTCCACGCGCATGGTATGATCTATTGTCACAATTCCTCATTACTCAAGGCTTCGCAAAAGGCAAGGTGGATCCCACGCTGTTCATTCAGAAACGAGGTAAAGATATGATTATGGTACAAATATATGTTGATGATATTATATTTGCAGCCTCGACCCAAACCTTATCGGATGAGTTTAGGACACTCATGTCTTCCAAGTTTAAGATGTCAATGATGGGCAAGGTATCATTCTTCTTAGGTCTTCAGATATCTCAGAGTCCCAGAGGCATCTTTATTAATCAATCCAAATATGCCCTTGAATCGCTTAAGAAATATAAGATGGAATCTTGCGACCCCGTGGACACTCCAATGGTGGAGAAAACTAAGCTAGATGCAGATCCACATGGAGTTTCCGTTGATCCGACACTTTATCGTGGAATGATCGGTACTCTTCTGTATATCACAGCCAGTCGACCTGATCTTCAGTTTGCTATATGTATGTGTGCCAGGTATCAAACTAGGCCTACTGAGTTACACTTAGCTACTGTTAAAAGGATCTTTCGATATCTTAAAGGAACCATTAATCGGGGACTTTGGTATTCGAAGGACTCTTCTATTGCACTAATGGCATATGCAGATGCGGATCACGCGGGTTGTCAAGATACAAGGCGTAGCACGAGTGGGACTTTGAAACTACTAGGAGATCGACTAATCAGTTGGGCATCGAAAAGGCAGAAAAGCGCTGCAATTTCAAGTACGGAAGCAGAATACATAGCCATGTCCGGTTGCTGTGCTCAAATTCTTTGGATGAGATCGCAATTAACCGACTATGGTCTAGGTTTCAACAAGATTTCGATGTACTGTGACAACAAGAGTGCAATTGCCTTATGTTGCAACAACGTTCAATTCTCCCGGTCGAAGCATATTGACATTCGCTACCACTTCATCAAGGAGCAAGTGGAAAATGGAGTAATAGAGCTTTACTTTGTCCGATCTGAGTATCAATTGGCGGATATTTTCACGAAAGCTTTAGATCGCGCTCGAATTGAATTTTTGGCCGACAAGCTAGGAATGAGAACCTTCTCGCCTGAGACTCTTAAGGAACTAGCAGATGAAGCGAAAGAATAGTGGTGGTAAAACTATTCTCCGTATCCTTGGTGATCATTTGTATATATTGTTTATATTTTTATCCTCAAAAGCAAAATACAAAAATATAAAACCATATAAAAACCATAAAAATTGAAAAATTCAGAAAAATCCAAAAATATTTTTACTTTACTTCTCAAAGGCATGTCTTTTGGTACGATAATATTTACGGCCTTAGAAATGTTGATTAATATCGACACGGCGCCATAAATAGAGTTCGTACAAAAGTTGTAAATATTTCATAAAACATGCCCTTATGGCTTGTAGTTATTTCTGACTGCAACCCGGTTTTCAAATTAAAGTCAAGTATTTCTTATGAAAGCTTTGGCTCACAACGGGAATTAATTTTCTCGGGCAAGGTTTACTTTAAAACCTTGTAAGGGATCAAGTTTACTTTATAACTTGGTCTAACACAAATATATGTACGTTTCAGTGCATTTATTTGTTAAAACAAGAGAAGTCTTGTTTTTATGAAGTTATCATCTCTACAACCATGCTATCTATAATTGGTATCTACATACTCGACGATGCGACTACTCAACCAACGACTACAGCTCTTTCGATAGTACACGGGTAAACAATTGAGGGGGAGCAATTGTCAAGCATTCAGAATCTTCGATGCCGAACGTGCCAAGCTCACTACCTGGTGTCAAGACAACAATACCAATCGTACACTTGGTGTCAAGAGATGACTTCAGACGTGACGAGGCGACCAACATATGCTGACAAGAACCATTTGATCTTATCATATGATGTTCTCATCTATCAGGTCCAACCTTGTCAATTCTTTTCTAATATGGTGAATATGTGATCATGTTACAAATCAGTATCATATCTCATGCGTTTGATATCATGAAGATAAAACGGACTTGCATTTTTCTTCCCAAAACCTTTGTTAAAACTTCATTAAATCAATTGATATTAAAAACATCGATTGGGTTAATATTTTTAATATGGGGGAGAAAATGTGATTTAATATGGGATATTATCACAAATGGTTTGACTTAATGTGCTGGCTCATCCCGACATATGCAAAATGTTTTCGAATATCATGGCATATGTTAAGGGGGAGCAAAATGGATTTTCTATATCAAAATGGATTTTCATGGTGACATATACTTACCCAAAACCCATTTATTTCACGACGATGAAGATTGTGGTGACATAAGGATGGTAGGATAGGTTAAGTCCTATGATTCTTCCAGAACCGGAGGAATCTTCCCAAGGACATTCCATAGCTAGAAATAGTAGTCCTTAGGAAAGTTGGAGAAAGATTGTGAACGTAGCTGAATGCCGACTAAGTACTTAAGTTAGCACTGGAACAATCACAACAAGGTGCTAGTTATGACGTATTGGTAAGCATTGAAGGGGTTGAAGAATGAAAAAGAATTGTAAAGATAAAGGGTGTAAAGAAAGAAGCCCTCCTTACAACTTTAGGCAGAAACCGGGTCAACACATATGCTATTGAGATCATTTTAATGATTCTCGATATTGAAGACAGACATCATGGACCCAGTGATGCAATGCACAACCCATCCCAGCTAACTCAGATATCTCTCAAAAGATATTTGTTTTAATCACACGGAGACAACACATTATCTATTGATTTATTCACTCCGAATAAATTGATATTGAAAAGGTGGCACTCCTCTCCAGCCTCCGATCACTAAAATCCAAAGTGCACGATCGAGTCTAGAGCCATTTGAGATCATTAAATATCTCATTAGGACACACTTTCATAATTCCTTGCTTCTTCATACACTGTGAAAAGTAAGAAAGATCTTAAGAGTCCTACGCAAAATCTTCATGATCTTGCTTGAACATCCGAATAATACGAAAGTATTTACAATGAAGATGGAAATCCTTCTTGAGCGAATATCAAAAAGCTCATGGTAGGTGACTTGTGCGATTCTTTATGAATCAAACTTGTGATAACTGGAAAGCAACAGCTGTTTAATTCTTAATTGAATTTAAACACGTTCCAGGCCTCTACGCAATATCTTTGTGATCTTGCCAGAACACTCAGAGTGATACCTTAGTGTTCACAGTGATGAGTGGAAATCCTTCTAGTGTTAACCTCAAACAGCACTTGGTAGGTAACTTGCAAGATTCTATACGAATCAAGCTCGTGACAACTAGAAAGCAACGATGGTGCGGTTCTTAATTGAATTTCACTTGTTCCAGGAACATGAATTGACGGCTTCAAATCATGCGGATAATTTTATCCAAATGATTCACTCTTTATGTTCGCAGTCAGCTTTGGACGGTCGAATAAAGAGAACGGGTTAACCCGCGAAATCCTGTCAGGAAGTTACTTAATTGAAACTATCCGTCACGGGTATGATATCTAATATCGTCCAACGGTCTTCACCGACCGGAGGTAAAATGCTACCGAATTAGAATGAAATGATCAAATCCATTTCGTTCGTGTCTACTTATGTTGCGGCATTTGAAGACGGTGGCGTTGCGGGATCCAAGAAGAAGTCGTCCCCGCATGCTTATACTTTATACACTTAATATCTCATCTAATTCAAGAAAGCCTAAAGGTTAAGTCTTCCGCTGTTTCAAACTCTGAAGCTTTCAAGATTTACGAAGGTATAAGTATGAGGGACGTGAGGTCACGAAGAGGCGAAGATCACAAGTGATGGATGCACAAGATCAAGGCAAGAGATTGATGCTCGAGATTGATATCAAAGATCACATCAGCATGTTCACCAGAAAAGAAAAAGAAAAAGAAAGACGAAGACTACGAGTTCAAGACAAGCATAGTATGCTAGGTTTATTTTATTATTGTAACATGGGTAACGCACTTGTTTGGAGTGACCTCCCTTAGGGGGAGATTGTTGGAAATACGTTTTACGTATTAGGAAGGATCGGTCACTCCAACATTAGTTCGTGTAATAGCTCGTAGTTTAGTCATTTGCATTTACTTAAACGAAGCCCAAAACCGAGCCCATGAAATGTATGGGCCGGCGGCCAAATGTAAGCCCAAGCCCATGACAAGGGCTTGGGTATATAAACCCTCTCCTTAGATGGAGAGGGGTGTGGATTCATTATTTTACACATAGTTCTTTCTTAGTTTCTCTCTCTAGAGTGTGAAATCCACCATCTTTCTATCTCTTTCTCTCTCTAAAATCATAAGCATAGATTTACAAATCCTCAAAAAATATATTTTCTTTACAAAAATAACATGATATACACATGATTATCACTAGATAATCACATGCAACATCATCTAACAACTTTACTCACCAAGATTCTTGATCAAAATTTCAAAGTTCATGCATGTTGATGAAAATGGTACCAAAAGAATCCTCTTTCAATTCTAAGGATGGGACTTGTTTTGTTTTTGGATGGATCAAAGTTGATCATCAAAAATTTTGATGATTTGTGTACTTTGTGGTGTATGGCCAAAAAAGAAAAGGAAGGAGAAAATGGTGGATGATTTTTTTTATTAGTTTTTAAATGGAATGATGCTAGTGGAAAATATATATAGTATAAGGTTAGGGTAGTTTTTGCCAATTTGTGATAGTTTTGGTCCAAAATGTAAATATTAGTTAAAAAGCGGGAAATGACTTAAAGTCAATTTTACAAATATTTACGGGACTCGGGTTTCGTAAAAAACTTTTTAAAAGTTTAAACGCACACGAAAAATAATAATATACGACTCGATACGTAATTAAAACGATATCGTCGAAAGTATTAATTATCGAAACGATCGATAATAAAATATAGAATTTTTGGCATCCGTCGGTATCGCGATGACTAGTAGTCCTCGTTACTCGTCAAAAATTAAAATATAATATTTAATATCGGTTTCAACTTAAACCGTTAAACCTAATAATATTTAACGTTATAAAATACTTCAAAATAATTGAAAATAGAATTAAATTATGACCTTATTTTTACGGGTTTTACATCCTCACCACCTTAAGGGAGCGACGTCCTGATGCTCAACTCGCCTCATACACGAGTTGTTCACTACCCGGAAGGATGAGGGCATTCCTTATAAAGAAGTCCTCACGTTCTCACGTGAATCTCGATCCACGATCTCCACTGGTTCTTTTACAAAACGCAACTTGTCGTCAAGTTGTATCTCACCAAAAAGGAATAAATAAATCCTTATCCACCAGTCACCCGTCAAGTTCGACACATGAAAATTTTATGAATCACACGAAGCTCATTCGACGACAAGAATAGGTGACAGTATTTTCGGGTAAGTCCAGTTAAAAAGAATGTTGCAATTTAAAGGATAGCCACTGGCCCGATAGCCATGGACAGGGTTAATATACAAAGAAGTTACTAAACTTTCCAAGAAATTTGTCCTAAGGTAATGAACGTTCATTTTGTGTTTCTAAGTTACTAATGTTCATATGACCGGTTGATTAAGTTACCCACTTATAAAAAACGTGATATTTATGTTACTTAACATGAAAAACAAGACATTTATATTACTTAACTTATCAAAAAACATGCATTCAGGTTACTCAAATTAACACTAAATTATAGTGATGTATAGTTTAGTAACTTAGAAACACAAAATGAACGTTCGTTACCTTAGGACAAATTTCTTGGAAAGTTTAGTAACTTCTTTGTATATTAACCCGCCATGGACACACATCAAAAAGAATTAACAAGAAAAACATTTTCGTCATCGGAGGGTGCTCACACGCGGGTCCTCACTCAAAAGATAATACAAAGACACCATCTCACTTTCGTCAACGCGCATTAAAGTCTCAATAAACATCGTCGTTGAAAGTCAAAAAGATATTACATAATATATGTTCTACATGATCGGACGTCATCGGATGATGCCGTCTCAAGTTCTCACAACTTACGATCATTTGACTAGATCACATACCACATAAGTACATAAAAATAAAAGGTCGAACAATAACATCAAGTATAGATTTCCATCGTTAATCATCGAGAAAACCTTGAACGAACCCTTGATAATAATCACTTGATCACAAGAGTCTTTCCACTTGCGGTGTCGGCTTCAACATGCTCCTCGAGGTTGTAACAAATTTATTAACTCCATTCATTAAGAGATTCGGTCCTCAATCATTCCATAAGTACACGCATAAATCCTGGTGACACTTATCGTTTCTTCTTATACACTGCTTCCCGAGATTCATTTTAAACTCAGAATAAAATATTAATCTTCAATACGAGGAACAGAACGAGATAAAAATGACTTCAATAAACGCATAAACAAACAAGATGTGGTAAAATGATTTAAGGTTGACGATCGACGAGGGATCTCGAATCACGTAACCGTAAAACATAATAAATCACAATACTTAGAGAAAAAAAATGAGAGCGAAGAAAGAATTAAATATTAACATTAAAGTAACATTTATCACAATTATCCATCTCGGTTTTGGTATTACCTTAAAACGCAATTGAGGTACTTTCTTGATAAAGATGATATATCAAAATAGGAGTTGAATAACTTCATAATTTATTTTGGTTGTCTTAAGAAACTTTGAAAGATTGACATGAATTTATTAATTAAACTCGTATTGATGGTTACAATTAGAAAATATAATTTCTAAATTAAATCATTATTAGGTATATAAATTAAACTGATAATTTCATTACATTTATAGTAAAGTATGATATGTCAATTAGTTCAAAAAGTAGAACATAATTTTATTTTAAACATTAGTTTTAGTTATACAAAATATGAGGTATAAATTTGACCTTTTACTTGTGATGGTTATTTCGATAATTGAAAATCATTGGAAAAATGTATAAAAAGTTCCATAAAAATTTTATAATACGTTGTAGAAATACATAAAGGTGTTTATTACTTCAAAATAAACATGGGATATATTCGGGTTTCCAAATGTGACAAGATAACAAATGAATACGAATGAACTTAATAGTCAACAATCAGTACGAAATCAACGGTACAAAAGAGAACGAAGCAAATGTCGTATGAATTCTTAAAGAGAATAATAAAATAAATGCATTAATGATATGACGATAAGAAATAATAGATTAAACAAGTTGTCAATTTGTTAGTGCGGTCGGTAGTTCACCAACATCAGCTCGTTAACTTAGCGGTGGTCGATACATGATTGGAAAGAAGATCCATACAAAAATTTTAATAAATAAAATTCCTAATAATCACTTGTAATTAAAACGAATCAAATGAACGATGTTAGTGTTTAAAGAGAGAAGTCAAAGCACGGTTCACAAGAGTGGATTTCGAGACAAACGAGAGTGAAGGACGTCATCCCGGATATACGGAAATCACTCTAGTGATAATTCATTATTCACGTGCGGAGACATTCCAAAGATCTACCCAGTCGCATAAAGAAGATTGGACGAGAAGGAAGGATAAAACATTGAGACTTTCAAGTCATTTATCAACAGTCAGTAATTAGACGAACGGTCAAAAGAAATCAGTTATAAGACAAAATGAAGTAACAAGTGGAAAAACGATTGTCGAGTAAAAACGTATTCGTAAGCTCGTAATTCGTTCAAGAAAAGGTAAGAAAACATATGCGGATGCATAGAAATTGCGCTACTTGCATGAAATATAAAGGTTTTTAAAACTACTTTTCATTTTATTTCATTTTATTTATCTTTATCATAAATACAAGTAAAAAGTTGATTATTATCAAGATTTTTAAATGGACTACTATTCAGCCTAGCATGGCTCCATCTAAATTAGACATAGGTGATCAGGCCATGTATAATTTAGAAATAGCAATGCAGTGCTCAGTTTCGTCGAAAAGTATTACGTTTCTTATGTTTATATATAAACCATGCCATTTGTGAAATGGAATTTAAAAATAGTTTATAAATTTATAGGATACAAGTAATTTGTGAGATACTTAATAAGCAACTTTTAATCTTACGAAAAGTATTTTATAAGGCCAAAGTAAAAATAATTGGTGAAAATAATCGTAAAACAATATCAGATTTGTTTATAATATGACATTATGACAACGTATAAAGTAGTCAAAGTTTTGCAAAAAGTGGCAAATAGTAGCTCATAAAACAACCAATGAAATGGTTACAAGTTGTTAAGTTTTCAAAGGGTTATAAGGTTTAGACGAAAACGTCATGAGATACGCGATAAGAATGTCAACGAAGAATGTGAAGGCAAAACTTCAAAACTCAACTCAAATCAATGGAAGGTTAGAAGAAAAATAAAAATAATGTCGAATGACAAAAGAGTCATATATATAAAAAGAATAAAACAATCCAAATGTGTACTCATCGTAAGCTACACGATACATACATGCTTTTAAGAAAATATATTATTCGTTTTCAAATTACACCATTAATCTGGTAATTGCTAATCCTGTAATGTTTCTATTTTTAATCATTTTCACATGCAACTAGTATTAGTTAGTTGTAAAATAATATTCGTTAAAATTTTACGATCTCAAATGAACTCAAAACTTCTTGGAAACGTTCAAAACCCATGTTCTGAATTTTTCTATCAGATTTAACTTTTAATATGAGCCGATTAATTGACCCGATAAACGACATCTCCAAGACTCGGAGTCTAAAGCATTTTGATGCAAAATGACGTTTCAGACGACTTTCTAGTTTTACCCGAGACCTGAAAACCAATGTAAAATGACCAAAATACCCCTGCAAGTTCTGTGCAGGTTTGACTATTTTATTTTAAAAACGCAGGTTTTACTTTTAAGTTTTGACCAGTTTATACTGCCCCTACAGTTTCTGCATAAAGTGTATTTTTCGACACTTTTTAACGGCTCATAAGATATATACATATATACACACATGTCTTGTGGATTTTACAACAACGAAAAAAAGAGAAAAAAAAAATAAATCTCGTAATGAGCATCAAATAAAATATAGCATGATGAATGACAGAAAATGCTTCAAGGTATTCAACACGAAATTTAGGAAGTAAGACGGTGAAAGACGTTCGTAATTTAGATTTCAAAATGCAATGTAGGCAAATCTCCTTGGTGCCACGATTGTCAAAAAACACAAAACATAACAAGAAAAGAATGGAACATTAACATGCTACACTCCGGGAGCGAGAAGGTTAATGAAAAACAAATGATACAATTTTATATAAGTAAAATCGTATTCCAATTCTAGTGCCATAATCTAGACGATGATTTATAAAATAACGATGACGTTACCGAGATATAAGTGAACAATATACTTCGGAGTCGATACATATAAATGTCTGTTAGGACTCATGGATTTAGAAGTTAGTCCTGGTAATATGCAGTTCCTACTGGAGTACTCCGTTACTCCTGGTGAGTTACTCCTGGTCATATTATAAAGTTGATAGAAGATTGTAGAAGATAAGATCAAGGAAGATTGTAGAAGATATGATCAAATATTTAGTCTTCCTATTCATATGGAAAGTATTAAAGATATTGATTATGATGAGGAGGTTACAATATTATTTAGGAAATAATTAAATGGTATTAATGTATAATACTTTGGAAAGTATTAATTATGTTGTAACCACCTAGGACCCCTTGCACTATAAAAGGAGGTCCTAGGGTGTAGAGATGAACACACTTCTACACACACACATTCTCTACACATTTATCTCATTGTTTGTTATAGCTTCAAGGTTGTAAAACCCTATCACTACTAAGAGTGATCGTATTAATATATTGAGGCTTGGATGTTTGGTTATTTCTATTGTTCTTCTTATATATAAAGATTGGTTTCCGCACACTCTTTGTACTGTGATCAAGGCTTCAAAGATCCTTCAAGTAGTAAACCCAACAAGTGGTATCAGAGCCTCGTTGAGAAGCTTTGATTGAGAAGAACAAGATTCCTTCATCCGCGTTGCTATGAAGTAAAGTTGCGGTTCAGAATTCGCGACAGATCAGTAACAGTTTCGTGACAAAATTAGTGTCGACTAAAGGTTCTGATTTTAAGGTTTTTCAAGAAACTCCTTCTTAAGGTGTTGCTGAAGAATTCATGGCGTGCAGAACATCAATTCCAGACGATGAGGTAATTTATATGACTGAATCTGAAGTTAGAGAATATAATGCTAGACTAAAGAATAAAATGCATGTTTATAATAACTCTGACTTAGCAATTAGTTGCGTAGAAACATATGAACAAAAATTTCTAGAACTTCAAAAACAATGTGCTGATCTGAATGCTGAAAATGATAAATATTATCTAGAAGTTCAGTCATACAAAAGTGCTCTAAAAACATTAGAAGAACAGAAAAAGTGGTTTCAAAATACTCAATTAGAGTATGAAGATAAGATTAGGGTATTAAGTATTGACTTATAAAACACAACTAACTTATTGACATATTCTGAAAAGCTTAATACTGAGGTAAATAAAGAGAAGCAGGAGCTACAGACTAAACTAGATAATGCTTTGGCTAGGTTTGATAAATGGAAAAATTCATCTAAAAACTTAGTCAAACTAGTAGATAGCTCCATGTCTGGTAGGACTAAAATTGGTTTGGGGTTTAAAAACTATATTGGGCCAAATGATGTTTTTGACTCCTCTTTGTCTAGTGTGTTTGACACTACCCCTGAAGATGTGGAAGGTAGGCCTGCTTTCAATAGGTATAAACCAGCTGCAGAGATGCATGCTGTTCCTCCACCTATCACTGGGGAATTCATGCCTATCTCGAACCACTCTGACTTTGATGAATCTCAAATCACATATGGTACAAGGTCCACTGGCTCAATTGAAACTATTTCTGTGTCTAATGACTTTGTCTCTTGTAACTCTAGTGACAAGTCTTTAGAACCTAACACCAATGACCTTGACTCTTGTGAGTCTGACTCTAGTGCTGGTACACTTGAGTCTGTGCCTGATCCTGTTATAACTGAACCCATCACTAGTAAAAATGCCTCATGCAATTCTACCTTAAGTGCTAAATCACCTAAGTTCTACCCTCAATCTGTTTGCGATAAGAATGACAGTAAAAGGAAAGCAGATAACCCTAGGAAAAATAATAAGAGTCCTAGAGGTAATCAAAGAGGTTGGAATGGCATGATGACTCAGAAATTAGGTGATAACTTTGAGTTCAAAAGTAAGGCTTGCTATGTGTGTGGTAGTTTTGATCACTTGCAATATACTTGTAAACACAAGAGAAAGATTAATGATCAACAACAAGTTAAACCGGTATGGAATAACTCAAGACGGGTGAATCACAAGAACTTTGGTAGAGTTTTTCACCCCAATCCTAAAAATAACATTATTACACAACCAAGATGTTTTAACAATGTTAAGGATACACGGGTTGAGTCTGCACGGTCAAAAACAAAGGTTAATATTGTTAAGGCTTTAGCTAGGTGGGTCTGGAAACCTAAACAAGATGGTTTACAACATGTCTCTAAATCAAATAGTGCATCAAAAACCTTAACAAGATATGACTATGTTGATGTTTTTGGAAGATTCAAGTCTGTCTTAGCTTGGGACTTCCATAAACACTAATCTTTGTTTGGTTTGTGTTTATTTCAGCAAGTGTGATTATAAATTACTATGTTTTGTATTTTATATATTTGTGTGAACTAACTTTTTGCAGGCCAAGAGAAGTTTAAAAAAAAAAAAAAAATCTTTGATGGTGAATACTTTGCTCTGTTTGAGGGGAGGTTTTAGCTTAAGGGGAGGCTTGTTGTATGTATAACTGTGTATATTCTTGTGTTTTTCTGTCTAATCAATTTTACAGGTTGACATTGGTGCTGGTGGATATGGTTCCTCCTAGTAGAACTAAGTTGCTCCTAGTCGACCAATGGTTCCTCCTGGTTGCACTCATCCTGCTTCTGGTGGACCATTGTTCTTCCTGATGCTATCTACGTTCCTTCTGGTTGACTCATAGTCTTTGAGTGGTTATAAAAAAAAAATTATTAAAAAAAAAAAAAAAAATTCGAATCGAAATACCTTTGTATATATTTCACTTTTTGGGCTGTTTTTGTTTGGTACTTAGGTGTTGGCTGCCCCCCACACAACAAATGGTCCTCAACTCACCATGTCTCACCGACAAGAAAGAGTTGATTCACCTTGAGGGTACGGCTCCTGGTGCGATTCTTAAATCCGTTGATGGTTGCCAGGTTACCCAAAACTGGATGGTTTTCACTTGCCATGGTCCTAGACTGAAAAGTGGCTAATCCAAGGGGGTACGGCTCTTGGTAAAGATTTTATCAAATCCGTTGATAGCTATAATAGCTTGCTCAAAGCTATAGGGTTTTCAACTCACCGATGCTTCATTGCTAAGAGTTGGCGAGTCCAGAAGGGTACGGCTTCTGGTAAAGACATATCAAATCCGTTGATGGCTGTGATGGTTTGCCAAAAATCATCAGGGTACTCCAACTCACCAATGATTCACGTTCTAAGAGTTGGACTAGGTACTAGTCTCCCAGGGTGATGTCATGATTCCACCAAAAGACTGGCTAGCCCAAGAGTGAGCAGCTACTTGGTAAAGGCTTATCAAATCTGCTCCTGTTGCTGTCAAGAATCAACATGTGCAGATGTTTTCAAGCTTTAAAGAAGCTTAGCCGTTCGTGTATCAACAGCTACTTTTGTGTTTCTTCTAGTTTTATCAAGTGAGCTTGTTGCTGCTGTGGTTCATATTCCAATCCTCATGCTTATTGGTGACACATCTACTTGGAAACTTGAACTCAACAAAGTTAAATTCAAGTTTAGGGGAGGATTGTTAGGACTCATGGATTTAGAAGTTAGTCCTGGTAATATGCAGTTCCTACTGGAGTACTCCGTTACTCCTGGTGAGTTACTCCTGGTCATATTATAAAGTTGATAGAAGATTGTAGAAGATAAGATCAAGGAAGATTGTAGAAGATATGATCAAATATTTAGTCTTCATATTCATATGGAAAGTATTAAAGATATTGATTATGATGAGGAGGTTACAATATTATTTAGGAAATAATTAAATGGTATTAATGTATAATACTTTGGAAAGTATTAATTATGTTGTAACCACCTAGGACCCCTTGCACTATAAAAGGAGGTCCTAGGGTGTAGAGATGAACACACTTCTACACACACACATTCTCTACACATTTATCTCATTGTTTGTTATAGCTTCAAGGTTGTAAAACCCTATCACTATTAAGAGTGATCGTATTAATATATTGAGGCTTGGATGTTTGGTTATTTCTATTGTTCTTCTTATATATAAAGATTGGTTTCCGCACACTCTTTGTACTGTGATCAAGGCTTCAAAGATCCTTCAAGTAGTAAACCCAACAATGTCAATGAATTTAATCTTCGTATGTCGTATAAAACGATAATAAAAATCAACAAAATATTATGAAAAACCATGATATTATTCAACACGATTATAAGAAGTATTTCAAAATGTGTGACTCACACAATAGCGGTTAGTCTATTCCAAGGACACATTGCTACACAATGGTCTAGAGATTATGTTTCAAGACGTCCAAGCACAAACAGCCGGAAGCGATTTGGATATCTATATAGATATCACAAAGGGTTAAATAATGAAAGTAACGCGCGCAAATGAAGGTATGTAAGGTCATAATATAAAATTTTTGCAATAAAAGCAATTTAAATATTTCAAAAATATATACAAAAAGATCTTGAAAATTCATTGTATTTATTTAAGTTAATCATTAATAAATGATAAACATTTATCAAAAAGTTTAACGTCATAAATATATATCGATAAAGGATTATAGTATTTATTTAGAAATACTTAGCAATAAGGCATACATAATAATGTATACTAAAGTTGTAATCCCAAAAGTAGCTTGAACCTGAAGTCACGCGAAATCATGTGCACCGACTCTTTGAAAAATAAAACCGACAGTTATAGTTTAGGTTTTTAGAAAAAGACCTAGTTCTCTATAACTCATGGCTCTGATACCAATCTTTAACACCCCCAAATTTACACGCAACAGAATACATCTTTGGGTGCTAAACAGTGATACAACAACGCATAATTTATAAAGAACGACTCGAAAAGAGACGTTTTAGATTTATCGTTCCTAAAACATTTGTCAGAGTAGCGTAGTCCCGAGTAATCGTTACCAAAAGATAAGTTAAAACAACATATTGGTTTGTTTTAAAAATGGAACGATAAATAAATCAAAGAGTTTGAACAACATAGCAGTGCACAACTTCATTCTCGTGACCTCCAAGCTTCCACTTCTTGATTACCAGAAATACATGTGAGTAAAACAATCAGCAAAAATGCCGAGTGAATCTATAGGTTTATGAAATCAATTTGAACACAAGCAAAGATTATAAGTTTGTGGCATGCTTATAAGCATCAAATAATAATTTGCATCAACAATGATAATTGTATATAACATAAATTGCAATAAGCTCATGGAACCGAGCCCTTAAACACTCCTTTTAGAGGTCTGATAAGACAGGAGATTTATTAATTGTCGGTTACCTCCAGATTTTCGGTACATTGCCGTATACCTGAATTCTCAATACAATATGTCCAAACAGTGTGGAGGTCGGGCCTAAGCTTCTATGACAAGTCCACAAAAACTGAACCGGGGCGGCTTCCCCCATAGATCTATTAATTGTACTAGCGGTTAACCCATCATAGGTTAATTAACGGTCCATAATTGAGGTTTTAACTAAGGCAATCACTTAATGCAATTTAAAGGCAACCACAGGTCCATTCATAAAGGGACAAAGCATACCATAAAAATCTTGTGTTCTAAGTTTATAAAACATGTATTCCCCCTCGTGGGTTTAAAATCATTTAATAACTAGTATAAAGCGAGGCTATAGACTCACCTTAGTACTTATAGTAGTTGAAGACGATCGCCGACGATAGTAGATGCCCGAAAAACACGACAACCGCAACCTAGCAAATAAGGTGCGTACATTAATAATGGACTCGAGAAAATGATACTTAATAAAATCAAACTCAAGTATAAAATCACGACAACTCGAGAAAAAACGATGCAAGTGGTTCTATTATACTCTCCTATATATTCATTTTATTATTATATGCCTTTAATAAAAAATCTGCCGGAACATACCGAATGTCCAAGCCGTTTTCCCATACATAAACATATCAAATTTTTATGATACTACTCAGAGAACTTACTTACTATATATAGAAAGTCCTCTCAAAAGCCCATTAAAAGATTTTACTTCTAAAGTTCCCTGCCCGACTCATCTTTGAATCACAAAATCCGGACAGTTTAGCGACCTTGACTTACGAAACCATTTTGACCATTCTAAACAACTCCATTTGTAAAACCGCCACTTGATTCTAAAAATAGACTCAAAATGCTAAACTTGGAGCCTGAGAACAGCCCTTGAATCATTTTGAAACTCATTTTATAGTCCCCGAGATTCGATCCAAATATCGACAACAATTTTCGGATTGTGTCGACACTCGTCTCCGGGTACACGAAAATCAAACTAGTGTATCTTCCACCTCGTTTGGAGTTGGAAGGCCTACTTTATATCAAATCGAAGCTAACGAAATTATCTACAACATAATCCCATAATATCAACCTATTTTCAGACTTAAGATTTCCGAAAATGCCTCTAAACCTACTGCCTAAAATTGGCCATTTTGAAAACCATACAAAATCAAGTTTTTGATCAAAACCAACAACTTTTATCATCATTCTAACATTCTAATATCATCACAATATAATCCTAACACTTGTATCATCATCTAAATCAAAAACCCAAAATCAAAAATATATTTTCTTTACAAAAATAACATGATATACACATGATTATCACTAGATAATCACATGCAACATCATCTAACAACTTTACTCACCAAGATTCTTGATCAAAATTTCAAAGTTCATGCATGTTGATGAAAATGGTACCAAAAGAATCCTCTTTCAATTCTAAAGATGGGACTTGTTTTGTTTTTGGATGGATCAAAGTTGATCATCAAAATTTTTGATGATTTGTGTAGTTTGTGGTGTATGGCCAAAAAAGAAAAGGAAGGAGAAAATGGTGGATGATTTTTGTTTATTAGTTTTTAAATCGAATGATGCTAGTGGAAAATATATATAGTATAAGGTTAGGGTAGTTTTTGCCAATTTGTGATAGTTTTGGTCTAAAATGTAAATATTAGTTAAAAAGCGGGAAATGACTAAAAGTCAATTTTACAAATATTTACGGGACTCGGGTTTCGTAAAAACACTTTTAAAAAGTTTAAACGCACACGAAAAATAATAATATACGACTCGATACGTAATTAAAACGATATCGTCGAAAGTATTAATTATCGAAACGATCGATAATAAAATATAGAATTTTTGGCATCTGTCGGTATCGCGATAACTAGTAGTCCTCGTTACTCGTCAAAAATTAAAATATAATATTTAATATCGGTTTCAACTTAAACCGTTAAACATAATAATATTTAACGTTATAAAATACTTCAAAATAATTGAAAATAGAATTAAATTATGACCTTATTTTTACGGGTTTTACAGAAACATTGGCCCTCAGGTTATTTCTTGAAGATGCAGATGAATCCCAATTTTTTTGGTGAGTGGTCATGTTCTCTATAAGCTCTCTACACTCCTCATGTCTTCTTTTCATGAATGTACCACCGGCGGCAGCATTAATCGTATCACGATAAGGAAAAGTTAAACCGTTGTAGAAAGTATCAATCAAAGTGACGGGGAGCATATTATGGTTCGGACAACGATCGATCAAAACATTATAACGTTCCCAAGCATCGAAAAGCGACTCATAGGGTTTTTGAGTGAAACCACTGATTTGATTGCGAAGACTAGTGACCATGGATGGTTGTAAGTAGCGCGAATTTTTTTTTTGAGTCATTTCGTCCCATGTATGAATTGAGTTTTTGGGAAGACGATCAAACCATTTTTCGGTATGGTGGGATAAAGTGTGTGAAAAAAGATGAAGGCGAAGAAAATCCATCGAAACACCGGGCAATTTCATTCTTTGAGTGACGGTTATGAATTTATGAAGGTGTTTGTTGGCATCATCATCCAGTAATTCGCGAAATGGACAAGCGCTTTGAACTTGTTGGATCATGTGATGCTTCAACGAAAATTCAGGAGCCATGATTTGCATCGGCGCAGTCGGTCCTCCACGTCCGTTCATGGATGGTTTACAAAGCTCCTCTATCGTTCGAAGGTCGGGTGGAGGGACATGGTTGTTGTTGTTATTATTCAAATTAGGGTTAGGTGGGTTGTTATTATTATTATGCACACCGGCCATATCTAAGTCTCTAAGACTCTCGGGCTCAGAATAGGACGAAGATCGAGTACGCATACACTAAAATGAAATAAAATATTTTTTGGTTTTTTTTATCCTTTTCATTTTTTTTATTTTTGAGAATTTATATTTTTGAGGATTTTTTGGAAATTTTTATGCTTGAAAATAACGTTCCCAAAAGAACGGATACCAAAATCCAATTTTTTCACTAAAAACCGTTAATCTTTACGAAAAGAGCCGGCAGCGGCGCCATTTAATATAATGGTTTTGTGTGTGCTCTTGAAGTGTTGTTCGTACTCGATTCAATTCGAATTGATCACGGTTTAGGGTGGAATTATTGGTGTTGGTCACTAAAAGGGGGAGCTTGATTATCTAAGTCTATAAATAACATAAACGTAAAAGCTTTTAAAAATAAAGAAGAATGTCTAACCTTGATTGCTTTTCAGAACGAATGTTGCATAGTAGAACTTGGTGAAAATAACTAAAGGAAAATATCTATTTTAAAATAAAAGTGAAATTGTAAATATCGTTGAGTAAAAATAAAAGTTTTAAAAGTTAAACTAAAAGTTAAGACTTAAAAGATAAATGACGAGAAATTAAAACTTTAAAAGTAAATTTGAAACTTAAAACTTTGGTAAAAATATAAACTTTATAAAAACGTAAACTTGAAAATAACTAGGACAAAACACTTATGAAAATCAACTGAATAAAATTGGTGGGAAATATTAAGGTTTGAAAATAATTCGAAACACAAGAACTGAACATAAGCCGGAATATGAAAATCTGGATCTAATTCGGAATCCGTGTTCTTGACTTAATTCAAAATATGCCAATCCAACACCTAAGTCGGAATACGACTAACACATTCAATGCGGAATATTAAATCTTCACTTAGTTTGGAACAGCCAATCCCAAACCTTATTCGGGATATGTACTCCGGACCTAATTCGGAATAATGGACGCAAGACCTAGTTCGGAATCCATGTCTCCAACGTAATCCGGGATACCAAAAACTTTACTTAATTCAGAATAGCCAATCTCGAACCTAGTTCGGAATAACGAATCTTGCACCTAATTCGGAATGAAGATCCTACTCTTAATTCAGAATCCGCTATCCAGCACCTAATTCGGAATTTGTTGGTTTCTGACTTAGTTCGGAATATGTGTGTTTGTACTCAATTCGGAATATAGTGCAAGACCTAATTCGGGAAATGGAAATAGGACACAATTTGGGATACTAAGTTAGGTTTTGGAGGGAAAATGAAGTTTCACACGTAATTCGGGAAATGGATTCTACTCATAGTTAAGAATGTTGTGTTATGCACATAAGTCGGAATCAGATGAACTGTATGTAAGTCGGGATAATAGGGTTTCTACAACCCGGATTAACACCAAATAAGTAAATCACAATAAGCACTTACCAAAACTTAAACCAAATCAATTTTTAGAAAAGGCTAATAAGAAATAGTTTAAAAACTTTTTAAAACACTAAATAAGCAAAAATTTAAAATCAACTTATTTAAAAAACTAACAAACATAAAAATTAAGCAATAAGCACAATAATCTAAAAACCTCAAACACACCAACTCAATAAGCACAATCCAATAAGCAAACCAATCACACAATCAACAAGATGAAATCAACTACATGATTAATGAAGCAAAACAATAGATTATGATTAAGAAAGGTAGAATGAGAATTTATTAAAAAGCTTGTTTATGTTAAAGATTAAGATCAAAGATTACAAGATTAAGATGAAGGTTTGATAAGCTTGAAAGAAAAACTAGAGAGAAGAAAATTTAAAGACACACTAATTACCTACTAAAATTAAAGACTAATAACTCTAACACCCTCCTAATGAAGGATTAGGAGGGTATATATAGGAGAAGGGGAGGGTCTTGTGTCTTCTCTCTTTCTTCTTGTCTTCACGATTTTTAAATAACTCGTCTTTCTCGAATTTGTCTCGGGATTCGTCGAATGATAACTTGAACTCGTCTTCTATTTTTCTTCTTTTAGTAGACTTGGTTCTTCGACTTTGTTAAACCTTCGTCTTTAGACTTTTTCTTCGATAAATCTTCAGAATAGGCCTTTGACTTTCGTTCTTCTTGCACTTTTGACCTTTTGACTTCGTCTTTTGTCTTTTTCTTCGATAAAAGCCCATGAAAGCCCGTGTTTTCTTCCTTTTTCATATTTTTGACCTAAAACACAATAAAAACACAAACCGCGCATAATTTCGCCTTTTACGACATTAAATATACGTTTTGGTCTTGTTATTATTAGAAATAAGTGGTAAAAGGATAAGTGTTTTCACACTTATTAAACACAAAATCTTAAAGGATTTAGAAAAACCTTTTGAGAAATTCTTGAAAAATTGTGTTCAACGATTTTAAAATAATCTTGATAGAAGACTTCTCTTCTATTGCTTAGGGAAAGTGCACTGAAACGTACACTTCCCTTGCGGATCCGTTTTTCATGAGCTCAAAACTTTAATTTTTTTGTGACTAGCTCACGACCGAGAAAAATTAATTTCCCGTTGAGAAGGATAAGTTATCATCTGTGATAAACTTTCCTTAAGGTAAAGTGCGAGTTCTAAGCTGACATTTACTTAGAAATCGTTTTTCATGAACTTAAAAACTTGGAATGTTTTTATAAGAAGCTCATGACCGAGAAATATTAATTTCTCGTTGAGAAGGATAAGTTATCATCCGTGATACACTTTCCTTATTTGAGGTCCGAATCCTAAGCTGTGATGCGCTTAGAAGTCATTGTGAGAAATTATCAAGCATATTCATTTGCCAGAACCTCCAAATCGTCTGGAGTCATATACTTCATACCAAGACGGACAACGAGATACGCAAACCTATCTTGCGATAGAGCTTTTGTAAACAAGTCTGCTAGCTGGTACTCAATTCTGACAAATTATAATTCTACGATGTCGCGTTCCACTTGTTCCTCTATGAAGTGATATGTAACATCGATGTGCTTGGTGCGGGAGTGCTGAACCGGATTGCAAGAGATGGCTATGGCCGACTTTGAGTCACAATACATAGGTATTTTATCAAAGTGGAAGCCATAATCCGTGAGTTGAGTTCTCATCAAGAGGGATTGAGCACAACACGCGGATAGAGACACATACTCTGCTTCGGCGGATGATAGCGAGGTGTAATCGTGCTTCTTTGACGACCAACTCACGAGCTTGTGTTCCCCTAGAAATTGTACGCCACCAGAAGTGCTCTTTCTAGTATCAAGGCAACCTACATGATCATAATAAAAAAAAGCAATTAGATGAAAACCGGTTTCCCTCGGATACCAGAGTCCACACCGTTGGAGCTTGATTAAGTCCATATACAGCTTCTTGAGACGATAGAGTTTGTTAGGATGATGAGGATCAATGAATACTTCCGGCTGATTCACATACACTTCTTCCTTCAAATGACCGTTGAGAAAAGCAGTTTTAACGTCCATCGGATAAACTGTAAAGCCCTTATGTGCAGCATAAGCAAGGAATATCCTGACTGCTTCTAAACGAGCGACTGAAGCGAATGATTCATCGAAATCTATTCCTTCTTGTTGACGGTATACCTTAACCACAAGACGAGATTTGTTTTTGATGTTTTTTTGTTCTTTGTAGAATATTGATAATCTTGTTAATCTATGAAGTGGGTTGAAGATTCCTAGAGAGAGAAACTAGTGAGAGAAAGTGAGAGAGAACTATGTGTTTTTCATTAAAATGATAAAATGGAAAATCAACAACCAACCCCTTTCCATGGTGGAAAGGTGTATTTATATCCATGCCACTATTGGGCTTGGGCCGACCCATGACAAGCCCATGGGTCGGTTTCTTACTTAACTAAATAAGTATTCATTAACTATGAGCTATTACAACATTAATAATATTGTGGAGTGACCGATACTTCTAATATACGTTAAAACGTATTTCTAACAATCTCCCCCTAAGGGAGGTCACTCCACGTTACAAAGTTCTAAACCTAGCATACTATACTAAGTCTTCGTTCTTCAGCTCGTAGTCTTTTCTTCTTTCTTTTTGTTGTGAATATGTTGATTTGATCTTTTAGGCTTTGGCTTGAGAGCATTGTTCTTTTGACCAATCACGTGCGATCTTTGCCTTCTTGTGAATCTTGCCTCCTCGTGACTCCATGTTCCACACACTTATGTCTTTTTGTTGAATTCTCGAAAGCTTCAGAGTTTGGTACATCGGAAGACTTCATTTTGCACTTTCTTGAATTTTACCGAACTTTGATGCAGAAAAACATAAGCATGTGGGAACGACTTCAGCCGGTACACCGCAACGCCAGCATCTTCGCAGCAACATGATAAGACACGAATGAAATGGCTTAGAACATTTCATTCTAAATCGGTAGCGTTTTACCTCCGGTCGGTGAAGACCGTTGGACGATATTAGATATCGTACCTGTGACGGATAGTTTCAATTAAGTAACTTCCTGACAGGATTTCGCGGGTAAACCCGTTCTCTTTATTCGACGATCACTAAGCTTGACTGCGAACATAAAGAGTGAATCCCTTGGATAAATTATCCTTGTGATTGAAGCCGTCAATTCATGAAACCTGGAACAAGTGAATTTCAGTTAAGATTTTCACCATCGTTGCTTTCCAGTTATCACGAGCTTAATTCATAAAGAATCTTGCACGTCACCTACCAAGTGCTGTTTGATGTTAACACTAGAAGGATTTCCACTCGTCATTGTGATCTATAAAGAGTCACTCTGAGTGTTCTGGCAAGATCATATGATAATGCGTAGAGGCCTGGAACGAGTTTAAGTTCAATTAAGAATTAAACTACTGTTTCTTTCCAGTTTTTCACAAGATTGGTTCTTAAAGAACCGCACGTGTAACCTACCATGAGCTTGTTTGATGTTGGCTCAAGCAGGATTTCCATCTTCATTGTAATACTTGCGTATTACTCGGATGTTCTGGCAATATTACAAGAATACTGCATAGGACTCATAAAAATCTCTTACTTTTCACAGTGTGTGAGAAAGCAAGGAATAAATGGAAAGTGTCCTAATGAGACTTTTGATGATCTCGTGGCTCTAGACTCGATAGTGCGTTTTGATTTAATGAGCGATGGCTGGAGAGGAGTGCCACCTTTTCAATATCAGTCTATTCGGAGTGAATAAACCAATAGATAACGTGTTGATCTCCGTGTGATTAAAACAAATACCTTTTGAGAGATATTTGAGTTAGCCGGGAAGGGTTGTGCATTGCATCACTGGGTCCATGATGTCTTTCTTCAATATCAAGAATCATTAACAAATGATCTCAATAGCATATGTATTGACCCGGTTTCTGCCTAAAGTTGTAAGGAGGGCTTCTTTCTTTAAACCCTTTATCTTTACAATTCTTTTTCATTCTTCAACCCATTCAATGCTTACCAATACGTCATAACTAGCACCTTGTTGTGATTGTTCCAGTGCTAGCTTAAGTACTTGGTCGGCATTCAACTACGTTCACAATCTTTCTCCATCTTTCCTAGGACTTCTAATTCTATCTAGGGAATTGTCCTTGGGAAGATTCCATCGGCTCTGATGAATCATTGGACTAAACCTATTCCTACCACCCTTTTGTCACCACATACGTCGTGAATTAAGCGTGTTTTGGGGAAGTATAGCCACCATGAAAAATCCTTGAAAATCACTTAAGGTACTTGTGATATTGAAATCAAAAGTTTTGTACCTTAGGTGTTTTGTTCATCAAAAATGCTCCCCCTTAACACGTGCTTTACACATATTAAGTTGGATTATCGTTAAGTCTTTTTCATCTTTTAGCCAAGTATCATTTAAGTCTCCTTAATCCCATTTTCTCCCCTTATCCAAAATGTTAACCATTAATATTTGGGATATTGAATGGATTAACCAGTCTTTGGGTAAAAATGAAATCGATGTTTGGCCATAGAACATGTTAATGCTCCCCCTTAAATTAATAAGGGATAGTTGTAGTGCTTTAGTATGATATATTTTGAAAGATTTAGAATCTCATGAGAAATTCTTGAAAAATTATCATACCTTAACACTACATCAAGCCGTAAAAGCACAATATTCACAAATTTACATATTCACAATTAAAAACCAATATAGAGTAGACCTGAAATGTACGATCCATTAGATGGATCGTTGCAGTAACTTGTGGTGCACTCCATATGGTCTACTGATGAGACTGCTTTTATACATGGTCTCATCGTCCAAATCGGGCTTAAATTGCATTAAATATCATAAAATATGCCAAATATATGCTCGTGTTTGTTACTTGTGTATTTTTAGGTACGGATATTGAGGAATTGGCAAAAGATCACAAGAATCAATCAAAAACGAACACGGGAAACGAAGCCGCACAATGAACCGGGCCCAAGTTTGGATTTTTCAAAATAACCCTTGAAGAATTGAAGATTGTCAAGTTTAGTCCCTCATCTTTGAAGAACTTGTCACAATTGACCCTCCAAATATCAATTGTACAAGTATGGTCCTTATTATTTGAATATTGTACAAGACCAGTCCCTGGAAAATGAAGAATATACATTAAAAGCCCTTGGATAGAGTTTTGTAAGCCTTTGTGCCAGTTTTGACAAGTTGTCAAAAGTTGATAAAGGCAAAAGTGGGCGCTGATAGGGTTTAATACAAAGTAAACAAGAGGAGAAAGCTTGGGGGTCAAAACTGCCAACTAACCAAACCCTTACACCCACTCAGACCCTGACACGTCATCCTCACCCACCCAAATACCCAAACCCATAACCCAACCCGTCTACCCAGTCCACAACCCACCCAACTTATTAAAACATGGTCAACTGGTCGACAATTTTTCCCTCTAAACATAAAGTTTAAAAACTTTATTTCCCAAAACAGATTAAATCCCCTCTTAATCCCCCTTAAACCCTAATCCTACCCAGACCAAATCTACCACAAATCAAGGGGTTATTACCCCATCTCCTCCAGAAACTTAATTACCCTCCACCTCAATTGATCCCACATCACAAAACGCCACAAGACACACCCATGTGTCTTGTGGGACCCTCCCCTGCAACATCACTTTCCCTCAAAACCCTAAACCCGACCAAACCAACATCCCAGATCACACCCCTTGGTCCCCAAGCTAAAATTAACGTCCAAGATCATTCAACAAGAGCTGGCAACATCACATGGGCATCTTGACCAAAATTCAGTCAAATGAACAAGGGCAAAATCGGATTTTCCAAGCTTTAGGGTTTTCCTTTTTATTATTTGTTTATTCAGCATCTAGATATTCTATTATGCCTATAAAAGCATCTCTCAACCTGTGAGAAGAGCTTTGTTCCAGTTTTAGCAATCACATTGTAATTCCTTTTTTATATATTATTAAAGTTTGGTATTTTTGATATAAATTGTAATTCCTTTTATTAATTATAAAAAGTTTGTGTGTTTGGATTGCTAATACTGAGTTCCATTCAAAGTGTGAAAGATTTGTTTGAGGTTTCAATATTCAAAAGGTTTTGAGAAGTATTTTAATTTCAGAAAGTTTAAAAGATTTGGGAAGTGAAAGTGGACCAATATTTTTGATTTTCTAAGATTGAGTTAGTTTTTAAAACGTGTGTTTTAAAGGTTTGAAGGTTTTTAAGAAAGATTTTATGAAAAAAAGAAGAAAACAGAATATATATATATATTGCTTGTTTCTCCTTTTTGATTTTTCTTAAACAGGTTGAAGGTTGTTGTTGATCAAGATTTCTGCATACACCCGAGTGTATAGGGAGGTGGATTAACATCCACAAAGGACTTGGATGTAAGTCCTTGAGGTAAAATTTCTTGTTTCCTTTTTCAGTTTTTAAGCAATTGTATGCTTTGGTGATTTTGCATGAAAAAGTGTTAGATGTTGTTTAGACTGTTGGATATTGCTCAAATGATGGTTGTGTGCATGTTAGATGTTAAATGAATCAGTTTGGTAGTGTTTAGAATAGCTTTGGTTTGTTAAAAGTGAAAAACATAAATATAAAGGGTTGTTTGGATATGGTTTTTAATTAGAAATTTTGGATGATTTGGAGAATTAAAAGGTGTTAGAAAGATTAAAAAAGGTTGAGATAGGTATTGTTTTAGTTGTGTATCAGTTTGGTAGAGATTTGGGGCAAGTTAAGTGATTAAAAGTGAAAAGTTAGCTAAAAAATTTGCATAGTTCATAATCTGTGTGTTTTATTGCAAATTTGGTGCTTGGAGTCTTAAATTTGTTAAGAATTAGGTTATCATAGGATTTGATTTGGATTGTGTACCAGCTGGTGAGCCTGTGTGTAAAATTTGGGAGTTTGGATTTGGTTTTTGAGCTTGTAGGAAGCTATAAACACTCACAGACCTATCTATTTTACATCAACAACATTATATGCCATGGTGTGCTTTGATTTTTAGTTTTTGTGCTAGTTGTTGTTACTTTCTGCTTGACTTTGACTCCCTACACTCAGAAAGAGTGTAGGGGTGCCTTGTTCATCCAAAATCATCCACCAAACAAGCAAGCCAAGCCCTCTTGGCCCTTATATCACAAGTGAAGAAAACAGAAAGAAAGAAAAACCTGCTTGTGTTTTCAAATTAAAACTGGATACATTTTTTGGACTTGATCTGGCTTAATTCTTGTTAAAAGTGGAAATTGGTTTGTAATTACTAGTTTACAAGTGTCAGTGTTGGATTTGAAAAGTAAAAAAAAAAAAAATTAGCAAAAAGGTCACCCCGCCCGGACTCGAACACGCGACCCCTCGTTGGGGGAGTAACGTGCTTACCGGTGATCTAGATGCCTTTTTACGATATAGTCTCATTTCAATAGTTACTTAACCCCTTTTGAGTTTGACTTTTCATAAATAAGCCGTGGGGTTTTTAGCTTATTGTAGCTTATTGGTTAAGCGTTTTTGGGTTCTTTCATTTTTCCTAGGGTTATACTAGGGTATAGGATTTTTCTAGCCAGTTTTCACATTTTTCCTTTTCTTTATTTATTTTTTATAATTTATTTATTAGCCGTATTTATTAATTCACTAAAAAATAGTTAAAAGTAGTTTTTAATTAGGGAAAAATAATTTTTAGCTTTTAAATATTCTTTTTGAGGTTTACATCTAGTTTGGGTTTCAAAAACTTTAATTTTTAATTTTATATTATTTTAAGGTTTTTATTAAACTTCAATAATTTTTATAAAATTATAAAAAAGGGTTTAGGAACTTTAATTTGCTTTTTTCTTCTTAGTTAGAATATTTAGGATTTTTGAGAATTTTTGAGAATTTATTTGAGAACTTTTTATTTTTTGGAATTTTTTTTAATATTATTTTATTATTAAAAATTCAAAGTTTTATTTTTAACTTTTTTTCATTTTTCCTAGATTCTAGACATTAAAATAGGTCCTTTGTCACTTTCCAATTAATTTTTAGGCTTTTCAATTAATTTTTAGAATTAATTTAAGATTTAATAGATTTTAATAGTTTTTAGGAGTTTAAAAATAGTTTAATTTGGTTTTAAAATTTTTAAAAATAGTTTTTAGCTTAATTAGGTCATTTTTGAGGTTTACAAACTATTAAATCTTGTTTAGGGCTTTTTAACATTTAAAAGTGATTTTTAGGGCTTTAATTAGCATTAAAAAGTCATTATTAAATTAATTAAAAGGTTTTAGCAAGTTTGGATTTTTTGTAAACTCTTAGAATAATATTGTGGGTTTTTAGTAATTTTTAGGAATTTTTAGGTTAAAATTTTAATTTTTGTCCTTTTTGCGACTTTATCACATCTTCGTCATTAATGCAACCCAAAACTCCACTCTTTCTCATGTGTACTCTATCACATCTTTAAACAATGTCAATCCCATCAAAAACATTTGTCAAAAGATTTCAAATAGAGTTTTAGGAGTTGTTGATAAAAATGAAGTTCCGTCCCCTCCACCGATGGAGGTTAAGAGTGTTAAGCCTATGATTCCAATCTCGAGTGATTCTTCGGATGATGAATACGTTGATCCCGATGGGGAGGTTTTCTTTGTTGACAAAAGATTTGAAAACTTGCCACCACCTAAGCCAAAAAGATTTCGAAATGTGAGAATTTTTAGTGTGACTAACATTGTCTTAGATACACCAAATATTTTTGACATAATCAAATCGGGTTTTCACAAGGAGAGTGTTAAAAATGAAAAAGGAAAAGATTTTAACTTGAATTTAAAAGATTTTTCTACAATTCTAACTCCGTCATCACCGCGTGTATTGAGTACTACAAGCTCGTCTTCTCCTTTTGACGATGTTTTGTGTGGACTTAGTGTGGGGGAAGCCCCTTATGTTTCCTCCCCTTTCTCCACCGAGGACGAGATATTTGATCCTAGAATTGCTTATATAGGGAAATCTCGGTCTTCCACCGATGCAATAAATGGAAAATATTTTCATTTGATTGGTGCGAGTCTACCTCGAGTACCTCAATGTTTTGACTTACCCATTGTCCCATCCTTCTATTTCTTCTCTCCTATTTTCTTCTATCCCATTGGGATTTGTGTTGAAGAAGCGTTGTTTCGTCTTTCATCCGAAAACGAAGACGCTATCTTTGACCCCGGTATACGTTTATCGGATTTTTAAAAGTACTTCACGTACTTTTGGGCCTTGTTTATCATGTAAGCCCCACCAAAAATTGACCAAACCATGATTATCCCTAAATGATCACATTTATGGGGATTCGAGTCGAGCTTTTGACTCGGTTATCAAAAACAAGGTGCCTCGTGGGGGAGACCCATGCTTATCCATGTACATATTATTGCTTTCTAATTAGTTAATGTGAGGGGATTTGTGCCCTTCCAACCTTTGTTCCGTGGTTGTTTGTGAATTGTGATTTTTAGATCATGATCTTCACGATTGGAGCCTCTCGTATTCGTTTTATGGGAGCACTTGATCGTTTGCTATGGAGGCCTTTCCCAATATCCATGATATATCCTTTTATGTTCTAACCTTAGGTTTTTAGCACACTTTATAAACGGCTATTAATTTATTGGTTACACCCTTTCCATGCTAGATTAGGCATTCGACTACGTCTCTAGTATGGGGGTGTTTGCACCCCTAGACTCGAAACATTGAGGACAATGTTTAACTTTAGTATGGGGGGTGAATAGATACTTGCCTTGCCAAACCTTCACGCTTTCCAAAGTTTATCATTTTGTTATCGTTTTGTTGCAAAATAAGGCTAAAAATGGCCAAATTTTAAAATTTTTCTAGTTTTTCATAAGTGTTTGAAGACACGAATGTAGATTTTCCGATGGCGAGAATAAGAGTAATTTTTGACTCGACCGTGCGTGTTGAGCACTTAGCTTTGATTCCTTAACTACACATTATGCTAAGTCTCTTAAATGAGGACGAGAAATGATAGAGTTAATTATAAGTTACTATGCAAAAAGGTCACCCCGCCCGGACTCGAACACGCGACCCCTCGTTGGGGGAGTAACGTGCTTACCGGTGATCTAGATGCCTTTTTACGACATAGTCTCATTTCAATAGTTACTTAACCCCTTTTGAGTTTGACTTTTCATAAATAAGCCGTGGGGTTTTTAGCTTATTGTAGCTTATTGGTTAAGCGTTTTTTGGTTCTTTTATTTTTCCTAGGGTTATACTAGGGTATAGGATTTTTCTAGCCAGTTTTCACATTTTTCCTTTTCTTTACTTATTTTTTATAATTTATTTATTAGCCGTATTTTATTAATTCACTAAAAAATAGTTAAAAGTAGTTTTTAATTAGGGAAAAATAATTTTTAGCTTTTAAATATTCTTTTTGAGGTTTACATCTAGTTTGGGTTTCAAAAACTTTAATTTTTAATTTTATATTATTTTAAGGTTTTTATTAAATTTTAATAATTTTTATAAAATTATAAAAAAGGGTTTAGGAACTTTAATTTGCTTTTTCTTCTTAGTTAGAATATTTAGGATTTTTGAGAATTTTTCAGAATTTATTTGAGAACTTTTTATTTTTTGGAATTTTTTTAATATTATTTTATTATTAAAAATTCAAAGTTTTATTTTTAACTTTTTTTCATTTTTCCTAGATTCTAGACATTAAAATAGGTCCTTTGTCACTTTCCAATTAATTTTTAGGCTTTTCAATTAATTTTTAGAATTAATTTAAGATTTAATAGATTTTAATAGTTTTTAGGAGTTTAAAAATAGTTTAATTTGGTTTTAAAATTTTTAAAAATAGTTTTTAGCTTAATTAGGTCATTTTTGAGGTTTACAAACTATTAAATCTTGTTTAGGGCTTTTTAATATTTAAAAGTGATTTTTAGGGCTTTAATTAGCATTAAAAAGTCATTATTAAATTAATTAAAAGGTTTTAGCAAGTTTGGATTTTTTGTAAACTCTTAGAATAATATTGTGGGTTTTTAGTAATTTTTAGGAATTTTTAGGTTAAAATTTTAATTTTGTCCTTTTTGCGACTTTACGTTTACGTCTTTTTGGTCGTAGTTTAATACGTTTTCGTCTTCGTCATTTTCTCTTCTTTTCTCATTAATAATCAAAAACATTAATCAATCATTCATTACACAACGCACTAGCCTCCTCGAGAACGAACTCACTTTCTTAAGGGTCATTCACACACGGTTTTCCTAAATCGTCGTGCACGCTTACCCTATTTTATTGCTCTTTTCCTAAAGGGTAGTAAAAACATTACATCATCTACCACCAACGAATCTTTCTAAGCTCCTCATCAATCTACGTTCCCGGAGCTTTTGATCAATCTTCTTGATCACATACTTCGCCATTTGCCGATAACCCGGATGCCAGTCCTCAGTCATCTCTGGTAAAGACCCACCAGAATTAAGATGCTCCAATTTTCCTCTGACTTAAATGAGAGTCCCATCACTGTACTTATAAAGCTCACCTACCCTCATAAACTTCATTATCCCACGACTGTTCAAGTAGAAAATCCTGTAATTCGGAACAGTAATGCCGGTATAGGGACATCTTGTGACATGTTGAGGTAGAACTTGGTTCATTGGACGGGTCAGGTTAAGCTTCCTTTGGTAGCTTTCAACTCCCAATTGAAGATCTTCAACTCGTTTCTTGATAACAACGCTTCGTGTGAACATACGAAGTGTTGTATTCAAAGCAATGATTTCTTCACGAGTAAGATGGGTGAGTTGATCACGGGTCATCATAAGCAACATATCTTCGATATCCTCAAGGCGAATGATAGAAAAATCTCCCTGCTGTATTGTGTATTCTCTGTCATCCTCCCTTTTTAGGCGAATCTCCGTCACATGATGATAGCCATTCTTGGCTTCAGTTTTTAGCCCTAAAATACTGGAGATGCGAATATCGGATCTAACGTTACTTCCTGAATTGGCTAAGCAGCAACCTCTGTACGCCCTTCTGACTCGTTCATCCCAATGTGATGCACCTATAACAGCATACATATCATAATTACGATTTACCTTTGGGACCCAGAGTCGGTTTACCTTTTCCTCGATCCAGGGTATTGTCCCCCAGTTAGCAGCTTTCAGCAAGGTCAGGGAGGTTGCGTACTTTGATGAACCCTTGAGGAGATAATCAAGATCATAGGTGACGAAGAAGTCGAGAGCAATTTGATTATCTTGAGAAGGATCAAGTGGAGGTGGAGCTCTTTCTGACTCATGAAGACCTGGCCTTTGAACGGTATTAAGAGCTTTCAGGATCTCATCAACATAATACTCGTATTCCATGCGGCTTAACCTGGTTTTGGCATGAATTCTCTTATCCTTTAGCGCTCTCTTTACCAAAGACGGAATGACCGAAGATTTATACTCATGAGCCAGAAATTCACACAAGTCTATCGGACTACAGATACGGAGATATAGAACATCTCTGTCAGCGTCTGTGATTGGATCATATTTAGCAGCTGCCGTGATCCAAGCTTGTGGCTGTGTAGTCTCGTCAATCTCCAATGTGTCTTCCCAGTCCCGTGTGCTTGACTCGGGAACCGTAGATTGTGGTTCTTGTTGTAGAGGAGTAGAGACATGAACACTTGTTGGTTCTGATCCAGGCATCTCGGCGGTGTCATGAACAGGCGAGTGTTGTGCAGCTTCAGGTTCAGTTACTGATTCTGCAATCACAGGAGCAACAAAAGAACTAACAGGGTTAGTGGTAACAGGTATAGACACAGCAATAGATGTATCGGGAATCGATGATGCCGTAGTAGCATTCACATCATGGCGCCACTTGGATCGTCTTGATTCCGTTAAGGTGGATTTTTCCTTTTGCGCAACATCTTTCTGTGACTTGGTACCAGACTTAGATGGTTTCTTTGTGCTGGCAACCTTGTCCCCCGTTTCAGGCTGTTTACCATCATCATCCTCATCGTCATCCTCGTTGCTTCCCTTAGCACTCTCCTCATTTCTATCACCACCATCACTACCATCATCATCATCATCATCCTCATCATCATCACAATCATCGTCACCATCATCATCATCTTCTTCTTCTTCTTCTTCTTCACCGTCACCCTCTTCTTGTTCACTATCATCCTTTTCCTCCTCAGGCAGAATGTGGTAAGGTACCACACTTCCAAACATTTTAATAACCGATCATCCTCCATGATAACATCATTTAGTGACTTGTAGAGTGTCCGCTGAACTTTGGACTTATCAAAAGATCCAACTTCCCTCATACGAGCTTTGAGGATCTTCTTTAATTCAAAATCCGTTAAATCATAGGCAATTTTGTAGGCGGATTCAGAAGGATTGGATGAGTTAATCAACAAGTTATCAGCCGCGAGTGTCTTCAACTCATCACGCAGTTTTGGCATAAGGGACTCAACGGATTCTTTCACCCTCTCTTCAATAGAAGCTTCAAGTGTTTCTTTCTGCTCCTTGTATTTATCCTTCATAGCTTGAAGTCTCGTGATTCGTGCTGCATACTTATCAGCTTCGGCCTTTTTGACCTGAGCAAGTTCTTCTGCATGAGCTTTACGTGTCGACTCCATCTCTGCAGCGAACTTAGCTAGCATCTCTTCTTGGGCTTTCTTTGAGGCTTCTTCACTTTTCACTCGTCTAAGTAGCTCTTGGCGAAGATTATCCATCTCTCTTCTTTGATTATATGTGTGTTTATCCAACAGTTCTGCCATTACAAATGCAGCCATTGAAGATGATGCAGAGCTACTCTGGGTTGGTTGAAGAGGCTCGGTTGTGACTACAGTACTGAGGATGGAAGTTATTGGAGGTGGAAGGAATGGTGTTGGAACCGGTCGGGTTGGTAAGGGCTGTATTGGTGGAGGTTGAGTTACTAAAGGCTGGGTAGGTACCATGATTGTAGGAGCACCGGACTCCTTTTCAACACTTGCTGAAACAGGGATGGATGTCTCCTTCGAAGTAGAATACCGTTCAGGTGATCCAAACTCATCAATATCATCTGGCTCCTCGTACTCTTCTTCAATATTCATCTGTGCACCCGAACCACTACCGCCCGTGTCTCTCCTACTCTTTTCAATAGCTATCTTCATTAATTTTCTCTCAGCCTTTTCAAGGGTAGGATCGACATCAACATCTTCTTCATCGTGGAGAACTAACTCATCAGCCGTGCTCTTTCCCTTCTTAGCCTCAGTCTTCTTCTTCTTGGTTTCGGGTTCAGATAAAGCAGCTGGTTGCTTGCGTTTACCTTTACTCTTGACCGTAGTAGACGAGTCTTCTCCTGTCTGAAGGCTTGCTTTTAGCTTCTTGATTTCTAGTAGCAGTAGTTTGTAATCAGCAGAAGCTTTAATTTTATCCGTCAGAAGATAATCGGGAATAGGACCAGGAATAACAACACCAGATGGTCCTTCATGCCTTAGATCCACAGTGTGATCAGCCTCTTTAGTGTGATGATGACTTGCTACACGCTTATCAATAGTAACATCATTCTTCATAAAATAATTAATTATAAGCTTGATAAACCGAGGGTAATGAAAGAAATTAGTCTTCAGCTTCTTGTTTTGGAAGAGTTGAAAGTTAAGTTCTTCCCACAACAATAATGCATAATCTGCATTTGAGCCTTTGTACATTCCATGGAAGATGTTCATAATTGGACCACGCACAGCATCATGCCCAGATGTTTTAAGTGTGAGACATCTACTGAGAATACCAAGGATAGCTCTCCAAGGTTGACCTACTTTAGCGGTGGTAAAATCAGACACAACTCGTATGTCAGGACATCCAAGAGCATCGGACATCTCCATGAGTTCGTCTTTAGTAGGATCCCTGGAAAATGACATACCTTTAGGTGTATCCCGAATTCCAAATATCTTACGGAAGTCTGAAACAGTAAGTGTCTGTTGCTTGTTGTCGAGAGAGAAGGTGATCTTGTTTGAAGTACTTTCCCTGGTAGCCCAGAATTCATACATGTAATCATATGGCACCGAAGCAGTACTCCTTAAGGCATTCTTGAAGTGAGAGTGATCAAGGATTGCTATGGCGACTTTAAATCCATGGTGAGTGGATTTTGAAACTTGCTTCAGCCGGTAATTGTTTGGTATGAACTTGAGGGTTCTTGCTTCGGCAATTGCGGCTGCTCTAGAATCTTGGAGTGCTTGTATTGTTGGATTAGTCATCGTATCTGCTTAAGATAAGACATAAAATGTTGATGCACAAAAAATATATAGATATATATCATTATGACTTCTAAGCATAACACATTTTAACAAGTAATTATAACAAACAAACAACTATCAATCCAACAACTCTTCATTCGGAACTCTTCATTCGGAACTCTTCATTCGGAACTCTTCATTCGGAACTCTTCATCCGGAACTCCTTCATTCGGAACACCTTCATTCGGAACTCTTCATTCGGAACTCTTCATTCGGAACTTTTCATTCGGAACTCCTTCATTCGGAACTCTTCATTCGGAACTCCTTCATTCGGAACTCTTCATTCGGAAGTTCGTTCGGAACTCTTCATTCGGAAGTTCGTTCGGAACTTCTTCATTCGGAAGTTCATCCGGAACTTCTTCATTCGGAAGTTCATCCGAAACTTCTTCATTCGGAAGTTCATCCGGAACTTATTCATTCGGAAGTTCATCCGGAACTTCTTCATTCGGAAGTTCATCCGGAACTTCTTCATTCGGAAGTTCATCCGGAACTTCTTCATTCGGAAGTTCATCCGGAACTTCTTCATTCGGAAGTTCATCCGGAACTTCTTCATTCGGAAGTTCATCCGAAACTTTCTTCATTCGGAAGTTCATCCGGAACTTCTTCATTCGGAAGTTCATCCGGAACTTCTTCATTCGGAAGTTCATCCGGAACTTCTTCATTCGGAAGTTCAAAAGCCTTGTTCATCCGGAAGTTCTAAACGCACCCTATTAATGATTATTCTAGGCGCGATTGTGAGTTTTAAGGCATTATAAGGCAACCATAGTGTTCTAATCCTAATTCGATCCAAAACCCAGCAAAAACCCCTAATCAATTAAGCCTTAATTAAACACAAACCCTAATTGGATTTAATCTAATTAAAATGAGTTAATTAATTTGATTAGTAACGAATTTAGACAAAATAACACGCGGGTATGTACCTTAGAGATGATAGAGACGGATTGAAATGGATTGAATGATTAAACCACGATTTTGTGAAAGCTTGTGTGTGTTAATGGCGGAGGGAGAAAAGCAGAAGAAAGAAAGAAGAAGAAAGAGACGGGGGGGGGGGGGGGGGGGTTGGTTTTGACTAAGTAAAATTTTTTACAACTTTCACAAATGTCACCTTCAAGTCCCTATACTTTTCTTACCTTTTCCCTTTTTATTCCTTGTCTTTTTATTTTTCTTTTCTAGTCTCCCTAACCATCGTTAAACTTGGCCAACTTAACCTTCACACAACTTAAGCATCGCATCCTATTAGCAAATCTCCGAGATCTAAAGCAAGTCCTATTCTAAAGCAAGACCACTCATTAACCATTTAGCCAATTAATTTTCCTCAAACACTTTTGAAAATCGTTTTGATGACGAATATGATTTAATATTTTCTCCCCCTTAAACGATGACCTGTTTTCTATTTAAAGAGATGTAGTCATTGTTTAAAGAGTCAAATATTGATGAAAACATTTCCAATTAATGTCTTGAAAAGATTGATTCGTGGTGGCAATAAGATTTCTCTTATTTTGACAAATTAATGCACTGAAACGTACACTAACTCGTGTTAGACCAAGTTGTAAAGTAAACTTGATCCCTTTGCATGATTTGGCTTATAAATCACGCCCGAGAAAATTAATTCCCGTTGTGAGCCAACGTTTCCAAGGAAATACGTGAATTTAATGCGAAAACCGGGTTGCAGTCTGAAATAACTACAAGCCATAATGGGCATGTTTTAAATATGTAAAACTTTTATACGGACTTTATTTATGGCGCCGTGTCAATATTGATCGACATTTCTAAAGCCGTAAATATTACCGTATTAAAAGACATGCCCGATTTAAAAAATGAAAAATATTTTTGGATTTTCTTGATTTTATAATTTTTATGGTTTTTGTAGGTTTCATATTTTTTATGGTTTTTTCTTTGTTTTATATTTTTGTATTTTTCTTTTTGTGGTTTATATATATATATACGATAATATACATGATCACGAACAAAGGATACGCCTGAATAGTTTACCACCACTATTCAGCTGATTCTTCTACCAATTCTTTAAGAGTCGCTGGAGAGAATGATTTCATGGGAAGCTTGTCGATCAAAAACTCGATTCGTCTTCGATCTAAGGCTTTGGTGAACATATCTGCTAGCTGATACTCATGGTGACAAAATACAGCTCGATCACTCCGTTCTCCACCTGCTCTTTAATGAAATGGTAGCGAATGTCTATGTGCTTGGCCCGGGAGTGTTGAACGTAGTTGCAGCAAAGGGCAATGGCGCTCTTGTTGTCACAATACATCAGGATTTTGTTGAATCCCAAACCGTAGTCAGTTAGTTGTGATCTCATCCAAAGGACTTGAGCACAACAACCGGACATGGCGATGTATTCAGCCTCTGTGCTAGAAATTGCAGCGCTTTTCTGCCTTTTTAAAGACCAACTAATCAATCTGTCTCCAAGGAGTTGCACAGACCCAGAAGTGCTACGCCTCGTGTCTTGACACCCAACATGATCGGCATCTGCGTATGATATTAAAGCAATGGAGGAATCTTTCAGATACCATAGACCACGATGAAGTGTTCCTTTGAGATACCGAAAGATCCTTTTAACAACATGTAGGTGCTTTTCGGTAGGCCGAGCCTGATACCGGGCACACATGCATACGGCAAATTGCAAATCAGGCCTGCTAGCAGTCAGATAGAGAAGGGTGCCGATCATCCCACGGTAAAGTTTTGGATTGACAATAATCCCATTCCTATCTTCATCTAACTTGGATTTCTCCACCATTGGAGTGTCCACTGGGTCACAATTTTCAAAGTTATATTTCTTTAAGGATTCTAGAGCATATTTGGATTGATTAATAAAGATGCCTCTTGGATTCTGAGAAATTTGTAATCCTAAGAAAAATGAAAATTTTCCCATGATTGACATCTGAAAGCGTGTGGACATTATCTTCTCAAAGCGTTTTGACAATTCTATGTTAGAGGCAGCAAATATTATATCATCAATATAAATTTGTACCAGTATCATGTCGTTGTCCTCCTTGAGAGTGAATAGAGTGGGGTCCACCTTGCCTTTGGAGAAGCCTTCCGAGATGAGATATGTTGAAAGGAGATCATACCACGCGCGTGGAGCTTGTTTCAACCCATAGAGAGCCTTCTTAAGCTTGTACACATGATTAGGAAACTCCGTACTAACGAACCCATCCGGCTGACTAACATAGACTTCTTCCGTAGTTCACCATTCAAAAATGCCGTCTTCACATCCATTTGATAGACGATCATGTTCATATGAGCAGTATACGCAAGGAATAGTCTAATAGCCTCCAATCTTGAAACAAGAGCAAAAGATTCTTCAAAGTCGATACCCAAGGCTTGTTTGTATCCTCTAGCAACCAATCTAGCCTTATTCTTCAAAACTGCACCCATCTCATCGAGTTTAACCTTATAAACACACAACAAAGTAAGGATGTTAACCTTGTTAGGGAGAGGAACTAATTCCCATACTTCAAGTCTTTGGATATCATTTAGTTCCTCCTGCATGGCTTCAATCCAAGATGATTGAGTCATAGCCTGTTGCCAAATTTTAGGTTCAACTTCGGAGAGAAATGCATCAAAATAACAAAGAGTGCACTCTCTTGTAATTGATGGCGTGTAGAGACTGGTCGATCGAGACTTCCAATGACATTCCTAATTGGGTGATCTTTTGTCCATTTGGTGCTATGTTTTTCAATCCGTGGTGGTCTGGAGTGAACAATAGAAGGAGCTTCTTCTGAGGTAGACGCGGCTGAAGGGTTTTTAGGTATCGGTACACCAAAGAAAGGAAGCTCTTGTAGGTGAGCATATTCCAAATCGTGATCAATAGAATCCTCTTCAACATCATTAGGCACAAGTAAGGGTGACGATTCAGGTGTAGTTTGAGAATCACTTGGTAGAGGTGCATCCGGTTCAATGTTAATTGAAGATGCATTTGATAAAGCTTCATTAGCTTGAGCAACAGCTTCAGGGATTGGAGCTATCACTACAGGTGCTGCAACTTCATCATTTGGGGGATCAAAGAATTCATCAAACAACGGTTGAAATAGTTTATCCCACTCGGGCCTTGTGGGTGGTAAAAATGATGTAGAAGTAGGATTATTAGGAACTAATCAGGAACTAATAGCACCGGTTCCCATCTCATGAAGCGCGGGTTCAGAGCTGTGTTGCTCAGAAGCCATTGCTGTCAGCTCATCGAAATCAGCGTCCATAGTTTCTACTATCTTACCAAGACGACGGTTGTAAATTCGGTATGATTTCTTGGAGGGTGAGTAACCAATGAAAATACCTATATCGGCTTTCGGTTGAAGTTTGCCCAAGTTCTCACTATTAATGTTTGGATAACAAAGAGCACCAAACACATGAAAGAATGACACATCGGGTTTACGATCATGTAGAAGCTCGTAAGGTGTTTTTCCATGGCGTTTCCGAATGATAGAGCGGTTTTGGGTGAAACATGCAGTAGATACAACTTCTGCCCATAAGAACAATGGAGCGTTCGCATAAATCAGCATCGTCCTAGCAGCTTCCATAAGCGTACGATTCCGTCTTTCAACGACACCGTTTTGTTGTGGAGTACGTGCAGCGGATGTTTCATGTGAGATACCAACTTCTTCATAGTAATCACGAAGAGTCTGCTTGACGAACTCTGTTCCATTATTTGTACGAATACGGCGGACAGTAGTATTTAAACGTACCTGAATGAATTTCAGAAAAAGTGATGATAGCCTTTGGTGCTTCATCCTTTGTACGTAGAAATCTAACCCATGTAAACCTGGAGAAATCATCCACAATAACAAGAATGAATTTCTTACCGCTCACACTTTCAGTTCTCATTGGCCCACAAAGATCCATACAAAAGATGAAGTTTTTCTTGATTGGTGTCTTCAGCTTTGGGCTTGTATGATTTTTTGGTACTTTTCCCCCTTGAACACGCGGAACATAAATGGTCCTTGTGAAATTTGAGCTTTGGAAGACCACGAACTAATTCGTTTTTAGCCAGATGATTAATAGCATCAAAGTTGAGATGATATAATCTGCGATGCCATAACCATGACTTGGTCTTAGATGCTTTAGAGAGAAGACATACTGGAGAGGCGGCCATCATGTCTTGTAAGGACAAAGTATAAAGATTTGCACCACGAGACCCCTTCAACAAATCTTTTCCTTCCAAGTTGCGGATGAAACAAGTATGTTGTCGAAAAGCAACCTCTAGGTTGGAATCACAAAACTGTCCTACCGAAAATAAATTATGACCAAGACCTTCTACATAGTATACCCTTGAAATCGTAATGTTTCCAATCTGATATTCACCATACCCCATTATCTTTGCAATATGATCATTACCGAATTTAACCGTTCCAAGAAACTTGCTGATGAAATTTCGGAGCATCGAGCGATCTCCGGTCATATGCTTTGAACAACCGGAGTCCAAATACCAGAGGATGATTTGGACCACCTGAAAATATCACCAGACGAGGACAATGTATAGGTTTCGGAATCCGAATGTTCCTTGTTATTAGCAGGTACAAATTTAATAATCTTAGATTTGCTAACTTTAGGTTTCTTAGATTTCCTAGCCTTCTTCCTAGTTGGTGGTGTAGATTCTAGTTGGCTTAAATCCTGAGGTATTTCTTCACTGATAGGCACTATAGTGGGGGCTGACCTAATTAAAGGGCGCTGTTTCCATACTTTAGTGCTAGTGTGCCTAACTAAAGGACGCTGAGACCTAACCTCAATGGATGCATTCCTAGTTAAAGGGCACAATTTTCCATCTAATGTAAAGGTCCTACCAGTGGGACGCCATTGCCATCCAACTTGGGTACGAGTTCTCCCAGTGGGCTTTCATTCAAGATTATTCCTAATGGCATTCATTTCATTCACATGATCAATAAGACACAAATCATGACGTTGGGAAAACATGCACTCATTACAATTCCAACAATTCAAATTAGAATTCACAAATGGTTTAGGCTTCTACACAGGCGCAGAGCTTTTAGTCTTAGCAACATGATTCTTTTTATTTAAATCTGACATAACATTCCTATGGTGAGCTTCTACTTTCTTCTTGATGGTACTACTAGTGGAGGGCTTGATCTTATCTTTCTTGAGTGGCGATCCATTAGCCTTAGTAGACTCTTTTAATCCTGTAGAAGGCAAAGTGGGAACATTAGAAACAGATTTTAATGGTGCCTTACTTGATGGTGCCAATGACGGTTTTTCTCCTGGGGTCTTATTGAATGGAGTTACAGCAATGGGTCGATTAGTGAGTAGTGCAGAACCCGGTTTACCTATGTATTGCAAATATGCTAAGCAATATTAAACTCGCTTAATATATTCATGAGCTGAATAAAAGTAACTGCTTGAGGGATCTAACGCATATAAATCATCTAAAATATCCCTAACAAGATCTACATGCTTAATTGCATTCCCCATATAATCATCGTAGGTAACCGGGTTTTTCTTATGGAGCGGGTTCTTATAAAGCACTACTGACTTGGTTGTTGGAGAACTAGAGGATGGTGCAGAGTTGGTAGCTAAGTTATTAACAGCTTCTTGTCGGGTGAGAAGAAGTGTCTCCTTTAACTCGGCCAAAACCATGTTTTTGTCAATGAGTTGGATATTTAAGTCAGAGATTTCCTCACATTTTTGGTTCAATTGTTCAACATAAGATTGTTGTTTTGCCGCATTAAAAGCGAAGCGTTCTCCTAGTGAACCATAAAGTTTGGACATTCCCTGTCTTGCACGATCCATCTCCCCTAGAATAGACGAAAGTCTAATTTCTAAGTCCTGGTTTTTAGACTCTGCAGCCTCTAGTTCCAATTTTAGTGATTCATTTGATGACACATCTCTATTTAATCTCATAATCTCTTCCTCTAATGCCTTAACTATTGCAATCATCTTGTCACTCGTCTCAACACTGTTTTCACAACCATTTGTTATCAAAAGATCCTCATTTTGAGTTTGTTGTTTTAATTCTAAAGATATACAATGTTGTTCAAGTTGATTAAAGCGTTTTGAAAGTAAATTGTAAGAATCTTGAAGCTTTAAAAATTCAGCGTTAGATTCGTGACAAGAATGATTATCTACCTCATTTACAGTATCAACAACATTTACAGAGAGATCACACACATCATCACATATATGCACATCATTACATTTAATCATAGCGGATGTAAGCTCATTCGAATAATTAACATTCACAGTAGTAAGCACATCACACGAAATTACTTGGGACAAGAATCGGTCATATTCGGATAAAATCTTTTCCTTTTCAATTAATTGTAGTTCGTAAGCGGTGTCCATTTCATAAAACACTTTTTGAACTTCTGCAATTTCAAACTCAAGATTTTCCGACAGAGATGCAAAACTTCCTTTTAGACATTCGACAAACGGATTGATCTCATTCTTAAACACCTTGTTCATGTGTTCGAAAGCCCATTCTCCGGCGTTTAGGCCATTTGAAGTCGTACATTCCAAAATGACCTTGTCAAAACTAGCAAAGTATTGATTAATCTCTTGCAAGTTTAACCATACAGTGCTAACAGGTGGAAGATCCTTTGGAATTTCCTTAGGTCCTTCCATTTTGACAAGTGTAGGAAGTGTACTAGGGTTTTCTTCATTTAACATGTAGGTTGGTGCTGTAATGAGATCTTTATCCATATGGAAGCGAATTCTAAAATCCGTTTTTGCAAGCTCCTGATTCATTTTAAAATAATCATACTCGGGATATTTTGCAAAGTTATATGACCGATTCTCATCAACTAGATCCTTATTTGTGCGATCATCGAAAATAACAATCGGGTCTAAGACCAATCCTAATTGGGTTGCATTATAAAGTCTTGGACTATGGATAAAAGCTTGTTTTGCATACCGTGGGTTAGGGGGAAGGACTTTTTGACGTGACAAGTTAAATTCTCTAAACGAAGCATCAAATAAGTGCACTAGTTGAGAGGCAGCGTATTGTCTTAAAAGCAAATAATCTAAACTTATAATCTTATTAGCCGCATTAATTTCCATTTCATTCTTTTTAGACTCGAGTAACTCAAAATCCGTTTGAAGTTTGTGAAAATTAGTGACCACTAACTCTTTTTCTTTAAGTTTGTTAGAAAGATCTGCTCGTAAGGTTTCAATTTCTTGCAAATGACTCATTTGTTTGTTTCGAAAATGATCATATTCAGGATTTGTTAGAACAGTGGACGAAGGAACTAATTCTAAAGTTTGAACCTTTTCGTTGCACAAAGCAAGCTCAGCAGACAAATTCTTATACTTAGCTAGGGTTTCTAAGAGTGCAGTATTCATTTGGCTAAGTAATGTAGCAGGAACCATGACCAAATCTGGTTGAGCAGGAATATGCGTATGCGAAATGGCTCCCGGTTGTGATTCACTCAAAGTCTGGGGACTCACATTGATATTACTATCATTGATTGTCTCCTCATTTGAAATACTCACCACCAAAGACTCATTCGGATCAGCACCCTCTTGCCCAACTTGATGTGGTTGAATACTAGTATCAGTGGTATTATCAGTGGTATTAGTAAGTACCTCAGATATTTTTTCTGGCCCTAAGCTAGAGATAGTTGCCATAAGAGCTGCCTGGGCAGATTGAAGTTCATCACAGTCTGAATCATAAGCATCAAGATCATCTGCTTGGTATGCTGCATTCTGTGTGGTGACAACGTCTTGTTCAGCAATCCCTGGATCAGCAAGAAATGCAAGCTCCTCTTCATCAAGTTCCTTTCATTGTGCCTGAGCGTTCACCAGATAAATCTTCTCTGCAAACCATTGACCATCCCTTCTCCTCTTGGGTTTTTTACAATCCCTGGACATGTGCCCTTCTTCCTTACAGTTGTAGCATGTAATCATTCTCAACTTGCCTGTGGAATTAGCCCGTGGAGGAGTGTTGACCATTGGAGCAGGATTGACCGTGCGAGCATTGGTAGTTGATGTAGTAGGTCTCCCCTGATAAGGTTGAATAGGTTGAACCATTACCCATGCCATTCTCAATAGTAGCTTGTTGGCGAGAATTGGATGAATTCCTCAGCTGATTGTTAGTAGGAGCTGGTCCTCTAAATCCTCGTTTGCTTAAAGTCCTTGTGAGATAAGCAGACATAGTGGCTAACACTTCAACTGGGTCAGTTCCTTGTTTGAATTCAGGAATGGGGACTTCATCATTATCACAATACAGTGCTTGGTCTTGTTGAGCTGCATAAGCACTAGAAGGAATACTCATGTGGTCAGAGTAGCTTGATGGATATGCTACATTTTCTTGATAAGAAGAATATGATGACTGAGCATAAGGTGCAATGCCTGCTGGTGAATATGGGTGAGGTTGTGAAGCATATTGTGATGCTTGTGGTTCTCTCTGAGATGAAGGTGCATTAAACCGATATTGTTGCTGATGTGAGGTGGGTGGTTGCGGTAGAATCGAATATTGGGGGAAGCTTGGAGTCAGGTACGGTGATGGGTGATAGGCTTGGTGTCCCATGATATAAGGAGTGTTGTTGTATGACAAACTTGGTTGATTCGCCATCAAAGCTAAAGAATCAGGGTACATACCTCGAGGCGAACGGTGCATGATCACGTGTTTCTCATGCTGCTGAAGAAATGCATAGAGTTGATCCAAATTGCACTTATGTAAATCCCTGGTTAACTTAACATCGGTAATATACTCACCCCATTCAGCTTGAGGTAAAGTATTCAAAAACTTGGTGTTAACCTGGAATGGAGCTATCACGAGATTGTATACATTCAGATCATTCATGAGAGTAGTGAATCTGATATAATAGTCATGAAGCGTTTCCCCTGGGCTGTACGTGAATCTATCAAACAGATCATACAACTGACATTCCCTTTCCTGTTTGGTAAGAGACGTACCTTGTAGCAACACCTTTAGACGTTCCCATAAATCCTTTGCAACCGTATATTGACTTACCATTCGATAGATGTCATGTGGAAGAGCTTGGAGAATGGTTTGAAGAGCCTTTTCGTCTGCATCGGTAACAAGTTGTTGAGCTGGTGTAAGTTCTTCAAACTCCCGTGGTCGAGTCACATTGTTAACCACGATGGTACCATAATCAAGTGGACCATTTAGAATTGACTTGACCATAAGCCTTCCATATGTCGGTTTTCCTATAACGTATGACATCATACGGCCTTGCCATGCTTCAAAGACTTCTTTAATGAGCATTGGAGGGCGATTATCCGTTCCTGTAATGACGGAAATATTCGTAAGTGATGTCATTTGAGGCATTAATGAATTCGGATTCATTTTGATCACTTCAAAGAGACAAAGATTATCGGTTGATCGAGTAGTGAAGTAAAGTTTGTGAGTTGTGTTGAGTTTTTGTGTAAGAAACCAAGATTACATCCTCTAAAAAAAATCGTCGAAAAAACAAGTAAAATATCCCTTGGTTCAGAACAATTGTTGATTCGGAAGTGTTGATTCGGAAGATTTTGGCTCGGAACTCCTTGATCCGGAACTTTTGGTTCGGAAGATTTGATCCGGAACTTTCCTTGATCCGGAACTTTTGATTCGGAAGAACTGATTCGGAACTTTCCTTGATCCGGAACTTTCCTTGATCCGGAACTTTTGATTCGGAAGAACTGAGTCGAAACTTTTCTTGATCCGGAACTTTTGGTTCGGAAGACTTGATCCGGAACTTTCCTTGATCCAGAACTTTTGATTCGGAAGAACTGAGTCGGAACTTTTCTTGATCCGGAACTTTTGGTTCGGAAGTTTTGATTCGGAACTTTCCTTGATCCGGAACTTTTTGATCCGGAACTTTTGGTTCGGAACTTTTTGATCCGGAACTTTCCTTGATCCGGAACTTTTTGATCCGGAACTTTTGGTTCGGAACTTTACTGGGAAACAGAAACTTGTTCGTGTAACAGTCGATCAAATTAATGAAGAAACAAACCCAGATTTTTACCAAATAACCCAAAAAGTTTTGTGATTTCTACTAAAATAAGTAAAACCCAATACTTATCTACTAATCCCAATCAATAAAATCACTAAAAACTCCAAGAATCAAGATAGATCTTCTTAAAGAACACTAAGACAATCAAAAACTAAATAACAACCCAAATCATTACCTTAAATCACCCCATAGCTCTGATACCAAATGTAGAATATTGATAATCTTGTTAATCTATGAAGTGGGTTGAAAATTCCTAGAGAGAGAAACTAGTGAGAGAAAGTGAGAGAGAACTATGTGTTTTTCATTAAAATGATAAAATGGAAAATCAACAACCAACCCCTTTCCATGGTGGAAAGGGGTATTTATATCCAAGCCACTATTGGGCTTGGGCCGACCCATGACAAGCCCATGGGTCGGTTTCTTACTTAACTAAATAAGTATTCATTAACTATGAGCTATTACAACATTAATAATATTGTGGAGTGACCGATACTTCTAATATACGTTAAAACGTATTTCTAACATTCTTCGTCAAATTTGTTTTTCCAGATCCATTTAAAATCGAGAACCGTTGTTCCATATGGTCTGTCGACAAGTTACCATGCTCCAAGTCTTTCAAATTGATGAAGTTCGTCTTGCATTGATTCAATCCACGCGTGATCAGTCGTGGCTTGTTTGATGTTTGTAGGTACAGTGAAACTCACGGTGAGTGCATACATACATACATCGCCATCGGTTTCGAGTTGTCTGCGTGTTCGAACCGGTTGTGAAGGATTTACAATCACTTGCTCCAATGGATGATCGCGTGTCCAATGGTGAGTGGATGGATATCGTTGATAGAATGTGTACATGTTTGACGGATCAACGTGTTGATTAGAAGACTCTCCGACTTCGTTTACTGGTGTACCGAATGGGTTGATAAATTCTTCTTTGTCAGACTGTGCATCGACTGCTTGATTGTTGTTTCCTCCTGTAGCATTGATGGTTGGTGATGTTGATTGTATGTTGGTTTCTTGAGTTTGTTGAGTATCCAATGGAATTGTCTCTTGAGCAACGGTTGTTGAAGTAGATGCAGTTGTGTCTTGTTAACTTTGTTCGGGTGCATCAGCAGTATTCACAGCGGAAGGCTTTGACACAACTTGATTGTTTCCATAGTAATATTCATCAAGCATTGGATCATATAAATCAACCAACTCATGCATTTGTATCTTATCCATCGAGTCTGCTGTAGGGATATTTTCTTGACATTCTTGCACGGGACGTACACTGTTGTGTGTAGGTGCCATTGCTGGACATTGAGGTGCGGGACTTGAGCTGTTGTGATCAAGTACCATTTGTGGCAATTCGTCAAAGTTCACATGAATTGTTTCGACAATGATCCTTGTTCTCTTGTTGTAAACTCGATATCCTTTCGACAATGTAGCATACCCCACAAAAATACATGCATCTCCTTTTTCTTTCATCTTGTCGATATTCTCACCGTCTTTAAGAATGTAGCATAAAGATCCAAATACGTGAATGAATTTAACAGTAAGTTTCATGTCATTGATGATGCGGTATGGTGTTTTTTCATGCCTAGGGATTACGAGTGAATGATTATGAGTATCACATGCAGTTGAAATTGCTTCAGCCTAGAAGAATAGTGGTAATTTTGAAGCAGAAAGCATTGTTCGAGCTGCCTCAACCAAAGTACGGTTCCATCTTTCGACAATGACGTTTTGTTCAGGATTTCGAGCAATAGACGTTTGATGTTTGATGCCTTCTTCTTGAAAGTAATATTGCAAGGTCTTGTTCAAAAATTCAGTACCCCTATCCGTTCTTACCTTTAAGACTTGAGCTTGAAGATTGCGTTGTATCATCTTGAGAAAGTTTTTAAGAACCCCTGGTGTTTCATCTTTGGACCTTAAGAAGTAAGTCCATGTGTATCTGGAGTAATCATTAACAATCACGAGAATATACTTTTTCCCGTTAATACTCTCAACATGCATGGGAACACATAAATTCATGTGTAGAAATTCCAATCGTCCTTTTGAGCTTGGGGTAGTCTTGGTTTTGGAAGACTTTCGTTTAGCTTTCCCCAACTCACAAGAAGAACAAAGATGGTCTTTGACGAATTTTAACTTAGGAAGACCGGTCACAATATCATTCTTCGAAAGCAAGTTGATGGTGTCAAAGTTGAGATGTGACAATCGTTGATGCCATAACCATGCTTGAGATGAAGAAGCTTTAGCCATTAAGAAAATTGGATTTGATGAAGATGTGTCGTGAAGAGTTATTATGTAGAGATCAGAATCACGAGAACCTGTAAGAAGGTCATTCCCATTGTAGTCTCTAACATAGCAAGTAGTTTTCCGAAAAGCCATTTCAAAATCCGCATCACAAAATTGACCAACTGATAGGTGTGAAAACACCGATCCTTTTACCACTTAATTATAATAATAACCAAGCCAAAACATGTATTTGATGTCGCAAAAGTCAGAATTATGCGTGGTTTGTGTTTTTGTTGTGTTTTAGGACCAAAAGATGAAAAAGGAAGAAAACACGGGCTTTCACGGGCTTTTATCGAAGAAAATGACAAAATACGAAGTCAAAAGATCAAGAGTGCAAAAACAACGGAAGTCAAAGGCCTATTCTGAAGATTTATCGAAGAAAAAGTAAAGATGGAAGTTTAACGAAGTCGAAGAACCAAGTCTAATAAAGAAGAAAATTATAATACAAGTTCATTTTATCATTCGACAAATCCCGAGACAACGTCGAGAAAGGGAAAGAAATTAAAAGACGAAAAGACTAAGAAAGAAAGAGAGAAGCACAACAACTCCTCCCCTCCTCCTATAAATACCCTCCTAATATGTCATTAGGAGGGTGTTAGCTAGTTAGATAGTTTTATTAAGGTTTAGGAGTAGATTAAAATTACTTTCTCTCTCTAGATTTACTTTCATGTAGCTTTTATAATTTTAATCTTGTATTTGAATCTTAATCATATTTAATCCAAGCTTTTCATTAATCATTCTCATTCTACCTTTCTTAGTTTTTAATCTTGTTTGATTGAGATAATCATGTAGTTTGCTTAATCTTCATGTTCTTGTTTTGATTGATGTGTTTGTTCGATTGTGCTTATTGATTTTGATGTTGTTAGCCCTATATTTTATATAGTCGAACAAGAATGTAATAGGTCATCTTAGTCGTTATTGGTCTTGTATATTAATAGGTTAGTCGGGAAAAGCGGGCTTGGACTTTAAGCTAATATTGTCTTTGTTAGGGGCTATATGCCCAAGTGAATGCCAATCCCGGCCCAAGATGAAGCCCACAAAGGCCTTAGAGCCGTGGCATATATAACCCTCTTCCACATGTGGAAGAGGGTGTTGGTTCATTTCATAAAACACCTAGTTTTAGTGTAAACCTTCCACTTCTCTCTCTACTCTCTCTCTCTACTTTTCTACTATTTCTCTCTCTAAATCTTGTGTTATGGATTGAATGGGATTTTTCGTGGCTATTTTGATCTAAATCTCACGTCCCAAAATTTCTTTTTGTGTTTTTATGGTCTTTTCTTGATACAAATCATCTACATACTACTAGTAGTGATTTGGATATCTTGGTTTTGGTTAAATCACAAATCTTTTGGATCAAAAGTTGCGAAATTTCTTGTTTTTCTTCATTCCGAAATTCAAGCAAGGGTCACCATCGGAAAGTACAAGTGTGAGGGATTTGATCGCAATAACCTACTGATTCTACTTTGCGATCATTGTATTGCGATACCTTATTCCGATCTGGATATTTCGATCGTTCATTGCGATCTGGATTCCGACGGGTTTAAGGGATCTTTGAGTCGTTACTCTGCCAAATTTGTTTCAGCCATATTCCGATCTGAACATTCCGACGGCACATTGCGATCTGAACATTCCGATCTGAGCATTCCGATTTGACATTCCAATCTGGACATTCCGATCAGGACATTCCGATTTGACATTCCGATCTGAGCATTCCGATTTGACATTCCGATCTGGACATTCCGATAAGTATTCCGATGGACATTCCGATGGGTATTTTGTTTGAGTAATTTTTAGACTTAGCCACTATCTAGACTAGTTTCGGAACGTAGTATACTCAAGTAAAATCAAATTTTTTCCCTACTAGTTTTTGGCTATTTCTAACTCAAATTCAAAATTTGGCGCGACAAAAATTTTCGGCTTACCGTTTTGTCAGACTGAGGAATTTATTGTCGGGCTGAGAAATTTTTTTTTTTTAATTTTTGGAATTTCAATTTTAACCACACATCATCACAACAAATCCACTAAGATCTGCAATTCATCCATAAGTATTCACCATGTCTAACAACAACATCAACATTGCAACTGCTAATCAAATTCATTTGGAACAAGGTGGCAACGGTAATCCACCTGTGCTCACTGCCGGTTGCTACGTTCAATGGAGATCTCGTTTTCTCAGATTACTCAACGGAAAAGAAAACCGAACTGCTCTTCGTCACTGCCTTGAGAATCCACCTCCAGTTTTTGAATTCAGACGAATTACAACACAGGCAGAGGATGGTACTTCATCAACTATACGAGCTATGGAGGATTTTGACACATGTTCTGCTGAGAAAAAGAAACTCCTCCAAGCTGAAGCTGATGCTGTAAACTTCATACTCACTAGAATTGATAACAATATCTATTCCATAGTTGATGCATGTCCTAATGCTATGGAAATGTGGAATGCAATTCATCGATTGAAGCAAGGTGAGTCGATCAATGTTTAAGATCTCGAGACTAATCTACTTTGGGAGTTTGGAAAATTCTCGTCTGAAGATGGTGAATCCATTGACTCATATTACTCGAGATTCTACAAAATGATGAATGAGCTTGTCAGAAATCAGTGCACCATCTCCAATCATCATGCCAATGTTCAGTTTCTACTTCAACTCAAACCAGAATGGCAAAGGTTTGTGACTTTGGTAAAACAAAGGAAAGATATCAAGACCATCTTCTATCACAAACTTTATGATATCTTAAAACAACATCAGAATGAAGTGAATGAAATAAGGGCTGAAAAGGCAGAACGGTCTGCAAATTCTATTGCTTTTGTGGCTGCTACTTCAACAAAACCCGTTCCCCATCAACAACCACCTACTCATTCCTCAAAGTCATCAAGATCAACCACTAAACCTCTAGCTGCTGCTAAACACAAAACAAAAGCAATTGTCCCCACTCCACCTCCAAAGTATGACACCGAGTCAGATGGAGACAGTGATGATGAACAAACTTCAAGGGACAAGAAGATTGAAGAACTCATGTCTTTACTCACCACAACTTATAAGAAGATCTACAAACCTACCAACAACAACCTCAGATCATCATCCAATGCTAGATATAAGGAAGTTGATCATGCACCTAGGTATGATCGTAATGCTAGGTATGATACTCAGAGGATGCTGAATCAAGTTGGGGCTAGTGACACTGTAGGCACTCCGGTTGTGTAGAAGACTGGAATTCAATGCTTCAATTGCAAGGGATTTGGGCACATGGCTAGGGAATGCAAGAAGCCAAAACGGGTTAAGGACTCAGGGTATCACAAGGAAAAGATGCTGCTGTGTAAGAAAGAAGAAGCAGGAATTCCACTCACAGCAGATGAAGTTGACTGGCGTGATGACACTGATGATGAAGCCGATGATCAAGAGTTAGAGGCACATTATGTGTACATGGCAAAGATTCAAGAAGTGATCCCAAAGACTGATGATACTTCTGGACCCATCTATGATTCTGAGCAACTTGAAAAGGTACCATCACATGATAACTATAATGTGTTTGCTAATGAACGACGACATCCTGAGCAACCCGAAAGCATCATTGACACATATGTAATGGACACGGAGGATAGCAATATCTCTACGGATTCACAGCATATGTGTAATGATGACGGAAAAGCTGTTCAGGATACTGACTCGGATGAGGACCGTGATTTGCTTGCGTCTATTATTGATTCCTTAAAACGTGAAATTGATGAAAACAAAGAAGCTAATAAACGTTTGAAGCAAGCAAATGCATTCTTAGCCGAGGAGATAGATAGACTTAAAGAGTGTGATTATGTAAAAGAAGCTGATCGACGGGTTGCGATAGCTAATGGTTTGGTATATGAACGTAAGGTGCTCAATGAACAATATTGTTCTGAAGTAACACACGAAATTCATATGTCAAAACAAAAGATATTGGACCTTGAAGAACAACTGCTGCTACATAAACTCCAAGTTACTGAATTAGAGTCGGTTAACAAAGAACAAACTAAGCTTCATAAAACTCGTGAAGAAAAGGATATTGAAAAAATTCTTGCTTTGGAAAAGAGAGTCGACACGTTAAACAACATTGTTTACAAAACGGGTCAGTCTATTCAAACTATGAATATGCTCAATAGAAATATGAAAACGAGTTTTGTCAAGCCTGAATATCTCAAGAAGTTCAAAGTACCAAGTCTGCTCTTTATGATATCGGTTGCTATGTTGATAATCTTGCTCTTATGCTTTCCCCTGACTGCGGCGAAATCATTTGTCAAGAAGAAAGTCGATCAAACTTAAGTGATTTGATAAACCTTTCTGATTCTAACAATCATATTAAGTTTGTCCCTCAAAAAGAACTTTCAAAAGAACAAAAGATGTATAATAGTGTTCCACCACCAAGTGATGAATCACAAAAGAAAGTTTCTTTAAAAAGGAGTTTCAAAAAGCAATCAATTTTGTTAGAAAAGCGAATTTCGGATGAAAAACGTAAATGGGATGAGAAAAGAAAAAGTGTTCAGCAATTTGAGTTTATAAAACAAGGGGTATTAAATTTGTACAAAGGTGTCGTCGACTATGAAAAAGTTTCTAGGGATACCATATGGAATATTAAACCTAACCCACAAGTAGAAGTCGTCATTCAACAATGCATTGTTCCAACAATTGATGATCTTTCAAAAAATGTGGAAACGTTTTATAATGCTCTCACTGAGGAAATGTTAACTGATTTAAGATATGTCAAATCTCTTGAAGATGAAGTTGATTTTCTTCAAATTAAATTAAAGACACAAGAACACCAACTTTCTAACGAAATTGATCGACTTTCTAAGGAATACTTTTATGCTGACCATATGAATGCTATACTTGGTGTGTATACCGATCTTGATCAATATTGTCATGTAGCATGTCTAGTGTCAGAATCGGACGAGAAATGTCGCAATCTTGAAGTAGAGCTTTCAAAACAAATTCAGTCATATAACAAACTTTCGAAAAGTTTTTCTCAACTTGAGAAACACTCCATTTCTATTGAACTTTCTTTACAAAAAGGTGAAAAATCTCATAATCATAAAAAGTGTCAAGAAATGTCAGCTTCTTCATTTCGTCTACTAAATGAAAAAGATTTTGAAATAAATGATTTGAAAGCTCAGCTAAAAGAAAGGGACATAGCCATTAGTGAGTTACAGAAACTCATTGAGAAAATGAAAGGAAAGTCTATTTTGGGTAAACCATCCGCCGTTCGTCAACCGAATGCGGTTAAATGCCCCAAATCATCTATTTTGGGACAATCCCCACAGACTTTGCCTAAGATAGGAAATGATAAGAGTAGCAATGTGATAGCACCTGGAATGTATAAGATGAACACTAAGCCCACTCAAACTGGAACATCGCGGTTACCAGAGAATATTAGGAAAACTAATCAACGTGTGTCTTCTTCTACAGGAGTAATCCCCACTACTAGCGTTAGTGGACCACAGCTTAAGAGCAATAGAATGCAAGATAAGGTCTTGCCTAACAATAGTCAAGGAAAGAAGTTGGAAGTAGAAGACCACCGTAGGAATTTTAAGTTTTCTAAGAATAAAACGTCTGTAACTGCATGTAATGACAGTTTAAATGCTAAGACCTCGAATGTTGAACTTGTTTGTGTTGAATGTGGAAAATGTGTTCGTACTTTCAAACATGATGCTTGTGCTCTTAATCATAATGGCGTGAATACTAGAACTAGGAAGCCTATTCCTGTGCCCACTAGTACTAGAGAACCCACAACAACTTTGAACCAATCCACTTATCAACCACTTAAGAAACTAAGTGCGTTAGACTCCACTACTCTGCGTAAACAAAACAGATTAAAGAAGCTATATGAGAACATGATTAGGACATGTACACGGGGGTATTCGAGATTTACACCACCCGGATACAAATGGGTACCTAAGTTAACCACTTTAGTGATTAGGTCTAGGAATATCAGCTTGCCTATAGACTTTGCATCTAGGCCCACTACTATTTTGGAACCCGTTTCTATCAAGGGATCCCATTTGTCAAATTCTACATTGTCATCTAATTCTTCTGCATCTCGTCGAAATCATCCTATTCATAATGGACTCCGGGTGCACAAAGCACATGACGGGCAATCTCAAGCTTCTCATTAACTTCGTGGAGAAGTTTCTGGGTACGGTACGGTTTGGAAATGATCAATTTGCACCGATACTCGGATATGGAGACTTGGTTCAAGGAAATCTCACTATCAAACGGGTTTATTACGTCGAGGGACTGAATCACAATTTATTCTCGGTTGGTCAATTTTGTGATGCGGATTTGGAAGTGGCTTTTCGGAAATCTACTTTCTATGTTAGACACTACGATGGGAATGACCTTCTTACAGGTTCTCGTGGTTCTGATCTCTACATAGTAACTCTTCAAGACACACCGTCAACAAATCCAATTTGCTTAATGGCTAAAGCTTCATCGTCTCAAGCATGGTTATGGCATCAACGATTGTCACATCTCAACTTTGACACCATCAACTTGCTTTCGAAGAATGATATTGTGACCGGTCTTCCCAAGTTGAAATTCGTCAAAGACCATCTTTGTTCTTCTTATGAGTTGGGGAAAGCAAAACGGAAGTCTTTCAAATCAAAGACTACCCCAAGCTCAAAAGGACGATTGGAACTTCTACACATGGATTTATGTGGTCCCATGCGTGTAGAGAGTATTAACGGGAAAAAGTATATTCTCGTGATTGTTGATGATTACTCTAGATACACATGGACTTTCTTCTTAAGGTCCAAAGATGAAACACCAGAGGTTCTCAAAAACTTTCTCAAGATGATACAACGCAATCTTCAAGCTCAAGTCTTAACCGTAAGAACGGATAGGGGTACTGAATTTTTGAACCAGAACTTGCATTCTTACTTTCACGAAGAAGGCATCGAACATCAAACGTCTATTGCTCGAACTCCTGAACAAAACGGCGTTGTCGAAAGACGGAATCGTACTTTGGTTGAGGCTGCTCGAACAATGCTTTCTGCTTCAAAATTACTGCTATTCTTCTGGGCTGAAGCAATTGCAACTGCCTGCTATACTCAGAATCGTTCTCTCGTCATCCCTAGACATGAAAAGACACCTTACCACATCATCAATGGCAGGAAACCTACTGTCAAATTCTTTCACTTATTTGGATCTTTATGCTACATCCTTAAAGACGGTGAGAAGCTCGACAAGATGAAAGAAAAAGGTGATGCATGTATTTTTGTGGGGTATGCTACATTGTCGAAAGGATATCGAGTCTATAACAAGAGAAAAAAGATTATTGTCGAAACAATTCATGTGAACTTTGACGAATTGCCACAAATGGTACTTGATCACAACAGCTCAAGTCCCGCACCTCAATGTCCAGCTATGGTACCTACACAAAACAGTGTACGTCCCGTGCAAGAATGTCAAGAAAGTACTCCTACAGCAGACTCGACGGATACAACACAAATGAATGAGTTGGTTGATTTATATGATCCAATGTTTGATGAATATTACAATGGAAACAATCAAGTTGTGTCAAAGCCTTCCGCTGTCAATACTGCTGATGCACCCGAACAAAATCAACAAGACACAACTGCCTCTACTTCAGCAACCGTTGCTCAAGAGACAATTCCAGTGGATACTCAACAAACTCTAGAAACCATCATGCAACCAACATCACCAACCGTCAATGCTGAAGGAGGAAACAACAATCAAGCAGTCGATGCACAACCTGACGAAGAAGAATTTATCAATCCGTTCGGTACACCGGTACACGAAGTCGGAGAGTCTTCTACTCAACATGTTGATCCGTCCAACATGCATACATTCTACCAACCGTATCCATCCACTCACCATTGGACACGTGATCATCCATTGGAGCAAGTCATTGGAAATCCTTCACAACCGGTTCGAACACGCAGACAACTCGAAACCGATGGTGATGTGTGTATGTATGCACTCACCGTGAGTTCAACTGTACCTACAAACATCAAACAAGCCATGACTGATCATGCGTGGATTGAATCAATGCAAGACTAAATTCATCAGTTTGAACGTTTAAATGTTTGGGAACTTGTTGACCGACCCTATGGAATGTCAATTTTAGATTTAAAATGGATCTGGAAAAACAAACTAGATGAAGAAAAAACCATCATCAAAAACAAATCTCGTCTTGTGGTTAAGGGATACCGTCAACAATAAGGCATAGATTACGATGAATCATTCTCTCCAGTCGCTCGCTTGGAAGCAGTCAGGATATTCCTTGCTTATGCTGCACATAAGGGCTTCACGGTTTTTTCAGATGGACGTTAAAACTGATTTTCTCAACGGTCATTTGAAGGAAGAAGTGTATGTGAATCAGCCGGAAGGATTCATCGATCCTCATCATCTTGACAAAGTCTATCGTCTCAAGAAGGCTGTATATGGACTTAAACAAGCTCCAAGGGCATGGTACGAAGAACTTTCAAACCTCTTGGTGTCCAAACGATTCTCCAAAGGTTCTATTGATCCTACTCTCTTTACTAATAAATATGGCGATGACATAATGCTGGTGCAAGTTTATGTTGATGACATTATTTTTGGTTCTACGAACCCAAAACTTTCAAAACGTTTTGAAAAATTAATGCACATCAGATTTGAAATGTCAATGATGGGGGAGCTAAAGTTCTTTTTACGCCTCCAGATTCATCAATCCCCACGTGGTATCTTCATTAACCAAGCTAAGTATGCTCAAGAGATACTTAAAAAGCATGGTATGACCTCATGTGCTCGCGTTGGTACACCATTGTCGACCACATCCCTAGACGCTGACTTGTACTCATATCCCGTAGATCAAACGCGATATCGCAGTATGATCGGTTCACTTATGTACCTTACAGCCAGTAGGCCTGATATTCATCATGCCACATGCAATTGTGCACGATATCAAGCCAGACCTACTCAAAAGCACCTCAAAGAGGTTAAACGGATCTTTCGGTACCTTAAGAATACCATTCACATGGGACTCTGGTATCCGAGGGAAACCGGTTTTCATCTAACGGCTTTTTCAGATTCTGATCACGCAGGTTGTCTTGATAGTCATAAAAGCACTTCTGGTAGCATACAATTTTTAGGGGAAGACAAGCTTGTCAGCTGGTCGTCAAAGAAGCAGGATTGCACTTCGCTCTCATCAGCTGAAGCAGAATATGTGGCTCTATCCGCGTGCTGTGCTCAAGTCCTCTGGATGAGGACTCAATTCACGGATTATGGATTCTACTTTGATAAAATACCTATGTATTGTGACTCAAAGTCAGCCATAGCCATATCTTGCAATCCGGTTCAGCACTCCCGCACCAAGCACATCGATGTCAGATATCACTTCATCAAGGAACAAGTAGAACGCGGCATCGTGGAATTATACTTTGTCAGAACTGAGTACCAGCTGGCAGACTTGTTTACAAAATCTCTCTCGAACGATAGGTTTGCTTATCTCGTTGGCCATCTTGGTATGAAGTATATGACTCCAGAAGACTTGGAGGTTTTGGCAAATGAAGTTGCTTGATATTCTCTCACAATGACTTCTAAGCGCATCACAGCTTAGGACTCGGACCTCAACTAAGGAAAGTTTATCTCGGACGATAACTTATCCTTCTTAACGAGAAAATCATATTTCTCGGTCATGAGCTTCTCATAAAAACATTCAAAGTTTTTAAGTTCATGAAAAACGACTTCTAAGTAAATGTCAGCTTAGAACTCGTACTTCCACTTAAGGAAAGTTCATCACGGATGGTAACTTATCCTTCACAACGGGAAATTGATTTTTCTCGGTCATGAGCTAGTTACAAAACATTCAAAGTATTGAGCTCATGTAAATCGGAATTTATTTTAAAACCGTTGAATACAATTTTTTAAGAATTTCTCAAAATATTTTTCTAAATCTTTCAAAATTGTGTGTTCAACACTCCCTTCCTCATATGTGGTTTTCATTTCTCAAAATTTTCATATGTTATTTTGATCAATTTTTGAGGAGGAGCGTTTTAAAATCAAGCCTTTTAATGTTGTTGGGCACATCTCTAAAATTGTCATATTTTATGTATCCAACACATTCTGAAAATGATATTAAATCTGTCATATATTATCATTAAAGGCATCTCAACTCCGTACCTCAACATATTTGTGGTGTTGTTTTTCCAAAATTTTGTCAAATTTTTGTTTCAAGACACACATATATTGTTGAGGGGGAGCATCTCGACTGAAAAAGTTCCATGATTCATGCGTGCACACATGTTTCTCTCCCAATCGGTTTTTAGAAATTGTCATATTTTAATCAATTAGTATCTCTAATATGATGTTTTTATATTAGCGATAGGGGAGAAAATGTGATTAAAATGTAATATATCGCAACATGTGATCTTAAAGACTCAAGTGCAACTCTTTCCTTCACATGCCAAACTATTTCGTATATCGATGCATGTGTGTAGGGGAGCTTTTCGAAAAGATAAAACTTTCAAAGTGTTAAAAGTTTTGATTTTTATCAAGCACTTTGAATGGTTTTCATTGGTTTTATGGTTACGATCTTTACCCAAAACAACGTACTATCCACGACGGAACGATGGAGTCAAAAGGTGGTTTAGGATAGGAAACTAAGTCCTATGATCCAACCAGAACTGGAGGGATCTACCCAAGGACATTCCATAGCTAGAAATAGTTGTCCTTAGGAAAGATGGAGTTGAATGAAGCTGAATGCGGACCAATTGCTTAAGTTAGCACTAGATCAATCACAACAAGGTGCTAGTGATGACGTATTGGTAAGCATTGAAGGAGTTGAATATTCTATGCAACTTAGGCAGAAACCGGGTTAACACATATCTTGAAGACAAGTGTCATGGACCCAGTGATGCGATGCACAACCCTTCCCAGCCATTCGAGTTTCTCTCAAAAGAAACTTGTCTCATTGTCACGGAGATCAACACGTATCTATTGACTTTCTCACTCCGAGTTAGTTAATATTGAAAAGGTGGCAGTCTGCTCCAGCCTCCAATTACCAAAATGCACTTATTGAGTCTAGAGCCAAAAGAGATCTATCTATCATCTCATTAGGACACAATCGAGTCCTACGCATTATCCTTGTGATATTGCCAGAACATCTGAGTGATACGATTCACAATGAAGATGGAAATCCTGCTTGAGCCAACATCAAACAAGATCATGGTAGGTAACTTGTGAGATTCTACATGAATCAAACTTGTGAGAACTGGAAAGCAACTAAGTTTGGATTATTAATTGATTCAAACTTGATTCCAGGTTTCTTCGCAAAATCCGTGTGATCTTGCCAGAACATTCAGAGTGACACTCTTTAGTGTTCACAGTGACGAATGTAAATCCTTCCAGTGTCAACATCAAACAGCACTGCGGTAGGTAACATGCAAGATTCTTATGAATCGAGCTTGTGGTAAACTAGAAAGCAACAATGGTGCGATTCTTATAGAATCAAACTTGTTCCAGGAATTCTGAATTGACGACTCTAATCAAACGAATAACCGTATCCTTTTTGATTCACTCTTTACGTTCGCAGCCTGCTTTGAGACGGTCGAGTAAAGAGAACTGGCTACTACCGCCAGGAAACCCTGTCAAGGAGGTTCTTAATCGAATCTACCCGATCACAGGTACGGTATCTAATACCGTCTAAACGGTCTTCACCGACCGGAGGTAAAACGCTACCGAGTTAGGGTGAAATGTTCAAAGCCATTTCATCCGTGTCTGTATATGTTACTGTATATCAAGAAGGTGGCGTAGCTGTGTAACCAATGTCGATTCAGAAGTCACAAGAGCACAAGATGGCGATAATCAAGATACCTAAGAATGTAAGAATGTAATAGGTCATCTTAGTCACAAGGAGTACAGATGAAGATCTCAAGCACTCAAAGTCAAATGACAAAGGCTCAAGATAAAGATCACGAAAGCATGAACGAACAATGCTTTTACAAACAAGATCAAGACCAAGATACAAGACCAAAGCATGAAGATCTCATCTACAAGAATGTATTCACTCAACCATCTTATACTTTTTAAGCATTTTAAGATGACTGATACATTGGGGGAGGTTGTTAGTCCTATATTTTATATAGTCGAACAAGAATGTAATAGGTCATCTTAGTCGTTATTGGTCTTGTATAGTAATAGGTTAGTCGGGAAAAGCGGGCTTGGACTTTAAGCTAAGATTGTCTATGTTAGGGGCTATATGCCCAAGTGAATGCCAAGCCCGGCCCAAGATGAAGCCCACAAAGGCCTTAGAGACGTGGCATATATAACCCTCTTCCACATGTGGAAGAGGGTGTTGGTTCATTTCATAAAACACCTAGTTTTAGTGTAAACCTTCCACTTCTCTCTCTAATCTCTCTCTCTACTTTTCTACTATTTCTCTCTCTAAATCTTGTGTTATGGATTGAATGGGATTAACAGATGTGTTTGATCTTATTAGCTTATTGTGTTTAGTGCTTATTGAATGATTTTCTTATTTTTAATTTAGTGTCTTTAATAGTTTATTTTTATAAAAAGTTGATTTTAAATATTTAGGTTATTTAGTGTTTTTAGAGTTTTTAATTTTTAGCTTATTAAGTTTTTCTTAAAATTTGTTTAGTTTAAGTTTTGGTTAATTTCTTATTAGGATTTTGCTTATTCTTGGCTTATTCCCTATTAATAGGATCTACTGTTTCTGTTTATTTGATTTTTGATGAATCTTCGGAAAAGGGTTTTAAAATTCCGAAAAACACCGCTTTATCCGGAATAAGTTTATCCGAAAATCTTTCTTTTCATTTCATTGTATCCGAAATTCTTGCTTTTTCTGAAAATAGGCATTTATTCCGAAGATAGTTCGTTTATCCGAAATGTAGTTTTATCCGAAGATTTCTTTATTCCGAAATTTCCCTTTTTCCCGAATTTATCTCTTTTATCCAAAAATAGTTGTTAATAGTTGTTTTTTCCGAAGAAGATCCTTTTTCCGAAATTTCCTATTATTCCGAAGATTTAGTTTTTTCCGAAAATAGGTATTTACCCGAAATTTCTTCCTATTCCGAATAGGGTCTTATTCTGAAGAAGTTTGCTTTTCCGAAAATATTAGTTATTCCGAAAATCTTTATTATTCCGAAATAGTTGTGTTTACCCGAATTAGTAGGTTTATTCGAAAAAGTTTGTTTTCTTGTTGACGGTTTTATTTTTATTTTCAACTTTAATTTTATTAAAGTTTTAAACTTTTTCCATTTAATTTTCAAAGTCTTTAATTTTCAGTTTTATATTTTCAAGCTGTCGTTTTTATTTTATTTAGTTACTCAACGACATTTTCTTTCCTTTAACCAAGAACGACTGAGTCACACTTTCAACCGTAATAAATTCGATTAGACCAATTCAAAGAACAGTTTATCTAGTTATTAAATGGCGTCGCTACCGACTCTTTTCGTGAAGATGAACGGTTTTTTGTGAGAGACGCGTTGGATTTTGGGATCTGTTCACCTTTGAACGTTATTTTTCTTGCAAAATTTTCAAAATTTTTCAAAAATCCATAAAAAATAAAATTTTCAAAAATCCAAAAACATTTAAAAAATCATAAAAATCATTTCTTTTTCAAAGGTTTTGCACCAAAAATATTTTCTTTCACGTTAACCATTATTTTTCTATTTCTTTGTTATTCTTTTCTTGTGTAGGTGTATGCATACCCGTTCACGCAAAAGGAAGTCCATTCAAGCTGCTGTCATCGAGCCTCCTCCTGTTGTTAACACAATGGATAACCGTCCTATGATCGAGCTCTTGCAGTCACATGTTGAAGGCAATGAAGATGCAATTGTGGTTCCGGCTATTAATGCAAATAACTTCGAGCTCAAGACCGGTTTCATACAAATGGTTTCCGCAACACCTTTCCTAGGCCGCACTCATGATGATCCGCACGATCACATTAAAAGGTTTGTTCACTTAACCAATACCGTAAAATACAATGAGGTTTCACAAGAGGCAATTCGTTTGCTCCTCTTTCCTTTCTCGCTGAGGGACAAGCCCGGACTTGGATTGATAGAGAACCACCCCAAAGTATTACAACATGGGCGGACCTCGAGACCAAGTTTATCAATTAGTTTTTCCCACCCTCACGTACTATCGCTTTGCGGAATGACATCATTGATTTTGAACAAAAGTACGGTGTCTTGGGATCGTTTTAAGGAACTTTTACGAAAGTGTCCACAACACGATTTTACAAAGGTACATCAAATTAATAATTTTTATAATGGATTAATTTTGAATGACCAATATTCACTAAATAGTGCTTCGGGGGGTAATATTCTTGTCAAATCTATGAATGAGGCTTGGGCGATCATTGAGAACAAGGCCAAAGTCCAAACCAAGAGTGCTAGGGCTACTATGGCTAGTGCCAGTGAGAGTGAGTTGACCAATCATCTTAAGGAACTTACTTGAGCTGTAAAACAACTTGTTTTAAGAGATAACCCTCCTAATCAACATGCCCATGCTCTTAATATATCTTGTGAAACTTGTGGTGGGCCACACTCTTATGCTAATTGTGATAAAGCTTATGATCAATCTCATGGGGAAGTGTATGCTTACAACAACACGGAGAGAGTTCATTTCAAGCCTAATGTCGATGTGAATCACTTGTCTTATAACTCGACGAATTACATGGCTCCATCCGGTTTCAACAAAGACCACACCCACCCACCCATAACAATCAAGGGCCACCAAGAGCAAATGTTCAACAAAATGCAAATGTGAGGGGCTACAATGCAAACCAAGGTAATTATCCAATGCAAATTCAAGGCTTTCAAAACCAAGGTTTCAATCCTCATGGTTTTCAACCATATAAACAATACCCAAACCAAGGTTTTCAACAACAAGGGTTCAATTTACCTCATCTGCACATGGACTTGATTCTACAAAAATTAACCGATCATGAGAAAACCATGAAGGAAATGCAAGAGTCCACAGATAGGAAATTCGTTCAAATGTTTCAAACCCTTCGTCCCCAAGGTGCTCTTCCTTCTACAACCGAAACAAACCTTAGAGCTAATGTGAGTGCTACTACTACACGCAGTGGAGCAACTCTAGTAGGACCTTCTATCCCTCCCCAAGTTACCCCATCTACATTTCCTCCACCCCCATTTATCCCTCCTACTTCCATGCCTAGTACTAGTTCTACATTACCGTCTCCACCTCTTACGGAAGAAGTACCAAGGAAAAACCCTTCACCATCCCCACCTTCAACCTCTAAACCTTCTACTTCTCAACCATCAACATCTCAACCTTCACCTTCTACACCTACACCACCTAAACCCAATATCCCTTATCCTTCTCGGTTAGACAAGTGCAAATTGCTCACTAAAGAGGATGCTCAAGTTACTTCTTATTTGAAGATGATCTCCCAAATGAATTTCAACATTATCCTTGTTGAAGCACTTGTCCAAATGCCGAAATTTGTCAAAGCATTCAAGCAATTTCTTAGTAAGAAGGAAAAGATGGCTGAGTTTGTCAACACATGCTTAAATGAAAGTTGTTCTGTTGTCATTCTTAAAGAACTTCCGGAAAAACTTGAAGATCCGGTCGTTTTGTGCTACCTTGCATTTTTAACAAAGTTGAAGATATTACTGCCTTAGCCGATCTCGGGGCAAGTATAAATTTGATGCCATTAAGTGTTTGGAGAAAGTTATCATTACCCAACCTTACACCAACAAAGATGACTCTTGAGCTAGCAAATCGAACTCTCGCTTACCCCGTTGGTATTGCCAAAGATTTTTTCGTTAAAGTTGGTACCTTGACTATACATTGTTGGTATTGTGGGTTTGCTATATTAGATCCGGTGGTCTAGTTGGGTGGTGGAAAGTGGTGGCAGCCATTGTGGAGAGAGAGATAGAGGGTTGTGTATGAAAAAGAAAGAAAATGTATTAAAGTAAAAATGAAACACAAGCAACAACCCCTCCTTGGAAGCCTTGGAGGGTTATATATAGTCACACACCTACTTAACTATACATTGTTTCCTAGTCTAGCCTAAGCGTGTGTGACTATGATAACTAATGGTAATTCTTGAATGTCGTCACATAAAGTGAATTTCCAACAATCTTCCCCCATGGGACGACGTGTAGAATTACTTACAATATTTTTTCTAACGAGTACATAATGATTAAGAACAAAAGCTTTCATGAAGCGTCCAATGCTGATGATGTCTTCTGAGCCTTTGACTTCAAGTCTTCCCTTCAAAACGACTCATCTTTAAAGTAACTTGTAGTAGAAATACTGTAACGGCACGAGCTAAGTAATCCATATAAATCTGGTTAAGGAGAAGCTTCTGAATTAACTTCCCCCTAATTCATGAAACATAAAACTGATGTAGAAGCTTTTAAATAGCTTCCCCCTAAACCGAAAATCCTCATAAGCAACTTTAAAGCGTTCAATAAAGCTTAGAATGATTAAGCGCACAACGGAATTTAAAAAGCAAACCCCATCATATGACATGATAATGTTACTATGAGTGATTGAAAGTATGGGGCACACAAAGTGGATCAACAACGTCTCTTCTCACGCTTGAATAATTCTTCTGAATTTTTCTTCCCCTTGAGAGTTCAAGTTATGCATACTATAAAGAATAAAGACATTTCTTCCCCTACGTAGTTGAAGAAATTAAACCAATCCCAATTATGAAGCTCAAATACTGAAGTGGACACTTTATCCCATTCATGAAGTTGACATCGTAACACCATAGTCAGTTAAGTCCCAGAAATGCACATATCTTCTTCCGGAGATGCACCAGACTCAATTAAGTCCCGGAAGTGCATATCTCTCCATATAGGATAATGATGATGAATAATTGCAACATCAAAACAATTAAACATCGAATCAGTAGTGTATCATTTAGAGATTGATAACGCCACGAGTTAAAACAATGATTTTCTATGCGGTTATGACAAATGTCTTCCCGGAATGTCTTCAAATCAAAAGAAGGTATGAAGTTCATCACATGTACTCGTTGTGCGTTTAATATGTCTTCTTCTTCCCCCTTGATGGTTTCGAAACTCGGAACCAGCAATAAATCGTACGCACATGTACCTGAAATATCGTGAGAATAATAAATAAGATGAATTATATATTTTGTGAGAATCAGCTGCTGATCTAAATTCTCTACTCATAAACTCTCCATGGCAATCTTTACCAACCCCCTTGTAGGCAATTTGAAGTGATCACTGATAGAATGAACCGGATATACCAAACATGATACTGAATAAGAATCCCTCGATCTTGTGACTTAAGCTTGCACGATTGTTGAATGAGGAATGGTGGAGAAATCTCTAAGTACCTAATACATCATTGAAGAAGTATATAGGCACAACACCTCTTGAAATTATCCACCTCGACTAAGCACGTGACACGGAGTACAGCAATGTAACCCCTTTAAGTGATAGTTATCCGAGTCATCAACCAACCACCTCGAACCCGGAAACTAGATAAACAAGTCTTCATTCTAAGATTAAGCACCAGCAAGTTATCTTTCAAAGATAAAATAAGTTCACGCCTTCGAAAAATCCGTCTTCAACTTCACATAATTAATACCCGGTCAAACAAATCCGTAGCCACTAAGAATATACCTATTTTTCTTTGGTCTCGTCAAATAATTCTTAGTCACTAAGTCTCTTCTTTTTGTCTCGTCACTTTGTCTCTTAGTCACCAAAAATATCCATATGTTCAATGAGTAACATAAAAACGTGGCCTAAAATACTCAAATATGTTGGTTCATCAAGTAAACTAAACAAATTCAATCTTATAATAACCTATCACGTTTTTTATATATACCACAGCCCACATGAACACATTGTAATTTTCACATTGAAATTTTCAAATACACAGTCCATGATGACATTGCACACCAATCCCAAGTATAAATTATACCTGATCCATCCAAAAATAAGGATATAAATTGTTTTTACCCTAATTTTTCTCACACGCATCTATAAACCTAATCCCACACTTTGTTACCTCTGCCTCCATCCTTTTATCAACACACCAAACCAGATCTTCATCACACCAAACAAATTGTCTATCAATCTTTGATCTCCATCCCCTTTCTATCAAGTAATATGAGCATAAATATCAATCATCTTCGTACATTCTAAACATGTGAAGTAATTAAACCAATCATCTAACAAACTAAACCCGTTACTCAAGAATCCAAACGAACCCTGCCAACTAAACCATTCACCCAACGAGAAGAAAAATGACTTAAAAATCTGTATTCGATCTCGGGTAGGTACTGATTTTTTTTTGGATTTCAATTCGTTGTTATTTATCGAAACAAACATGTGATGATAACATACATGTTATACATCTTTCTTTGATTTCGTAAAGTAAAATTTGTTACATCTAATATTAGGTCTCGGGTAAGTTGCATGTAGAAGATTTGTGTGTCTGAGTCCACAGGAATCAAAAATAGAAAAGAGCAAACTGTTTAGTTTGAAGTCTTTCCTTTTGATTCGAATATTAATCATAGATCGATGATGATAGTGTTTCGAGATGTATAGATCAATTAAGATCTTGATATATCTTTGAAAGATATAGAGCGAAACAAAAATTGAAATCATGTTTATATTACGAGTCTAGATGTTAAGGGATGTAGGAGACGATGGGATTAGGTTAGTGTTGCTGTTGGATTTGATTTGGACTTAAAAGGATGTTGTGGTTTAGGTGTCGAAAAGTTTTTGATACAACACTGTCAGGTCGCAATGATTTTTAAAAAATCCATCGCAAAGTTTTCAGAAAGAAATCCCATCGGAATGTCTTCAAATCCATTAGAATGTGAAAAAGTCCCATCGGAATATGGATAAGTCCCATCGGAATGAATGCATCAGAATGCATGCATCGGAATGCATCTATCAGAATGCATCCATCGGAATGCATCCATCAGAATGCATCTATCTGAAATCTTATCCAAAGTACCTTTTTTCCGTTTTTCCAGGATCTTGGTTTCTGGGTCTGATCTAACCTTCATCTTCAAAAAAATACCAAGAAAAACCCATTTGACCATACCAGATATTGAAAATAACAGATCTTAAAAGTAGATCTGAATTCCCAATAAACAAGTATAATACCCTAGAAACCAAAAATGCAAACCAAATGTGAAAATTATTACCATGGACCAATCAAGATAAAAGTTAGACCTGAAATGATGAAACCAATAAACTGGACTGTGTAACAGAAGACTGTATGGACTGATATGGACTGAGTGATAAAGAAAAACAGATTATGACAAAAAAAGATTGTGACCAACGTGACAAGAAAAGTTAACAAATCGGACCAAAAAAATTTTGACCACCAAATCAATAACAATAAACACTAACGATCCAAGGATTGAACTGTTGGCTCTGATGCCAATTGTGGGTTTGCTATATTAGATCCGGTGGTCTAGGTGGGTGGTGGAAAGTGGTGGCAGCCATGGTGGAGAGAGAGATAGAGGGTTGTTTGTGAAAAAGAAAGAAAATGTATTAAAGTGAAAATGAAACACAAGCAACAACCCCTCCTTGAAAGCCTTGGAGGGGTATATATAGTCACACACCTACTTAACTATACATTGTTTCCTAGTCTAGTCTAAGTGTGTGTGACTATGATAACTAATGGGAATTCTTAAATGTCGTCACATAAAGTGAATTTCCAACAGTACCTTCACTTTTCCGGTCGATTTTGTTGTTGGTGACTATGAAATGGACCCTCGTATTCCGTTAATACTTGGACGGCCATTCTTGAGAACCGGAAAAGCTTTAGTCGATGTTGTCGAAGGTGAATTAATTTTAAGGGTCGGGAATGATCAACAAGTTTTTAATATGGGGAAGATTACAAGTAAATCCAATGGAAAAGAATCGGCAAATATGATTGATGTGCTTCAAGACGAGCTTGATACACCTCCTTTGGGAAGTACAATGCTTGATGATTTTGTGCTACATGACAATCCTCTTTTCGAGACTTGCTATAATAATCCACTTTTCCAAGACCATGTGGATGATTCTAATGATTCTCTCTCCAATTTGGATCCCCCACCAATTTATGATTCTCCACCGATCTATGATGATTATGATGATGATTCTAGTTCTGATGTGGATGATTATGATGATTTTTCTTCAGAGTATAAAGGCATACCAACTTATGATGACTTTGATGATGTTAACACTCTTTCGAGTGATTCTTCAAGTGTTATGTCTTCTACTGATAATTATGCTCCTATTTTTTATGAAGATCCTCCGCCAACAATGCTTGATCCTTGATGAGACTGCTTTTATACATAGTCTCATCGTCCAAATAGGGCTTAAAATGCAGTAAATATCATCAAAATACCCATATATATGCTTGTGTTTGTTGCTTGTGTATTTTAGGTACGGATATTGAGAAAATGACAAAAGATCACAAGAATCATGCAAAAACGGACACGGGAAACGAAGTCGCGCAATGAACCAAGCCCTAATGAAGAATTTTCCCAAAAAAACCCTTGAAGACTTGAAGATTTATGAAGAAGGGTCCTCCATTATGGAATAGTGTGTTATACCCTTGTATCCTCATAATTACAAGTTTGGTCCCTAGAGTTTATCAAAATTACAAAAAAGGGCCCTCCACTTTGAAGATTTGATAAGTTTCGCCCCTCAACAAAGCTAAATTGTCAACCATTATCCTCTAGAAAGTCGAAAATATAATGAAGTCCTTCAAAGTACAAGAAATTACAAGTTTGGTCCTTTGAAAATCCTAAAATTACAAAACGGACCCTTGACTTTCAACATTTAGCAAGAATGGTCCCTCATCAAACAAGACTTGGCAATTTCAGTCCTCCAAAATGCAAATCATACAAGTTAAGACCATTACCATTGAAGAAAATTCCAAAACATCCCTTCAAGAGTCACAAAATGGCAAGAAATACCCCTGAAAATACTTTGGAAAAGTATTTGGAGCAAAAGTGTGAAAACTGAAAGTTTATTTACAAAGGGAATTCAGTTTTCTGTGATTATTTACAAAGTGAAAGGAAGAAAGGAGTTAAGGGACCAAAAGGGGCAGACAGCCATACTTACATAGACCTACCAGCACTTGACACGTACCCCACTACCACAAATCACCCAATCACAACTCACCTTTCCTCCACCTCAGCCTTCCACTTACCCGGGTTAATTAATAAATTAACCTTGGCGCCTTAACACCAATTTAAACTTAATCCATCCTTAAACAAGATCAAAACCTGTGTTCATCAGCTCAAGAACACAATTAGGCATTCCTTAATTATTATGAATTAGGGGTTAATTCTTTCCAGAATAATGGTTAAGGGTCCTATTATCACAACCCAACCTTAAAACCTTCCACCTCATCATCCCTTTTGTTACATGCTACCTCCCCTGACCCACCCTTCACGTCCAAACAAGAATGAGGTAGAAGATAAACGCCCCAAATCCTTGCTTACTTTTCAAGCATAGAATGGACGTCCAAGATTACATATCCACCACTGGCATCACATGTTCCTTCACAAACATACAAATTCAGTCTTCAAATTTCAAAATACCAAGGGCATTTTTGGGACTTCAAGCATTAGGGTTTAGTGCTTTTATTTGTTCTTAGTTCACATGTAAGGCTCTATATAAAGCCATAGGGTCTCATTTGCACAACGGCTTTTTGGTTTTCCTTGTTCAACTACTTGTAAATCCTCTTTTCTGTTAATGAAAGTGTGTTAAGTGTGTTGAAGAAAGACCAAGTGCCACCTTATTTTAAGCTTGTTTATGATATTTGTTAACTGTAATTGGACCTTAAAACGTTTTTTAAACCTTGTGTAAGAAATTACACATTGGATTAAAATTTGATATTTTGCTAAGTTCTTGTTCAAACCTTGGAATTCTTGGGTTATAGGGCTGATCATAGCATCCTAATTGTGATATTAAGGTGTGGTGAGGCTTATAACTTGGGGATAATCAAGTGTGGGGTAACAAGGTTGCATCAATCAAGTTTATTTTCCAAAAAGTCACCTTTCTGTTTTGATTTTGTGCTTCTAACCTTGTTGAATCTTAGTAGGATTGTTATTGGAAGCTTGTGCTTGTTCTTGCTAGCACATAAGCACATAAATTCGTGGGTGTGGATGTACATCCATGAGGTTTGTCTTGAAACCTTGAAAATCTGATAAAAATTGGATTTTTTGTGGATTTGTGCTCTACTATTGTTCTTTTTGTTTTCTTGGCTTAAATCTTCTTAGTCTTGCATGATAATTTTGTTTGTATGCTAGATTGATCATTGGGTAAACTGAATCACACTTTTTCTTGTTTAAAATTTGCTTTGAAAAGTTAAAAGGTTGTTTGGGACTACCTGTTTAAGTTCAAATCTTGTTATTGTGTTGTGGAAAGTTTGTGTTTGTGCTCTATATCTGATATATGCTTGGTAGAGAGTGTTTTGCTGCAAGTTTTTGGGTTTGAAACTTCAAATCATAAAATCTGCTATAACTTGTTGAATTTAACTGTTTTTTACCTAAGATTTTGGTAAAATCTAGTATTTGTGCATGCTTAGGGTTGAAAGTTGTTAAAACATCATTATTATAACTTATTTGATAGATCTTGAGGTTTGAATCTGGCTTATTGGTTAAATACATCAGCAAAGTATAAAACTGCATGTGTTAGTGTTCATCAGTAACTTAATCTTGCTTAAATCTTGCTTAAAACTTTGAGTCATTGCATGAAACCTGTTTAGACTTGTTCATTTGAGTTTATAATAGCTTCTGTATGCATTTGGCTGAGTTTGGTTGGCTGAATATTGCTCTAAGTGCTTATTGAACCTAATCTGCTTACTTGTTCATGTCTGTGTTAGATCTGGTGCTTTATTGATTAAACTGTATCAATTGGGTGATTGTGGTTGTGATTTTTGGATTTTTATTGACTCCTTTTGATCCAAAGATCATTTGGGTGCCTTTGTGAAATCTGAATCTCCAAAAAAGTCACTAAAGACAAAAAGTCAAACAAGTCAAGCAGTGGACAAAGTTTCCACCGCTCAACACCCAAAACTAGCCCCTACTAGTGTTAACTTGGCATCAACTTATCAATAAGCTATTTTAGCTTATCCAGACCTATAACAACTTATTTTTTGTGATAGATCTTCATTATTTGACCCATTTGATTAGACTGGAGCTTATTGGACATTGACTTTGACTTTTTGCTAGAAAACCAACTTATTTGACTTTTTCATAAGTGCTTATTTGCTTTTTCCAGCTTATTGAGTTTGCTTATTTGAAAACTTTTTGTTGATTTTGCTTAATTAAGTCATTTAAAATCTTTAGAAACTTGAATCAGCTTTTGGGGTGGCCTAGAACTCAAAAACGACTATTTTGTCGTTTTTTTGTAGATTGTTTATTGCATTTTCAGGCTTATTCCTTAGGCTTATTTAAAATTTATTTTTACAGAAGTCTTATTTAGGACAAAAGAAGCTTATGTGTCTAATTTGAGCTTATGGCATTAGCTTATAGCTTAATGGGCCAAAAAGCCCATTAAGAATAAGCTGTTTGGTATAAGCTAGCTTATTTCACACTTTCAGCTTTTAGGCCTTTGGAAAAAATTGTTTAAAATCTAATTTTGAGTCAAGTAGTGCTTTTTGGGCTTATTTGGGCCACTTTTTCATTTTGGGCTTAAATTTGGCCCATTAAGGATCTGTTTTGGGTTTAGCCCATTTTCTAGGCCTATTAAGGGTATTTAGGTAATTTCAAGTTCATTTCTGAGTTACTTAGGTTCAACTAAGCTAGTTTGCAAATTTTTAGAATTTTTTATGATTTTTAGATTTTTAATAATATTTTAATATTATTTTATTGTTAAAAATTAAAAGTCTGATTTTCTAAGTTTTTATATTTTTCCTAGATTGTAGACACTTAATTAGGAATTTTGCAACTTTCCAAATATTTTTAGAGTCTTTTAATTATTTTCTAGAATTAATTTAAGTTTTATTAATTTTTAATAGATTTTAATTGTTTAAAAATAGTTTTTAGTGGTTTTAAAATTTTGAAAAATAATTTTTAGCTTAATTAGGTTATTTTAAAGGTTTACAAACTTTAAGATCTTGTTTTGGACTTTTTAATAGTTAATATTGATTTTTAGGGCTTTAATTAGCATTAAAAAGTCATTATTTAATTAATTAAAAGGTTTTGGCAAGTTTGGATTTTTTGTAAACTCTTAGAATATTTTTGTGGATTTTTAGGAATTTTTAGGGTAAAATTTTAAATTTTGGTGCTTTTTACGGTTTTACGTGTACACCTTTTTCGTCTTAGTTTAATTCGACATCGTAACCGTCAATCTCTTCTTATCCCCTTTCTATTTTTCTTTCTCACAAATATAATCACAAAGTTAATCCAAATCATTGCACTCATAACACACTAGCCTCCTTGAGAACGATCCCCATTTTGGGTCATTAGTGCTTGGTTTTCCTAAACCGACACTTAATACTTGCCACTTTTGCTCTCTTTTCCTAAAGAGTAGTAAAACCACTACATCATTTTGGCGTCGCTGTCGGGGAGGCGTGTTGTGTTTTGATTTGGAATTGTTGTTTTTATATACTAACCAAAATAATATTTGTATTAGTAGCACTCTTCTAATACGTATTATCGGTTTTCGATTTTTGTGTGAATACTATTACTATATTGTATACGTAGAACAATAAATTCACAAGTACTCCAAATACGTGAGAAATCACAACCTTGACTTGGGAGGTCATTACCCAATCATTGTATTCGAATCTCAAACCAAAGAAAAAGGCAAAAATAGATAAATACTTTCGTGAAGCTCAATTTTGAAAAATACAAACTATAAGGTGGGTGTAAGGCGGATATTATAAAGTATATCCTAAGGAAAAAGGCACTTAAGTGCTTCGCGCCGCCTCGTTTCCCCGCTTGCTTGTGAGTATTTGATTTTGAGAGCTAATCGAGGGTTTTGCCGCCCCAAGTATTACTAAGTATCATATATATTTTCTTGGTTTCATTGATTAAACCCTCTTGAACGTTTTGGTGTTCCACCAACGTTCTAAAGTCATCGAAGGCGTTCACTTCACGTGATCGTTTTCATTCCTTGAAGTTTTTTTAATCAAGAGATTTGATTAAGGAGGAGATTTGTAGATTTTTGTCTACTTAATAATACATTCACCAAAATCCAAAAAGGTTAATACAATCAAAAACCACAAAAAATTTGAAAAATACAAAACACCAAAAAGAATCTTCTTTGCTCGTCCCTTCGTTGTACGTGACGTTTATGCTAACTCGTAATCAAGCAAGACATGCACGTAAACGAAAGAACAAAACTCCCACTCCTAATCTTTCTAGTGAAGAGTCTCCTATTGACGAACCCATTGTAAGAGAAGCACCAACCATGGCGAATCGAACTATGATGGAGTTACTTCAAGCACCCACCGAGGGTTATGGAGAGGCTATTGGTGATTCCCGCTATCCTTGCGGAGAATCTTGAGGTGAAAACGGGTTGTTGTCAATGATCCAAAACAACAAATTCCGTGGTGATGAGAAGGACAATCCACACAACCATATCCGCCAATTCAATCGTCTTACCGCCACTTGCAAGTTTAAGGATGTATCGAATGACTCGATTAAGATGATGCTTTTTCCGTATTCCTTAGCGGGGCCCGCTAAAATTTGGTTAGAGAAAGAGCCACCCAATTCTATATTGACGTGGAAGGATCTCGTGTCTAAGTTTGTAAACCAATCTTTTCCGCCCTCTAAGACTACGCACTTGAAAAACGAGATTTCAAAATTTTCACAAGAGTTTAATGAAAGTTTTTCAACGGCTTGGAATAGGTTTAAGGAGATGTTACATGAATGTCCTCATCACGGTTTTTCCGACTTGCATCAAATTGACACGTTTTACAATGGACTTAATGATCAAGAAAGGGATTATTTATATGCCGCAGCGGGTGGTAATTGTTTGTGTAAAACGGTTGAGGAAGCTTTGGTGATAATTGAGAATAGATCTAAGGTGTATAGTCCTCGTAGCACGTCTAGTGTTCGTAAGGCTTCGTCTTCGGCTTCACCTTCTTTGTCTACTACCATCGATGCTTGCCAAATTGAGACGAACTTGGAATACAAGATTTTTGATAAGCTTAAAGGTCTTTTGATTGAGTTTAAAGTTGGTGAACCAAGTGCTCCCGCTACGGCTAAAGCGGTTGAGGTTTCGTGCATGTATTGTGGTGGAGGTCATGATTTCTCCGAGTGCATTACCAACGGTGGTAACACTTCGAGTGCCTACGCGGCCACGGGAACTTACAACCAAAACGGTCAAGTTACCCTCTCTAATCAATTGACTCCACCGGGTTTTGGGTTAAATCAAAATGCTAACAACAACTATTGCAACAATCAAGTTGGTTTCAAAAACAATTTCAACAAAGGAAACTATGGTAATCAAGGGGCTAATAATCAAGTTTCAAACAAGAATCAAAATGATTTTCAAAACAACAACAAAGGTTTGCAAACGTTGAAAGATCTTCCAAATGAATTTGTTGAATACGCTAATGGGAATGATGCTAGGTTTGACAATATTCAAAGAGAAATCATTAGCCTAAGATCCGAGTTTAAGAACGACTTGAAGAAAGAGTTGAAAAATGAGTTAGCTAATGAACTTAAGATCCATACCAACAAGATGGAAGGAACCGTAACTAGGTTACAACAAAACCAACAAAAAATGGAACAAGGGCAACATGAGATAAAACAAGAAATGGTTAAAGCCGAGAAGAGTCAATCCAAGTTTGAAGATAAAATCTCATCTATGTTTGAGGCGATTATGTGTAAACCGTCATCGAGTAGTCTTCCTAGCAACACCGTATCAAACCCTAAGGGTGAGATGATAGTGATTACCACACGTAGTGGTAAGACACTTAAGGAACCGACTCCTCACCCAATTGCTCCTACGGAGGAAGCAATTGAGGAAGAACCCGAGGTGGTGGTCCAAAAGGAGCATGTCCCAATCCCAAGAAGTACCGCTCATGCCACACCTACGGTTGACCCATTACCAACATTGGAACCCGAGATTCCAAAGGCTATGCCTATGCCTCAACCCACACCACCTTTGCCCTATCCATCGAGACTTAGAAAGGAGAAACGTCAAGAGCGCGACAATTACCAATTTGAGCTTTTTATGAAAATGTTTCGTGATTTGCACTTTAATGTGAGTTTCGCCGATGCTTTGGTCATGATGCCTCGATTTGTTGCTAACTTTAAGAGTATGTTGAACAAGAAGGAGAAATTGCACCAATTTTCTAGTTGTTCGTCGGTTTATCTTAATCGCATACCTTAAAAAGTCGGTGATCCCGGTAAATTTTTGATCCCTTGTGCAATCCAAGATATGGAGGAATGCTTCGCCTTGGCCGATCTTGGTGCTAGCATTAACTTGATGCCACTTGCAATCTTCAAGTCACTCAATCTTCCTAATCTTACTCCTTCACTAATGTCTATCGAGTTGGCCGACCATTCCACGATTCCCGCATGTGGATTGGCAGAAGACGTTTTTGTGAAAGTGGGGAAGTTCTACTATCCCGTAGACTTTATCGTTGTTGATATTCCCACGGATCCTCAAGTTCCTCTTATTTTAGGTCGTTCATTTTTAGATACGTCTATGGCTTTGATCGATGTTCATGCTAGAAAGATCACCTTACGTTTCAACGACGAGGAACTTGTTATAAACGTAACTCAAAACTCTCAAATTTCTCATGTTTATTCCGTTGCAACCATAAACCTCGTTGATATGATCGACGTGGTTTGCGAGGAATTTTCACAAGAAGTTCTAGGTTTTGGTGATGAAGAAACTAGTGGCAATCCCACTATGTTAGATCCAATTCTTGATAATTCGACACCAACCTTCACCCCATTTGAAGGTGGTGGTTTTACGTTGGAAGAATTCGATGTTCCACGTACTTGCAACGAAGACCTCGACAACGATGAGGACTTCTCGATTATCAAGGATTTTCTCAACGATTTCCCATTTCCTCCACCCGAGGAGGTTATGAGTATCGAGCCCAAATCTTCACTTGAGGAACCACCTATCCTCGAGTTGAAAGATTTACCTCCTCATCTCGAATATGTCTATTTGGAGGAGGGCGACAAGTTGCCGGATATTATTGTGAAGGAACTTTCGAATGATGAGCACTTGTCGATGTTCTAAAGGATCACAAAGGGGCAATTGCGTGGAAGTTATCTGATATTAAGGGAATCGATCCCAAGTTTCGTACCCACAAAATCTTAATGGAGGAGGATTACAAGCCCGCAATCCAATGTCAAAGGAGGGTGAACCCCAAAATTCACGACGTCATCAAAAAGGATGTCCTTAAACTCCTTGACGCGGGAATGATTTACCCTATTTCCAATAGCCCTTGGGTGAGTCCTATTCATTGTTTCCCTAAAAAGGGAGGAATGACCGTTGTGTCAAACGATGCCAACGAGTTAATTCCCACTAGACTCATGACCGGATGGAGAGTGTGCATTGACTATCATAAGTTGAATGAAGCCACTCGAAAAGACCATTTTCCCTTTCCCTTCATGGACCAAATGTTGGAGCGTCTTGCGGGAAACGATTTCTATTGCTTTTTAGATGGTTTTTCCGGTTACTTCCAAATCCCCATCGATCCTCGTGATAAAAAAAACTACGTTTACGTGTCCATATGGAACGTTTGCCTATCGTAGAATGCCATTCAGACTTTGTAATGCACCGGGAACCTTTCAAAGGTGCACGATGGCTATTTTTCATGATATGATCGAGAAGACGATGGAAGTCTTCATGGATGACTTTTCCGTGTTTGGTAATTCGTTCACTTCGTTTTTGTCGAATCTTGAGAGAATGTTGAAACGTTGTGAGGAAACCAACCTTGTGCTCAATTGGGAAAAGTGTCATTTTATGGTTAAGAGTGGAATCGTCTTAGGGCACAAGGTCTCAAAAGCGGGGATTGAGGTAGATCAAGCTAAGGTAGACGTCATCGCCAAATTACCTCATCCCAAAACCGTTAAGGGAGTTAGGAGTTTCCTAGGCCACGCGGGCTTTTATCGTCGATTCATCAAGGATTTTTCAAAGATCTCTCGACCCATTACACATCTTCTTGAAAAAGAGGCACGTTTTGTCTTTGACGAAGATTATGTACGAGCCTTTGAAATCCTTAAGAGGAAACTTACCGAAGCTCCCATTCTTGTTGCTCCCAATTGGAACCTCCCCTTTGAGCTCATGTGTGATGTTAGTAATTACGCTATTGGGGCCGTATTGGGACAACGTCATGAAAAGCACTTCTTCCCTATTCACTATGCTAGCAAGACGATGACCGAGGCTCAACTAAAATACACCACAACAGAGAAGGAGTTCCTTGCCGTGGTGTATGCATTTGAGAAATTTCGACCTTATCTCGTCTTGACGAAATGCATAGTGTATACGGATCATTCGGCTATCAAGTATCTTATGGCCAAACAAGATGCAAAGCCGAGATTACTTCGTTGGATTCTCCTCCTTCAAGAATTTGATCACAAAATTGTTGACAAAAAAGGAGCCGAGAATCTAGCGGCCGATCATCTTTCTCGTTTAGAAGATCCTCACCAAAGTGTTTACGAGCCCAAGGAAATCACCGAAACATTTCCGCTCGAGACACTTGGTGTAGTGAATTCTAAGCTTGATTCTTCCACCCCATGGTTTGCGGACTTTGCAAATTACCATGCGGGTAACTTCATCATCAAGGGTATGACGACTCAAGAAAAACGAAAATTCGTTCGTGACGTCAAGTTCTACTTTCGGAACGACCCTTACTTGTTTCGAACTTGTGCGGATCAAATCATTCGACGTTGTGTATTTGGCACCGAAGCTTCTAATATCCTTAGAGCTTGTCATGAGGGACCCACGGGTGGTCACCACGGTGCTAATCTCACGGCTAAGAAGGTGTTTGATGCCGGCTTCTTTTGGCCTACTATTTACCGAGATGCACAAGATCTTGTGAAGTCATGTGATTCATGCCGACGACAAGGAAAAGCCTCACAAAAAGATGAAATGCCACAAAATATCATCCAAGTGTGTGAGATCTTTGACGTTTGGGGTATAGACTTTATGGGGCCGTTCCCATCATCTCATGGTAATAAGTACATCCTTGTTGTGGTTGACTACCTATCTAAGTGGGTGGAAGCTAAGGCTTTGCCCACCAATGATGCTCGTGTGGTAGTCAAGTTTTTGAAAAGCTTATTTTCTCGGTTTGGAACCCCTCGTGCGATCATAAGCGATCGTGGAACCCATTTTTGTAACTACCAATTCGAAAGGGTCCTAAGGAAATATGGGGTTACACATCGGCTTTCTACGGCTTATCACCCACAAACGAGTGGGCAAGTCGAGGTTTCAAACCGAGCGTTGAAGAGGATCTTGGAGAGATCCGTTGGGGAAAACCGACAATCTTGGTCGGATAAGTTGGACGATGCTTTATGGGCCTTTAGGACCGCTCATAAGACGCCCATTGGGTGCACTCCCTATAAGCTTGTGTATGGAAAAAATTTTCATTTGCCAATCGAATTGGAACACAAGGCTTATTGGGCCCTAAAGCATTGTAATGATGATATGGAGACCGCGGGAAACACCAGAAAATGCAATTAAATGAATTGGATGAATTGAGGGACAATGCTTATGAAAATTCATTGATTTATAAAGAAAAGACTAAAAAGTTGCATGATTCTAAAATTAAAAACCGGGTTTTTAACATTGGGGATCAAGTTTTGCTTTTTAATTCTCGTTTGACAATCTTCTCCGGTAAGTTGAAATCCCGTTGGTCCGGTCCATTCACCGTGACTCAAGTATTTCCATATGGGACCGTCGAGCTAGCTCAAAATGATGGCCCCAATTTCAAGGTGAATGGACATAGGTTAAAGCACTACTTTGGCGGGGAAGTTCCATCCTTGAACTACCTCGACCAAGTCACCTTCCCCAATGATAATTAGTATTGAGGGGATCGAGTCGAGCTCATGACTCGGTAATCAAAAACGAGGTGCCTCGTGGGGGAGTCCCATGCTTATCCTATGTACATATTATCGCTTTCTAATGTAGTAACGTGTGGGGATATGTGCCCTTCCAACCTTTGTTCCGTAGTTGTTGTGAACTTTAGATGATCATGATCTTCATGATTGGAGCCCCTCGTGTTCGTTTTATGGGAGCACTCGACGTTGGCTTTGAAGACTTTCTCAATATCCATGATATATCCTTTGATGTTCTAACCTTAGGTTTTTAGCACACTTCATAAACGGCTTTAAATTTAACGGTTACACCCTTTCCATGCTAGATTAGGCATTCGACTACGTCTCTAGTATGGGGGTGTTTGCACCCCTAGACTCGAAACATTGAGGACAATGTTTAACTTTAGTATGGGGGTGAATAGATACTTGCCTTTCCAAACCTTCACGCTTTCCAAAGTTTATCTTTTTGTTTATCGTTTTGTTGCAAAATAAGGCTAAAAATGGCCAAATTTTAAATTTTTTCTCATGTTTTATAAGTGTTTGAAGACACGAATGTAGGTTTTCCGATGGCGAGAATAAGAGTAATTTTTGACTCGACCGTGCGTGTTGAGCACTTAGCTTTGATTCCTTAACTTCACATTAGGCTAAGTCTCTTAAATGAGGACAAGAGATGATAGGGTTAATTATAAGTTACTATGCTAAACGTAGAGTACTCGTATTCTTTCAAAAACTCATGTGTTCTCGTTGTTTGCTTATTCTCCCTTCGCATGTAAATATTTTTTTCTTAATAAATATTGACTTAGCGGTTTAGTTAGGATTGTTGGGTTTCTAGTCTTTTCTAGTAGCTTCCGTGTAATTAAATTGGGAAGACATTAAGGTATCGCCAGCGTCACGGTTTTGAAGTATTGGCACCCGTATAATCAAAAGCTTCACCCAATAATAAGATTTCAAGTGCTCACCTAAATCAAGAAAACAATTTGAAGCCCCACAAGGCCGAAAAATCTATGCAAAATTGAAAGTGAATCAAGCCTTAATCTTCGAAGCTTTAAAGATCCAAAATTCGCCTTAGCGTGAGGATATACGTCTTTGGCTAATAAAACTACCGATGAGGTGGATAATTGATAGGTGTGTAAACACCCATCCTTTTACCACTTAATTCGGGCTAAAACAAGACCAAAACACGTATTTAATATCAATTGTTTGGAATTATGCGTGGTTTTTGTGTTTATTGTGTTTTCAGAGCTAACCGGATGAATATTAAAGAAAACATGGGATTGCACGGGATTTACCAAGGAAAAAGACTCAAGACGAAGTCTATTGTCCAAGAGGTGCAAAAGATTTGAAGTCACTAGGCCTATTCGAAGATTTATCGAAGAAAAGGACTAAAGATGGAAGATTTTCATAAGTCGAAGAAACTCAAGTCTATTTAACGAAGAAATTAAAAGACGAGTTGGATTTAATCGACGACAAATCCCGAATTAGAATCGAAAACGTCAACTTTTCTGAAAAGACGAGAAGACAAGAAGAAAGGGAGAAATCCCACTCACCAACCAACCACTAGGAGTATAAATAGTCTTTCCCTTCACACAATTAGGGAGTTAGCTTCATTTTTCTTCCCCAGTTTTCTTTGTAGTTCGTTCCATCACCAACTCCATTAGGGAGTTTGGTGATTTTCATCTTTTTCTTTTTATCTTGTAATCTTTAATCATTAACCTTGTTACTTTTTCATTAATCAATCCATTCCATCTTTCTATTCATCTTGTTCTTCATCATTTTTTTATTGCAAGTTTCTAAGTTTCTTATTTGATTCAAGTTTGATTTCAAAAAGTTGTTGATTTAGTGCTTTTATTGGTGGGATTTATTTCTTATGGTATGTTAATGATTATTGGTTAGTTTGGTAAAACCTTTTTGCATATTTAGATTAATTTTGATCAAGATCTGGTTCCCCTGTTTTTGCTGTTACTGTATCCGTTCTTCGTTCCCAGACTTTCCGAACAAGACAGATTTTCCGAATAGCCAAGTTCACGTTTGCCTTACTCGGAATATTTCAATTATTCCGAGTGGAGGTTTTATTTCTTCTTTATTCGGAATATCCCATATATTCCGAATAGGGCCTCATTTTCCGAATAGCCAAGTTTTATTCTCTCTTACTCGGAACATTTTTATTTTTCCGAATAACCTTATATTCCGAATAGAGCATTTTATTCCGCATAGACTTTGCATTCCGAACAGAGCACCTTTTTCCGAATTGGCATGTTTTTCCGAATGGTCATATTTTCCGAACAGCTCTGTCTTTCCGAATAGCCTTACTTTCCGCATAGAGCATAATATTCCGCATAGATGTCAACTTTCCGAATGGAGTTTTATTCCGCATAGGGTATTTTTCAGTAAGAGTTACTTTTCAGTTTTGTCATTTAATTGATTTTATCTTCTGTTTTCGGCTTTAATCTTTATTCACTTCAATTATTTAGAATAGAAAACCAAATCCACTTTTTGTCACCAAGAACAAATCATTCCACTTTTAACTGAGATCAATTCGAGAGGATTCCGAGAATCGAACTTTTTCAACTAGTAAAATTCTTGTATCAAATGGCGCCGCTGCCGGCTTCTCTCGTTAAGATCAAAAGTTTTTTGTGAGAATTTGGATTTTGGGATCCGTTCCCCGTGAACGTTACTTTTTCCTAAAAATTTTCAAAAACACAAAAAAATACAAAATTTTCAAAAATCCTAAACAGTAAAAAAATAAAAACCAAAAATATTTTTGCTTTGTTTTTCTTTGTTCGTTCTTTTGCAGGTGTATGCGCACTCGATCCACGTCTTATCAAGAGCCCGAGCCTCTCGATAACTTAGACATGGCTGGTGTACAAAACAATAATAACATACCACCGCCGAACAACAATAATAACAACAACAACCCGCCTTTCAACAACATGAATAACAACAACAATGAGCCACTTCCGGATAACCGCCCCATGATTGAATTGCTCCAAGCTCATGTTGATGGCAACACGGATCCAATTGTTATACCACCAATTGCCGCCAACAATTTCGAGCTAAAGTCAGGCTTTATCCAGATGGTCTCCGCTCAGCCATTCTTGGGACGAACCATTGATGATCCACACGACCACATCAAGAGATTTCTACAACTCACCAACACGGTCAAGTTCAATGGGGTTCCACAGGAGGTTATAAGGTTACAACTTTTTCCCTTTTCTTTAGAGGGACAAGCCCGGCATTGGCTTGCTAAGGAACCGCCACAGAGTATTCTCTCGTGGACGGATTTGGAAACAAAGTTCATCAATTACTTTTTTCCACCCTCTCGTACTACCGCTTTGCGGAATGAGATTATAAACTTTGAACAAAAGTACGATGAGTCATTCAGTGAATCTTGGGATCGTTTTAAAGATCTTTTAAGAAAATGCCCACAACATGGTTTTACCAAAGTACATCAAATTAATACTTTTTACAATGGTTTAAGCATGAGTGACCAAGATTCACTGAATAGTGCCTCAGGGGGTAATTTATTGGCTAAGACTTCCAATGCTGCTTGGGATATCATTGAGACCAAATCTCGTGTGCAAACCAAGAGTGTTAGGACCAATGTTGCTAGTGCTAGCACTAATGATAGCGACAAGCGACTTGACAAAATTACCACGCTTCTTGAATCGCTTGTCACCCACACCGTCAGCAACAACAACAGCAACAACGCCAAAAACGCACAAGTGAACGCTGTCAGCCAACCTTGTGAGATATGCGGTGGTCCCCACTCTTACACAACTTGTACCGCCACCCAAGATTACCCTGCTGAGAATGTGAATGCGGCATATGGCACCTATCAACAACCTGCTTATCAAGCAAAACCCCAAGGTGACCGTAACTTGCTTAGCTATCGCAACAACAACTATCTTTCACCACCTGGCTTTCCTCCTACCAACCCAAACCAACAACAAAACCTTAACCGCCCTCCTCAACAACAACAACAACCTCGACAACCATACATCCCACCTCACAAGCAACAACAACCCCCTCAAAGAAACAATCAAGTATACCAACAACCTGCTTACCAACCACCTGCATACAATGCTCCTCCCAACCAAGCCACCACGGCATTACACCAAGAGGTTGCTACCTACATGAGGACCAATGATGTGATTGTGGGAAATCTCCAAGAAGAAGTGCGCAATTTGAAGGCAGATTTGGTCAAGCAAGGAAATGATTTGAGAGCTGACATGAGAAACATGTTGGACAGCCAGACTAATGATCTGAGGAACATGATGGCTAGTTTTTTCCAAAATAGTCAACCCTCTTCTTCGGGTACTCTTCCGAGTAACACCGTTGCGAACCCAAGAGGGGAGATGAAAGCAATCACCACTCGAAGTGGCAAAGGTACCAAGGAACCCGAGCTTCCTATACCGCCACCGGTGGTTGTGACTAAGGAGAACGAGTCGCCTGCTCCTATTCCTCATCCTTCTCCTTCCCCAATTTCTCCACCTCTTCTTTCTACCCCTCCCCCACCCGTGGTTGTGAGTGATCCTATTCATCTACAACCTTCCTCTTCTTCCAATATACCTTATCCTTCTAGGTTGAGGAAAGAGAAGCAAAAGAGCAAGGATGATATTCAGGTTTCTAACTTTCTTAAAATGTTTAAACAACTGAATTTCAATATCTCCTTCGCTGAGGCTCTCGCTCACATGCCCAAGTACGCAAAAATGTTTAAAGATCTTTTGAGCGACAAGGAAAAGCTCCTCGACATTGCCAACACCCAACTTAATGAGAACTGCTCTGCAGTGCTCTTAAGGAAATTGCCAACCAAGCTTGGTGATCCGGGTCGTTTTCTTATCCCTTGCAATTTCCCGGGAGTAGAGAATTGCATGGCCCTAGCCGATCTAGGTGCCAGTATTAATCTCATGCCTCTAAGTGTTTGGAAGCAATTATCTCTCCCAGAGCTAGTCCCCACCAAAATGACTTTGGAATTAGCCAACCGTACGGTTGCTTATCCAGTGGGGATAGCCGAAGATGTCATTGTAGGAGTCGACAAATTCACCTTCCCTGCTGATTTTGTTGTCGTCGACTACGAGATGGACCCCCGTGTGCCACTTATTGTTGGACGTCCATTCTTGAGGACCGGTCGCACTCTCATTGATGTTGAAGCCGGTGAGCTTATCATGAGAGTGGGTGACGACAAAGTAGTCTTCAACATGGGAAAGTTGTCTAAACAGCCTTATTCATATGAGAGCGTTAATTGTATTGACGTTCTTGATGAGGCTTGTGAAGAACACTTTAATGATGCTTGCAAAAGTATTCCTACCTCTCTTCCCACTGTTGAGACCGTGTCCTCCATTGATTCATCGTTGTCTCTATTTGGAGATAGTGATTTATTCTGGAACAATCTTGAAGCTACCATGGGAGATGTGAATTTAGCTCCTAATGATTCTCCCACCGAGGGGGATGAAGATATGAGTTTCTTTGACAATCTTCTCACCGAAGACAATCCTTCGCCTCCATCTCCCACGGTCATTGCTATCGATGCCACGACTTTGAAAACGCCTCCCGTCGAAAATCCTCCGGATTTGGAACTTAAGGAGTTGCCGCCACATCTCGAGTATGTGTTCCTTGACGACAACAAGAAGTCGCCCGTCATTATTGCGAAGGATTTGAAAGATGAAGAGAAGACTCGCCTCGTCGCTGTGTTGAAAGCTCACAAGAAAGCTATTGCGTGGAAAATCTCGGATATTCGTGGAATTGATCCTCACTTCTGCACGCACAAAATTCTCATGGAGGACGACTTCAAGCCCACTATTCAAAGCCAACGAAGGGTGAATCCAAAAATTCATGAAGTCATCAAAACTGAGGTTATCAAACTTCTGGATGCGGGTATGATTTACCCTATTTCGGATTCACCATGGGTTAGTCCAATCCACTGTGTGCCCAAGAAGGGCGGAATAACCGTTGTTCCCAATGAACACAACGAGTTGATTCCCACTCGTCTCGTTACTGGGTGGAGAGTTTGTATAGACTATCGCAAACTCAATGATGCCACGAGAAAGGATCATTTCCCTCTACCTTTTATGGACCAAATGCTTGAACGCTTAGCGGGTAATGAATATTACTGCTTTCTTGATGGTTTCTCGGGTTATTTTCAAATACCCATCGATCCCCAAGATCAAGAGAAGACTACATTCACTTGTCCCTATGGCACTTTCTCTTACAAACGAATGCCTTTTGGCTTATGTAATGCGCCAGGGACGTTCCAAAGGTGTATGTTAGCTATCTTCCATGACATGGTTGAACAAACCATGGAAGTCTTCATGGATGATTTCTCGGTCTTCGGGGATTCCTTCTCTGCTTGCCTTGCCAATTTAGAACGTATGCTAAAGCGGTGCGAAGACACTCGCCTAGTTCTAAATTGGGAAAAATGCCATTTCATGGTAAAAGAAGGCGTCGTGCTTGGACATAAGATCTCGAAAGCCGGTCTTAAAGTTGACCGTGCTAAAGTCGATGTAATCGCTAAGTTGCCTCCACCTTCAACTGTGAAGGGTGTGAGAAGTTTCTTGGGTCATGCGGGCTTCTACCGTCGATTCATCAAAGATTTTTCCCAAATCGCTCGCCCGATGACCCATCTCTTGGAAAAAGATACTCCTTTTATCTTTTCCAAAGAGTGCCTTGAAGCCTTTAACTCACTTAAGGATAAGCTAACCAAGGCACCCGTCTTGGTTACCCCTAATTGGGAGCTGCCCTTTGAGTTGATGTGCGATGCTAGTGATTTTGCTATTGGAGCGGTTCTTGGACAAAGAGTGAACAAACACTTCCAACCGATCCATTACGCTAGCAAGACAATGACGGGGGCACAATTGCATTATACGACAACTGAGAAAGAGCTTTTAGCTGTTGTCTATGCTTTTGAAAAATTCCGCCCCTATCTTGTCCTTTCCACCACCATCGTGTATACCGATCATTCCGCGCTGAAGTACTTGTTGACAAAGCAAGATTCCAAACCAAGACTTCTTCGCTGGGTTTGGCTGCTCCAGGAATTTAAAATCGAAATCCGCGATAAAAAAGGAGCAGAAAACTTAGTCGCGGACCATCTTAGTAGACTTGAGGATCCTTACCAAGGGGATCATCCGACCAAAGAAATCAATGATTCTTTTCCCTTGGAGACCTTAATGTCTATAAACTCGAAGCCGAATGAAACCCCGTGGTTTGCGGACTTTGCAAACTACTTGGCGGGTGGAATTCTCAAGGAAGGGTTGACATCCCAGCAAAAGAAGAAGTTCTTCACCGACATTAAGACTTACTTTTGGGACGACCCTTACCTATTCAAACAATGTGCCGACTTGATTATCCGCCGATGTGTTGATGGACCGGCAGCGTCTGAAATCCTTGATGCTTGCCACAAAGGACCCACCGGTGGTCACTTTGGTCCCAACTACACCGCAAAGAAAGTGTTTGATTCGGGATTTTATTGGCCCTCCATATATCGTGATGCTCACAATATGGTTAAGCGATGTGATGTTTGCCAAAAGCAAGGCAAAATCACACATAAAGACGAGATGCCTCAGAATTTCATTCAAGAGTGTGAAATTTTTGACGTTTGGGGTATCGACTTTATGGGGCCTTTCCCATCCTCTAAAGGAAACAAATACATCCTTGTAGCCGTTGACTACGTTTCAAAGTGGGTTGAAGCCAAAGCTTTGCCTACTAATGACGCAAGGGTGGTTTGTAACTTTTTGAAAGCTCTATTCGCTCGCTTCGGTGTGCCTCGTGCCATTATTAGTGATCGTGGGACTCATTTTTGCAATGACCAATTTGCTCGAGTCATGGCTAAGTACGGTGTAAACCATCGTCTTTCCACCGCCTACCACCCACAAACTAATGGCCAGGCCGAAATATCCAACCGAGGGCTGAAGCGAATTCTGGAAAGAACTGTGGGAGAGCATCGTGCCGCATGGGCTGATAAACTCGATGATGCTTTGTGGGCTTTTCGTACTGCTTACAAGACCCCGATCGGTTGTACGCCCTATCGTCTTGTGTACGGGAAAGCGTGCCACCTCCCCATTGAGTTGGAACACAAGGCTTATTGGGCCTTGAAGTGGGCTAATTTTGATATCAACAAAGCCGGTGACCTACGCAAGATCCAACTCAATGAGCTGAATGAACTTCGGAATGAGGCTTATGAAAATTCTTTGATCTATAAGGAAAGAACTAAGCTCATTCACGACTCCAAGATCAAAAACCGAGAGTTCCATGTTGGAGACAAAGTCTTACTTTTTAACTCTCGGTTGAAAATCTTTTCGGGCAAGCTCAAATCTCGTTGGTCCGGCCCATTCACCATCGCCCAAATTTTTCCATATGGTACTCTCGAGCTCGCTCAACCTAATGGACGAAATTTTAAGGTGAATGGCCAACGAGTGAAGTTGTACTTTGGTGAGGACACCTCTCAGGAGGTGATTCCATCCCTCACCACGTTCCCCATGAACTAATTTTGGGTCGAGTCAGGCTCGTGACTCGGTTATCAAAAACAAGCGCTCCTCGGGAGGCAGCCCGAGTATCTATCCCTTTAACCCCCTAAGTGTAGGGGAGGACCTATTTTGGTCGTTTGTGTTTGTGTGGTGATGTGATTACAGGGATTACTGCAATCTTGGACATCTTTGAAGAACCGTGTTCCCGTGTTATCCGAAATCCGGTTCTATCTCTCAACTATCGTGATTCAATTTTCTTCATACTCACATTTGAAATTGATCACTTTAGTCGTCTCTTCCTTAACTCGAGTTAACCAACGTGCACAATGTCATAAGTGTAGGGGAGACTCTTCCCACATGCTTAAACATTGAGGACAATGTTTATCTTAAGTGTAGGGGAGACTTCTATCGAAGTTTTAAGTGGGCTTTTCCATGAAAATGCCTTCGTTTAACCAAAAAATCCTATTTTTCAACATTTTTCAAATTTTTTATTAACTTTGGCCATTTAGTCGTAATTTTTAAATTTTTATCATTGCTTTCATATGTATATATCCCGCAATAAAGTCAAAAATATTAATAAAGTGGTGTAGCTAGTTTAGAAGTCTTTGACATATTAGGCCCGTTGCGTTTATTTTGACTCAACCCGAATAGACTTATCCAAGTTTATTCTAGCTAGTATCCTTAACCATATAGACCTTAATTGGTTTATTAGGCTAAGTGTCCACGAGTCTCATTACTTGAGATTTTAAATTGTGGAGGACGAGAAATGATAGAGTCAATTATAAGTCGGTATTCTTGCGCAAGCTCACTTGGTGTAATTATTTGCCTATTCTCCCATCACTTGCTAATAATTTATCTGCAATAAGTAAGGTCTTACGATTTGAAAAGTTACTTAGCTTCTAGCCCAAGATCGTTTAAAAGTTGCTCGGTAATGATAAGAGTTCATAGCCAAGGCATAACTTATGAAGCGGGGCGCGAAGATTGGCGAGTCCGAAAAGGCCCTAACAAGGCATGAGGATTCAATTTTATTGCTGAAGATCCAAAGTGATGTGAAAAGCATTATTCCTAAAGACAATATGAAGGATCAAGACTCACGACGAAAAGCAATCAACTCCCATAAAGATCATGGAGAAGTCTATCCGAAAAGACCCTAACAAGGTATGAGGATAAATAGATCCAAGTCCGAAAAGGAGGCGGATCGTTGTATCTCAAAATCCCAAATAGAGATTGAAGAAATAATCATGAAGTCGTGGTCAACAAAGTTGGAGTACCCCTCAAAAGTCTCCAAGTGAAGAAACTCTATTATGATGAGAAGACCATTATCTCAAGAACGTCTCTCGAAGATATGAAGTATGAAGTACATGCCAAATATCGGCCCGAGAAAGGTCTCAAATCGTGAACCAAGTTATGCCAAGATATGAACTTTTTGATATCCCGAGAAGCAGTTTTAAGAGATTTTGTCCTTTAGCTAACTATTGATCAAATCGTCCTACTTTGCTTTCAGCCCTAATAAACTATCGAAATAAGTCCAAAAATGCATCTTCATGATCATTCTAAGACAAAAATAAAATATAAGAGATACACCTAGGAATAAGGGAATTTAAGCATTTAATTAAGCCATGTGTGTAAGTGTTTGATTTACTAACTTATAATAACAATGATCTCGTTTTTAAGCTTAGTCTGGGGAACGTGAAACTTGAGGGTGATAAATCTTCGCAACACCAAAGCCCTAATGTAAGTCCTTGATTTCTTTACAAGTTATTTCCATCCTTTTGTTTATTTTAAAAGTTTTAAGTTCTCTTAGTATTTCAATTGTTGTTTAGTAGAGTTTAAATAAGGCCAAGGTTGATTAATTATGAGAAAAATGTAAAATTGCTTTATCACTAAGCATTGCATGAGGGCATGGCAATGGTTAAGTGTAGGGGATTTGATAGGTGTGTAAACACCCATCCTTTTACCACTTAATTCGGGCTAAAACAAGACCAAAACACGTATTTAATATCAATTGTTTGGAATTATGCGTGGTTTTTGTGTTTATTGTGTTTTCAGAGCTAACCGGATGAATATTAAAGAAAACATGGGATTGCACGGGATTTACCAAGGAAAAAGACTCAAGACGAAGTCTATTGTCCAAGAGGTGCAAAAGATTTGAAGTCACTAGGCCTATTCGAAGATTTATCGAAGAAAAGGACTAAAGATGGAAGATTTTCATAAGTCGAAGAAACTCAAGTCTATTTAACGAAGAAATTAAAAGACGAGTTGGATTTAATCGACGACAAATCCCGAATCAGAATCGAAAACGTCAACTTTTCTGAAAAGACGAGAAGACAAGAAGAAAGGGAGAAAGCCCACTCACCAACCAACCACTAGGAGTATAAATAGTCTTTCCCTTCACACAATTAGGGAGTTAGCTTCATTTTTCTTCCCCAGTTTTCTTTGTAGTTCGTTCCATCACCAACTCCATTAGGGAGTTTGGTGATTTTCATCTTTTTCTTTTTATCTTGTAATCTTTAATCATTAACCTTGTTACTTTTTCATTAATCAATCCATTCCATCTTTCTATTCATCTTGTTCTTCATCATTTTTTTATTGCAAGTTTCTAAGTTTCTTATTTGATTCAAGTTTGATTTCAAAAAGTTGTTGATTTAGTGCTTTTATTGGTGGGATTTATTTCTTATGGTATGTTAATGATTATTGGTTAGTTTGGTAAAACCTTTTTGCATATTTAGATTAATTTTGATCAAGATCTGGTTCCCCTGTTTTTGCTGTTACTGTATCCGTTCTTCGTTCCCAGACTTTCCGAACAAGACAGATTTTCCGAATAGCCAAGTTCACGTTTGCCTTACTCGGAATATTTCAATTATTCCGAGTGGAGGTTTTATTTCTTCTTTATTCGGAATATCCCATATATTCCGAATAGGGCCTCATTTTCCGAATAGCCAAGTTTTATTCTCTCTTACTCGGAACATTTTTATTTTTCCGAATAACCTTATATTCCGAATAGAGCATTTTATTCCGCATAGACTTTGCATTCCGAACAGAGCACCTTTTTCCGAATTGGCATGTTTTTCCGAATGGTCATATTTTCCGAACAGCTCTGTCTTTCCGAATAGCCTTACTTTCCGCATAGAGCATAATATTCCGCATAGATGTCAACTTTCCGAATGGAGTTTTATTCCGCATAGGGTATTTTTCAGTAAGAGTTACTTTTCAGTTTTGTCATTTAATTGATTTTATCTTCTGTTTCCGGCTTTAATCTTTATTCACTTCAATTATTTAGAATAGAAAACCAAATCCACTTTTTGTCACCAAGAACAAATCATTCCACTTTTAACTGAGATCAATTCGAGAGGATTCCGAGAATCGAACTTTTTCAACTAGTAAAATTCTTGTATCAATAATAAAAGGCAAGGCAAGACCGAAGTCATAATAAAAGCTTCATGGCGAAGTTGAATAAAAGATGGAGGTAAACCAAAGATAATAAGGCCCTTCCGTTAGGGGGCATATAAAAGTCTTGGTAATAAGTCTCATGTTCAAAACCGTTATAAAACCGTGTTTCTCGATCCTTCTTGTTGACTTAATTTGTTGACATCGTTGTCTATTGGGAGGGGTTATTGATTTGATGGTCTTGGTTACACCATTAGGACTCTATATTTAGACCTAAATCTCTATTACCGCATAAGTCAAACAATGTATCCTCGTGAAACATTCAAGACAAAATAAAATATAAGAGATACAACTTAGGAAAATTGGATGATAAGTACGTGATTAGGGCATATGAGTAGTGTTAGCATTACTAACTTATAATGACAATGATCTCGTTGCACGCTTGGCATGGAATTGGGGTGAAAATCAAGGACGATGAAATTATTTCTAACGAAGCATTCACGTGTTCTTACTCTATGAACATAAACGTCCCATTTTGCGATGAAAATCATACATTGTGTCTAAAACGCAAGTAGTAGTAGCAATAGTAGTAGTGTAGCTAGTTTATCATTCAATAAAGTGAATAAAAATGAATTTTGGAGATGCTACGATACTTTATTCTAGCATTGCGTGAGGGCACGGCAATGGTTTAGTATGGGGGAGTGATGAGACTGCTTTTATACATAGTCTCATCGTCCAAATAGGGCTTAAAATGCATTAAATATCATTAAAATACCCATATATATGCTTGTGTTTGTTGCTTGTGTATTTTAGGTACGGATATTGAGAAAATGACAAAAGATCACAAGAATCATGCAAAACGGACACGGGAAACGAAGTCGCGCAATGAACCAAGCCCTAATGAAGATATTTCCCAAGAAAACCCTTGAAGACTTGAAGATTTATGAAGAAGGGTCCTCCAATATGGAAGAATTGACACTTTATACCCTTGCATCCTCATAATTACAAGTTTAGTCCCTAAAGTTTGTCAAAATTACAAAAAGGGCCCTCCACATTGAAGATTTGATAAGTTTAGCCCCTCAACAAAGCTAAATTGTCAACCATTATCCTCCACAAAGTCAAAAATATAATGAAGTCCTTCAAAGTACAAGAAATTACAAGTTTGGTCCTTTGAAAATCCCAAAATTACAAAAAGGACCCTTGACTTTCAACATTTGGCAAGAATGGTCCCTCATCAAACAAGTCTTGGCAATTTCAGTCCTCCAAAATGCAAATCATACAAGTTAAGACCATTACCATTGAAGAAAATGCCAAAACATCCCTTCAAGAATCACAAAATGGCAAGAAATACCCCTGAAAATACTTTGAAAAAGTATTTGGGGCAAAAGTGTGAAAACTGAAAGTTTATTTACAAAGGGAATTCAGATTTCTGTGATTATTTACAAAGTGAAAGGAAGAAAGGAGTTAAGGGACCAAAAGGGACAGACAGCCATACTTACATAGACCTACCAGCACTTGACACGTGCCCCACTACCACAAATCACCCAATCACAACTCACCTTTCCTCCACCTCAGCCTTCCACTCACCCGGGTTAATTAATAAATTAACCTTGGCGCCTTAACACCAATTTAAACTTAATCCACCCTTAAACAAGATCAAAACATGTGTTCATCAGCTCAAGAACACAATTAGGCATTCCTTAATTATTATGAATTAGGGGTTAATTCGTTCCAGAATAATGATTAAGGGTCCTATTATCACAACCCAACCTTAAAACCTTCCACCTCATCATCCCTTTTGTCACATGCTACCTCCCCTGACCCACCCTTCACGTCCAAACAAGAATGATCCAGAAGATCAACGCCCCAAAGCCTTGCTTACTTTTCAAGCATAGAATGGACGTCCAAGATTACATATCCACCACTAGCATCACATGTTCCTTCACAAACATACAAATTCAGTCTTTAAATTTCAAAATCCCAAGGTCATTTTCGTGACTTCAAGCATTAGGGTTTAGTGCTTTTATCTGTTCTTAGTTTACATGTAAGGCTCTATATAAAGCCATAGGGTCTCATTTACACAATGGCTTTTTGGTTTTTCCTTGTTCAACTACTTGTAAATCCTCTTTTCTATTAATGAAAGTGTGTTGAGTGTGTTGAAGAAAGACCAAGTGCCACCTTATTTTAAGCTTGTTTATGATATTTGTTAACTGTAATTGGACCTTAAAACGTTTTTTAAACCTTGTGTAAGAAATTACACATTGGATTAAAATTTGATATTTTGCTAAGTTCTTGTTCAAACCTTGGAATTCTTGGGTTATAGGGCTGATCATAGCATCCTAATTGTGATATTAAGGTGTGGTGAGGCTTATAACTTGGGGATAATCAAGTGTGGGGTAACAAGGTTGCATCAATCAAGTTTATTTTCCAAAAAGTCACCTTTCTGTTTTGATTTTGTGCTTCTAACCTTGTTGAATCTTAGCAGGATTGTTATTGGAAGCTTGTGCTTGTTCTTGCAAGCACATAAGCTCATAAATTCGTGGGTGTGGATGTACATCCATGAGGTTTGTCTTGAAACCTTGAAAATCTGATAAAAAATTGATTTTTTGTGGATTTGTGCTCTACTGTTGTTCTTGTTGTTTTCTTGGCTTAAATCTGCTTAGTCTTGCATGATAATGTTGTTTGTATGCTAGATTGATCATTGGGTAAACTGAATCACACTTTTTCTTGTTTAAAATTTGCTTTGAAAAGTTAAAAGGGTGTTTGGGACTACCTGTTTAAGTTCAAATCTTGTTATTGTGTTGTGGAAAGTTTGTGTTTGTGCTCTATATCTGATATATGCTTGGTTGAGAGTGTTTTTGTAAAACCCGCATAAAATACCTAGAATATTACGTACATGAAATTACGTATGAATTTAAAACTTATATGTACGATACGTTTTGAGAACGTTTAATATATTTATTACGTATATTATTTTAGTACGACAAATAAATACGTATATTATTATGATTATTATTATTATTATTTACGTACGACATGAATTTACGAATAATAATAAAAACCACAATAATAATAATTCACGACATTTAAACCGTGCGACGATAATATTTAACACGATTAATACTAGATATATTAAATTAGCGCGACAAGTAATCACGTAAGTAATATTTACGATTAAGCACGTATAACGATAACTGTGAAAATACCCGACATTAAAAATGCACGTTCACGCGTAACGTTTTAGCTAGTAGCGCAATAAAAAAAATAAAATAAAAAAATAAAATAAAAATAAAAAACAAACAAGTTATAAGGAAGGGCTGTTTTTGGACAAAGGAAGGGGAGGCCGGTTTTGGGCCGAGGCCCAATAGACAAACCCAAACCGACCCAAAAATTAAAAAGATAAAACATCGGTAATCCAACCTAAGCTCAAAACATGAAAAAATAAAAATATTGGAGGAAAGGACTAAACAATGTCCAAATAAGCAGAATAATGTAAGAAGTGCATAAAGTAAGAAGTCCGAATAGCTTCCATTCAATGCACATGCTCTCTGAATCCTAAAAGCGTCCTGGTGTACCTGCCGTTAGAACATGAAAGAACTACGGCTGAGCATAACGCTCAGTGAACGTATATAAAGCATGATAAGGAACTACTGAAATGAAACAGATGAAAAAAATACTGGAGCTGTAAGACTGATAAGTAAAGTTGCAGTAGAAATCTGTGTATAATCTGTAAGGTCTGATTTATAAATAATAAAGCTGAACTGTTATCTGTTAAATCTGAAAACATGCATTTACTATATTTTAATTGCCAAAGCTTATATAGGTCATGTGCTGTAACAACGGTGCATGAATAACTGGAGGGGTGATCTCGTCATGCTGTAGAGGGGTGACCTCTAAATAACTGTAGAGGGGTGACCTCTAAATACTGTGTTGGGTGGATGGATCAACTCCAATGTGAAGGATGTAGAGCACACACCACATTCACCCTGATAAATTTGTAAAACCCGCATAAAATACCTAGAATATTACGTACATGAAATTACGTATGAATTTAAAACTTATATGTACGATACGTTTTGAGAACGTTTAATATATTTACTACGTATATTATTTTAGTACGACAAATAAATACGTATATTATTATGATTATTATTATTATCATTTACGTATGCCATGAATTTACGAATAATAAGAAAAACCACAATAATAATAATTCACGACATTTAAACCGTGCGACGATAATATTTAACACGATTAATACTAGATATATTAAATTAGCGCGACAAGTAATCACGTAAGTAATATTTACGTTTAAGCACGTATAACGATAACTGTGAAAATACCCGACATTAAAAATACACGTTCACGCGTAACGTTTTAGCTAGTCGCGCAATAAAAAAAATAAAATAAAAAAATAAAACAAAAATAAAATAAAAATAAAAACAAACAAGTTATAAGGAAAGGCTGTTTTTGGACAAAGGAAGGGGAGGCCGGTTTTGGGCCGAGGCCCAATAGACAAACCCAAACCGACCCAAAAATTAAAAAAATAAAAGACGGGAGGGGGCTTTGTTTTTTTTGTTTAGTCGACATGAATCACAACCGATCCAAACAAGAAACCCTAACAAACCCTAAAGCCGAGATCCGATCAGTTATTTTTTTGGTGTCTCCTTGTTGCGTCGAATCCAAACAGAAAACCCTAATACACTATATAGTTGAGCCGATTGTTTTTTTTTTTGGGGATCTACTACTGCCATCGAGAATATCAGGAACAAGGAACATGGTCGTGGTGTGATCAAGGAAATCAGAGGGTCGTTTGTGCATGGTTTCGATTCTTAAAACCCTAAAACACGTTCGTAAACCCTAGATGAATTAAAGAGGGTTTACGTTTGGACCTGCCGTGTTCATTTTAGCACACAAACCGAGACCTTTTTAGGGTCTCGGTGGTAGTTTTCTTCCACCAGCCGCAAAGGCAGGCTTAGTTTTGTTCAATCAGTGGGCACCCTTAACCATCAGTGGGAACCTTAGAAAAACCGATGAGAATACTATAATTCATCGATGGGAAGTTAGACAGAAAAATAGTGATTTTTATTTTGAAATTAGCGACGGTTTAGTGACACCAAATTCCGTCGCAGAATTGTTTATGTCAGTTTTATTGACAGTTTTAAAAACTCAGCTTTTGGTCACACTGTTAGTGACAGATTTTTCTGTCGCTAAATCTAGTAGGCAGATTTAAGATATATATGTTGATGGTTTTAGTGCGACCGAGAAATGGGTATCTCGGTAGGCTTGGGTACGATTAAATACGTTATCAAAGATGATTATTTTAACATTTATTATACGTTATAGTTAAATATTTTTACGCGATCTAAGTTATATATAATTAATAGATTTTGCCTAAGTATTTTATCGTGCAATTAAATTAATAAACCTGACTTATATTAATTATTTAATTATCTAGTTAACGTTAGATTTATTAAATTATCATGTTCTGATATAAATTATGATTTTAAGTAAAATCATGCATTTTATTATTAACGTATAATTATTATTTTAGCATAAAGTATTTATTTAATAAACTTTATTATACGATCAGCAATTATATATATTTTGTGCTAACTAAAACATAAGAACATAAAATATACTAAGCATAATACATGATTTAATATGAAGTCGTAAAATAAGTCAAGAACATATAAGACAATACAAGAACAAGTTAAGTTAACGTCAAGTAATTAATAATTATTAAGTATAAGTTAATCAAGCGACTCATACACGTCCTTCTTTTTATGTAGCATTTATGGAGTATGATCTTCTTCGCGTTTTCATCTTCCACGTTATTCTTCGTTTGCATTTACTGGACGTGAGGTACGGATTTCCCTTCCTTTCAGTAAGGACTTTCTTCCCTATGCATGTTTAGGATTCCCCGTCTGCAGCCAAATGTTTTTCCCCAGTATATGTTTAAGCTTATCAGTAATTATGTTAATAACTAAATAAATTGCCTGAGCATTATATACAAGCATGACCAGTTTATGTACTAGTTACGGAGGTACCGTAACCATGGCACTAGAGGCACCGGTGTCGTGACTCACATGCAGGAGAGTGATATCCTGCATCGTTCCACTCATGTTCAGTTTGGCCATTTTTTTTATATGTATGTTTAGTGGGGCGTATGGATGCATCCTAGGCTTATCAGTTTACAAGTTATCAGGGTGAATGTGGTGTGTGCTCTACATCCTTCACATTGGAGCTGATCCCTCCACCCAGCACAGTTATTTAGAGGTCACCCCTCTACAGTTATTTAGAGGCCATCCCTCTAATAGCATGACGAGGTCACCTCCATGTATTCATGCACGTTGATATATTTCATGACCTATATAAGCTCTTGGCATTTAAATTTCAGTTTTCATGATTAAACAGCAGACTTTCAGTATTAACATGAACATGAGACTCTTTTCAGAATAAACCAGTTTATTACATGTCACCAGGTTTCCAGGATTTATATTATTCCGCTGCACTTTCATTGTCATGTTTTCATTTTAGCCTTCACTTATGTTATGTTATTCCATGTTATTGTATATATCCGCGCACTGAGCGTCTCGCTCAGCCGTTTTCTCTTTTCATGTCCCCAAACGGCAGGTACACAAGGTCAGGAGCATGGGAAATGTTATGCATAGGATGGGAGCTATATTATGTTTCTGTTTCTGTTTCATTTTGCATTACTTTTACTTATGCTTGTTTATGAGTTTATGTTGGGGACCGATGTTTGATTCCGGTTATCCCTTAGGGTCATGTAATGTTTTAGGACATTTACCTTATGCTTTGATATTACGCCATGATTATCCTGTGACATTCCATTTATCCAAATAGGGTGTTACAATTATGGTATCAGAGCGCAAGGTTTCGACCTGTAGGCTCTAAAACTTGACATGTGACTAGTGGGTAGTCACCAGGACCTTCCTAAGCCAAACTCACTATTCCACGTATAGATAATTTCAGATTCTTATTCCTTTAACCATGATGTTTTCCATCAGGTCTATGTTTACTAATATGGATTTATCAACAGTCATCCCTACTTAGTTACATGTCATTGCTTACGCACAATATCTCCTCACGAATTTTAACTAGTAAGGATTAGACCACTGTAGTGCATACTTAGTCACATGTTTTCTGTAAGTTCTTAGATAGTTGTTCCATTATTTATTTCATGCATTCATTTTCTTAATGCATTTGTTTCATGCATCATTATTACATGAATTTTGACTAAGTATGGTTGGTACAGGACTGGCCTATTTAGTCGCATGTGTTTTCTTTCGAATTTTGTTGTTAGTGGACCGACCCATAGGCGTCCACACTTGCCTATTGTTTTATGAACCGACCCATAGGCGTTCACTCATGTACATATCATCATAGTTCTTGACCATGCATTTTTTTAAACTGTTTTCATGCATTATAAACTGATTCATACATTATAAACTTTTCATGCATCTGTTATGTTTATGTCATATCATATTAGGTTAGAATTAGCATTTAGGTTGCATTATTTTGCATTAGGAAACAACTCATAGTCATCCACACCATCAATTCTCAAGTTTATTTCGTAACGGTCATAACATTTCATGTACCCCCAATTGTTATTACATTTCCGTATGTCAATTTGGTTGTCATACTATCATGGTTAAATTCGTTTCATGATGATTATGTTTTATGCTCCTTTATGTTAATTTGTCCCATGTTTCTTCATGATAATTTCATATTTATGATGATTATGTTCCATGCCTCTTTATGTAAACTATGTTTTCACGATGTTGATCATGCCCTCATGCTAGACATTGATGGATTTCATTTAATTTATGATAGTCATGGTTGGTTTTCATTAATCATGTTTTCATGCAAATCATCGTTGAAATTTTTACCATCCTATTAGTATTTTAGTATTCCCTCTATGCAACCGGAATGATGTCTACGCTGAAATTGCTAGGCTATCATGTCCCTCACTCCAGTTCGGTTTCCTAACCGTTTAAATAAGTTTTCTTTTCTTTTAAATCATGATAGATGATTGATACCACATCGATCATTTCACATGCATTTCATATGTACTCCACGTATAGTGATCCGTGTGTATTCCATGTACCATATTCCACGTGTATTCCATGTGTCGTAGTCTATGTGTATTTCACCTACAATATTCCATGAGCATTCTCTAGTCGATTATCATTTATCTCAGGCGTTTCTCCACATGACATCTTTTACAAGGTGCTGTTTACCATGTTGTTTCTATTTTACATACTTGAGAACCTTACGAAACAAGGATGAAGGCGATAGATCGGAACAACCCGACTGAAAACATACTTCATCCACCAGACACTATTATTTCATTTCCATGCCATTATCCTCTCAGTTTTATGCTAGTTATCATTTAGTTTCCTTTTAGCTATACGAGGCCAATTCTGGCATTTTAACCACCATTATCATTATGATTTATTGTTATATGTCAAGACATCCGTCAAGACACATCCTCTCATGAATATGTGTTGTAGACACTTGTCAAGATACCAGTCAAGACACATTTCACACATGTAGTTCTTAGGACATAAGTCAAGACACATGACTCATTCATAAATTCTAAACTCAGCCTCGGTGATTCAAGGTACCTTTCCAAGGGTATACTTGTTCTGATATGTCATGTACAAATCAAGCCACTAAGATTTTAGCACCATCTCTAACTTATTGTTCATTGTTAGTCATGTAGTGTTCATTTCGTATGAGACGGACAAAACACATTTAGTGAAATCTGTCATGTTTACTTCATGTGCGGGCACGACACTTTCATTTCACTATTTCATATTCGGATATTCATGTCCATCTTACAAGCCGTTATATCATCCAAGTATATATAGACTTTCATTTCAGATTTATGACAAAACCTTGCATTATTCGTACCAAATTATATTCAGTAATGTTCAGATTCTTGAATACACTCAACATTGGTTTCCCAACCGGAAAATCGGTGAATTTTTTTTTTCTTCTACCTTACAAGCATGTGTTATTGGCTACGAAGAATTTCCTAGCTATCAATTATGACACGACCTTCGGTATACTTATCCATTAATCACTCGATTACTTCAGAATTTTCTCAGATATATTACCACAAGGAACTACTAATTCTACTACCATTCATGAAAACATTTTCCCTTTCAAGTATTATCAAGCCATTCAATCAACTACCAGACTCTAAACACTTTTCAAGATCGATTTATTATCAGGCTATCAACTGTTGTGAGTGAAAGAAGAGGACACTTCCGTGACTGTTCTTCACACACGTCATTGTCATTATGAATCCATGTTTGTGCCTTTAGTTCACGAATGCCGACAGTAATTGAGCATTTGAGAAATCAAATTTTCATGAACTCTGGACAAGTTTGTTATTCTATTCATTTCTAGCATTATGATTTTCTTTAAGTTTAGATGAGCACGAAGACCATCTTCACTCTACGTTGCAAGACTTACAACAGGAGAAATTCACAATGAAATTTTTATGTACGTATGTAGTTGATTACAGTGTCACGCTGAATCACATTTCTCACGGTAAATTTTACCATGACTATGCCTACGCGTAAAGAAGAAAATCCTACACTAACTTATGTGTTCCAGAAAATCATACGTTAAGAGAAGTCTAAATTTTGCTTAGACTCTTAGCTTTCCTATTGCTATGTATTCAGACCCTACCAAGATGTATCATGATCTCAACCACATGTTGGTGGAGAAACATGAAACAAGATGTAGTTATGTTCGTATCTAAATGCCTGACTTTTCAGCAGGTTAAGATAGAACACCAACACGCTTGCAGTTATCTAAACTGTTAGAAATTTTGAATCGTTGTTCGACCCCATAACTTAACCTACACATTTTCTTTCATCTGAAAGGAGTACACAGTAGCAGATTATCAAATATTTTCCAGCCAATGATCATACGATTACACGGCGCTTACTCCAACTCTCAAGTTATGTCTCACGTTAGCGTTCATGACCTTATTCATGCTTATGTCCCTTTTCATCTTGTGGTTAGGATTTTCACTTCCACGTTTATGACATGATTCACGTTCATGATTTACGTTCATGATCATATCCCATCTTATGATTTACGTTCACTTTCATGCTGGAAAGATTGCAGAAAACTTGGGAGGCTAGACTCAAGTTTTGTATAACTTTTCATCCTCAGACAGACGTTTCACGTCACATTTCATGTCTCAGCTCGTATCATTAATTTTACCTCCTTAGTTATTACAGGTCCACTATATGATTCCATGTCATGTTTATCCTACGTTCTAATATCACGTTCACGATATGTTTTGCACGTATTATCTTTCACCATATGTCTCATAATTCATGTACCATATCTCCAAGTATCACGTTCACAATTGTTCACGTATCACGTTCACAATTGCTCACGCACTAAGTCTCAATATGTCTCGTACACAAATGCTTTGTGTGTGCTTACACCAGTAAGTATGATACTTAGTATCATATCGTTCATGTATCTTTTCATGTTATTTCTTATCTTCTTTTATTCCATAAGTTCAGATATGTTCCTTTTCAGTCACTTCATGTTCCATGTTCCCTTCAGTCACGTTATGTTCCATGTTTCCTACAGTCCTGCCACGTTCATGTCCCATCCAGGGTATCGTATCTCTAATTCGAGGACAAATTATTCTTTTTAGAGGGGAAGAGTTGTAAAACCCGCATAAAATACCTAGAATATTACGTACATGAAATTACGTATGAATTTAAAACTTATATGTACGATACGTGTTTAATATATTTACTACGTATATTATTTTAGTACGACAAATAAATAAGTATATTATTATGATTATTATTATCATTTACGTACGACATGAATTTACGAATAATAAGAAAAACCACAATAATAATTCACGACATTTAAACCGTGCGACGATAATATTTAACACGATTAATACTAGATATATTAAATTAGCGCGACAAGTAATCATGTAAGTAATATTTACGTTGAAGCACGTATAACGATAACTGTGAAAATACCCGACATTAAAAATACACGTTCACGCGTAACGTTTTAGCTAGTCGCGCAATAAAAAAATAAAATAAAAAAATAAAATAAAAATAAAATAAAAATAAAAACAAACAAGTTATAAGGAAGGGCTGTTTTTGGACAAAGGAAGGGGAGGCCGGTTTTGGGCCGAGGCCCAATAGACAAACCCAAACCGACCTAAAAATTAAAAAAATAAAAGACGGGAGGGGGCTTTGTTTTTTTTTTTGTTTAGTCGACATGAATCACAACTGATCCAAACAAGAAACCCTAACAAACCCTAAAGCCGAGATCCGATCAGTTATTTTTTTGGTGTCTCCTTGCTGCGTCGAATCCAAACAGAAAACCCTAATACACTATATAGTTGAGCCGATCGTTTTTTTTTGGGATCTACTACTGCCATCGAGAATACCAGGAACAAGGAACAGGGTCGTGGTGTGATCAGGGAAATCAGAGGGTCGTTTGTGCATGGTTTCGATTCTTAAAACCCTAAAAACACGTAAGTAAACCCTAGATTTTCGTTCCTTACTTTTCTTCTCTTTGTTAATTAATCAGAATCCGATTTTTAAGAACTTATACATGTTTGACGAGATGAATTAAAGAGGGTTTACGTTTGGACCTGCTGTGTTCATTTTAGCACACAAACCGAGACCTTTTTAGGGTCTCGGTGGTAGTTTTCTTCCACCAGCCGCAAAGGCAGGCTTGGTTTTGTTCAATCAGTGGGCACCCTTAACCATCAGTGGGAACCTTAGAAAAACCGATGAGAATACTATAATTCATCAGTGGGAAGTTAGACAGAAAAATAGTGATTTTTATTTTGAAATTAGCGACGGTTTAGTGACACTAAATTCCGTCGCAGAATTGTTTATGACAGTTTTATTGACAGTTTTAAAAACTCAGCTTTTGGTCACACTGTTAGTAACAGATTTTTCTGTCGCTAAATCTAGTAGGCAGATTTAAGATATATATGTTGATGGTTTTAGTGCGACCGAGAAAGGGGTATCTCGGTAGGCTTGGGTACGATTAAATACGTTATCAAAGATGATTATTTTAACATTTATTATACGTTATAGTTAAATATTTTTACGCGATCTAAGTTATATATAATTAATAGATTTTGCCTAAGTATTTTATCATGCAATTAAATTAATAAACCTGACTTATATTAATTATTTAATTATCTAGTTAACGTTAGATTTATTAAATTATCATGTTCTGATATAAATTATGATTTTAAGTAAAATCATGCATTTTATTATTAATGTATAATTATTATTTTAGCATAAAGTATTTATTTAATAAACTTTATTATACGATCAGCAATTATATATATTTTGTGCTAACTAAAACATAAGAACATAAAATATACTAAGCATAATACATGATTTAATATGAAGTCGTAAAATAAGTCAAGAACATATAAGACAATACAAGAACAAGTTAAGTTAACGTCAAGTAATTAATAATTATTAAGTATAAGTTAATCAAGCGACTCATACACGTCCTTCTTTTTATGTAGCATTTATGGAGTATGATCTTCTTCGCGTTTTCATCTTCCACGTTATTCTTCGTTTGCATTTACTGGACGTGAGGTACGGATTTCCCGTCCTTTCAGTAAGGACTTTCTTCCCTATGCATGTTTAGGATTCCCCGTCTGCAGCAAAATGTTTTTCCCCAGTATATGTTTAAGCTTATCAGTAATTATGTTAATAACTAAATAAATTGCCTGAGCATTATATACAAGCATGACCAGTTTATGTACTAGTTACGGAGGTACCGTAACCATGGCACTAGAGGCACCGGTGTCGTGACTCACATGCAGGAGAGTGATATCCTGCATCGTCCCACTCATGTTCAGTTTGGCCATTTTTTATATGTATGTTTAGTGGGGCGTATGGATGCATCCTAGTCTTATCAGTTTACAAGTTATCAGGGTGAATGTGGTGTGTGCTCTACATCCTTCACATTGGAGCTGATCCCTCCACCCAGCACAGTTATTTAGAGGTCACCCCTCTACAGTTATTTAGAGGTCACCCCTCTAATAGCATGACGAGGTCACCCCTCCATGTATTCATGCACGTTGATATATTTCATGACCTATATAAGCTCTTGGCATTTAAATTTCAGTTTTCATGATTAAACAGAAGACTTTCAGTATTAACATGAACATGAGACTCTTTTCACCAGGTTTCCAAGATTTATATTATTCCGCTGCACTTTCATTGTCATGTTTTCATTTTAGCCTTCACTTATGTTCTGTTATTCCATGTTATTGTATATATCCGCGCACTGAGCGTCTCGCTCAGCCGTTTTCTCTTTTCATGTCCCCAAACGGCAGGTACACAAGGTCAGGAGCATGGGAAATGTTATGCATAGGATGGGAGCTATATTATGTTTCTGTTTCTGTTTCATTTTGCATTACTTTTACTTATGCTTGTTTATGAGTTTATGTTGGGGACCGATGTTTGATTTCGGTTATCCCTTAGGGTCATGTAATGTTTTAGGACATTTACCTTATACTTTGATATTACGCCATGATTATCCTGTGACATTCCATTTATCCAAATGGGGTGTTACAGTTTTGCTGCAAGTTTTTGGGTTTGAAACTTCAAATCATACAATCTGCTATAACTTGTTGAATTTAACTATTTTTGACCTAAGATTTTGGTGAAATCTAGTATTTGTGCATGCTTAGGGTTGAAAGTTGTTAAAAAATCATTATTATAACTTATTTGATAGATCTTGAGGTTTGAATCTGGCTTATTGGTCAAATACATCAGCAAAGTATAAAACTGCATGTGTTAGTGTTCATCAGTAACTTAATCTTGCTTAGATCTTGCTTAAAACTTTGAGTCGTTGCATGAAACCTGTTTAGACTTGTTCATTTGAGTTTATAATAGCTTGTGTATGCATTTGGTTGAGTTTGGCTGGCTGAATATTGCTCTAAGTGCTTATTGAACCTAATCTGCTTACTTGTTCATGTCTGTGCTAGATCTGGTGCTTTATTAAATAAATATATCAATTGGGTGATTGTGGTTGTGATTTTTTTATTGTTATTGACTCCTTTTGATCCAAAGATCATTTGGGTGCTTTTGTGAAATCTGAATCTCCAAGAAAGTCACTAAAGACAAAAAGTCAAACAAGTCAAGCAGTGGAAAAAGTTTCCACTGCTCAACACCCAAAACTAGCCCCTGCTAGTATTAACTAGGCATCAGCTTATCAATAAGCTATTTTAGCTTATCCAGACCTACAAACAACTTATTTTTTGTGATAGATCTTCATTATTTGACCCATTTGATTAGACTGGAGCTTATTGGACTTTGACTTTGACTTTTTGCTAGAAAATCAACTTATTTGACTTTTTCATAAGTGCTTATTTGCTTTTTCCAGCGTATTTAGTTTGATTATTTGAAAACTTTTTGTTGATTTTGCTTAATTAAGTCATTTAAAAGCTTTAGAAACTTGAATCAGCTTTTGGGGTGGCCTAGAACTCAAAAACGACTATTTTGTCGTTTTCTGTAGATTGCTTATTACATTTTCAGGCTTATTCCTTGGGCTTATTTCAAATTTCTTTTTACAGATGTCTTATTTAGGACAAAATAAGCTTGTGTGTCAAATTTGAGCTTATGGCATTCGCTTATAGCTTAATGGGCCAAAAAGCCCATTAAGAATAAGCTGTTTGGTATAAGCTAGCTTATTTCACACTTTCAGCTTTTGGGACTTTGGAAAAAATTGTTTAAAATCAAATTTTGAGTCAAGTAGTGCTTTTTGGGCTTATTTGGGCCACTTCCTCATTTTGGGCTTAAATTTGGCCCATTAAGGATCTGTTTTGGGTTTAGCCCATTTTCTAGGCCCATTAAGGGTATTTAGGTAATTTCAAGTTCATTTCTGAGTTATTTAGGTTAAATTAAGCTAGTTTGCAACTTTTTAGAATTTTTTATGATTTTTGGATTTTTAATAATATTTTAATATTATTTTATTGTTAAAAATTAAAAGTCTGATTTTCTAAGTTTTTACATTTTTCCTAGATTGTAGAGACTTAATTAGGAATTTTGCAACTTTCCAAATATTTTTAGAGTCTTTTAATTATTTTCTAGAATTAATTTAAGTTTTATTAATTTTTAATAGATTTTAATTGTTTAAAAATAGTTTTTAGTGGTTTTAAAATTTTGAAAAATACTTTTTAGCTTAATTAGGTTATTTTAAAGGTTTACAAACTTTAAGATCTTGTTTTGGACTTTTTAATAGTTAATAATGATTTTTAGGGCTTTAATTAGCATTAAAAACTCATTATTTAATTAATTAAAAGGTTTTGGCAAGTTTGGATTTTTTGTAAACTCTTAGAATATTTTTGTGGATTTTTAGGAATTTTTAGGGTAAAATTTTAAATTTTGGTGCTTTTTACGGTTTTACGTGTACACTTTTTTCGTCTTAGTTTAATTCGACATCGTAACCGTCAATCTCTTCTTATCCCCTTTCTATTTTTCTTTCTCACAAATATAATCACAAAGTTAATCCAAATCATTTCACTCATAACACACTAGCCTCCTTGAAAACGATCCCCATGTTGGGTCATTAGTGCTTGTTTTCCTAAACCGACACTTAATACTTGCCACTTTTGCTCTCTTTTCCTAAAGAGTAGTAAAACCACTACATCAATCCTACTTTGGATGATTACTCATTTGAGGAAGATTTTTCCACTTTTCTCAATACATACTTTCCGAATGAGCATGATTCTCCTCCTTTGGACTTTTGTTATAGTCTTTATCCTCCTTCGGATGTAAAGAAACCCGTTTCAAAGGAGAAGAAATCGGGCGACACCAATATCCGTAGTACCTATGTCTTAGCACCTCTCTTTCCACCTTCTTCGGATGAGATTGTGCGGTTTATGCGCGAATCTTCAAGGTCCACTAAGTCTAAGTCTTATTTTCCCCTAAAGAAAACGGTGTTCGATCCAGGTATCGCAATTTTTAAGCCATCTCAGTATCCATCTGATGAAATAAAAGGAAAGACTTTTGGAAACTATGGAGCTATGCTTACACTTCATCACACTTTCTACCACCGTGCTCAACAATTGCTTAAGGGAACCTCGCCTACTCTTCTTTGGCTTGTCTTGTTCACCTTAAGTTTGTGTTACTTGATGGATGAAAACCATGTATTTGATCCCGATGGATGTTCTTCAAGGTTCTTACCATTCTAATCAAGGTCGATTTAGGCTCACGACTCGGTGAACAAAAACAAGCGCTTCTCGGGAGGCAACCCGATGATCTATCCTTTTTATCCATTTTCATAATAAGTGTAGGAGGAGACCCTAGTATGTGTTTGTTGTTTTCTTTCTTATAATGTGCAGGGATTCGAGCTTTCAAAATCCATTCTTGATGACTTTTGACGATCCGTGATTCCGTGTACCCGTCTTCCCGGTTCTATCCTAAACTCTTTTGATTCACTATTTTATATTCTTCAATATTAAAATAGGAATCACTTTAGTTGTTTTACTCCCACATGCTTAAACATTGAGGACAATGTTTATCAAGTTATGTGGGATTTTCCATGTATATGTCCTCATTTTAACCGGAAAATTGATTTTTCTACACTTTTTCAAAATTTTTTGATCTATTTTGGCCTAGTTGTATTTTCCTTTGTTTTCGTTATTTTCTTTCATTAGAATAAATTTTAATTAAATGGTTTTAATGAGTTTAGATGTCTTTGATATATTAGGCCCGTTATGAATCTTTTAACTCAACCCGAGTTTACTTATCCAAGTTTACTCTTGTTAGTATCCTTAACGTGTTTAAATCAAGTTTTGCTAGACTTTTATATAGGGAACTTTAAAACTCTAAAGTCTTAACTCTTATGGGTTAAGAACAAGAACTTTTCACAAGTTCTTATAATTGATCCTAGAAAGTCGTTTATCAAGGGAACTTTAAAATGCGAATTCTAAACTTGGAAAAGTTTAAGAAGTTGCAAGATCCTATAGACGACTTGAAAACCCAAAACTTTTATTTAATAGGCTAAGCATCCACGAGTCTCATTCCTTGAGATTTTAAATTGTGGAGAACGAGAGATGATAGAGTCAATTATAAGGTTGGTATTCTTTCATGAACTTATGTGAGTTAATTATGAGTTTTTTCTCCCATCGCTTGTTAATAAATATAATTGCAATAATTAAGGTCGTACGGTTTGAAAAGTTACTTAGCTTCTAGCACCAGATCGTTTAAAAGTTGCTCGGTGTTAATTAGAGTTCATATCCAAGGCATAACTTATTGAAGCGGGATGCGAAGATTGGCGAGTCCTAAAAGGACCTAACAAGGCATGAGGGCTACATTTTATTGCCAAAGATCCAAAGTGATGTGAAGAATCATTTATCAAAAATCAATATGAAGGATCGAGACACACGACGAAAAGCAAATACTCCCCTAAAGATCATGGAGAATTCTATCCGAAAAGACCCTAGCAAGGTATGAGGATAAATAGATCCAAGGCCTAATAGGAGGCGGATCGTTGTTTATCAAAATCCCAAATAAAGATTGGAGAAAAATGAAGAAGTCGTAGTCCAAGTATGAAGAATCTCTCAAAAAACTTCAAGTGAAGAAGTTCCTATTATGAAGAGAAGACCATTATTTCAAGATCATCTCTCAAGATTTGAAGTTTGAAGTCAATGCCAAATATCGATCCGAGAAAGGTCTCAAATCGTAAAGCGAGTTATGCCAAGATATGAACTTTATGAGGTTTCGAGGAGCAGTTTTAAAATATTTTATCCTTTAGCTAAATATTGATTAAATTGTCCAACTTTATTTTCAGCCTAAATAAACTATCGAAATAAGTCAACAATGCATCCTCGTGATCATTCAAGACAACAATAAAATATAAGAGATACACCTAGGAATAAGGGAGTCTAACTGAATAACTAAGCCACATGAGTTTGTGTTAGTTTGCTAACTTATAATAACAATGATCTCGTTTTTAAGCTTGGTATGGGGAACGTGAAACTTGAGGGTGATAAACATTCATGACGACCAAATCCCTAATGTAAGTCTTCGATCTCTTTACTTTTTCTTCCTTCAAGCATTTTGTTATATTCTATCTTTTTAAGTTTCCTTAATGTCTTGTGTTTAATAAAGGCCAAGGTGAAATTATGATGGAAAATGTAAATCTTGCTTTGTAATTAATGCATTGCATGAGGGCATTGCAATGGTCAAGTGTAGGGGATTTGATAGGTGTGAAAACACCCATCCTTTTACCACTTAATTATAATAATAACCAAGACAAAACGTGTATTTGATGTCGTAGAAGTCGGAATTATGTGTGGTTTGTGTTTTTGTTGTGTTTTAGGACCAAAAGATAAAAAAGGAAGAAAACATTGGCTTTCACGGGCTTTTACCGAAGAAAAAGACAAAAGACGAAGTCAAAAGATCAAGAGTGCGAAAAGAATGGAAGTCAAAGGCCTATTCTGAAGATTTATCGAAGAAAAGGTCTAAAGACAGAAGTTTAACGAAGTCGAAGAACCAAGTCTAATAAAGAAGAAAATTATAAGACAAGTTCATTTTATCATTCGACAAATCCCGAGACAACGTCGAGAAAGACGAAGAAATTAAAAGACGAAAAGACTAAGAAAGAAAGAGAGAAGCACAACAACTCCTCCCCTCCTCCTATAAATACCCTCCTAATATGTCATTAGGAGGGTGTTAGCTAGTTATATAGTTTTATTAAGTTTTAGGAGTAGATTAAAATTACTTTCTCTCTCTAGATTTACTTTCATGTTTTTCAAGCTTTTATAATTTTAATCTTGTATCTGAATCTTAATCATCTTTAATCCAAGCTTTTCATTAATCATTCTCATTCTATCTTTCTTAGTTTTTAATCTTGTTTGATTTAGATAATCATGTAGTTTGCTTAATCTTCATGTTCTTGTTTTGATTGATGTGTTTGTTCGATTGTGCTTATTGATTTTGATGTGTTTGATCTTATTAGCTTATTGTGTTTAGTGCTTATTGAATGATTTTCTTATTTTTAATTTAGTGTCTTTAATAGTTTATTTTTATAAAAAGTTGATTTTAAATATTTAGATTATTTAGTGTTTTTAAAGTTTTTAATTTGTAGCTTATTAAGTTTTTCTTAAAATTTGTTTAGTTTAAATTTTGGTTAATTGCTTATTTGGATTTTGCTTATTCTTGGCTTATTCCCTGTTAATAGGATCTACTATTTCTTTTTATTTGATTTTTGATGAATCTTCAGAAAAGGGTTTCAAAATTCCAAAAATCACCCCTTTATCCGAAATAAGTTTATCCGAAAATCTTTCTTTTCATTTCATTTTATCCGAAATTCTTGCTTTTTCCGAAAATAGGCATTTATTCCGAAGATAGTTCGTTTATCCGAAATGTAGTTTTATCCGAAGATTTCTTTATTCAGAAAAAGTAGACTTTATCCAAAATTTCCCTTTTTTCCGAATTTATCTCTTTTATCTGAAAATAGTTGTTTTTTCCGAAGAAGTTCCTTTTTCCAAAATTTCCAATTATTCCGAAGATTTAGTTTTTTCCGAAAATAGGTATTTACGCGAAATTTCTTCCTATTCCGAATAGGGTGTTATTCCGAAGAAGTTTGTTTTTCCGTAAATATTATTTATTCCGAAAATCTTTATTATTCCGAAATAGTCGTGTTTATCCGGATTAGTAGGTTTATTCGAAAAAGTTTGTTTTCTTGTTAACTGTTTTATTTTTATTTTCAACTTTATTTTTATTAAAGTTTTAAACTTTTGTCATTTAATTTTCAAAGTCATTAATTTTCAGTTTTATATTTTCAAGCTATCATGTTTATTTTATTTAGTTACTCAATGACATTTTCTTTCCTTTTACCAAGAACGACTGAGTCACACTTTCAACCGTAATCAATTCGATTAGACCAATTTAAAGAACAATTTATCTAGTTATTACCAACCGAGAATAAATTGTGATTCAGTCCCTCGACGTAATAAACCCGTTTGATAGTGAGATTTCCTTGAACCAAATCGCCATATCCAAGTATCGGTGCAAACTGATCATTTCCAAACCGCACCGTACCCAGAAACTTCTCCACGAAGTTATTGAGAAGCTTGAGATTTCCCGTCATGTGCTTTGTGCACCTGGGGTCCATTATGAATAGAATGATTTTGACGAGCTGCAGAAGAATTAGGAGACAATGTAGCATTTGACAAATGGGAGCCCTTGATAGAAACGGGTTCCAAAATAGTAGTGGGCCTAGATGCAAATTCTAGAGGCAAGTTGATATTCATAGACCCAATTACTAAATTGGTTAACTTAGGTACCCATTTGTGTCCGGGTGGTGTAAATCTTGAATACCCCCGTGTACATGTCCTAATAATGTTCTCATAAAGCTTCTTTAACTTGTATTGTTTAAGCAGAGTAGTGGATTCTAACGCACTTAGTTTCTTAAGTGGTTGATCAGTAGATTGGTTCAAAATTCTTGTGGGTTTTCTAGTACTAGTGGGTACAAGAATAGGCTTCCTAGTTCTAGCATTCACGCCATTTTGATTAAAAGCACAAGCATCATGATTGAAAGTACGAACACATTATCCACATTTAACACAAGCAAATTCAATATTCGAGGTCTTTGCATTCAAACCGTCATTACATGCAGTTACAGACGTTTTATTCTTAGAAAACTTAAAATTCCTACGGTAGTCTTCTACTTCCAACTTCTTTCCTTGACAATTTTTAGGCATGACCTTATATTGCATTCTAATGCTCTTAACCTGTGGTCCGCTAACGCTAGTAGTGGGAATTACTCATGTTGAAGAAGACACGCGTTGATTAGTTTTCCTAATATTTTGAGGTAACCGCGATGTTCCATTTTGAGTGGGCCTAGTGTTCATCTTATACATTCCTGGAGCCATCACATTTATGCTCTTATCATTTCCTAGCTTAGGAAAAGTCTGTGGGGGTTTTCCCAAAACAGATGATTTAGGGCATTTAACCGCATTCGGATGACGAACGGCCGATGGTTTACCCAAATCAGACTTTCCTTTTTTCTCAATGAGTTTTTGTAACTTACTGATGGCTATGTCCCTTTCTTGTAGTTGAGCTTTCAAATCATTTATTTCGAAACCTTTTTCATTCATATGACGAACCGAAGAAGCTTCCAGTTCTTGACACTTTTTATGATTATGATATTTATCACCTTTTTGTAAAGCAAGTTCAAGAGAAATAGAATGTTTCTCAAGTTGGGAAAAACTTTTCGAAAGTTTGTTATATGACTGAATTTGTTTCGAAAGCTCAACTTCAAGATTTTAACATTTCGCGTCCGTTTCTAACACTAGACATGCTACATGACAATATTGATCAAGATCGGTGTACACACCAAGTATAGCATTCATATGGTCAGCATAAAAGTATTCCTTAGAAAGTCGATCAATTTCGTTAGAAAGTTGGTGTTCTTGGGTCTTTAATTTAGTTTGAAGAAATACAACTCCATCTTCAAGAGATTTAACATATCTTAAATCAGTTATCATTTCCTCAGTGAGAGCGTTATAAAACATTTCCACATTATTTGAAAGATCGTCGATGGTTGGAACAATACATTGTTGAATGACGACTTCTACTTGTGGGTTAGGTTTAATATTCCAAACGGTATCTCTAGAAACTTTTTCATAATCGACAACACCTTTATACAAATTTAAAACCCCTTGTTTTATAAACTCAAATTGCTGAACGCTTTTACTTTTTTCATCCCATTTATGTTTTTAATCCGAAATTTGTTTTTCTAACAAAATTGATTGCTTTTTGAAACCCTTTTTTAAAGAAACTTTCTTTTCTGTTTCATCACTCGGTGGTGGAACATTTGTATACATTTTTTGTTCTTTTGAAAGTTCTTTTTGAGGAACAAACTTAATATGATTATTAGAATCAGAAAGGTTTATCAAATCACTTAAGTTTGATCGACTTTTTTCATGATGACGAATGATTTCGGCGCAGTCAGGGGAAAGCATAAGGGAAAGATTATCATTACAACAACCGATATCATAAAGTGCACGCTTGATACTTTTAATATTCTTTAGATAGTCAGGCTTAACAAAACTCGTTTTTGTTGGGGTCAGTATTTACTGACCCTGAAGCAACTGTAGGATTTGAATATAAAATCCCCCTAAGTGTTTCATGCTCAGCAGTAAGGCTAGTCTGCTGAAGGATAACCAGAGGAATAAAGTTCCTACTGAAGACTTTATACCTGAAGAAAGTTCAGCACTCCCCTTCTAGTGAACTTAGACGACAAAGGAGTCTTCGCTTCAAATACTAGGCGGTCTAGTTTCTGAAGAACAAGGACTGAAGAAGGGCTTTCAGTTCAGCTTGGCTTGACAATACCAAACTGAATGATGTCGATCTCCTCTAGGATACTGAAGACTCTTCAGTATTCTGATGGTTTGCATTAGGCGGGAAAAGATAACTTTAAGTCAAAGTAGGTTGCTTGTATACTTAGATATAAGTACAACCTTTATCTTTTCTAGAATAGTTTAATATGTACTTTGTACTGTTTATCCAGCATGGGAATCAACCACCCACTGGATAAACCCATGCATTGGTACATGCAAAATGCAAACCCTAATTTACACTGCATATATAAGGAGTGTACATTGGGAGAGAAAGGGTTAACCAATACAAGAGCTTAAACTCTAGAAAACCTTTCTCTCTCGATACTAACTAAACCATATAGCCAAGATGCATATGAACGTTTAGATTGGAGCTTAGACTTTAACTTTGGTTAGACATTTAAGTAGAGGATATCAAACCCCATTGTCATTCAACCACTTTGTTATTCCGTAAACAAAGTGGGTTATAGATTCTTTATTTTATTCTAATAAAAGTCTATACATTGAAAAGTATATTGGCATTGTTGTTTTAATCTTTCATAGTTCTTATCTGTTGTTAAAACAACACACTTGAGTCGAAGTAAGAGTTATTACTTAAGATAATAAGTAATAACGAATTACTAGGGACCAACAAGTGGTATCAGAGCAGTTTGATTAGTTAAACTCTTATTTTATTAAACTGCTCATTTAAAATTTATCAAATCAAGATCCAAAAATGGCTCAAGTTATACCACAAACCCTAGAATATAGGGGTGGCCAACTCAATGCTGCTCCTGTACTAGAGGTAGCCAATTTTACAAATTGAAAGAAGAGGTTTCTTGTCCACATGGTTGGGATTGAACCTCAATTCCTTGGAATCATTGAAAATAGTCCTTTTTCTCCCATGGTAAGGCACAATAAAAAACCTGAAGTACAATGGATTGCTGATGATAGAAAAGCTGTTAACCTAGATCAGCGTCTCAAAAGTCTCATCATGTCTGTACTTCCAGATGACCAAATGAATTTTGTTGTAAATTGCAAAACAGCCAAAGCTACATGGGAGGACCTTATTCTTTACCATGAGGGACCCTTTGATGTAAAAGAAACCAGAATCATGGATTTAAAGCTTCAATACAACACCTTCAAGCACAAAGAAGGGGAAACCCTCACACAGACATTCACCAGATACAAAGCACTGGTGAATGAACTTGTGAATGATGGTGTTGAGCTTTCAAAACTTGAAATCAACACAGTTGTTGTTAATGCATTGCCAAAGAAGTGGCTCAGTTTCTGCCAAAGCTTGAGAAATGCTAATCACATTAAAGATTGTGATCTAGCCTCTCTTTTTGGGAAATTGAAATATGAAGAAAACCTAGTTGATAGGATTTATGAAGGCTCAAGCAAGAGTAAAGCATTAACCATTGCTACACCCTTGTCCACAGCCTTCTTCAGTGAGGTTGTCATTCAAGACTACCAAGATAGTCCTGATGATGAGGAAGATACTAGATCTAGTGAAGAATATCTGAATGACCTCAAAGAGGAATTTCATGAAAGAGCAGTTCTGGCCAAGTCTAGAAGGTTCTTTAAGAAAGGAGGCAAGTTCTCCAGCTCCACAAAAGCCTCAGTTGACACTGAATGCTACAAACGTGGGAAGACTGGTCACTATGCTAGGGATTGTTATTCAAAAACATCTCTCACTTCATATTCCTCACCAGCTCAATCAAGACCATCTGGTCAATCATCATTTCAACCAAAACAAATTGCTTCTACTTCATTTCAGCAAAACAGGGTTGAACTCAGACCAACAAAAGACTTTGAGGTCAAATACAAAGAAATCAAGGCAAGATTAGCCTTAATGAGCACTGAAAGCTCCTCATCCAAGACTCCCAAGCAAGACAAGAACAAAGGGCTTGTTGCTGAAGCCTATAAATGGGATGAATAAGATGTCTCTTCAGATGATGATGAAATGGTGAATGTGAAAGTGCTAATGGCACTTGCTGATGATGAAGGGGTCAACTCAAATGTTGTGACAAGAGAAAGTGCTAGAAATGATGAATGGGTCAATGTCACAATCAAAAAGTATGATCTCAGGAAGCCTATTTGGTACCTAGATAGTGGTTGCTCAAGGCATATGACTGGCACCAAAAGTTATTTGCAAAAGTATAATGAGGAACAAGGTCCCAAAGTTGTTTTTGGTGATAACTCATCAGCTACTACTGAAGGATTTGGTTCAGTAAAATGCAATGGTATAGTTTTCTCAAGGGTAGCATATGTAAATGGATTGAAGAACAACCTCATCAGCATAAGTCAACTTTGTGATGAAAAGTATCTTGTGTTGTTTGATGACAAAAAAGGTACAATATTCAACTCCAATCATGAAATTGTGATGATTGCTCCAAGAGTCAAAGATGTTTATGTCATAAACAAACTCTACTCAGGAGACATGCTTCTTTGCTAAAGCCTCCAATATTACCAATTGGCTTTGGCATAAGAGGCTCTCACATCTCAATTTCAAAACAATAACTCTGCTGGCAAAACAATATCTTGTTATTGGTATTCCTTCACTTGTCTACTCCAAGGACAAACCATGCTCAGTATGTGAAAAAAGGAAGCACCATAGAGCCAGTTTCAAAACAAAGAAAACTTCGTCAATCAAAGAAAGTCTTCATTTACTTCACATGGGCTTATTTGGCCCAGTATCACCTAGGGCCATTTGTCATGAAAAATATACACTTGTCATTGTTGATGAGTACTCTAGGTACACCTGGGTATATTTTCTGACAAAGAAAAGCCATACACCAGATGCCATCATGTCATTTATCAAAAGAGTTGAAAATCAAAATGACACTCATGTCAAACAACTCAGAACTGACAATGGCACTGAATTCAGAAATCACTCACTGATCAAATTCTGTGATGACAAAGGAATTTCCCAAAATTTCTCATCTCCTTACACACCTGAACAAAATGGTGTGGCTGAAAGAAGGAACAGAACTTTGATTGAAGCAGCAAGAACAATGCTTGTTGGATCTGCTCTCTCTAAGCATTTTTGGACTGATTTTGTAGCCACTGCTTGCTACACTCAAAATAGATCCATCATTGTGAAGAGACACATGAAGACTCCTTATAAAGTCTTCAGGGGGAGAATTCCAAACATCTCATTCTTACATGTGTTTGGGTGTCTAGTATTCATTCACAATCACAAGGATCACCTTGGAAAGTTTGATGAAAAATCTAATGATGGTTACTTTCTTGGATACTCCCTAGTATCTAAATCATACAGAGTCTTCAATACAAGAAGACAATGTATTGAAGAAACCTATCACATCACCTTCAATGAAAGTTCTGAAGCTCTCACTTTTACAAACCCATCAGATGATGAACTTCATATTCATGAATCTCACAATTATCCATCTGATGAATTTCAACATTATGAGCCTTCTCAAAAGTATCAAACATGCAACTCAGTCCCTCATATTGATCCATTTGAAGATATGACAAGTCCTACAAAAGGAAATCCTTCAGTACCGCATACTGATGGCAGTCAATCAAATAATGATCAATCTCAAAATGATCAAAATGATCAGCAAGGAAACACAAATGACCAAAATGGTCAGTCTCAAAACAATCAACATGCTGACACACATGATCAAAATGATCAATCATATGCAGCTGCTGAGGAACAATCTGAGCCCGTTGCTTAAAGATCTCCTATCATCTCTAGGGAATTAGGTCTTGGATATACTGCTTCTGACCAAGAAGTAAGCCCTCCAATGATTGAACCTTTGTCCACTGAATATCCTTCAGTAGACACTAGAGACATTCCAAGTCCAAGTCCATGTCATGGACTTCCAAGCTCTAGCTCTAATCATGATACCAGTACCTATTCTCCAGCTCCACGAAAATCTTGGACTCAAAATAGTCACATACAGCTGGTGAACATAATAGGTAATCCTAGTGAAGGTAGAGTCACTAGATCTATGGCAAAGAAACTAGGTGTTGCTTCATCTAGAGAATGCCTCTATGCAAATTTTCTTTCAGAAATTGAACCTACAAAGGTTTCTGAAGCACTCACTCACCCTGGATGGGTGGATTCCATGCAAGAGGAACTCAATCAATTTGAAAGAAACAAAGTCTGGAAATTGGTTCCTCTTCCATATGGTAAATCAACCACTGGCACCAAATGGGTTTACAAACTCAAAAGAGATGAAACCAATGCAGTAACCAAAAATAAAGCTAGGCTGGTGGCCCAAGGATTCAATCAAGAGCCTAGTGTTGATTTTGATCAAACCTTTGCTCCAGTTGCATGTATGGAAGCCATACGAATCTTCCTTGCATATGCCACTTATATGAACTTCATCATCTACCAAATGGATGTCAAAAGTGCATTCCTAAATGGTGACCTAAAAGAAGAAGTTTATGTTACCCAGCCTCCTGGCTTTGAGAGTAGTAAATACCCGAATCATGTCTACAAGCTTTACAAAGCTTTGTATGGACTGAAGCAAGCTCCAAGAGCATGGTATGAAACTCTCTCAACTTTTCTCATTGAACATAAATTTGTCAGAGGAAAAATAGATAGCACCTTGTTCATCTATAAATCTAAAACTAACACCATTCTGGTACAAATTTATGTGGATGACATAATCTTTGGTTCTACAAGCTTGAAACTTTGCAAACAATTTGTCAAGCTTATAACTAACAAGTTTGAGATGAGTATGATGGGAGAACTCACATACTTCCTTGGTCTTCAGATTAAACAATCTGACCAAGGCATCTCCATCAATCAAGAAAAATATGTCAAGGATCTGTTGAAGAAGTATGATATCAATTGTGCTTCAGTGAAGACTTCAATGGTACCCCTAACAACTTAGGACCTGATCTCACTAGACAATCAGTCAATGAGACTTAGTATAGAGGTATGATTGGGTCACTCATGTACTTAACTGTAAGCAGACCTTACATTCAATTCTCCACATGCCTTTGTGCAAGATACCAAGCAGATCCAAAGTAATCACACCATACTGGTGTAAAGAGAATCTCCAGATACCTAAAAGGTACACCAAGTCTAGGTATTTGGTACCCCAAATCCTCAGGTTTTGATCTCAAGGGGTATTCAGATTCTGACTATGTTGGATGCAATTTGGACAGAAAAATCACTTATGGTGCCTGCCAATTTCTAGGTGGCAAACTTGTATGTTGGAGTGCTAAAAAGCAACAAACAGTTGCCATGTCTTCAACAGATGCTGAATATGTAGAAGCTGCTGGATGTTGTGCCAATGTTCTTTGGATGAAAAGTCAACTGGCTGATTATGACATAGAATATGAAAAGGTACCAATCTTTTGTGATAACACTAGTGCTATTGCAATATCTAACAATCCAGTCCTCCACTCAAGAACAAAACACATTGATATCAGATATCACTTTATCAGAGATCACATTATGAAAGGGGACATTGAATTACATTTCATCCCCACTCAATACCAATTGGCTGATATCTTCACCAAACCACTGGATGAACCAACTTTCAAAAGATTGATAATGGAGCTTGGTATGTTGAACATTGATGATACAAAACCTGAACCTTCAGCATTCACTAAAGAAGCTTGAAGGTTCAGCATTTCTTAAAATATTTTGATTAATGTTCAGTAGCATTGTCTGAGTAAAGGAGTGTGTAATGTCATGTGTCTATTTCACTTTATGTGATTGTGTATATGATGTTTTGTCGCCTTATCTGATTCACTGAAGCTGAACAAATAATCACCAGTCATCAAAAGATTCCTTCAGCAATGTTGAACAAAATTGTAATACAACTGAGTAGCTAGGCCTGAGTAGAGGAGCGTGCAACGTCATATGTCTTGTTCACTTATGTGAACATGTATATGGGGTTTTGTCGCCTCATCTGACGCACTAAAGCTCACAAGTATTGCCATCAGCTTCAACATATCTGAGCAACAGCATTTAAAACCTATCAAACATGTGATTCAAAAGAGTTAATGGCATTAAATTTCTTGTGAATAAGACAAACATTCTTTCAAAAAGGTTTCATTTGTTAATTAAGGAAATTTCAACGTCTCCATCCACAGTCAACAATTCCCTGACATATGGGGCGTTTCACTGTTCAAAAAACAGTAAATCATACCTTTTTGCAGAACATTAATGAGAAAGTTTGTGCCAAATGTTCAAAAGAAACCCTAAAAGATTTATAATTTTTTCAAATGGTTTTAAAAACTTTTTACAAAACAGTTAAAGTTTTTATATATTCCCTAACAATTGAATTTCATTCCACGCTTACAAATCTTTTCATTTAAAAACACACACAAACTCTCTCTCTTTCAAAACACACACAGAAACATCAATGGCTGAATCATCTTCCACCCCCAAGATTGCCAAAATCACCCTTAAACCATCCACTCATGTTAACTATCCCACTGATGATATCATCTTTAAACCCAACAACATCACCTTGCTCAAACCTGAATCCATCAAGTCTGTTCCTGGGGAACAAGTTTTGACGTATCTATCCAAAAGTGTTTTAAGGTATGCTTTATTTGAGGATCCTGGTATGATGTTTCAAAATGTGCTAAAAGAATTTTGGTTTACAGCAGAGGCTTCTAACAACAGGAAGTCCATTGAGTTTGATTCTACCACAATTGGGATTCATGGTAGATTTGGGTTAAAGTTATTTCGAAAAGTTTTGGGGTTAGATTATTTGGAAAACCCTAATGAGTATGAAGCAGTACCTGATGATTTTATGGTTGTAAAAAATTTCTTTAAATAGATTGGGTATACTGAAGAAATTACTGAAAAAGGGGGGTTAAAAAGAAGTTCTTTGCCAGCAAGATGGAAATTCCTGATGACCATTCTCATTGAATGTTTGGGGGGGGGGGAAACTGGAGTCCTTGACCAGATCAATCAAAAGGATGCTATTATTTTATATTGTCTGGCCAAGGGTGTCAAAGCTGATTTTGGGAGGCTTATTTTTGAAGATCTCCATGGGAAGCTGGAGAAAAAGACTAGAGAGAAAAATGTTGTGTACACCAGATTTCTATCTCTCCTCTTTGCTGAACATCTTAGAAATGACATTTCAAAAATCAATGGAGAGAACATAATTTTTAAGACCTTTGATCTCACTCGCTGGAACATTCTAGTCAGCACCATTGATCCTCCTCTTACACAACCCATGTTGGACATCTGCTCGGCAGATGGTCCAGTAGTGTACAAAGCTCCCAGAGACACTTCTCCAACTGGAGAAGGGGATCTACAAGGCAAAAAGCCTAGAGCTTCATCTAGACGTCGTCAGAAGCAAACGTCAATTAATACCAAGAAGGTTAGACGTGAGTCTAGAAAGAGGAAAACCCTCACACAATCTTCCTCAAAGAAGACAGGTGATGATTCCCAAGGCCATGCTTTGAAGAAGACCAATTTTGTTGATCCCAAACTTAGATCAATTTATCTTGTGTGAAAGAGATTAAATCAAGTTAAACATGTAGAGAAACTTTGTTCTGTATTAAACGATTTAAGTATTATGCGGAATTAATACTCAAACAAGAACACACAAACAATGTAAACCAAACTTTCACTTGATTGATTCGAACAAACTTGCGTACAATGGAAGTGTTAAACGTATGAAAAACTTATTTGAAACAAAACCTAAAGGTCTCCTTTTATAGAATAAGAAGCCTTGTACAAGAGTCTATAATACTTGGCTTTTGGCCAGTAAGAAAATTTTATCGTCCAATCTTTTCGAATTGAGAAAGGGAATAATGTGCGACTCAGTTGTCTTTTGGTGGGAAACAAGGATTTGTCGTTTTAGTATAATTAAAAGGCAAGGATTAAAAGTAAATGATGGTTAATTAAAGATAAGACTAATTAAAACTTAAATTGTGCAATATTAAAACTTTAAAAGTAATTAATTAAATTAAAACTCGACAAAAAGTAAATGTAACAATAAAACAATAATAAAATAGCACTAAAGTAAAATGGCGGGAAATGAAATAAATTTGAAATAAAATCAACTTGAAATAAAACAAACAAATCACAAGCCCTAATGCAATACGATCGCAACCAACGAAAGTGGTTGGATCGTACCCTTATCGTACTTATGATCGTAGCCAAGAAGGGAGGGATCAAGTGATCGTACTCAATCAAGCTTACAATCGTAGCACCACGATCGCACTCAAGATCTAAGTATGGGGATCGCACTCAATGCGATGAAGACAAAAGGGATCGTACTCCAAGATCACAACTACGATCGTAACGAGTGATCGTGGTCCTTGATCGTGGTTTGTGATCGCAACACAACAGATCGCAATCGATGCGATCGCAACTAGGGATCCTGACACACCATCGCACCCACGAATCGTATTGGGTGGTCTAAGTGAGCGATCGTACCAGGGAAGAACAAACGGATCGTAACAAGGGAAAACCCTCCTAAGACAGTAATGAAACGCAAAGAGCAAATAAGAAAAACTAAATAAGCACTTTAGCAATAAGAAAATTTCAAAAACTAAACAAAAAACAATAATAAGAAGAGTACAATAAGCACAACTTTAAAGACTTTTTCAAAACACTAAATAAGTAAACAAAATAAGCAAACTTTTAGAAAGATGAAACTTTTTAGAAAACTTAGAAAAACAAATAAGCTAAATACAAAACAAGCCAATAAGATTGTCAAACTTATAGCTTATCTCATACAAAAACTTAGATAAAAGTAAAAAGGTGAACTTTTTAATCAAATAAGCAAAGAGATTAAGCAATATCTTGCTTAATCCGAAATTTAGATAAACCAAAAACAAGAAAAGTAAAATGAGAAAGTTAAAGAAAAGCTTAATTAAAAGTGAAGATTCAACAACAAAACTAAAAACACTTACTTGAATTAAAGGAATTAAAGTGCAAGACAATTAATTAAAATGACATGAAAAATAAAGTTGCAAGAAATGAAAATGGTGGAAAGCTATTTGTAAAGTAGCCAACCACTCGAAATGAAATGAGATGGTGTCTATATATAGGGAGAAGTGAAGCATGTGTTGCTTCCTTCTTTATTTCTTTCTGTCTTTTCGTCTTCTTAATTCTTCGACTTTTTCGACGTTGTCTTGGTATTAATTAAACTCGTCTTGAAAAATCGTCATTAATAAGACTTGAGTTCTTCGGTTCTATTAAACTTCCGTCTTTAGACTTGTTCTTCGATAAATCTTCAAAATAGGTCTTGGACTTCTGTTCTTTTTCCACTCTTGATCTCTTGACTTCGTCTTTTGTCTTTTTCTTCGATAAAAGCCCGTGAAAGCCCGTGTTTTCTTCCCTTTTCACATTTTGGTCCTAAATCACAGCAAAAACACAAACCACGCATAATTCCGACATTTACGACATAAAATACACGTTTTGGCTTGGTTATTATTGTAATTAAGTGGTAAAAGGATGGGTGTTTTCACACCTATCAAATCCCCTACACTTGACCATTGCAATGTCCTCATGCAATGCATTACTTACAAAGAAAGATTACACTTTCCATCACAATCAATCCACATTGGCCTTTATTAAAGAGATAGAAAATAACAAAACAAGTAGAGAAATCAAAAACTTACCTTAGGGTTTTGGAGTGTCATGAATGATTATCATCCTCAAGTTTCACGTTCCCTATATCAAGCTTAAAAACGAGATCATTGTTATTATAAGTTAGTAAACTAACACAAACTCATGTGGGCCAATTATTCACTTAGACTCCCATATTCCTAGGTGTGTCTGTTATATTTTATTGTTGTCTTGAATGATCACGAGAATACATTGTTGACTTATTTCGATAGTTATTAAGGCTGAAAATAAAGTAGGACGATTTAATCAATAGTTAGCTAAAGGACAAAATCTTTTAAAACTGCTTCTCGGGACCTCATAAAGTTCATATCTTGGCATAACTCGCTTCACGATTTGAGACCTTTCTCGGACCGATATTTGGCAGTGAATTCATACTTCAAATCTTGAGAGACGTTCATGAAATAATGGTCTTCTCTTCATAATAGGAATTTCTTCACTTGAAGTTTTGAGAGATTCTTCATACTTGGACCATGACTTCTTCATTTTTCTCCAATCTTTATTTGGGATTTTGATATACAACGATCCGCCTCCTTTTAGGACTTGGATCTATTTATCCTCATACCTTGTTAGGGCCTTTTTGGATAGACTTCTCCATGATCTTTTGGGGAGTTTTTTCTTTTCGTCGTGTGCCTCGATCCTTCATATTGATTTTCTATAAATGATTCTTCACATCACTTTTGGATCTTTAGCAACAAAATGTAGCCCTCATGCCTTGTTAGGGCCTTTTTGGACTCGCCAATCTTCGCATCCCGCTTCAGTAAGTTATGCCTTGGCTATGAACTCTAATCAATACCGAGCAACTTTTAAACGATCTTGGGCTAGAAGCTAAGTAACTTTTCAAATCGTACGACCTTACTTATTTCAGATAAATTTATTAACAAGCGATGGGAGAATAGGCTTATAATCAACTCACATAAATTCACGAAAGCATACCAAACTTATAATTGACTCTATCATCTCTCGTTCTCCACAATTTAAAATCTCAAGGAATGAGACTCGTGGATGCTTAGCCTATTAAATCAAAGTTTTGGGTTTTCGAGTCATCTATAGGATCTTGCAAATTCGTAGACTTTTTCAAGTTTAGAAAACGCATTTTAAAGTTCCCTTGATAAATGACTCTCTAGGATCAATTATAGGAACTTGCAAAAAGTCCTTGTTCTTAACCCGTGAGAGTTAAGACTTCCGCGTTTTAAAGATCCCCATATAAAAGCCTAGAAAAACTTGACTTAAACACGTTAAGGATACTAGCTAGAGTAAACTTAGTTAAGTAAACTCGGGTTGAGTCAAAAGATTCACAACGTTTGAAAATTAAAACCACTTTATTAAAATTTAATCTAGTAAAGAAAGAAAAATAACTATAACAAAGGAAAACTAATAGGCCAAAATAGATCAAAAATTTTGAAAAATGTCGAAAAATTAGATTTTCCGGATAAAATGAGGACAAATGCAAGGAAAAGACCACTTAACTTCGATAGAAGTCCCCCCTATACTTAGTATAAACATTCTCCTCAATGTTTAAGCATGTGGAAGTAAACTCCCCTACACTTAGGACATTGTGCACGTTGTTTAAATCTTGTTAAGGAAGAGACAACTAAAGTGACTCCTATTTTAATATTGAAGAATATAAAATAGAGAATCAAAAGAGTTAAGGATAGAACCGGGAAGATGGGAACACGGAATCACGGTTCGTCAAAAGTCATCAAGAATGGATCTTTGAAAGCTCGAATCCCTGCACATGATTAGAGAGAAGACAACAAACACATACTAGGGTCTCCCCCTACATTTATTATAAAAACAGAGGAAAAGGATAGATACCGCGGGTTGCCTCCCGAGAAGCGCTTGTTTTTTATAACTGAGTCGTGAGCCTGACTCGACCTTGATTAGCATAGGCAGAAGCTTGAAACACATCCACCGGGATCAAAGACATGGTTTTCATCCAGCAAATAGCACAGGCGTAAGGCGAACATGGTAAGCCAAAGAAGAGTAGGCAAGGTTCCCTTAAGCAAAGATGGAGCACGGTGGTAGCAAGGGTGAAGTGCAAGCATATCTCTATAAGTACCAAAGATCGTTCCTTTTATTTCATCAGATGGATACTGAGGTGGCTTAAAAATTGCAATGCCGGGGTCGCACACCTTTTCCTTTAGGGGAAAATAACACTCAGGCTTAGCTGATCTTGAAGAAGATCCGATCATAAATCTCGCAATCTCATCCTCAGAAAGTGGGTATAGAGGTGTCAAGACATAAGTGCTGCGGATATCGGTGTCGACCGGCTTTTTCTCCTTTGCAAGGGGTTTCTTCATATCCAAAGTAGGATAAAGACCATAATCATCAAAGTCTAAAGGAGGAGCATCACTCTCATTTGGGAAGTAAGTGTTGAGAAAAGTAGAAAAGTCTTCGTCAAACGAGTAGTCATCCAAAGTAGGATCAAGTGTTGTAGGCGGAGGATCTTCATCATGAGAAGAATCACTCGAAAGAGTATCGGCCTTATCAAAATCATCATAAGTAGGCATGTCTGGATACTCAGAAGTAAAATCATCATAATCATCCCCATCGGAGCTAGAATCATCATCATAAGCATCATAGATCGATGGAGAATCATAAATTGGTGGAGGATCAGAATTGGAGAGAAAATCATCCACACCATCTTGGAACAGTGGATTATCATAGCAAGAGTCGAATAGAGGATTCTTGTAGACGACAAAATCATCAAGCACATTAATCATATTCGCCGATTCTCTTCCATAGGATTTATTTGTGATCTTCCCCATTTCGAACACTTGTGCATCATTCCCGACCCTTAAAATTAACTTACCTTCGGCAACATCGACGAGAGCTTTTCTGGTTCTCAAGAATGGTCGACCAAGTATTAAAGGAATACGAGGGTCCATTTCATAATCAACAACAACAAAATCGACCAGAAAAGTGAAGGTGCCAACTTTAATGAACACATCTTCGGCAATATCAACGGGGTGAGCGAGAGTGCGATTTGCAAGCTCAAGAGTCATCTTCGTTGGTGTAAGATCGGGTAATGATAACTTTTTCCAAACACTTAAAGGCATCAAATTTATACTTGCCCCGAGATCGGCTAAGGCAGTAAATTCGTCGATTTGGTTAAAAGTACATGGTAGCACAAAACGCCTGGGATCTCTAAGTTTTTCCGGAAGTTATTTAAGAAGGATTGCAGAGCAATTTTCATTCAAGTGAGTATTAACAAACTCAGCCATCTTCTCCTTCTTATTAAGCAATTCCTTAAACATCTTGACAAATTGTGGCATTTGGGCAAGAGCTTCAACAAGGGTAAAGGTGACGGTCATGCCGGCAATCTTGTCCAAAAAGTTAGAGACTTGAACGTCATTCTTAGTCAAAATTCTAGCCTTGTTGAGTCGAGAAGGGTAAGGAATGTTGGGTTTATAGGTGGAAGGTGGGTTGGTGAAGGGTTCTTCTCGGGCACTTCTTCATGACAAGGCGGAGACGGTAATGGTGAAGTAATACTAGGTGTGGAGGTGTAGTAGGAATAAATGGTGGTGGAGGAGGTGTAGATGGTGTAATTGGGGGTGGGATAGATGGTCCTACTAAAGTTACTCCATTGCGGGTAGTAATAGCACTCACATTCGATCTCGGGTTGGTGATGGTTTTTGAAGGTAGAGAGCCCGAAGTAGAGGGTTGAGTGGTTGGTAAGAAACTAGCCAGCATATTCTTCAAATCATTTGTTTGAGTGCTGAAGGAGGACTGTATATCATTTTGTAGCTCGGATCTAATGTCATTCCCTTGCTTAGTGATATCCCCTTTCAAAATGATAATTTGGCTTTGTAGATTCTTGATTTGCTCTCCTTGGGTTCTCATTATAGCTTCAAAATCTTGTTTAATGGGTGGGGCTTGTTGAGCGGGTGGGTGATAAGGATTAGAAGCGCGAGGTGGGATTTGGTTGCTATTATTGTAATTGTTGTTGGGGTTGTGGTTTTGAGGAGAAAAACCGGGTGAAAGATAGTTGTTCGACCGGTAACTTAACAAGTTACGATCACCTTGAGGTCGGGCTTGGTTATTTTCCGGTGAATAGTTACCATAAGCCGCATACACGTTTTTCGGATTTCCTTGAGTAGAAGGATAATCGGTGTATGAATGAGGACCGCCGCAAGTCTCACAAGAAATTGCTACCGCTTTAACTTGTTGTTGTTGGTTTGTAGCGATGAGCAAGATATTTTTGTTCATTTTGGCCATCATGCGGGTGAATTCGGTCATATCGGGGTTTGCTGAAGTAGAAGAAAGATTGACTCTCGGGTTGTTCCTTCAGAAGCGGAGGAATCCCAATTTTTGTGATGAGTAGTCATGTTCTTAATAAGCTCTCTACACTCCTCGGGTCTTCTTTTCATAAATGTGCCACCGACGGCTGCATTAATCGTATCACGATCACGAAAAGTCAAACCGTTGTAGAAAGTATCAATTAAGGTAACGGGGAGCATGTTGTGGTTTGGACATCGATCGATCAAAACATTATATCTTTCCCAAGCATCAAAGAGAGATTCATCGGGTTCTTGCATTAAACCGCTGATTTGATTTCGAAGGCTCGTGACCATGGATGGTGGAAAGTGGCGCGACAAAAATCGTTGAGTCATGTCGTCCCAAGTATGAATGGAATTCTTCGGGAGACGATCAAACCCATTTTTGGCGTGGTGGGATAAAGTATGTGGAAAGAGTTGAAGGCGAAGGACATCCATAGTAGCACCGGGCAACTTCATGCTTCGGGTGATGGTAATGAATTTGTCGAGGTGCTTGTTGGCATCATCATCCGGTATTCTGTGGAATGGATTAGTTTTCACTTGTTGGATCATGTGATGCTTCAACGAAAACTCCAGAGTCGTGATTTGCATCGGCGCAATCGGTCCTCCTCGTCCAAACATTGTGGGTTGACAAAGCTCCTCCATTGTCCGAAGATCGGGCTGTGGAAGAACATTGTTGTTGTTATTGTTGAGGTGCGGTGGATTATTGTTGTTGTTCACACCTGCCATAGCTAAATCTTCACGAGTCTCGGGCTCTGGATAAGTTGAAGATCTAGTACGCATACACCTGCGAAAGCAAAAGAAAAAGATACCAAAACAATAGACAATATATATACACTATAAAAATAAAAAATAAAATCTTTTTGGATTTTTGAAAATTTTTTATTTTTATGGATTTTTAACAGTTTTAATCAAGAAAAATAACGCTCACGAATGAATGGATCCCAAAAAGCAACGTCTCTCTCACAGAAAACCGTTAATCTTTACGAAAAGCGCCGGCAGCGGCGCCATTTAATACTTGGCTTTTGGCCAGTAAGAAAATTTTATCGTCCGATCTTTTCGAATTGAGAAAGGGAAGAATGTGCGACTCATTTGTCTTTTGGTGGGAAACAAGGATTTGTCGTTGTGGTGTAATTAAAAAGCAAGGCTTAAAATTAAATGACGGTTAATTAAAGATAAGACTAATTAAAACTTAAATTGTGCAATATTAAAACTTTAAAAGTAATTAATTAAATTAAAACTCGACAAAAAGTAAATGTAACAATAAAACAATAATAAAATAGCACTAAAGTAAAATGGCGGGAAATGAAATAAATTTGAAATAAAATCAACTTGAAATAAAACAAACAAATCACAAGCCCTAATGCAATACGATAGCAACCAACGAAAGTGGTTGGATCGTACCCTGATCGTACTTATGATCGTATCCAAGAAGGGAGGGATCAAGTGATCGTACTCAATCAAGCTTACGATCGTAGCACACGATCGCACTCAAGATCTAAGTATGGGGATCGCACTCAATGCGATGAAGACAAATGGGATCGTACTCCCAGATCACAACCACGATCGTAACGAGTGATCGTGGTCCTTGATCGTGGTTTGTGATCGTAACACAACATATCGCAATCGATGTGATCGCAACTAGGGATCGTGACACACCATCGCACCCACAGATCGTATTGGGTGATCTAAGTGAGCGATCGTACCAGGGAAGAACAAACGGATCGTAACAAGGGAAAACCCTCCTAAGACAGTAATGAAATGCAAAGAGCAAATAAGCAAAGATAAATAAGCACTTTAGCAATAAGAAAATTTCAAAAACTAAACCAAAAACAATAATAAGAAGAGTACAATAAGCACAACTTTAAAGACTTTTTCAAAACACTAAATAAGTAAACAAAATAAGCAAACTTTTAGAAAGATGAAACTTTTTAGAAAACTTAGAAAAACAAATAAGCTAAATACAAAACAAGCCAATAAGATTGTCAAACTTATAGCTTATCTCATACAAAAACTTAGATAAAAGTAAAAAGGTGAACTTTTTAATCAAATAAGCAAAGAGATTAAGCAATATCTTGTTTAATCCGAAATTTAGATAAACCAAAAACAAGAAAAGTAGAATGAGAAAGTTAAAGAAAAGCTTAATTAAAAATGAAGATTTAACAACAAAATTAAAAACACTTACTTGATTTAAAGGAATTAAAGTGCAAGACAATTAATTAAAATGACATGAAAAATAAAGTTGCAAGAAATGAAAATGGTGGAAAGCTATTTGTAAAGTAGCCAACCACTCGAAATGAAATGAGATGGTGTCTATATATAGGGAGAAGTGAAGCATGTGTTGCTTCCTTCTTTCTTTCTTTCCGTCTTTTCGTCTTCTTAATTCTTCGCCTTTTTCGACGTTGTCTCGGGATTAATTAAACTCGTCTTGAAAAATCTTCATTAATAATACTTGAGTTCTTCGGCTCTATTAAACTTCCGTCTTTAGACTTGTTCTTCGATAAATCTTCAAAATAGGTCTTGGACTTCTGTTCTTTTTCCACTCTTGATCTCTTGACTTCGTCTTTTGTCTTTTTATTCGATAAAAGCCCGTGAAAGCCCGTGTTTTCTTCCTTTTTCACATTTTGGTCCTAAATCACAACAAAAAAACAAACCACGCATAATTCCGACATTTATGACATAAAATACACGTTTTGGCTTGGTTATTATTGTAATTAAGTGGTAAAAGGATGGGTGTTTTCACACCTATCAGTCTACATATCAGCTATTCTAGGTAAAGATAAACATAGAAAATACATTGTCGATCATATCTTTACTAGAAACAAACTAGAAACATAATACGTGTAGACTAAGTCTTCTATCAGTGCTTGACTTCATCCTATCAACGCTTGACATCTTGTTGTTAACGCTTGTTCTGTCAACGCTTGTTTTCTCCTTATCAACGTCCCGATTGCTCTTGTCAACATCTAAGTGTACTGGCTACATTTTATTCCCAACAATTCTCCCCTAAACTTGATATCTACTCTAGTAATCAAGTTTCTGAATAAAAACTTAGAACTAGGAGGATTCTTACAAATCTTATCATATTGTTAATAAACATGCCTAATCAAATCTTTGGCCACGTCACTTGAGTAGTCAATCTCTAGCTTTGTTGTCTTCATCTTTTCAAAAACTTCTTTGGACATGCGATACTCAGCATCCACAAGAAGATATTCAGAAAACTTTGTAGAACTCAAATAATACACACCAGCTGCTGAATATAAACGTCATTTAAGTCCACTAATGTCATCCTCAAGATCCTTCCAAACAAGATCTTCTTCTTCTGGTGCACACATTCTCTTGAATGTTGACGCAAGCTTTATTCCATTGACTAAAGTAGGTGCTTCAGTCTCATACTTGGCCAGCAATAACCTCCAAAGGTCTGCCAAGTCCTCCCTATCCATACTTGCAAAGAGAGACATAAGAGTAGAAATGTGTGTACCTCTTTCCCATATCTGCCAATCATCCAAAACCCACTTGCATCTTCTTCATAGCTAATGATAGGGTTTCTGGCATCAAGAGGTAACACTTTGTAATAACCCGAACTTGACGTCATTATTTTATCCTAATTATATAACGGATTTTTAATTTCTAAGTAATGACGAGTATTATTATATTTGACGGTTTTAGTTGAAACCGATAATGTGTGACTATAATCAATTGTTGTGACGATGAAAAGTACTAACAGTGATCGCGATACCAATGGATGCCCAAATATTATATTTTAGTATCGATTATTTCGATATTTGATTTTTCTGAAATTTTTATTTCATTACGTATTAAGTCGAGTCGAACTTTATTATTTCGTTTTGTGTGCGTTTAATTATTAAAATGAACGATTTAACAAACGAGATTTATATTTTTATGAACCCGGGACAAAACCCGACTCTCGTAAATATCTTTAAAATTGACTAAGTCATTTCCCGCTTTTTAACTAATATTTTACAACTTGATCCAAAAGAATGCACCAATTACAATTTCTACCCACCCACCATATAAAAGGAATTTTATTCCTCATTTTACACACACACATGCAAAACTTTCCTTCTCTCCTCCCCTTTTCTTTTGTTGCCGTCACCTACAAACAACAAACACCCCTTTGATCACAATTTTGAGCTTGAATCTTAAGAAACTAAAACAAGACCCATGTTTAAATTCAATGGTGATTCTTATGGTATAATTTTTATTAACATGCAAGTACTTTTAATTTTCAAATATTTTTAGTGAAGAACAATGGTGTTTGATCCATTGTGGTGTTGTAGTAATGTGTTATTATTATTATATTTGATTTTAAAAGATTTGCATGTATGATTTATGTAGTGGGTTTTGAAAGTATTAATCATGCAAGTGATTTAGGGATGATATGAGATGTTGTAGATGATGGATATAGCATATTTGAGGTGTTGATGTTGTTAAAAATGGGTCAAAATGGTTGTTGGTATGATTTTTAAAGAGTCATTTTACATCAGTAGGTTTAAGGCCGTTTTTCATACAGTAAATGTTGGATAAAGTTTGATATTATTAGATATTGTTGTAGTAGTCGTCGAGACGCTCGTTTCGATATAAGATAGAGCTTTTAACTCCAAACGAGTCAAAAGTTATGCTAGTTTGAATATTCGTGTACCTGGAGACGAGTATTGACACAATACGAAATTGTTGTCGATATTTGGATCGAATCTCGGGGACTATAAGTTGAGTTTTAATACTGATAATAGGCTGTTGTTGGGTTCTAAACTTAGCATTTTGAATCTATTTTCAAAGTCAAGTATCATTTTTGTAAATGGTTTTGGTTAAGGAAGTCAAAATGGTTTTACGATGCAAGTGTGCAAAACTGTCCGGTTTTTAATGTCTAAAGATGTATCGAGCAGGTGGTTCTAAAATGTAAATCATTTGATGAAATTTAAGCTGAGTCTTCTACAGATTATAAATGAGTTTGTCACCAAGTTTCGTCGAAAACGGAGGTGATTAGGTATGGTAAAACAGCGTGTACTTTTGGTAAGTACCGGCTGAGTATTTAAAGGAGGTACTTAACCTCGCGTCATAGTTTGAGACGAGAGGCTAATCTATTAGCTTCTCAAAGTTCTAAAAGAATATAAGTAATGTGTGAGAGTGTATATTCTGAGATTGGAGACCCATTTAGGGTACTTGAACCGTATTGATTTGGCATCTTGAGATGAATCAATATCCAAGGTGCTAGTCTTGGAAAGCTAGTACTTGTCGTGGAGTTAGAAGGAATCACTTGCATTGATTGGTCATGTCTATGTACATACTATTTTGAGTCGATGATTTTATTATATTAAGTATGTTTTGAAATACTTAAGTATGTGGCTAAGTGCGCACCTTATTTGTTAGGTGACGGCTTTTGATGTGTATATATTTGGGAGGCATCTTCACTTTGGCGATCACTACTACTACTAGCTTCGTATCCCATCTAAGGTAAGTCTATAGCCTCGCTTTTACACTATTTTGTAAATGGTTTTTAAACCCGCGAGGGGGAATACATATTTTTCATAAACTTAGAACACAAGTCTTTTATGGTATGCTTGTCCCTCTATGAATGGACCCGTGGTTGCTTTTAAATTGCATTAGGTGATTGCCTTTGTTAAAGCCTTAGTTATGGACCGTTAATTAACCTATGATGGGTTAACCGCTAGTACAATTAATAGACCTATGGGGGAAGCCGCCCCGGTTCAGTTTGTGTGGACTTGTCACAGAAGCTTAGGCCCGACCTCCACACTGTTTGAACATATTGTATTGAGAAGTCAGGTATACGGCAATGTACCAATAATCTGAAGGTAATGAAAACTAATAAATCTCTTGTCTTATCAGACCTCTAAAGGGAGTGTCTAAGGGCTCGGTTCCATGAGCTTAATGCAATTTATGCTATATACAATTATTATTGTTGATGCAAATTCTATGTTTGTTGCCTTCAAGTATGCCACAAACTTATAATCTTTGCTTGTGTTCAAATGATTTATAAAACCTATAGACTTGCTCAACCTTTGTGTTGATGATTTTACACATGTATTTCAGGTAATCAAGATGGATAGCAGCGGAGCATGTGAGGAGGAAGTTGGTGCTTACTTGTCTAAATCTTTGTTTACTTTTCCATCTTTGAAATGAATAAACTGCTTTTAAGCATTTAATGTATTGTAATTGGTAACGGTTTTTGGGACCAACGCTACTCTGATTTTATATATATTGGGATGGGAAACTTTTTAGACAAGATTGTATATTATTTTAACGTCTCTTTTGAGGTCATTTTCTATGATTGTGTGCGATGTGCTATTAGTAGCGCCCCAATGTGGTATTCCGCTACGTGGTAATTTGGGGGTGTTACAGATTGGTATCAGAGCTCAAGTTATAGAGAACGAAAAGATTTTCCAAAAATGAATTTTGAAATCTTTTAACTATAACTGTTGCAAGCGACACCTCCGAGTTGCCAATGGACGAGAATGATAGTATTTATATATATATATATATGGCATTATATATATGTTGCTGTAATCTTTATCGATTATTTGTACTTGTGAATTACAAGGTATGTTTTCATTTTTTAAATTATAAATGATAATTTTATATTGATATGAGGTATTATTATGACGCAGATTGTCATGGTTTCGTAACCTATCGCGTATCGACTTGTTTAAATTCGATTGTTATCATCGTATCGTGATGTGCCATTTTTGGACATCTCCTTTCGAAACGTAATTAATAAATGTGATGTTCGTGTTTTCGTTACTACTTATGATTTTGAAGAATCATTTATCCGAGGCGACATCTTCTATGTAATACGACATGTGATTTGAGTTTATATGACCATGTTTTATTGGCGAAAAGGAGGATGACAATGTTGGACTTAAGATATATATATCCTAATCAAATATACATAGTTTGGGTACAACAATGATATGCTCGTAGTAGTCATTTGGTTGAGTGACTTAATATTGTGTATCTAAATGGAATGGGACATTTAGATACATAGATTTTAACTCACCCAACTAAGAGTCGTTTAATGTTGTCTTATTTAAATGGATTAGGACATTTGAATAAGAAAATTTTAAACCACTAGACCTTAGATTGTTGTGTTTTCCTTATTCAGATGGAATGGGACGTTTGAATACGGAAATTATGATGTAAGTTATTGACACCTTGTATTTACTATGGTATTTTGATATGATATCGTGTTGAGAGGTAGTAATACTTGAGTAGGTTGACTTATAATCGTTTTGTTGAATTGGAATGGGACGCCTTTTCATTTGAACAAGAAAGTTATAAGTTCCCGAACCGTAAGTTTATAAAATCTTGTATACATGAAAGGGGACGCCTTTTGATGTAGACACGGAGTTATAAATGAGTGGGCCCAAGTATGTCTGGCTTGATTTGTGGATGTTTGGTGTGCGTACGTCTTCCTTCGATTCGTATTTCGTTGGTAAGAATCGTTCGGTGCCGTCGTCATTATGATGATCCTCGGCTATCAATTATGTACGAGTAACCCGTTGGACTTCTCTCGAGTTATGATTTATTTCGATGGGCCATTTCTAATGTGCCTCGATGATCGTGAGCTTTATAAGCAGATTATTAAGAACCGTTGACCGTTCCGAGAATAGGCGACTTGTTTAAGCATCACCAGGATTTATGCATGTACTTGTGGATTGACTGAGTATCAAGTTATCAACGACAACTTATCATGGATATGAAGATTTTGTAATTCTACTTGCTACTATCGAAGGGTAACCGAATACTTTTCTTGATGACAAAACTCTTGGGGCTAGTATGACGAACTAAACAAGGAAGATGATGCATCACCTTGAACACTGAAGTAGAAACTATCAAGACACCTCTATATGATGAATGATGAAGTAGAAGGATGCCTTTATATGATGAAAACTGGAACAGAAGTTAGTGGGACACATTTGGTATGCTGAGCATTGGAGCAGAAGTTGTTGATATGCCCGATATGTGGTGAATCTCCGCCAATGGACCGAATTTCTTAATGATTGGAATTAATAAATTCGTTATCACTCGAAGAGTATGTTGTAGCCGACACCACAAGTGGAAATACTCTGAAGATCAAGTTTTATTATCAAATGTTTGTTTAAGGTTTTCTCGATGACCAACGATGGAGATTTACATTTGATGTTTATATTCGACCTTTTCTTTTATGTGCTTATATGGTGTGTGATCTACTCTAATGATCGTAAGTTGTGAGAACTTGAGACGGCATCATCCGATGACGTCCGATCATGGACAACACATATTATGTAATATCTTTTTGACTTTCAACGGCGATGTTTATTGAGACTCTAATGTGCGTAAGCGGAAGTGAGATGGTGTCTTCGTATTATCTTTTGAGTAAGGACCCGCGTGTGAGCACCCTCCAATGATGAAAATGTTTTTCTTGTTAGTTCTTTTTGAGGTGTGTCCATGGCTATCCGGCCAATGGATATCCTTTAATTTGAAACCTTCCTTTTGACTGGACTTACCCGAAAGTCCTGTCATCTATTCTTGTCGTCGAATAAGCTTCGTGTAATTCATAAAATTTTCATGTGTCGAGCTTGAAGGAGTGATTGGTGGATAAGGAATTATCCATCCTCTTTGGTGAGATACAACTTGATGAAAAGTTGTGTTCTGTAAGAACCAGTGGAGATCGTGGATCAAGGTTCAAGTGGGATCTTGAGAGTTTCTTTAGAAGAAAGTTCCCTTATCTTTCCTAGTGGAACGCAATACGAATGTGAGGCGAGGTGAGCGTCGGGACATTGCTCCATTAAGGTGGTGAGGATGTAATAACCCGAACTTGACGTCATTATTTTATCCTAATTATATAACGGATTTTTAATTTCTAAGTAATCACGAGTATTATTATATTTGACGGTTTTAGTTGAAACCGATAATGTGTGACTATAATTAATTGTTGTGACGATGAAAAGTACTAATAGTGATCGCGGATGCCCAAATATTATATTTTAGTATCGATTATTTCGATATTTGATATTTCTGAAATTTTTATTTCATTACGTATTAAGTCGAGTCGAACTTTATTATTTTGTTTTGTGTGCGTTTAATTATTAAAACGAACAATTTAACAAACGAGATTTATATTTTTATGAACCCGAGACAAAACCCGACTCTCGTAAATATTTTTAAAATTGACTAATAGTCATTTCCCGCTTTTTAACTAATATTTTACAACTTGGTCCAAAAGAATGCACCAATTACAATTTCTACCCACCCTCCATATAAAAGGAATTTTATTCCTCATTTTACACACACACATGCAAAAACTTTCCTTCTCTCCTCCCCTTTTCTTTTGTTGCCGTCACCTACAAACAAACACCCCTTTGATCACAATTTTGAGCTTGAATCTTAAGAAACTAAAACAAGACCCATGTTTAAAATTCAATGGTGATTCTTATGGTATGATTTTTATTAACATGCAATTACTTTTAATTTTCAAATATTTTTAGTGAAGAACAATGGTGTTTGATCCATTGTGGTGTTGTAGTAATGTGTTATTATTATTATATTTGATTTTAAAAGATTTGCATGTATGATTTGTGTAGTGGGTTTTGAAAGTATTAATCATGCAAGTGATTTAGGGATGATATGAGATGTTGTAGATGATGGATATAGCATATTTGAGGTGTTGATGTTGTTAAAAATGGGTCAAAATGGTTGTTGGTATGATTTTTAAAGAGTCATTTTACATCAGTAGGTTTAAGGCCGTTTTTCATACAGTAAATGTTGGATAAAGTTTAATATTATTAGATATTGTTGTAGTAGTCGTCAAGACGCTAGTTTCGATATAAGATAGAGCTTTTAACTCCAAACGAGTCAAAAGTTATGCTAGTTTGAATAATCGTGTACCGGGAGACGAGTATTGACACAATACGAAATTGTTGTCGATATTTGGATCGAATCTCGGGGACTATAAGTTGAGTTTTAAAACTGATAATAGGCTGTTGTTGGGTTCTAACTTAGCATTTTGAATCTATTTTCAAAGTCAAGTGTCGTTTTTGTAAATGGTTTTGGTTAAGGAAGTCAAAATGGTTTTACGATGCAAGTGTGCAAAACTGTCCGGTTTTTAATGTCTAAAGATGTATCGAGCAGGTGGTTCTAAAATGTGAATCATTTGATGAAATTTAAGCTGAGTCTTCTACAGATTATAAATGAGTTTATCACCAAGTTTCGTCGAAAACGGAGTTGATTAGGTATGGTAAAACAACGCGTACTTTTGGTAAGTACCGGCTGAGTATTTTAGGGAGGTACTTAACCTCGCGTCATAGTTTGAGACGAGAGGCTAATCTATTAGCTTCTCAAAGTTCTTAAAGAATATAAGTAATGTGTGAGAGTGTATATTTTGAGATTGTAGACCCATTTAGGGTACTTGAACCGTATTGATTTGGCATCTTGAGATGGATCAATATCGAAGGTGCTAGTCTTGGAAAGCTAGTACTTGTCGTGGAGTTAGAAGGAATCACTTGCATTGATTGGTCATGTCTGTGTACATACTATTTTGAGTCGATAATTTTGTTATATTAAGTATGTTTTTAAATACTTAAGTATGTGGCTAAGCACTCACCTTATTTGTTAGGTGACGGCTTTTGATGTGTATATATTTGGGAGGCATCTTCACTTCGGCGATCACTAATACTACTAGCTTCGTATCCCATCTAAGGTAAGTCTATAGCCTCGCTTTTACACTATTTTATAAATGGTTTTTAAACCCGTGAGGGGGAATACATGATTTTCATAAACTTAGAACACAAGTCTTTTATGGTATGCTTGTCCCTCTATGAATGGACCCATGGTTGCTTTTAAATTGCATTAGGTGATTGCCTTTGTTAAAGCCTCAATTATGGACCGTTAATTAACCTATGATGGGTTAACCGCTAGTACAATTAATAGATCTATGGGGGAAGCCGCCCCGGTTCAGTTTGTGTGGACTTGTCACAGAAGCTTAGGCCCGACCTCCACACTGTTTGAACATATTGTATTGAGAAGTCAGGTATACGACAATGTACCAATAATCTGGAGGTAATGACAATTAATAAATCTCATGTCTCATCAGACCTCTAAAGGGAGTGTCTAAGGGCTCGGTTCCATGAGCTTAATGCAATTTATGCTATATACAATTATTATTGTTGATGCAAATTCTATGTTTGTTGCCTTCAAGTATGCCACAAACTTATAATATTTTCTTGTGTTCATATGATTTGTAAAACCTATAGACTTGCTCAACCTTTGTGTTGATGATTTTACACATGTATTTCAGGTAATCAAGATGGATAGCAGCGGAGCATGTGAGGAGGAAGTTGGTGCTTACTTGTCTAAATCTTTGTTTACTTTTCCATCCTTGAAATGAATAAACAGCTTTTAAGCATTTAATGTATTGTAATTGGTAACGGTTTTTGGGACCAACGCTACTGTTGATGCAAAAGTTGGGTGATCCTTGCTAGACCCGAACTAGGCTTAATTCGGGTTGGCTGGGCTCCGGCTCCTACACCAAGTGAATTGTTTGGTTGGGATCCTGCACACTAAACAGCACGCGTTAAGCTTACCGTGGGAATGTTTCCCACGATTAGACTCCAGCGTGAGAGTAAGTAATCGATTAGGGTTTATGTGAGTTGAGAGTATAGAACGTAATACCTTTGTGGAACCCTTGGGGGTTCCTTTTATAGGCAGTGGAACCCTAGTGGGCTACCACTTGATACTTCGGCCCCAAGGAAAGGATAACTATCAGAATTAGAATGATTGTTATCTTCTAATTTTGGTATTGAATATCCTCCTCCATTGGGATAAAGATATTCCTAGACAGAATATGATTCTGTCTAACCCTATGTCGGCCGCACCGGGCCGTGGGCCGCACACATGTGTGCGGTCACTGTTCATCCAAGCCCATAAGCCTGAATGACATTATTCCACCCATCTGTGATGGGCCGGATACGGGTAGTACCCATGGGCCGGGTTCATGACCCGACTGGGGACTATACGTTATCAGCTACTCTGATTTTATATATATTGGGATGGGATACTTTTTAGACAAGATTGTATATTATTTTAACGTCTCTTTTGAGGTCGTTTTCTATGGTTGTGTGCGATGTGCTATTAGTAGCGCCCCAATGTGTTATTCCGCTGCGTTGTAATTTGGGGGTGTTACACACTTGTACCAAATCTGAAGCTTCTATGGGTGAGAGCTTAATGCTCCTTCTAATAACAGCTTCGCTGGGAGTCACTTTATTTAAATCTTTAGGAAACTCAAGTGGAACTCCCTTCTACAAAGGCCTTGGAACCATCATAGCCTTTTGAATCTCTATCTCTTCTGCAAGTTCTTCTCTCCTGTCATCTGAGAGAAGTCTGATAGTATTCATCTCCTACACTGTTGCCCAAATGGGATAAGCCTTATACTCCAATTCTTTAAAGGATAATCCCTGCAATTTCTGAAATTTCCATCATGTTTGATGACATCTGAGCAACATGTAATAAAGCTCCCTTCTATCTCTCTTCAGCAGTGAGAAAACATTGCTAGCCTTATGCTTCAGAATTACCTTGCAATCTCTTTGAACTCTTAGAAGAATATCCAATCCCCAAATTTGATCTGAAATTATCATATCTGGATTCTCCATAACCTTATCTTCCCAAGCATGGTACATCTGAGCAACTTCTAGCATATCATAATCTACCTGCAACTTTAACTCTCTAAGTTTCTCCCTTGTCAACTCATCACCATATTCAAGTCTTTCTGGTTGTTCAATTATCATAACACTTGAATCTGAACTTTCATCATCACTTCCTTCTTGTTCCTCGAACTACAAATGGTGATTCACCAACCTTCTTCTTTTCTTGTTCCATAAGTTGTGCAACCAACTTTGAATCAAACTCTACTTGTGTTGCATCCTTTGGAACTTCTGTTTCTACCATGATTCCTTTACCCTTATCTAATGGATCAATGATGGGTAAAGAAGATGATGGTACCTGTGAAGACACTTCCTTGATGATAGCTAATGACTGGAATACGCCAACCATATCTGTAGGTCTGTCAACGTTCAAATCCTGTGTGTCAACGCCCAACTTACTCTTATCAGCGCTTGGTGTGTCAGCGTCCAAAATCTGCTTGTCAACGCCCACCTTATTCCTGTTAGTGCTTCTTGTGAACTGCTTCATCATTGCTGTAAAGGATAAGTACAAATTTGTAGGAGTAACCAAAGATGCATCAAAACCTGGTTGCTTCTTCAATTCAGTAAGGGCTTCAGCCACACCCAAAGATTCTCCATCATGTGAGCCTTTGTCACTCACATATATCTGCTCATCCTCCCCTTTGGAAGAATCCTCCTTACCACGCCTATTGTTAGAATCCTCCAAAATAACAATCCTCTCTCTCAATTGCTTGAGTTCAAGGCCTTGTGTGCTGACTGTTTGTACCAAGTATGCATTTTGCTTTTGCAAGCTAATGCAGACAGCCGTCAATTCCAACATTGTCTATGGTTCCAATCTGCCCTCCTCTAGAATGGGTATTTGACCTCCCAAAGTAGAGTCATGGGGCATGGATGAGGTCTTAAAGATGTTAGGACTAGCTTGGCCTACATCCAAGCTAGCACCAATAGTCCTAGCCTCACCCATATCACCAACCACACTTGTGGTGGTGGTTCTCTCTGCAACATGGCTAGGACCACCAGAGGAGAACACTCCAATGGTCCTTTGGCATTTTTCCATCCTATAGTCTGGGGGTGGAGAAGATGATGTGGATTGGGTGGTAGTTTGAAGGTTAAGGGGTGTTTGGGTCTGTTGTAGAAAGGTGTTAACGTCTGGATTTGAAGTGTCAACGCCAACATTTAACATGTCAGCGTCGAAGGGATCTTGGTCAAGTTCCATGTGTTGAGGTCAAGGTGATGGTTCAGGCAATGGTTGTGGGTCAGGTTGAGGTTGTGCTGCTGCAATAACAGCAAGCATGGCATGGTTAAGGGGTAAGTCTCTGTGAGGGGGTTAGTTCATCTTACTAAAAATAGCTTTCTTTTGCACAGGGATCGCATAAAAATCATCATGATCCCTTGTACAGTACCTTTGCTCATCAAAAATCATTTGTAAAAATCTTGGGTAAGCCAAAGTCATCTTATTACCCTTGTTTTTACACATGCCATCAAAAATCAGTTTAGAAAAATTATAATTTTGCCCATTTGTAATACACACAATTGCACTAGCAATGGATCTGTTAATTTCAATATGTGCAGTACATTTGGGACTCATACATTGAAGGATGACATGTATTAAGTACTTGTAAGCTGGGGGGAATTCTTGTTTATTATATTTATTTAAAGTACCCTCTTCAGGGAAAGGATACCCCAAAGCTTGAAGTCCTTGATCTATCTCATTAAGGGGTAGATTGGTTATACCATCTGCATCATTAAGATGCAAAGCCTGACGAACGAAGGCTTCAGTAACCACCCAAGAACGCCCATGAACAATAGCTGTTAATGTAGTCACATTATTAAGCGTTGAGGAACTTACAGTGTTCCAAAACTGTTTAATATGAGTGACAAGGATGAGATGAGCATGAGAAAGAGCATACCGTAAAGGAGATGCATTCAAATACGCCACCATCTAGGTGTATTGAGGAAACAGAGCATCATCAGCCTCCAAATAAGCAATCATATTATGCTGACTTCTGAATCCCAATACCAAGTTACTTGGTTTAAACTTAGGCGTCATTGATGTAGAAAGTTGTTTGTGAAAGATTATAAAAGATGAATTATAGGAGAAAAGTTGTTAGACAAGAATATGAGAGTACCCTGTTTAAAAAGTAGGAGCCAAATATATAGGAGTGATAGGCACATGTGATTGGTCAAAAATGAGGCAAGTATTTTCAAAATATAGTGATGAAAATATTGAAAAGAAAATAAGTTATCTTGTGCATTAATTAAAAGTTATCAACTCCCAAAATTACGGCCCCAACTTTCGTCAAAAATAACAACTGGGTAGGACCCAATAAGTGTCAACGGTCAAAAATAACCCATCAACGCCCAACAGCTATATTCTTGTCAACGTTGGTAAAAGCCATGTCAACGTCTAAATTGGTCACAACAACGCTTGGAAATATATCTGTCAACGTCCAAAAACAAAAATAATAAAAATGAAAAAGGACCTTAACAAAGTAATTTATCCTAGTGAAGATAACCTATAAACTGAAAATTACTATAGGGTGGCAAGCACTGTCCAATCATGCACACTTGCTTATGCAAGATAGACATAACAGTCCTCTAGTGTCCCTTGCTAACCAAAATTCTTAACAGTTAAGTTATCTCATAAAATCCCTTGTAACTCCCAGGTAATCCCAATATAAATCATACCCAAGTCTCCCAACAGACCACATCCAATTCTAGGCCAAAAAGGTCTTGGCAGCATGCATAGTATATCAACTTTGCATGCTACAGTGCCTCGTGAGATAGTAAACTAACTCATACTCACCAGTGGACACAATCTGGAATTGTGATAAGAGTATCATAAGAATACCCAAAAGTCCTAAAGGTTCCTAAACCTCCCCTTAAACTATGATACAAAAGTTACCAATTAATATGCATGTAAATAAAAATTTATGTCAAGATAGGAATATAAATATTCCAACCATCATCCATAAAATGAAACATGCTCCAATAAAGCTCCAAGGATCCATAAGCAACTCTGTATCCAATGGTACAATGCTAACAACGCCTGCACAATTAGATCAAAAACCAAAAAACTAACATGTTGCTGACAACGTCACGATAACACTTATCAGCGTTAAAATAACCTTTGTCAGCGTTAGACAAATAAAGTGGAAAATCTAATTTCACATAAAGACCAATAACAATGCATATCCTGTACATACTTTTACAATAAGACCCCAAAACACATATTAAGTGAGATTGATCATTCCAATACTTGTTACCAAGTATTGAAATCTTCCAGTATCAAAAGGTTTAGTTAATAAATCAGACACATTTTCTTCTGTGTCAACCCTATCTGGTTGTATTAAACCTTTTTCAAAACAATCTCTTATAAAATGATGTCTAATTTCTATGTGTTTTGTTTTAGAGTGATGTACAGGATTTTTAATAATGCATAAAGTACTGTTATTGTCTACAAAAATCTTGGTATGCATGAAATTATACCCATAATCCAACAGCTGGTTCTGAATCCATAAGACTTGTCCACAACAAGCAGCTGCTGCAACATACTTTGCTTCAGTTGTAGAATTGGCCACCACTGTTTGTTTCTTGCATTGCCAAGAGATCAATCTACTCCCAAGAAACTGACATCCACCAGTTGTGGATTTTCTATCAAACTTGTCACCACCATAATCACTGTCTGAATATGCAATAAGCTCCAATGGTGAATCTTTTGGATACCATAATCCCAGGTCTGGATAACATCTAAGGTATCTAAAGATCCTCTTGACAGCATGAAGATGACACTCTTTGGGAGTCACTTGATGGCGTGCACATGCACACACAGCAAACAAAATGTCAGGTCTTGAAGCTGTGAGATACATCAATGAACCAATCATTGATCTATAGTGCCTGACATCCACTTCTTTTCCATCTCCAACTTTTCCCCAAGGGTGTTCTCTATCATGTGGAGAAAAGCCAAACTTCTTCAAGATTTCTGCTACATATTTATCTTTAGAGATGAAGATACCATCTTCTTTCTGCTGAACTTGTAACCCTAGAAAGAAGTTCATCTCCCCCATTGCACTCATCTTGAACTTGTCTGTCATAAGCTTGGAAAAGTCTTCACTCATCTTTGGACTAGACGAGCCAAAAATGATATCATCCACATAGACCTGAACAAGTAAGAAATCCTTACCAGTCTTCTTTGTAAATAAGGTCTGGTCTATGGTGCCCCTTTTGAATCCAGTTTCCACCAGATAGGTTGACAATGTACCATACCATGCTCTTAGGGATTGATGAAGTCCATACATAGCTTTCTTCACTCTATACACCTTGTCTGGATGTTCTGAATCTTCAAAACCAGGCGGCTGCATTAAATAAACCTCCTTTGCAATTGTGCCATAAAGAAAAGCACTCTTCACATCCATTTGATAGACTGTAAAACCCATGCAGGAAGCATAGGCTATAAAAATCCTTATAGCCTCAATCCTTGCAACTGGTGCAAAGACCTCCTCATAGTCTATCCCTTCCTCTTGTGTATATCCTTGAGCCACTAAACGTGCCTTGTTTCTGACCACAATGCCTCTTTCATCCTTTTTATTCCTAAGAACCCATCTTGTTCCAATAGGTCTGACATGTCTGGGATAATTAACCAACTCCCAAACATCCTGGATAGCAAATTGGTGAAGCTCATCTTGCATTGCTTCCACCCAACTTGGTTCTTTGAGAGCATCAAAAATCTTCTTGGGTTCATGTTGTGACAGAAAACAGACAAACAAAAATGCTTGAACAAGAGGGGTATCAACCTTCTTGTAAATATTGGCAATAAATCCTCCAAGATTCTGATGAGATCTTCTAGTTGAACAGGAGTCATAACATCACCAATAATTAGAAAAGGAGGGTGATTTTTGATTGTAGAAGTAAGCACTCCTCCCTCAATAAGTGTGTTGTCCTCAATCTCATCTTCCATGTTACCAATATCCTCTTCAGACTCTCTTCCATCAAGATCAGAATGAACCTCTCCATTTCTGTTTGAAGGTTCACCTTGTTCAAAATTATTAGAAGAGAAAATATGGTCAAAAGAGTTGTCAACGCCTGGACCATGGCTGTCAACGTTTGAGCCATCAACGCCTGAATTTGTCTTGGCAGCGCTAGATTTTCCTTTGTCAGCGCTTGAAAGATCATGCATGTTGTCAACTGGTGATACTTGGGGACCACCTTTTTTCCTTTCCAGCAGCAGCATCAAATGCTCTGATACCACTTGTTGATCCCAAACTTAGATCGGTTTAGCTTGTGATCTAACCTCTTCATTAACCAGTGTACCTGAAACATTAACAACTGGTTCTTCCACAACATTTGAAGTTACCTTCATAATGTTTGGATTAGTAACAGGCATATAATTCAAAGTCCTAGATAGAGGTTCGAAGTCAAATAACCAATTTGGAACACTTTCAGGATCACTAGGTTTACTTTCTAAAAACCTGACATGTACCTTTTCAAGTATACGTTTTTCTTTCTTAAGGTAAACTCTATATCCTCTACTCTGCACTGAATAACCCATGAAGTAGCCTTCATCACCTTTAGCACTAAATTTACCTAAGGCATCACTAGTATCCAACACCACTACATGACACCCAAAAGGTTTAAGAAAACCAATATTAGGTTTCCTTCCCCAAAGTAACTCATAAGGTGTTTTGTTATGAATCTTGTTGACTAATGCCCTATTCTGAACATAACAAGCTGTATTCACAGCCTCAGCCCAAAAAGCAATGGGAAAGTGAGCATCAGCCAACATAGTCCTAGCTGCTTCTATGAGGGTTCTATTCTTTCTCTCAGCTACCCCATTTTGCTGTGGGGTTCTAGCTACACTAAACTATCTAGTAATCCCATTCTTGGCACAAAAATCATCTAACAACTTATTTCTAAACTCACCACCATTGTCACTTCTAAGTATCTTAACCTCATTACCAGACTTCTTTTCTATCTGTGTAATAAAGTTAATCGAAGTATCAGCAGTGTCACTTTTCAAAGCTAAAAAGAAAGTCCAAGTAAATCTAGAAAAATCATCAGTGATGACAAAACAGTAAGATTTACCATTTAAGGTTTCTATATTAGTTGGAACCAACAAGTCCATATGCAGAAGGTGAAGTGGTTTAGAACTAGAGTGCACCTGTTTAGACTTAAATGAGACCTTGTGCTATTTGCCTTTAAGGCATGCAACACAAGAATGGTCATTGTGGAAAGCCTTTTCAGGCAAACCATCAACCAAACCATGTCTCACAAGTCTGTTTATATTTTTAAAATTAATGTTCCCTAATCTCTTGTGCCAAAGATTACTCTCATCAACTAAAGCCTTAGCATATAAACATGACAAATTATTATTCATCCTAATTCCATTAAGATTCACATTATAAATGTCCTTATGCCTAGGTGTTCTATAATCAATGAATTTATCATCTGACATTTTAAAATCTTTGCTCAACACTAAGCATTCAGTATCAGTAAAGAGAACCTTATTTTTGTTATCACAAACTTGTGATACACTAAACAGATTATAGTCAAGTTCTTTTACTAGAAACACGTTTTCAAAACGCAAATTGTTGGTGAGAAGAGTTCCTTTGCCTGTGATAGTTCCACATCCGCCTCCAAAGTAAACTTTGTCACCATCCTTAATGGGAGTGAAGTTTGTGAGATAATCTTCCTTCCCAGTCATGTGCCTAGAGCATCCACTATCCCAATAGCCATAATCATTAACTTGCTTTTGAATGCCCTGCACATAAAGAAAACAAATTAGTTTTCTTTGGGAACCCAAGGCTGAGCAGACTTGGATTCATTTGGTTGTTCAACAAGAATAGACTTAGTCCTTATGACAACCCCTTGTTCATCCCTTTTTGGATTAAACACCGAGTTAACCCCAATTGGTTTTGTTATGACCTTTGAAATATAATGAAATCTGTCATAGGTCATAGAAATCCCATCTGAATTAGGGTTTTGATCTTGCTTAGGTCTCCATGTCAAGCTATAAGAAGCTTTAGACCCATTTCCCTTTGGTTGCAAATATTTGCCAGTATTTGGTCTGGCAATGTTTCTGTCAGCGTTTGATTTGGTCTTGTCAACACTGCAATTACCCTTATCAGCGTTGAACCTAGGGTTTGCTACAGGAACCCATTGTCTATTAGACTATGTATTGGTCTTCTGAAAAGGTCTTTTTCCATAAGTATTAGACCCTTTAGTAAAGAATGGGGTTGGCCTAACAACTTGTGAACTTTGCTGGACAAAAGATTTAGGTTTGACAGTGTTTGACTTTTTGTCAGCGTTGACCTTTGAAGCATTGACACACATATAGGCTAAATGTGAAAAACTTCCACAAGTATAACAGGTTTTTCTAGACATAACTCTAGGTCTAGAAGAAAATAAACCTGTTCCATTATCACTAATTTGGCTTTTTGGTGACCTAGGTGTTCTATACATTTCTACATATTTAATACTAGGTTTTCTATCAACGTTTAAGCCAAGGTCAACAGTCTTGCCAGTGGTTGGGTTTGTCACTTTGATGGGTGTAGACTCATTTGGGCTATCACTAAGCATGCCACCCTTAACAAGCAAGGTAGGGTTGGCTTTCTTCCATTAGTCCAAATCAGTCAACTTCTGCCTATATTCCTCTACTAGGGTAAGAACTCTTGGTGGAGGAATAAAATCCTCTTCTTGGAGTTCTGGTAAACCAGTCCAAGATAAGTCCTTTCTTTGGACACCATAGAAGTTCCCAGCAGGTGGTGGAACACCAGCATACTCTTTCATCCCAATCCCAGTCATATCCCTAGAATCCGTTTGTTCACTAACACATTTTTCTAGGGTTTGTGAGGCTTTATCAAATCTCTGAATTTTAAGGTCTTCATTATCCTTATTTTTGATAGCCTCATCTAACTTAGCCTGTAAATCAGCATTGACTCTCTCCATGATGTTTCTAATATCAATACTAGCATTTAAATCATGTTTCAAAATATTGATTTGATCTTTTAGGTCAAGCTTCATTTTCTTATACTCAGTTACAGTCTTTTCAGTTTGAGTAAGAGCAAGTTGATAGTTAGACAACTTGCATCTTTCATTAACCACATCTGTTTTCAATTTTAAAACTTCTTTGTTAAGTTTTTCAGTGTTTAGACGACAACCCTTACTACAAAATGCATCATCATATACCTCATTGTCTGATGAAGATGAGGAGTGTGCCATGAGAGCATTGTGAACATGCTCTTCTTCTTCCTTTTCTGCAACCAAATCTTTGTTTTCTTCCTCATCCTTGGCCAAGTAGCTCCAATCCCAGCCAACACCATCAATGTCTTGCATGGCAACCATAGCTTTGGAATCCTGAGCCTTGGTGATTTGGCTTGAGGGTTTTCCAGCATCAGATCTTCTTGGAGATATGCATTCTCTCATAAAGTGTCCCATTCGATGACAATTATAACACTCAACCTTGGATTTATCAAATCCAGCGGTGTCCTTAGCATTAAAAGTCATCTTCTTCTTGAATCTTCTATTCCATCTGTTTGCTCTTATACTTGCAAGAGTGATGAGACTGCTTTTATACATAGTCTCATCGTCCAAATTGGGCTTAAAATGCATTAAATATCATCAAAATACCCAAATATATGCTTGTGTTTGTTGCTTGTGTGTTTTAGGTACGGATATTAAGAAAATGACAAAAGATCACAAGAATCATTCAAAAACGAACACGGGAAACGAAGCCGCACGATGAACCAAGCCCTAATGAAGAATTTTCCAAAGAAAACCCTTGAAGATTTGAAGAATTATGAAGATTGGTCCTCCAATATGGAAGAACTGACACTTTATACCCTTGTATCTTCATAATTACAAGTTTGGTCCCTAAAGTTTGTCAAAATTACAAAAAGGACCCTTAACTTTGAAGAATTGGCAAATTTAGTCCCTCAACAAAACTAAATTGTCAATATTAGTCCTCCAAGAAGTCAACAATCAAGTCTAACCTTGAAGAATGAAGAAAATGCCAAAATCAGTCCTTCAAATATGAAGAAATTACATTTCAAGCCCTTGTTTCAAGTTTGGAAAGTATTTGTGCCAAAAATGACAACTGCCCAAAAGTTGTTATTTGTAATTTAGGCGTTGAGGGCTGTTTATTACAAATTGAAAGAAACTTAAACCTTTGGGGGCCATTCCTGCCAGACAAACAAACTTAAACCACCCACTCACAAGCTGACACATCACCCACCTCACACCCATTAACCAATCACAAACCTCCCCCTCTACACGTCAGATTCCACCACCACAATTTATTTAATTTATTAAACAAAGTTTTAAACTGGTTTAATATTAATTAATTTTGGTGCGAAACAACTACTATTCGGATTTGATCCTTAATCCCCAGCTCAAGAACACCCATAAACCCTAATCCTAGAATCTACAAAACAAAGGGTTTTTGCTCAAATCTTTCCAGATTGACAATTAACTACACCCTAATCCCAAACCCAACTCCCAAAAACGTCCCCCTCACCTTCACATGATTCTCCAACCTTCCCCTGACCCACAAAAGAGCTTGAAGACAAACTGAGCCAGTCCATCAACGAACCAAAGCAATTTACCTGTCCTCCACACCAAATGAAGGGTTGAGATTGACTACAACAAGCTGGCATTCACAAGACTCCAACTGCATAATCACATGGCATTATTTTGACTGAAAATTCAAAATTCGTCCAAGGGCTATTCAGGAAATTCATGTATTAGGGTTTTCACATTCTAGATAGTTCTGTTGCCATTATATAAGGCACCCTTAGCTTAGCATTTGTTGTTGTTCTTTCTTTCTCCTTTGTCACTTCCCTGTAAATCCAGTTTTTTTGAATGAATGAAAAAATGGTGTTGAGATGTTGATGAGAAACAAAGATCCATTTACTTTCTATTGTTGATTGTGTTCTAAGTTCCAAGTTTACTTTTTAAGTTTTTAAAATTCAGTCATTGTTTTCAAAGTTTCTGAAAATTTGGTTTTTGGTTAAACTTTGTCTCAAAGTTTGATTTTGCAGGTTTGTAAGTTCATTTGGTTAAGGTTATTTGAAAGGAAGTTTATTTGAGAAGTTTTTGAAAAGATTTGAAAGGTTTTATAAAAATCAGAAATTGGATATTATTTAGTGTGTTCACTTTTTCTTAGAAGGTTATTGAGAATTTGTTGTCCAAGTGTACTGCATAGGCCCGGGCCTATTTGGAGAAGGCTAAGCAACCTTGGTTGGGTCTGGATGTAGGCCCAACAAGGTAGACCCTTGTTTCATCATTGATTTTCAGTTTTCAGTTTTCAAGATTATTTTGTGTGATTTGCATGCTAAGTGTTTAAGTTTTAGTTTAAGTGTTTGGTTGTGCTCAATTTATGTTTGTATGCATGTTAGAAGTATCTTGATTCAGTTTGGATTAGATTTGAGTAGGACTGCTTGTTAAATTTTTTATTTCAGTAACTAAAGGAGTGTTTGGTTTAGTAGATTGAAAGCTGTTAGGTGGTTGAATCTTGGCTTAAAATCAGTTTGACACACTCTTTGGGTAGTTATAGGTTGAATGCTAGCTTAGGTTTTCAGTTTTGGTAGGTTGTAAACAAACTTGTATGCTTAAAAATTGAAAACATAGCTAAAAATCAGTAACTACCTTGTATGCTGGATTTTAAGTGAATTTTGCCAACCAAGTTTGAGTAGTTGTTGGATAATTTGTTATTGTAGGATTGTGTATTGCTTATAAGCCAGTTGGTTAGTTTGTGTGCAAGCTTTTTGAGTTTGAAATTCACTTGAGTGCCATTTGAACCAGCAAGCATCTCAGTCCAATACAAAGCTTTATCAGTAACTTTTTGTGATCCTTTGTGCTTGATTTTGTGTTAAGTCTTGTGTGTTTTTGTGTTAATCCTGACTCCCTATACTCAACTGAGTATAGGGGTGCCCTATTTGTCCATCAAAACTCATCAACAAGCCACAACAAGTCCTCTTGATTGTCTTCACAAGTGAAGAAACACTTGTGTTCATCAGAAACAAGTGCATATCTGAGCACGTTTTTGGTCCAAGATTACTTGAATCTTGTTAATTTGGATTGGTTTTTATGTTTTTATGATTAAAGTAGTATAAGGATTGAGTTTTAAAAGTAAAAAAAAAAAAAAAAAGTTTTTGCAAAAAGCTCCTTGGCCTGGACTCGAACACGGACCCCTCGTTGGAGGACTATACGTGTTAACCAGTGATCCAAGTGCTTTTCTATGCACAAGTTTCGTTTCAAATTATATTTAAGTGGTGTTTGTTTTGTAGCTTATTCAATCAGCAGCTTATTTAAAAGCTTTTTCTAGCTTATTTCTTTAAGGATTTGACTGTTTAGCATTTTTCTTAGGTTCTTATTAGGGTTTTTGACTTTTTAGTTCAAAAAGTTTATTTTTCCCTTTATTAATTAATTTTCTAGGATTATTTTTAGTTTAAATTTTAGAAAGTAATTTAAAAATAGAAAAAGGTAATTTAAAAATCTGAAAAAATAGTTTTTAGGTTTTTAATCATATTTTTGAGGTTTACAACTATTTAAGTTTTCAATTTAGCTTATTTTTTATTTTATTGGATTTTAGGGTTTTTAGCTAACTTAAAAATTTAATATTAAATTATTAGATAGGTTTCAGAAAATTTTAATTGCATTTTTATCTTAGTTACATTATTCTAGATTTTGGTAATTTTTTAGAATTTTTTAATATACTTTGAATTTTTTGAATATTTTAATATTATTTTATTATTAAAAATTGAAGTTTGATTTTTTTTAGTTTTTACATTTTTCCTAGGTTAAGGACACTTAATTAGGAGTTTTATCACTTTCCAAATACTTTTAGGATTTTTCAATTATTTTCTAGAATTAATTTAAGTTTTAATTGATTTTAATAGTTTTTAGGTGTTTAAAAATAGGTTAATTTAGTTTTAAAATTTTTAAAAATACTTTTTAGCTTAATTAGGATATTTTGAGGTTTACAAACTATAAGATCTTGTTGAGGACTTTTTAATAATTAATAGTGATTTTTAGGGCTTTAATTAGCATTAAAAAGTCATTATCTAATTAATTAAAAGGTTTTAACAAGTTTGGATTTTTTGTAAACTCTTAGAATATTATTGGGGATTTTTAGTAATTTTTAGGAATTTTTAGGTTAAAATTTTAATTTTTGTACTATTTACGGTTTTACGTGTTCGCCTTTTTCGTCGTAGTTTAATTCGTTTTCGTAACCGTCTTTCTCTTCTAATCTTATTTCTGTCTTCCTTTTTCAATCATATAATCACAAATCATTAAACAATTCAACACACAACGCACTTGCCTCCTCGAGAACGAACTTAATTGGTCATTAGTGCTTGGTTTTCCTAAACCGACACTTAATACTTGCCACATTTACCATCCTTTTCCTAAAGGGGTAATTTTACAGCAATCATTTTGGCGCCGCTGCCGGGGAGGCGTGTTGTGTTTTGGTTGAACAATTATTGTTTTATATATAGCCATAATAGCTAATTGTATTAGTAGCACTCTACTAATACGTATTATCGGTTTTTCGTTTTTTGTGAATACTGTTACTATATTGTATACGTAAAACAATAAATTTACAAGTACTCCAAATACGTGAGAAATCACAACCTTGACTTGGGAGGTCATTACCCAATCATTGGATTCGAATCTCAAACCAAAGAAAAAGGCAAAAATAGATAAATACTTTCGTGAAGCTCGATTTTGATAAATACAAACTATAAGGTGGGTATAAGGCGGTTGTATTTCACGACCTAAAGGAAAAAGGCTCTTAAGTGCTTCGCGCCGCCTCGTTTCCTCCGCTTGCTTGTGCGTATTTTGATTTTGAGAGCTAATCGAGGGTTTTGCCGCCCAAAGTATTACTTAAGTATCATATATATTTTCTTGGTTTCATTTGATTAAACCCTCTTGAACGATTTGGTGTTCCACCATCGTTCTAAAGTCATCGAAGGCGTTCACTTCACGTGATTGTTTTCATTCCTTGAGGCTTCTTTAATCGAGAGATTTGATTAAGGAGGAGATTTGTAGATTTGTGTCTACCTAATACATTCCAAAAATCCAAAAAAAGTAAAAACAATCAAAAACCACAAAAAAATTGAAAAAGTAAAAACACCAAAAAGAATCTTTTTTGCTCGCCTTCTCGTTGTACGTGACGTTTATGCAAACTCGCTCTAAAGCAAGACGTGCTCGTAAACGAAGAAACAAATCAACCACTCCTACTAGTGAGGAGTCTCCTATTGACGAACCCATTGTAGTGAAAGAAGCACCCATGGCTAATCGAACTATGATGGAGTTGCTTCAAGCACCCACCGAGGGTTATGGAGAAGCGATTGTGATTCCCGCTGTAACACTCTCATTTTTTTCGTATCGGTACAGCGGAAGGGTCTTTCAGAGTGTTACGGGATAGCACAATAACTCCAATCATAGACAACACATAAAAATGGTTGTACAAGGTTTAACAAACATTCAATAGATAAAAAGGTTTAAAAGTGTACAACAGGTCCCAAATTATACAGGTCATTAAGTTTACAAAACACAGATCGAATGAACATTTTTAATATTAAGTGTGGGCCATCAGAGTCGATCTCCATCCGGATTACCTTCAAGCACCTGAGATAGAAAACATGCAAAAATCATATCAGCGAATGCCGAGTGAATTCATAGAGTTTAATGAAAACCGTTATATAAAACAATCATTTACATTCATTTAAATCAGAACACAAGTATAATATCGGAAGTAAGTCCACATATTGCTAGTCAGGCAATATATAAATCAAGCATACATCTGAAACCGTCCATGAGACCGCAATCTCTATATTACCATGATACGTAATATATTCATCGTTAATAGCGTCGTTATCATATATAGGATACATTTTTATTTGGATTAGGATTATTATTAGCCGCATGACATTGTTACCTTACTATGAAAACAGCGGGCCGCGAACCCGACAAACAATTTGCCCATCTAAGTTAGCGTGTCGTCACAAAAATCACGCTATGGAATCTTCTCATACATAAATTCGCTTACCAATCAATGTGGTACGACGGGGATCAACCGTCAAGGCGCGAACTGGGGTGATCGTCCCCAAATAGTACTATCAAATGCATAAGCGTCTACCAAAACCCGGTAGTTCACAATTCATGCTAATGGGACTTTAAGTGACATAACCTAACTACTAATAATCCTTTTAGTCTCGAATATAGGGTCATAGCATCATTCGGGTCCATATCATTAAGCATACAATCGGGACTACTTGTGTTCTATTTTTAGAAAAATCTAGCATGTTATCTCCCTCGCGGGTTTACAAATCATTTTATAAAACATTTAAAAGAGTGCGAGGCTATGAACTCACGTTGTTAATGAAAGGCGGATTATCGGCTACGGGCGTGCTTCGGTCACGGAAACCTATATAAATAATAATCGGTCTTAGACTCGGTCCAATGACTTTTATCAAAATAACAATATACATATGATGATTTTTTACATATGATGATGATCAAGTGGGTTTATAAATCCTCGTTTATTCATTTTAGTGTTTACGTTTTGGTAACGTCTTACTAGTTCACTAGTTTTATCGATTTTACCTATTTTAAGTCCATTAATTCTTTTATAAGTTCTTTAACTTGTTTTTACCCATTTTATACCTATATGATCAGTATATATATCTTTCATGTTGGGCCCAAATGGGCTAAGCCCAAATAATTCTTTTTACAAGTTTTTATCTCATTAAGTCCAATTATTAGTCTAATGTGTTTAGTTAGCTCGTAAATGTCCGTAATTCTTATAGTTCGGGTTTTATAGGTTTTTACTTGTATTAGTTATCTATACATCAGTATATAACTTTTATAAACTTTACATTAGACGAGTTTGGTCGTCTAAGTTTTATTTGGCGAAAAACGTTAATTTTACGGCGATAGCCGAAAAAGTCGTAAAAATCAAGTTTATAGTTTTTATTACTTATAAATATTATTTCCACCATTTATATAATTTACTCATTTAATTACCCTTTTATACATTTATATAAATAAGTTTTATAAGTTAGTGGGTTTATATTTTTACATTTTATACATTATAATGTGAGTGCTTATATAATAATAATAAACATTATTTCCAAAATCTGATTTTTAACTTCATATTCATCATTTTTATCATATCTAGAGTTCTACAATGACTTAGAAGCTCATTTTTGGATGACAAATTCTTCATAATATGTGCTACATATAACTTAGTTATAGCTACTGCCCAATTTGAGTTTAAGTTGCCTTAACAGTCCCTACAAAACTGCTTATTCAGATTACACCACCTAACTTGTTTTTATCATATCTCACTCATTATTTTGATTCCATTGCATGGCCAACTCTCACATGTGTATAACATCATCTACTTACTGTAAATGCATCAAACCATGAAATTTTATCAGTTCATCTTTTAGTTATATACTGTTTTTAAACAGCCAACTAATTAGTCAAGATTTTAGCTTCATTTCTTATGGTTATCATCATTTTTAAGCATGTTTATCAACACTTGATCCCCACACAACATTTTTATCATCATATATACATCATATACATATACAAAATGAAAGAAAATACATTTGTTCTTTACAAAATAATAAGAGAAAAATGTAGAGGATGATCTTCTTTACCAATCCAAGTGGATTTCTTGTTTTAGGAAGGCAAGAACTTGATGAACACAACAAGTATCTCCAAGACCATCAAATATCAAGAACATAGGTTGGAAAATCAGCCCTAGGACACAAGAAAATCACCTCCAAAGTTGTTAATATGGCCACCAAATGATCAAGGCTTCAAGAGAACACCTTAATAGGACTAGTAAACATGTGGTTTATGGCTAGAAAAGATCAATAATGGTGTTTGTTAGCTTATAGTGGACGGCACAAAGGGAGGAGTAGAGAGGATTTTTAGAGTGGTTTGCATGTAGAAAATGAGAGGAATGAAACAAGTTGCTAGTTTTTGTTTAGTGGTAAAAGAGTTAGCTTAATGTGTAAGCATATGCTTACACATGTTGTAAGCTAGCTAAGACTTGATGCCACATATGTGTGGTGGTGTCATATTGCCGTCCCATATTGCTAGTGGGGTGGGGCAAAGTGTTTTGTCCCATCTCACTAGTTTACGGGTATTTCTCGATTCTAGTTTTCTCGATTTGCGTGCTCTCGGGTCGTTTTACGAAAAACGTTTTTATAAATTATGAATCACCGTCACAAAACGAATCCAATAAAAATTATCTCATCAAAAACGGAGTTCAAAAACGTAAATACGTAATCCTAAGGTTTCCGGTTTAGTCGTAAAAGACGCCAAATTATGCACGTAAGCCCAAATTTAAATCCGTAAATTGTGAGTTCGACAACCAACACAAAAATAAGTTTCAAAATATTATACGAGAAAATATTTCACTACCTGAAAATGTTAGATTTGTCACAGCTTTTCCTCCTAAAAGGGATCAACGTCCTCGTGATCCATTTCATTTGGATGTCCGTTTCTTATTGAAATCGAAGAGGTGCGGATATTTCTTCCACATTTCATCATCTCGTTCCCAAGTATACTCCGGTCCATGCTTTGAATTCCATCGGATCTTGACAATAGGTATCCGACTTTGTTTCAGTTGCTTTACCTCATGGTCCATAACTTCTACGGGCTCTTCGATAAAATGCAACTTCCCATCTATTCGAACCTTACCTAACGGAATTTTCTCATCACTCACTGCTAGACATTTCTTCAGATTAGATACATGGAATGTGTTGTGAACACCATGAAGTTCTGGGGGTAACTCTAGTTTGTAAGCCACCGGACCTACTCTAGATAAAATCTTAAAGGGTCCAATATAACGGGGATTTAATTTTCCTCGCTTTCCAAATCTTATAACGCCTTTCCATGGCGATACCTTCAACATTACTCGGTCACCCACTTCAAACTCCATTGGCTTCCGCCGCACATCCGCGTAACTTTTCTGTCTACTACGGGCAGTCAACAACCTCTTCTTAATCTGAACTATCATCTCCGTAGTCTCCCGGATCAATTCCGGTCCCGTGAGCTGGGTATCCCCAACTTCACTCCAACATACAGGAGATCTACACTTCCTACCATACAAAGCTTCAAACGGTGCAGCCTTAATACTAGAATGGTAACTATTGTTATACGAAAACTCTGCTAACGACAAATATTTATCCCAATTCTTACCAAAGTCTAACACACAAGCTCTCAACATATCTTCTAGTGTTTGTATCGTCCTTTCACTCTGCCCATCAGTCTGGGGGTGATAAGCAGCGCTCATGTCAAGATTCGTTCCCAAAGATCTTTGGAGAGATTTCCAAAAATTCGATGCGAATCTAGGATCTCGATCTGAAATGATCGATACAGGCACTCCATGCTTGCATACAACATTATTGAGGTATATTCGAGTCAGCTTCTCCAGTGAGAACTGCTCTTTAACCGGAATGAAGTGTGCTTATTTGGTCAGTCTATCGACAATAACCCAAATCGAATTGTTTCCAGATGATGTTCTAGGAAGCTTGGTGATAAAGTCCATCGTAATTCGCTCCCACTTCCATTCAGGAATCTTTGGTTGTTGAAGTAGTCCTGATGGCTTTTGATGTTCAGCTTTAACTCTAGCACAAGTCAAGCATTGAAGAACATACATAGCTATGTCAGCTTTCATATTCGGCCACCAGTACAACTTCTTCAAATCATGGTACGTCTTATCAGATCCCGGATGAATGGAATACTTAGATTTATGGGATTCTAACATAATCAAATCTCTTAAGCCTCCAAACTTAGGTATCCACATACGACCTCTTAAGCATTTCACTCCATCAGCTCTAACCTCTAAAGGATCTCCTTCTCCTCGGAACCCTTCATTAACAAAATTCTCCTTCTTACAAGCTTCTATTTGCGCATTTCTAATTTGCTCAGGCAAATTATTGTGCACGGTCAAGACTAGAGAACGCACCCTGATAGGCTCTCTATCTTTCCTACTCAACGCATCAGCAACAACATTGGCTTTTCCTGGGTGATATTTTATATCACAATCATAATCACTTAACAACTCCATCCATCTTCGTTGCCTCATGTTCAATTCCTTCTGGTCGAGAATATACTGTAGGCTTTTGTGATCGGTGAATACCGTACACTTGGTGCCATACAGATAATGTCTCCACAACCTAAGAGCAAAGACTACAGCTCCTAACTCAAGATCATGAGTAGCATAATTCTCCTCACTCTTCCTTAATTGCCTAGAAGCATAAGCTATCACTTTCTCTCTCTGCATCAAAACAGCTCCATAACCTCTAATAGATGCATCACAATACACTACAAAATCTTCACTCCCGTCGGGTAATGATAAGATTGGCGCACTACATAATTTTTGCTTCAATGTCTGAAATGCTCCATCTTCATCACTTCCCCAAACGAAAGGTTTATTCTTCTGAGTAAGCTTAGTCATGGGTTTAGCTATCAAATAAAATTCTTTAATGAATCGCCTATAATAGCCAGCCAATCCTAAGAACTGTCGCACTTCCGTTGGCGTTGTCGGTGCAGACCAATTCTTAATAGCTTCAACCTTTGCAGGATCAACATGAATTCCATCTTTGTTAATCACATGACCAAGAAATTGCAAAGAATCTAACCAGAAATCACACTTCGAAAACTTAGCATACAACTTTTCATCCTTCAACAACTTCAAAACAATCCTCAAATGTTCTCTATGCTCATCTTCATTCTTATAATAGATTAGAATATCGTCAATAAACACAATCACAAATTTATCCAAGTAGGGCTTGCACACTCGATTCATTAAATCCATGAAAACCGCAGGTGCGTTAGTTAACCCAAATGGCATTACTTGAAATTCATAGTGTCCATAACGAGTTCTAAATGCAGTTATAGGAATATCTTCTTCACGGACGCGAAGTTGGTGATATCCTGACCGCAAATCTATCTTAGAATACACACTATATCCTTGCAGTTGATCAAACAAATCATCAATCCTAGGTAAAGGATATTGATTCTTAATTGTCAACTTATTCAGTTCCCTATAATCAATGCACATACGAAAAGATCCATCCTTCTTCTTAACGAACAAGACTGGAGCTCCCCAAGGCGACGAGCTCGGTCGAATAAAACCTTATCAGACAACTCTTTAAGTTGCTCAGATAACTCCTTTAATTCAGAAGGGGCTAATCGGTAAGGCGCACGTGCCACCGGTGCAGCACCAGGAATTAAATCGATTCGAAACTCTACTTGCCTTATCGGTAGAAGTACGGGTAAATCTTTAGGAAATACCTCAGGAAATTCACAAATAATAGGTACATCTTCCAATCGTTTCTCCCTAGACTCATTCCCGGTCACTTGAGCTAAGAATAACTCACAACCGTTCCTGATGTACTTTTGGGCTTTAATACATGAAACGATTTTCAAACGGGATTCACCTCGACTACCATCAATTACTAACGTCCTATTCCTAAGAGGAATCTTAACTTTCTTCTCTCCACATAAAATAGTAGCATTATTCAACGACAACCAATCCATACCAATAATAATATCAAAACTACCTAATTCTATCAACATCAAATCAATCGGAAAGGAATGGTTCAAGAGATTTAGAGAGCATCCTTCTAATAGCTTATTAGTTTTCACTAATTTACCATCAGCCAATTCCACCTCGTAACTGGTACTTATCTCAACAGGTTCAATATCAATAAGGGCACTAAATTTAGTGGATACAAAGCTCCTATCGGCACCCGAATCGAATAAAGCAACAGCATAATGATTGTTGAGTAAAAACGTACCGGTAACGACATTCGGATCCTCTTTCTTCACCTCAATTGTTCCAAGTTGGTAGATACCACCCTGGGGGTTTCTTCCAGGTACAATCGCTTTCAACTTGGGGCATTCCGATTTCCTATGACCTTCTTCATTACAGTTGAAGCAAATGGTTCCCTTCTTACACCTTTCAACCTTGTGTCCAAGCTTTCCGCAATTTCGGCACTTCCAGCAGTCGCCAGCATGCCTCTTGTTGCCACACTTAGGACATCTATCATCGTTGCGCGGTGCATTGTTGGTAAGAGCATTTGCATTCCCATTTCTCTGGTTCTGACGGCGATTGAAATTCTTCCTATAATCACCTCTATCTACACGATCACCGTCTCCTTTCCTTTTCTCACCAACACGGGCTTCATCTTCCTTATCCTGAATTATCTGTCCAATGAGTTGGTAGGCCATTCGAACAGCATCATCAATGGTCAGTGGTTTCGATGATGTTACGTCCCCCCGGATATTCCTGGTTAACCCTTTCACATATTGCTCAATTCGGATCTCTTCGGGTTCAACCAATCGAGGACATAGCAAGGCCAACTCATGGAATCGATTCGTGTAACTATCAATGTCCACACCTTTCATTCTCAGATGAATCAACTCCTGTTCTAACCTAATAATCACACTACGAGGACAAAACTCCAAAGTCATCCACTTCTTGATTTCAGCCCAAGGAGTAGCATTAGCAGCATCAAGACCCATGAAAGCAATTCTCCCGTTCCACCAAGTCAACGCACAACCTTTAAGAGTAGCCATAGCAAAAGTCACCTTATCTTCCTCCTTACACTTACTAATCCTAAACACCGATTCAATCTTCTCAATCCACTGGCTTAATCCTACAGCACCTTCAGTTCCATTAAAAGGTAGAGGTTCACACTTCATGAACGTCACATAAGTACAGCCACCAACTTCAGGTGCATTCGTTCCAAGTCCTCCTACATTTCCTCCAGCATTAGCATTCACATTATTAGCATTCACATTCACATTAGTACCGCCAATTCCACTACCGCCAGCTTCACTACCGCCAGCTCCACTACCGCCAGCTCCACTACCGCCAGCTCCACTACCGCCAGCTTCATTTCTAGCATTTGCCATAAATTCAGTCATAGATGCGGTAAGTTGCTCCGTAATAATCCTACGTACATCATCCTCAGTCACAGCCTTCTTGGGCGGCATAGTTCTATAATTTCACAATTTCAAAGTATTAAGCATTCATCCAACAAAGGATTCATATAATATGGATCGAAATCATAATCAAGATACAAATAAGGCACAATATGGAATTCAAGACAAGATACATATTTCATTCGATCTGAAACAAAAGTATTGTCTTAGTACATCCATATCAAAGTTCTAGCACTATATACACTCAAAATTCGTGCCAAGTCTACTACTAACAAGTCGGTTCAGTCAAAGCTACAAAAGCACAAAAGATATAAAGGTCACTACTAAATACAGACTGGTCTACTGAGAACCGCCAGGTGGTCCATCATCCATCGTCTTCTGGATCTTCGCCGGACGATCACTAGACACATCTTCAGCTGGGCGCTTACGGATTACTCCTCTTTCAACCATGTCGGCATAAAATCTACTGTTCCATCCCACAGATATATTCAACTACTTTTCGGCTTTCTCACGCATCGCACGAGCCACACTCAACTGAATCTCCATAGAATTCACCTTTCTCTTCATGGCAGCATACTCACCACTTTCCAATACCGATAACCTCCTAAAAGCCTCATTCAAACCACGTTCTACATCACTCAAATCCAGACTAAGCAATTCTCGCTCTTTCTCGCCAACCTTTGTCTTTGACTCCAAATAAGCAACCTGAGTCTGAACAACACCTAATCCAACCTCTGTCACACAACTCTTAACACGGGAAGCATCTAGATCACGTCTCAAGGCCCATGGTGCAAGACCATCAATATGAGTAGCCTCTCGAGTACTAGATGACTCTCCTATCTCACGTCTACGAGTAGCAATACCATCGGTACCGTCAGGTGCATCGTCATCTTCATCCTCCTCTGATTCAGAATCAGATTCAGACGATTCAGACATTTCATCCCTAGGTAACTCATCCTCAGAATCAGACAAACAAACTGGTGGGGGCAAAGGCTCGCCCTGTGGAACATCATACGGATAAATAAGCTCAGCTTCCTCATCGTCATCAACCTCAACATCTATACCTACATCCTCCTCGACATCCTCGTCGTCAATCTCATCATCTAACTCATCTAACCCAATCTCATCCTCATTCTCAATATCAGCATTCTCAATCTCCACATTCTCATTACCCACATTCTCAATCTCATTCTCTACTAAGTCAACCTGAGGGGCAATCTGATCTCCTAGTCCTAACTCGGGCTCGGGATCCTCAAATGGTTCCTCCTCATCATCAATATCAAAATATACTAAGTCTAAATAAGGATCATCTTCTATATTAGGTTCGGGAATAGCATGGTTTTCTACAGGAATATTAGGGTCAGCCATGACAATCTGCATTTATATATATTTATCTCGTATTAGGATAACATACTAGTTAAACAATTACATAATGAAATCACGATATATACATATATATAAATTAAATTATATATATCAAAATATATATCTTCTCAATAGGGCTTGTTGGTAACGTCGGAGATCTCTGGCACCGTTATAGTCAAAAGATTTTTCAAATATTTTCTCAAATGTTCATTGTCAAAAGATTTTGAAAATTTTTGTTCAAAACCTTGGTTTTTAAAATCTTTTGTTCTCTACAACGAGAGCTCTGGTACCAAACTGTAACACTCTCATTTTTTTCGTGTCGGTACAACGGAAGGGTCTTTTAGAGTGTTACGGGATAGCACAATAACTCCAATCATAGACAACACATAAAATGGTTGTACAAGGTTTAACAAACATTCATTCGATAAAAAGGTTTAAAAGTGTACAACAGGTCCCAAATTATACAGGTCATTAAGTTTACAAAACACAGATCGAATGAACATTTTTAATATTAAGTGTGGGCCATCAGAGTCGATCTCCATCCGGATTACCTTCAAGCACCTGAGATAGAAAACATGCAAAAATCATATCAGCGAATGCCGAGTGAATTCATAGAGTTTAATGAAAACCGTTATATAAAACAATCATTTACATTCATTTAAAATCAGAACACAAGTATAATATCGGAAGTAAGTCCACATATTGCTAGTCAGGCAATATATAAATCAAGCATACATCTGAAACCGTCCATGAGACCGCAGTCTCTATATTACCATGATAGGTAATATATTCATCGTTAATAGCGTCGTTATCATATATAGGATACATTTTTATTTGGATTAGGATTATTATTAGCCGCATGACATTGTTACCTTACTATGAAAACAGCGGGCCGCGAACCCGACAAACAATTTGCCCATCTAAGTTAGCGTGTCGTCACAAAAATCACGCTATGGAATCTTCTCATACATAAATTCGCTTACCAATCAATGTGGTACGACGGGGATCAACCGTCAAGGCGCGAACTGGGGTGATCGTCCCCAAATAGTACTATCAAATGCATAAGCGTCTACCAAAACCCGGTAGTTCACAATTCATGCTAATGGGACTTTAAGTGACATAACCTAACTACTAATAATCCTTTTAGTCTCGAATATAGGGTCATAGCATCATTCGGGTCCATATCATTAAGCATACAATCGGGACTACTTGTGTTCTGTTTTTATAAAAATCTAGCATGTTATCTCCCTCGCGGGTTTACAAATCATTTTATAAAACATTTAAAAGAGTGCGAGGCTATGAACTCACGTTGTTAATGAAAGGCGGATTATCGGCTACGGGCGTGCTTCGGTCATGGAAACCTATATAAATAATAATCGGTCTTAGACTCGGTCCAATGACTTTTATCAAAATAACAATATACATATGATGATTTTGTACATATGATGATGATCAAGTGGGTTTATAAATCCTCGTTTATTCATTTTAGTGTTTACGTTTTGGTAACGTCTTACTAGTTCACTAGTTTTATCGATTTTACCTATTTTAAGTCCATTAATTCTTTTATAAGTTCTTTAACTTGTTTTTACCCATTTTATACATATATGATCAGTATATATATCTTTCATTTTGGGCCCAAATGGGTTAAGCCCAAATAATTCTTTTTACAAGTTTTTATCTCATTAAGTCCAATTATTAGTCTAATGTGTTTAGTTAGCTCGTAAATGTCCGTAATTCTTATAGTTCGGGTTTTATCGGTTTTTACTTGTCTTAGTTATCTATACATCAGTATATAACTTTTATAAACTTTACATTAGACGGGTTTGGTCGTCTAAGTTTTATTTGGCGAAAAACGTTAATTTTACGGCGATAGCCGAAAAAGTCGTAAAAATCAAGTTTATAGTTTTTATTACTTATAAATATTATTTTTCCACCATTTATATAATTTACTCATTTAATTACCCTTTTATACATTTATATAAATAAGTTTTATAAGTTAGTGGGTTTATATTTTTACATTTTATACATTATAATGTGAGTGCTTATATAATAATAATAAACATTATTTCCAAAATCTGATTTTTAACTTTATATTCACCATTATTATCATATCTAGAGTTCTACAATGACTTAGAAGCTCATTTTTGGATGACAAGTTCTTCATAATATGTGCTACATATAACTTAGTTATAGCTACTGCCCAATTTGAGTTTATGTTGCCTTAAAAGTCCCTACAAAACTGCTTATTCAGATTACACCACCTAACTTGTTTTTATCATATCTCACTCATTATTTTGATTCCATTGCATGGCCAACTCTCACATGTGTATAACATCATCTACTTACTGTAAATGGATCAAACCATGCAATTTTATCAGTTCATCTTTTAGTTATCTACTGTTTTTATACAGCCAACTAATTAGTCAAGATTTTAGCTTCATTTCTTATGGTTATCATCATTTTTAAGCATGTTTATCAACACTTGATCCCCACACAACATTTTTATCATTATATATACATCATATACATATACAAAATGAAAGAAAATACATTTGTTCTTTACAAAATAATAAGAGAAAAATGTAGAGGATGATCTTCTTTACCAATCCAAGTGGATTTCTTGTTTTAGGAAGGCAAGAACTTGATGAACACAACAAGTATCTCCAAGACCATCAAATATCAAGAACATAGGTTGGAAAATCAGCCCTAGGACACAAGCAAATCACCTCCAAAGTTGTTAATATGGCCACCAAATGATCAAGGCTTCAAGAGAACACCTTAATAGGACTAGTAAACATGTGGTTTATGGCTAGAAAAGATCAATGATGGTGTTTGTTAGCTTATAGTGGGCGGCACAAAGGGAGGAGTAGAGAGGATTTTTAGAGTGGTTTGCATGTAGAAAATGAGAGGAATGAAACAAGTTGCTAGTTTTTGTTTAGTGGTAAAAGATTTAGCTTAATGTGTAAGCATATGCTTACACATGTTGTAAGCTAGCTAAGACTTGATGCCACATATGTGTGGTGGTGTCATATTGCCGTCCCATATTGCTAGTGGGGTGGGGCAAAGTGTTTTGTCCCATCTCACTAGTTTACGGGTATTTCTCGATTCTAGTTTTCTCGATTTGCGTGTCCTCAGGTCGTTTTACTAAAAACGTTTTTATAAATTATGAATCACCGTCACAAAATGAATCCAATAAAAATTGTCTCATCAAAAACAGAGTTCAAAAACGTAAATACGTAATCCTAAGGTTTCCGGTTTAGTCGTAAAAGACGCCAAATTATGCACGTAAGCCCAAATTTAAATCCGTAAATTGTGAGTTCGTCAACCAACACAAAAATAAGTTTCAAAATATTATACGAGAAAATATTTCACTACCTGAAAATGTTAGATTTGTCACACCCGCTATCCTTGCGGAGAATTTTGAGGTTAAGACGGGTTTGTTGTCCATGATTCAAAACAACAAGTTTCGAGGTGACGAAAAGGACAACCCTCATAACCACATTCGCCAATTTAATCGTCTCACCGCCACTTGCAAGTTTAAGGACATCTCAAACGACTCGATTAAGATGATGCTTTTTCCGTATTCCTTAGCGGGGCCCGCAAAAATTTGGTTAGAGAAAGAGCCACCCAATTCTATATTGACGTGGAAGGATCTCGTTTCGAAATTCGTGAACCAATTTTTTCCGCCCTCTAAGACTACGCACTTGAAAAACGAGATCTCAAAGTTTTCGCAAGAGTATAATGAGAGTTTTTCAACAGCTTGGAATAGGTTTAAAGAAATGTTGCACGAATGTCCTCATCATGGTTTTTCCGATTTGCATCAAATTGACACGTTTTACAATGGCTTGAACGATCATGAGCGTGATTATTTTAATGCCGCCGCGGGTGGTAATTTTTTGTGTAAGACGGTCGAGGAAGCATTGTTAATCATTGAGAATAGGTCTAAGGTCTATAGTCCTTGTAGCACGTCGAGTGTTCGTAAGGCTTCGTCTTCGCCTTCGCCTTCATTGTCACACACCGTTGATGCTTGTCAAATCGAGGCTAATTTGGAGAACAAGATTTTTGATAAGCTTAAGGGATTGTTAATTGAGTTTAAAGTTGGTGAACAACCCACTCCCGCTACGATTAAGGCGGTTGAGGTTTCTTGTATGTATTGTGGTGGAGCTCACGATTATTCCGAGTGCATTACCAACGGTGGTAACACTTCGAGTGCCTTCGCGGCCGCGAGAACTTATAACCAAAACGGTCAAGTTCCTCGCACTAATCAATTGACTCCACCGGGTTTTCCACCAAATCAAAATGCTAACAATTATCGAAACAATCAAGTTGGTTACCAAAGCAATCAAAGGAACAATTTCAAGGGTAATAACAACTATGGGAATCAAGGAACTAGTAGCCAATTGCAAAATCAAAATCAAAACCGTAATTTTCAAAACACAAGTCAAGGTCTTCAAAATGTTTACACTAAAGAACTTCCAATGGACTTTTTGAATTACGCCACGGCAAATGATAAGATTTTGGAAAACATTCAAGAGCAATTGGCTAGTCAAGCTAGGGACACGGCTAAAAACACCAAGGAGTTAGCTAATTTTGTGAAGGAAAATCTTAACATGAGAAATGAGTTGAAAATGATTTTGCTAATCAAATTAGAGGTCAAAACAATAAAATTGAACAAAGTCATGCTAGGCTTGAACAAAGGATTGACCAAAAAGCCGCTAGTCAAGATTTGAAGTTTAATAGTCAAGATGCTAAGCTTAATGCCATTTTAGAAGCCGTCATGGGAAACAAAGCCTCTACTTCGAGTGGTCTTCCTAGTAACACCGTTTCAAACCCGAAGGGAGAGATGAAAGTGATTACCACACGAAGTGGTAAGACACTTAAAGAACCGACTCCTCAACCAATTACTCCAACGGTGGAGGAAATTGAGGAAGAACCCGAGGTGGTGGTCGAAAAGGAGCATATCTCAAGCCCACAAAGTACCGCTCATGCCACACCTACGGTCGACCCTTTACCAACATTAGAACCCGAGATTCCAAAGGCAATGCCTATGCCCCAACCCACACCACCCTTGCCTTACCCATCGAGACTTAGGAAGGAGAAACGACAAGAGCGCGACAACTACCAATTTGAACTTTTTATGAAAATGTTTCGTGAGTTGCACCTTAATGTGATTTTCGCCGATGCTTTGGTCATGATGCCTCGATTTTCCGCTAACTTTAAGAGTATGTTGAACAACAAGGAGAAATTGCACCAATTGTCTAGTTGTTTGTCGGTTTATCTTAATCGCATACCTCAAAAAGTCGGTGATCCCGGTAAATTTTTGATCCCTTGTGCAATTCAAGATATGGAAGAATGCTATGCCTTGGCCGATCTTGGTGCTAGCATTAATTTGATGCCACTTGAAATCTTGAAGTCGCTCAATCTTCCTAATCTTACTCCTTCACTAATGTCTATCGAGTTGGCCGACCATTCCACGATTCGTGCATGTGGTTTGGCGGAAGACGTTTTTGTGAAAGTGGGGAAGTTCTACTATCCCGTATACTTTATCGTTGTTGATATCCCCACGGATCCTCAAGTTCCTCTTATTCTAGGTCGTTCGTTTTTAGATACGTCTATGGCTTTAATTGATGTGCATGCTAGAAAGATCACCTTACGTTTCAACGACGAGGAACTTGTTATAAACGCAACTCAAAATTCTCAACTTTCTCATGTTTATTCCGTTGCTACCATAAACCTCGTTGATATGATCGACGTGGTTTGCGAGGAATTTTCACAAGAAGTTTTAGGGTTTGGTGATGAAGAAACTAGTGGCAATCCCACTATGTTAGATCCAATTCTTGATAATTCGACACCAACCTTCACTCCTTTCGAAGGTGGTGGTTTTACGTTGGAAGAATGTAATGTTCCACGTACTTGTGACGAAGACCTCGACAACGATGAGGACTTCTCGATTATCAAGGATTTTCTTAACGATTTCCCATTTCCTCCACCCGAGGAGGTTATGAGTATCGAGCCCAAATCTTCACTTGAGGAACCACCTATTCTCGAGTTGAAAGATTTACCTACTCACCTCGAATATGTCTATTTGGAGGAGGACGACAAGTTGCCGGTTATTATTGCGAAGGATCTTTCGAATGATGAAAAAACCTCACTTGTCGATGTTCTTAAGGACCACAAAGGGGCGATTGCGTGGAAGTTATCTGACATTAAGGGAATCGATCCCAAGTTTTGTACCCACAAAATATTAATGGAGGAGGATTTCAAGCCCACAATCCAAAGTCAAAGGAGGGTGATCCCCAAAATTCACGACGTCATCAAAAAGGAGGTCCTTAAACTCCTTGACGCGGGAATGATTTACCCTATTTCCGATAGCCCTTGGGTGAGTCCTATTCATTGTGTCCCTAAAAAGGGAGGGATGACCGTTGTGCCAAACGATGCCAACGAGTTGATTCCCACTAGACTCATAACCGGATGGAGAGTGTGCATTGACTATCAAAAGTTGAATGAAGCCACTCGAAAAGACCATTTTCCCTTGCCCTTCATGGACCAAATGTTGGAGCGTCTTGCGGGAAACGATTTCTATTGCTTTTTAGATGGTTTTTCCGGTTACTTCCAAATTCCCATCGATCCTCGTGATCAAGAAAAAACTACGTTTACGTGTCCATATGGAACGTTTGCCTATCGTAGAATGCCATTCGGACTTTGCAATGCACCGGGAGCCTTTCAAAGGTGCATGATGGCTATTTTTCATGATATGATCGAGAAGACGATGGAAGTCTTCATGGATGACTTTTCCGTGTTTGGTAATTCGTTCACTTCGTGTTTGTCGAACCTTGAGAGAATGTTAAAACGTTGTGAGGAAACCAACCTTGTGCTCAATTGGGAAAAGTGTCATTTTATTGTTAAAAGTGGAATCGTCTTAGGGCACAAGGTCTCAAAAGCGGGGATTGAGGTAGATCAAGCTAAGGTAGACGTCATCGCCAAATTACCTCATCCCAAAACCGTCAAGGGAGTTAGGAGTTTCCTAGGCCACGCGGGCTTTTATCGTCGATTTATCAAGGATTTTTCAAAGATTTCTCGACCCATTACACATCTTTTTGAAAAAGAGGCACGTTTTGTCTTTGACGAAGATTGTGTACGAGCCTTTTAAATCCTTAAGAGGAAACTTACCGAAGCTCCCATTCTTGTTGCTCCCAATTGGAACCTCCCCTTTGAACTAATGTGTGATGCTAGTGATTACGCTATTGGGGCCGTTTTGGGGCAACGTCATGATAAGCACTTCTTGCCTATTCACTATGCTAGCAAGACGATGACCGAGGCTCAACTAAAATACACTACAACGGAAAAGGAGTTCCTTGCCGTGGTGTATGCATTTAAGAAATTCCGACCTTACCTCGTCTTGACGAAATGCATAGTGTATACGGACCACTCGGCTATTAAGTATCTTATGGCAAAGCAAGATGCTAAGCCGAGATTACTTCGTTGGATTCTCCTCCTTCAAGAATTTGATCACACCATCGTTGACAAAAAAGGAGCCGAGAATCTAGCGGCCGATCATCTTTCTCGTTTGGAAGATCCTCACCAAAGTGTTTACGAGCCCAAGGAAATCACCGAAACATTTCCGCTCGAGACACTTGGTGTAGTGAATTCTAAGCTTGATTCTTCTACCCCATGGTTTGCGGATTTTTCAAATTACCATGCGGGTAACTTCATCATTAAGGGTATGACGACTCAACAAAAACGAAAATTCTTTCGTGACGTCAAGTTCTACTTTTGGAACGACCCTTACTTGTTTCGAACATGTGCGGATCAAATCATCCGACGTCGTGTATTTGGTACCGAAGCTTCTAACATCCTTAGAGCTTGCCATGAGGGACCCACGGGTGGTCACCACGGTGCTAATCTCACGGCTAAAAAGGTGTTTGATGTCGGCTTCTTTTGGCCTATTATTTACCGAGATGCACAAGATCTTATGAAGTCGTGTGATGCATGCCAACGACAAGGAAAAGCCTCACAAAAAGATGAAATGCCACAAAATATCATTCAAGTGTGTGAGATCTTTGACGTTTGGGGTATAGACTTTATGGGGCCGTTCCCATCATCTCGTGGTAATAAGTACATTCTCGTTGCGGTTGACTACCTTTCTAAGTGGGTGGAGGCCAAGGCCTTGCCCACCAATGATGCTCGTGTGGTAGTCAAGTTTTTGAAGCAATTGTTTTCTCGGTTTGAAACCCCTCGTGCTATCATAAGCGATCGTGGAACCCATTTTTGTAACGGCCAATTTGAAAGGGTTCTAAGGAAATATGGGGTTACACATCGGCTTTCTACGGCTTATCACCCACAAACGAGTGGGCAAGTCGAGGTTTCAAACCGAGCGTTGATGAGGATCTTGGAGAGATCCATTGGGGAAAACCGACAAACTTGGTCGGATAAGTTGGATGATGCTTTATGGGCCTTTAGGACCGCTCATAAGATGCCCATTGGGTGCACTCCCTATAAGCTTGTGTATGGAAAGAATTGTCATCTGCCTATCGAGTTAGAACACAAGGCTTATTGGGCCCTAAAGCATTGTAATGATGATATGGAGACCGCGGGAAAACACCAGAAAATGTAATTGAATGAATTAGATGAATTGAGGGATATTGCTTATAAACATTCATTGATTTATAAAGAGAAAACTAAAAAGTTGCATGATTCAAAAATTAAAAACCGGGTTTTTAACATTGAGGATCAAGTTTTGCTTTTTAATTCAAGATTGAAAATCTTTTCCGGTAAGTTGAAATCCCGTTGGTCCGGTCCATTCACCGTGACTCAAGTGTTTCCGTATGGGACCATCGAGCTAGCTCAAGATGATGGTCCTAACTTCAAGGTGAATGGACATAGGTTGAAGCACTACTTTGGCGGGGAAGTTCCATCCTTGAACTACCTCGACCAAGTCACCTTCCCCAATGATAATTAGTATTGAGGGGACCGAGTCGAGCTCATGACTCGGTAATAAAAAACGAGGTGCCTCGTGGGGGAGTCCCATGCTTATCCTATGTACATATTATCGCTTTCTAATGTAGCTTACGTGTGGGGATTTGTGCCCTTCCAACCTTTGTTCCGTGGTTGTTTGTGCACTGTGGTTTTTAGATCATGATCTTCACGATTGGAGCCTCTCGTGTTCGTTTTATGGGAGCACTCGATCGTTTGCTTTGAAGACTTTCTCAATATCCATGATATATCCTTTTGATGTTCTAACCTTAGGTTTATAGCACACTTCATAAACGGCTTTAAATTTATTGGTTACACCCTTTCCATGCTAGATTAGGCATTCGACTACGTCTCTAGTATGGGGGTGTTTGCACCCCTAGACTCGAAACATTGAGGACAATGTTTAACTTTAGTATGGGGGGTGAATAGATACTTGCCTTGCCAAACCTTCACGCTTTCCAAAGTTTATCTTTTTGTTTATCATTTTCTTGCAAAATAAGGCTAAAAATGGCCAAATTTTAAATTTTTCTCATGTTTTATAAGTGTTTGAAGACACGAATGTAGATTTTCCGATGGCGAGAATAAGAGTAATTTTTTACTCAACCGTGTGTGTTGAGCACTTAGCTTTGATTCCTTAACTTCACATTAGGCTAAGTCTCTTAAATGAGGACGAGAAATGATAGAGTTAATTATAAGTTACTATGCTAAACGTAGAATACTCGTATTCTTTCAAAAACTCATGTGTTCTCGTTGTTTGCTTATTCTCCCTTCGCATGTAAATATTTTTTGCTTAATAAATATTGACTTAGCGGTTTAATTAGGATTGTTGGGTTTCTAGTCTTTTCTAGTAGCTTTCGTGTAATTAAATTGGGAAGACATTAAGATATCGCCAGCGTCACAGTTTTGAAGTATTGGCACCCTAATAATCGAAAGCTTCACCCAATAATAAGATTTCAAGTGCTCACCTAAATCTAGCAAACAATTTAAAGCCCCACAAGGCCAAAAATCTATGCAAAATTGAAAGTGAATCAAGCCTTAATCTTCGAAGCTTTAAAGATCCAAAATTCGCTTTAGCGTGAGGATATACGTCTTTGGCTAATAAAACCACCGATGAGGCTGATAATAAAAGGCAAGGCAAGACCGAAGTCATAATAAAAGCTTCATGGCGAAGTTGAATAAAAGATGAAGGTAAACCAAAGATAATAAGGCCCTTCCGTTAGGGGGCATATAAAAGTCTTGGTAATAAGTCTCATGTTCAAAACCGTTATAAAACCGTGTTTATCGATTCTTCTTGTCAACTTAATTTTTTAACATCGTTGTCTATTAGGAGGGGTTATTGATTTGATGGTCTTAGTTACACCGTTAGGACTCTATTTTTAGACCTAAATCTCTATTATCGCATAAGTCAAACAATGTATCCTCGTGAAACATTCAAGACAAAATAAAATATAAGAGATACAACTTAGGAATAATGGGAGGATAAGTACGTGATTAGGGCATATGAGTAGTGTTACCATTACTAACTTATAATGACAATGATCTCGTTGCACGCTTGGCATGGAATTAGGGTGAAAATCGAGGATGACGAAATTATTTCTAACGAAGCATTCACGTGTTCTTATTCTATGAACCTAAACGTCCCATTTTGCGATGAAAATCATACATTATGTCTAAAACACAAGTAGTAGTAATAGTAGTAGTATAGCTAGTTTATCATTTCAATAAAGTGAATAAAAATGAATTTTGGAGATGCTATTATACTTAATTCTAGCATTGCGTGAGGGCACGGCAATGGTTTAGTATGGGGGAGTGATGAGACTGCTTTTATACATAGTCTCATCGTCTAAATTGGGCTTAAAATGCATTAAATATCATCAAAATACCCAAATATATGCTTGTGTTTGTTGCTTGTGTGTTTTAGGTACGGATATTGAGAAAATGACAAAAGATCACAAGAATCATTCAAAAACGAACACGGAAACGAAGCCGCACGATGAACCAAGCCCTAATGAAGAATTTTCCAAAGAAAACCCTTGAAGATTTGAAGAATTATGAAGATTGGTCCTCCAATATGGAAGAATTGACACTTTATACCCTTGTATCTTCATAATTACAAGTTTGGTCCCTAAAGTTTGTCAAAATTACAAAAAGGACCCTTAACTTTGAAGATTTGGCAAATTTAGTCCCTCAACAAAACTAAATTATCAATATTGGTCCTCCAAGAAGTCAACAATCAAGTCTAACCTTGAAGAATGAAGAAAATGCCAAAATCAGTCCTTCAAATATGAAGAAATTACATTTCAAGCCCTTGTTTCAAGTTTGGAAAGTATTTGTGCCAAAAATGACAACTGCCCAAAAGTTGTTATTTGTAATTTAGGCGTTGAGGGCTGTTTATTACAAAGTGAAAGAAACTTAAACCTTTGGGGGCCATTCCTGCCAGACAAACAAACTTAAACCACCCACTCACAAGCTGACACATCACCCACCTCACACCCATTAACCAATCACAAACCTCCCCCTCTACACGTCAGATTCCACCACCACAATTTATTTAATTTATTAAACAAAGTTTTAAACTGGTTTAATATTAATTAATTTTGGTGGGAAACAACTACTATTCGGATTTGATCCTTAATCCCCAGCTCAAGAACACCCATAAACCCTAATCCTAGAATCTACAAAACAAAGGGTTTTTGCTCAAATCTTTCCAGATTGACAATTAACTACACCCTAATCCCAAACCCAACTCCCAAAAAAGGCCCCCTCACCTTCACATGATTCTCCAACCTTCCCCTGACTCACAAAAGAGCTTGAAGACAAACTGAGCCAGTCCATCAACGAACCAAAGCAATTTACCAGTCCTCCACACCAAATGAAGGGTTGAGACTGAATACAACAAGCTGGCATTCACAAGACTCCAACTGCATAATCACATGGCATTATTTTGACTGAAAATTCAAAATTCGTCCAAGGGCTATTCAGGAAATTCATGTATTAGGGTTTTCACATTCTAGATAGTTCTGTTGCCATTATATAAGGCACCCTTAGCTTAGCATTTGTTGTTGTTCTTTCTTTCTCCTTTGTCACTTCCCTGTAAATCCAGTTTTTTTGAATGAATGAAAAAATGGTGTTGCGATGTTGATGAGAAACAAAGATCCATTTACTTTCTATTGATTGTGTTCTAAGTTCCAAGTTTACTTTTTAAGTTTTTAAAATTCAGTCATTGTTTTCAAAGTTTCTGAAAATTTGGTTTTTGGTTAAACTTTGTCTCAAAGTTTGATTTTGCAGGTTTGTAAGTTCATTTGGTTAAGGTTATTTGAAAGAAAGTTTATTTGAGAAGTTTTTGAAAAGATTTGAAAGGTTTTATAAAAATCAGAAATTGGATATTATTTTGTGTGTTCACTTTTTCTTAGCAGGTTATTGAGAATTTGTTGTCCAAGTGTACTGCATAGGCCCGAGCCTATTTGGAGAAGGCTAAGCAGCCTTGGATGGGTCTGGATGTAGGCCCAACAAGGTATACCCTTGTTTCATCTTTGATTTTTAGTTTTCAGTTTTCAAGATTATTTTGTGTGATTTGCATGCTAAGTGTTTAAGTGTTAGTTTAAGTGTTAGTTTAAGTGTTAGTTTAAGTGTTTGGTTGTGCTTAATTTATGTTTGTATGCATGTTAGAAGTATCTTGATTCAGTTTGGATTAGATTTGAGTAGGACTGCTTGTTAAATTTTGCATTTCAGTAACTAAAGGAGTGTTTGGTTTAGTAGATTGAAAGCTGTTAGGTGGTTGAATCTTGGCTTAAAATCAGTTTGACACACTCTTTGGGTAGTTATAGGTTGAATGCTAGATTAGGTTTTCAGTTTTGGTAGGTTGTAAACAAACTTGTATGCTTAAAAATTGAAAACATAGCTAAAAATCAGTAACTACCTTGTCTGCTTGATTTTAAGTGAACTTTGCCAACCAAGTTTGAGTAGTTGTTGTATAATTGGTTATTGTAGGATTGTGTATTGCTTATAAGCCAGTTGGTTAGTTTGTGTGCAAGCTTTTTGAGTTTGAAATTCACTTCAGTGCCATTTGAACCAGCAAGCATCTCAGTCCCATACAAAGCTTTATCAGTAACTTTTTGTGATCTTTTGTGCTTGATTTTGTTCTAAGTCTTGTGTGTTTTTGTGTTAATCCTGACTCCCTATACTCAACTGAGTATAAGAGTGCCCTATTTGTCCATCAAAACTCATCAACAAGCCACAAATCAAGTCCTCTTGATTGTCTTCACAAGTGAAGAAACACTTGTGTTCATCAGAAACAAGTGCATATCTGAGCACGTTTTTGGTCCCAGATTACTTGAATCTTGTTAATTTGGATTGGTTTTTATGTTTTTATGATTAAAGTAGTATAAGGATTGAGTTTTAAAAGTAAAAAAAAAAAAAAGTTTTTGCAAAAAGCTCCTTGGCCTGGACTCGAACACGGGACCCCTCGTTGGAGGACTATACGTGTTAACCAGTGATCCAAGTGCTTTTCTATGCACAAGTTTCATTTCAAATTATATTTAAGTGGTGTTTGTTTTGTAGCTTATTCAATCAGCAGCTTATTTAAAAGCTTTTTCTAGCTTATTTCTTTAAGGATTTGACTGTTTAGCATTTTTCTTAGGTTCTTATTAGGGTTTTTGACTTTTCAGTTCAAAAAGTTTATTTTTCCCTTTATTAATTAATTTTCTAGGATTATTTTTAGTTTAAATTTTAGAAAGTAATTTAAAAGTAGAAAAAGTAATTTAAAAATCTGAAAAAATAGTTTTTAGGTTTTTAATCATATTTTTGAGGTTTACAGCTATTTAAGTTTTCAATTTAGCTTATTTTTTATTTTATTGGATTTTAGGGTTTTTAGCTAACTTAAAAATTTAATATTAAATTATTAAATAGGTTTCAGAAAATTTTAATTGCATTTTTATCTTAGTTACATTATTCTACATTTTTGGTAAATTTTTAGAATTTTTTAATATACTTTGAATTTTTTTTGAATATTTTAATATTATTTTATTATTAAAAATTGAAGTTTGATTTTTTTTAGTTTTTACATTTTTCCTAGGTTAAGGACACTTAATTAGGAGTTTTGTCACTTTCCAAATATTTTTAGGACTTTTCAATTATTTTCTAGAATTAATTTAAGTTTTAATTGATTTTAATAGTTTTTAGGTGTTTAAAAATAGTTTAATTTAGTTTTAAAATTTTTAAGAATACTTTTTAGCTTAATTAGGATATTTTTGACGTTTACAAACTATAAGATCTTGTTGAGGGCTTTTTAATAATTAATAGTGATTTTTAGGGCTTTAATTAGCATTAAAAAGTCATTATCTAATTAATTAAAAGGTTTTAACAAGTTTGGATTTTTTGTAAACTCTTAGAATATTATTGGGAATTTTTAGTAATTTTTAGGAATTTTTAGGTTAAAATTTTAATTTTTGTACTATTTACGGTTTTACGTGTTCGCCTTTTTCGTCGTAGTTTAATTCGTTTTCGTAACCGTCTTTCTCTTCTAATCTCATTTCTTTCTTCCTTTTTCAATCATATAATCACAAATCATTAATCAATTCAACACACAACGCACTTGCCTCCTCGAGAACGAACTTAATTGGTCATTAGTGCTTGGTTTTCCTAAACCGACACTTAATACTTGCCACATTTACCATCCTTTTCCTAAAGGGGTAATTTTACAGCAATCAAAGAGCCATATTCCACTTTATGTCCATCTCCTCCAAATTCTCATCACTAATTTTCTCAAGGTCCTCATATGTAATCACTGAACCATTGGGCAATGAAGCAATGTATGTACACACAGTATCCAGATCAATACCAGCAGGCTTAACTCTTGGTGAGTCAACTTTGTATGTGTCAGCGTCTGAATGCGAGGCGTTGACAAGGCTTCATCCAGCGTTGACACAAGTTGATCTAGTAACAGGGTGCATGTATGAATCCTTTTGATCAAATTGACCTTCAATATGTGAGAAGAAAGCCATATTTCCATTGGTAGACTTACTTCCTTGATCCAAAAGAGTTTCATTCTCTACCAGCCTCAGCTTATTGTAAACATCATCAAAAGTAGAAATTTTGTGAGTGTTATTAGCAATTATAGATCTTGCTTCAATCTTCCATGCATCACCAAGACTTTTAAGAAAAGTGGTGATAATATCAACATCACCAAGCACTGTTCCCATGAAAGAAAGCTTGCTTGTAATGTCAAGAAATCTGCTTCTCACTCCACTTAGCTTCTCACTGGGTTGAGCTTTAAAAACAGCATACTCATGCAAGAGTTGCTTCTTTTTCTCTTGTACAGTATCAGCATTACCACCATAAGCAACTTCAAGAGCTGCCCAAAGATCTTTTGCAGACTCATAGCTTCTATATTTGTGTTGATTTTCTTGTCCCAAAGAGAGTTTCAAAATGCTTAGGGTTTTCATGTCACACCTTATCTTTGCTATATCCTCAGTTGAGAGAGCTCTACCATCTTCAGGTTTTTCTCTTTGATCCTCTTCAGTAGAGCCTTGAACATTTGTTTTTTGTAAGATGGCAGCTGCAATCTTTTGAGCTTTATTGAATGTGTTTCCATATTCAATAATTTCCCATAGTGTGTAGTCATGGATTTGTAGATACTGTTCAAAGTTGAACTTCCACAGCTCAAAATTGTCTGGGTCTAGCATGGTAATCTTGATGTTAGGGGTTGAGGAGGAGGAGGAGGAGGAGTTTACTTATGGGGTAGACATGATGTTTTTAGGGTTTCGTGAAAATTAGGGTTTTTGGCGATTTAGGGTTCTTGTGTTCTTTAGATCAAAGTTTCTCAACAAGCTCTGATACCACTTGTTGATCCCAAACTTAGATCGATTTAGCTTGTGTAAACGAGATTAAATCAAGTTAAACACGTAGAGAAACTTTGTTGTGTATAAAACGATTTAAGTATTATGCGGAATTAATACCCAAACAAGAACACACAAACAATGTAAACCAAACTTTCACTTGATTGATTAGAACAAACTTACATACAATGAAAGTGTTAAACGTATGAAAAAATTATTTGAAACAAAACCTAAAGGTCTCCTTTTATAGAATAAGAAGCCTTGTACAAGAGTCTACATATCAGCTATTCTAGGTAAAGATAAACATAGAAAATACATTGTCGATCATATCTTTACTAGAAACAAACTAGAAACATAATATGTGTAGACTAAGTCTTCTATCAGTGCTTGACTTCATCCTATCAACGCTTGACATCTTCATGTCAACGCTTGTTCTGTCAACGCTTGTTTTCTCCTTATCAAAGTCCTGATTGCTCTTGTCAGCGTCCAAGTGTACTGGCTACATTTTATTCCCAACAAATTCCCTGGCCAAGGACAAGAACCCCAGCCAGCCATCACCTTCAGTCTCTGCTGGAGGTGATATGCATTAAGAGGCCCAGCAAGCAACCCATCTCTCAACTTCTTTAGGAGAGAAGGGTGAAGATAGAGCTCACCCTCAGCTCAGTAGTGTGGAGTCAGCATTGGTAAGTACTTTCATTCTGAATACAAGTCATACTTCATTACCAATTTCTATCACTTGTCACTCTGAGTCTGCATCAGGGAATGATGTGTCAGCAAATCCAACAACTGATGCTGACCCTGGCCTATCTGTTTCTAATGATATAGCTCCCCCATAACAGGGTTCTACTGAAGGAACCAAAAACATTATCATTGATCTAAACTTATCAGGGACTCTTTCTCAGGATCCATCAAGTCAAACCAACCCTGGTGGTGAAGGGCTTGAAACTGATCCACACACTCATTATGATGCTCCAAAGATTCCCAAGGAAGTGCATCTCGCCACTGGAGCCAAGGTGGGACACTTGCCTACATTTGTTGTCAGCATGTCTGGAGATGATTTGGAGAAAGAGCTTGGGTTCAATGAAAGAATTCCAGTCAATCTAGATGACAGCGATGAAGAAACTGCTGATGCAACACCAAAGCCACCTTCCCCCAGAACTGGGCACGTAAAAGAATTAACCAATCAAGTGTTGAGGTGGTCAGACTGAAGGAAGAAAAAGTGCTTGCTGACCATGAAATCTCAACACTCAAAGCAAGACCACCTCCTCCTTCTGCTAAACAAATCAAGGATGTCATCATTGCTGCTTTGAAGCCCTTAGTCCAAGATGTGGCCACCACCACTTCCTTAAAGCATGAGATGTGCTCTCTTATGGACACCATCAATGGTGCTTCCATGGATTTTCCACCAGAATTCATAGCAGTTCCTGGTCAAGTTAATACCTTGTGTGATTCTGTGTCAAAGATCAAAGATAGAGTGGCGTTGCTGGAGAAACAAAAGCTGACCAATTCTGAAGAGGTTCAGCAGAAGCTACATGCCCTTGAAACTGTTCCAGCCATGCTGGCCAAGGTAACTACCACTCTTGATCATCTTTGTGGCCTCTTCCCTGCTGGTGGGTCATCAGAAGCTGTTGGGCAGTCTTCTACTGAGGGGGAGAAAAACACAATCCATCAGCTCTTTCAGAAACATGCCCAAAAGAAGGCTCAGAAACAATCCATTGTCTATGAGTCACCAGTTACTGAAAAGAGCCCAGCAAAGGGTAAGGGGGAGTCATCAGCCAAAGATGATGATATGCAAGGGCTGACCACAAGTGGGGAAACAACTGATAGTGGTTCACCTCCCTTTATACCCAAAAACAAAGGAGACCTTACTATGAATGATCGTTTGATCAGCGCTGGAATGGCCACTCAGGAAGAACTTAACAATCTATACAAGCTTCAGCAAGAGGATAAACTAAGATATCTAAAGTTAAGCTTGTATCAACAAATTGGAAAAGTTGAAGTAGAAAGTGTCTTCAAGAAGAAAGTGTTATATGAAAAATTTTGTATAACAAGGCTTAACAGAAGAAATATCTCACCAATCACCAATGTTGATATGTTGACCAGCAAAGGCGACATCAATCTCAAATTCTATAGGGGTGATGGAACTGATGAGATACTTGAAAACTTTCAAGGAAAAGAACTTTCTTACACTGAATGGATAGAAATGAGTGTGATGATCGAGAAAAGAAAATCCAAGAGATGGGATGAAGTTCACACCAGAATCGAGCACTATATGAGAAATCATGAAAGACTAGGTGAAATTCTAAACATCAACACTCAGCTTTCTATGGAAGATCAAGATCCAATACTGGAGCTGAACAAAAGAGCAAATCTGATACAACCTGAAGTTGGTGACATCTTTGTCACTACAAAGAAATACAAAGGCCTTGTTCAGTTTCAAAATCATCTCCCTGCTCATGTACTGGACGAACCAGAACTAGGAATGATTATGTTCAATCAGCAAGCACGTCAAGACTTTGTGGGCATGAGTGATCTTGATGAAATGAACAATGAACTTCTCTCGAATGTTCAAAGGATCTTTTACTCTCTTCATGGTGGTCCAGGACTTACTGATGCTGCTAAAACCTTCAGCATGTGCTTGCTTGCTATATTGGACCACAGAAACTCAGATCCTTTCACTCAGACTTCCATCATTGAAGAACTTAGGCCTAAGGAGAATTGAATAATCATTTGTATTGATCTTGTTGTAATTTGTAATAATTATTGAGTAAATTATTATCTGATGTTTATAAGTTATTAATTGTTCAGTTCAAGTAAGAAGAAGTTGTTATGCTCACTTACTACTGACATTAGACTTAGGCTATTTGTATATCCAAATAGGGGGAGATTGTTGGGTTAGTATTTACTGACCCTGAAGCAACTCTAGGATTTGAATATAAAATTCGCCTAAGTGTTTCATGCTCAGCAGTAAGGCCAGTCTGCTGAAGGATAACCAGAGGAACAAAGTTCCTACTGAAGACTTTATAGCTGAAGAAAGTTCAGCACTCCCCTTCTAGTGAACTTAGAAGACAAAGGAGTCTTCGCTTCAAATACTAGGCGGTCTAGTTGCTGAAGAACAAGGACTGAAGAAGGGCTTTCAGTTCAGCTTGGCTTGACAATACCAAACTAAATGATGTCGATCTCCTCTAGGATACTTAAGACTCTTCAGTATTCTGATGGTTTGCATTAGGCGGGAAAAGATAACTTTAAGTCAAAGTAGGTTGCTTGTATACTCAGATATAAGTACAACCTTTATCTTTTCTAGAATAGTTTAATATGTACTTTGTACTGTTTAACCAGCATGGGCATTAACCACCCACTGGATAAACCCATGCATTGGTACATGCAGAATGCAAACCCTAATTTACACTGCCAATATAAGGAGTGTACATTAGGAGAGAAAGGGTTAACCAATACAAGAGCTTAAACTCTGGAAAACCTTTCTCTCTCGATACCTAATAAACCATATAGCCAAGATGCATATGAACGTTTAGATTGGAGATTAGACTTTAACTTTGGTTAGACGTTTAAGTATAGGAGATCAAACCTCATTATCATTAAACCACTTTGTTATTCCGCAAACAAAGTGGGTTATAGATTTTTTATTTGATTCTAATAAAAGTCTACACGTTGAAAAGTATATTGGTATTGTTGTTTTAATCTTTCATAGTTCTTATCTATTGTTAAAACAACACACTTAAGTCGAAGTAAGAGTTATTACTTAAGATAATAAGTAATAACGAATTACTAGGGACCAACAGTTTTCATATTTCTATTGAGCATGTTAATAGTTAGAATAGATTGACCCGTTTTATAAACAATGTTGTTTAACGTGTCGAATCTCTTTTCCAAAACAAGAATTTTTTCAATGTCCTTTTCTTCACGAGTTTTATAAAGCTCAGTTTGTTCTTTGTTAATCGACTCTAATTACGAAATTTGAAGTTTATGCAACAGCAATTGTTCTTTAAGTTCCGATATCTTTTGTTTTGACATATGAATTTCATGTGTTACTTCAGAACAATATTGTTCGTTGAGCATACCACAATGGCTGTCTCGCTGTGTACTGGATCTCGGATACGACTCAAAGTGGGTTCGTGTGTATGCGCCATGCCCAGAGCTAGCCTCTGGGGAAATGGTTGAATTTGCCAGCGGTGTGAAAGGCTTACGTTCATATACCAAACTATTAGCTATTGCAACTCGTCGGTCAGCTTCTTTTACATAATCACACTCTTTAAGCCTGTCTATCTCCTCAGCTAAGGATGTGTTTGCTTGCATTAAACGTTTATTAGCCTCTTTGTTTTCATCAATTTCATGTTTTAAAGTTTCAATAATAGATGCAAACAAATCACGATCCTCATCTGATTCAGTATCCTGAGCAGAATTACCGTCATCATTACACATATGCTGTAAATCTGTAGAGATATTTATATCCTCCGTGTCCATTACATATGTGTCATTTATGCTTTCGGGTTGCTCCAGATGTTGTCGTTCATTAGCAAACACATTATAGTTATCATATGATGGTACCTTTTCAATTGGCTCAGTATCAAAGATAGGTCAAGAATTGTCAGCAGTCTCTAGAATCACTTCTTGAATCTTTGCCATGTACACATAATGTGCCTCCAACTCTTGATCATCGGCTTCATCATCAGTGTCGTCACGCCAATCAACTTCATCTGCTGTGAGCGGAATCCCTGCTTCTTCTTTCTTACACATCAACATCTTTTCCTTGTGATATGCAGAATCCTTAGCGCGTTTTGGCTTCTTGCATTCTCTATCCGTGTGCCCAAATCCCTTGAAATTTAAGCATTGAATCCCAGTCTTCTGCACAACCGGAGTGCCTATAGTATCTCTAGCCCCAACTGGATTAGGCAAACTCTGATTATCATACCTTGCATCACGATCATACCTTGAGTATTATCGACTTCTGTTGTCCCAAATAATATGATGATAGATTAAGAAATGAGATGGAAAATATATGAATTTTAGAGAGAGAAAGTAGTGAGAGAAAGTAGATTAACTTGGTGAATATTAGATTAGAGAAAATTAGAGTTACAAATGATCATCCACCCTTCCTAACATGCTAGGAAGGGCCTTATATAACCGGGCATACATGTAACCATAATGGGCTATATTTTTTGAACCGGGCTTGTCTTTTGGGCTTTAGGTAGCTTAAATCCAAGCCCGTGAACCACGACTATTTAACTATCTATTACAACGTTCTAGTAAATATTACAATAGAAACCTATGACCGAACATTCTTGTTTGACTCAATATTTTGAGGCTAACAATCTCCCCCAATGTAAGGTCATTCCTCTTTGATATTTGGATTCTAATGGAGATTTATGAATTTCGTCATGAATGAGTCTTGAACGTGTGACAGTAGTTTTCTTCCTTCATGCTGTGATCTTTGAGCCTTTGTCATTGTCTTTCGACCTAGTCTTTTATCTTGAGATCTTCAAATCATTCTTGACTTGTCTTTGCCATCTTGCGATCTTGTGTGTTTATCCACATGCTCACACTATTAATTGTTGAATAAGTATTTGTGCATGAATATGTGGTTTTGAATCTTTGACTTTGCTGAGTACACCGTGACGCCACCTTCTCGAGACAAAGCATAGACACGGACTGTGTGACAATCCGTCAATTTATGGTTGATATTTTATTCTCAAGTATTATTTAAAAACATTATTTTAATGTTATATTATGAACTCACTTATTTCTGGGAAGAAATTTGGATTTACGTCTTGAAGTAGCATCGACTACGTCTAAACCGGAGGATTCTACGTTACGTGCTTACATTTACATACACCATCTTTGGTGACAGTCTGATATTTCAGGAAATAAATTTATCCGTGAATATTATTTTGGAATTTTAAATTTGTGTTGGTTCATAAACTCACAAATTTACGAGAAGAGATTAGGACTTACGATTTTAATTTAACGTCATTTACGGCTAAACCGAAAACCTTAGGATTACGTATTTACGTTTTTGAATTCCGTTTTTTATGAGACAATTTTTATTAGTTTCGTTTTGTGCCGTTGATTCATAATTTATAAAAACGTTTTTCGTAAAACGACCCAAGGGCACGCAAATCGAGGAAACTAGAATCGAGGAATACCCGTAAATTAGCGGGATGGGACAAAACAAGTTTATCCCACCCCACTAACACATGGGATGGCCAAAAGAGGACACCACATCCATGATGTGGCACCCTTGTAGCTATAAGCTTACACATGGAAGCTTAGCTTCACATGAAAGCTAACTTTTCCCACCAAACTAGCAAAAACCACTTAACTTTACCATTTACTTCCATTTCACATGCAAACCACTATAAACACTCTCCTCTCTCTCTAAAATTCGTCCACTATTCATAAAAAACAACCCTCATTTGATCTATGATAGCCATAAAATCATGTGTTACTCATACACATGATGATGCTACTTTGAAGCTTTGAAGATTGGAGGTGATTCTAACATCCAAGGAGAAGATTTTTTGGTGTCATAGGGATGATTTTCCATGAGAATTTTATAAAGGTTGGTAGACTTGAATATGATATTGGTTTATCACAAGTTTTGCCATCAAAATCCAAGCCTTCTTCATCAAAGACTCATCTTTTCATCACTAATGGTGGTATAGAGATTGTTCTTCCTATCCTCTTGTTATTTTGATTATGTAATCTTGTATTTTCTTTATTTATGTATATGTATATGATGATGAATGATAATTAAAAATATTATGTGGGGCTTTGGTGTTGATAGATTTGATAAACATGGGTATAAAGATGGAAAAACCACATGTAAAAATGGTTAAATCTTGCTTAATAAGATGGCTGTATAAAAATAGTAAGTAACCAAATGTTAAACTGATAAAATGGTGAAGTGGAATCAATATACAGTAAGTATTAGGTGTTATATACATGTGAGAGTTGGCCATACAATGGAATCATAAAAATGAGTGAGATATGATCAAAACAAGTTTAGAGTGCAAATCTGAGTACACTGTTTTGGACGAATTGTATAAAATACTTAGATGTTGATTCATCAGTAACTATAAGGGAATAAAATGAATAAAATATCATGTAGTTTATGCCATAAAAATTTGGGCTTCTATCTCCATATAGAACTCTAGATATGGCTGTTTTGGTGAACATGAAACTAAAAATCAGATTTTTAAGAATTAATGTTTATTAGTATTATATAAGCACTCAAACTAATATAGTATAAAATGTGAATTAAAACCCACTAACTTTTATATAAATATTTATAAGGTTAAATAAGTTGACACTTTATAAAAATGGTAGTTGAATAAGATTTATAAGTATAAAAACTATAAACATGATTTTTACGACTTTTTCGGCTATTACCGTAAAATTAACGTTTTTCGCCAATCAAAACTTAGACGATCAAACCCGTCTAATGTAAAGTTTTTAAAAGTCATATACTGATATATAAGTACCTAATACAAGTAAAAACCGATAAAACCCGAACTATAGGACATACGGACATTAACGAGCTAAGTTAGCATATTGGACTAATAATTTAACTAAATAAGTTAAACACTTATTAAAATTACTTATTGGGCTTAACCCATTTAGGCCCAACATGTAAAGTATAAATACTGATAATACAAGTATAAAATGGATTAATACAAATTAAAGAACTTATAATAGGCTTATTGGGCCTAACACATGCAAATAAGTAAAACTAGTATAAAAGTTACCAATACATAACACCAAAATGAGTAAATAAGAATGTATAAACCCACTTGATCATCATATATATGAAATCATCATATGTATACATAATTGTTATTTTTATAAAGTCATTGGACACAAGTCTAAGACGAGTATTATTTGTCTAGGTTTCCGTGATTAAAGCACGTACCATACGTCCAAATTGCCGATAACCCGCTTTCCCACATCAACGTGAGTTCATAGCCTCGCACTCTTTTAAATGTTTTTATGAAATGTTTTATAAACCCACTAGGGAGATACCATGTTAGTTTTTATAAAATAGGACACTAATTGTCCCGATTGTCTGTTTATTGATTTGGACCCGAACGATTGTATGACCCGATGAAAGATTAAATGACCCGATAGATAAAATAAAATAGATTATTAAAGTTAGGTTATGTCACTAAAAGTCCCATTAGCATGAATTGTGAACTACCGGGGATTTGGTAGACGCTTATGCATATAATAGTACTATTTGGGGACGATCACCCCAGTTCGCGCCTTGACGGTTGATACCAGTCGTGCCACATTGATTGGTAAGCGAATTTATGTATGAGAAGATTTACACAAGCGTGATTATTGTGACGACACGCTAATTTAGATGGGCAAATGAGTTTCGGGTTAGCTACCCGTATTTTGTTGTAGTAAGTAACAATGTCATGCGGCTTATAATAATCCAATTAACGAAATACTGCTATACGCACCAAATTACAATATATTGCCTGACTAGCAATACGGGGTCATATTATTGATATTATGTTTGTGTTTTGGTTTTACATAACCATATTCATATAACGGTTTTTATTTAACTCTACACGACGTTATAAAAACGTATTGTATGATATTTTTACGACATTGGTTCGTATAATGATTTTGAAGGCGAAAGCCTATATTATGATTTTTGATAAGGATTTGTATAAAATGACTTTGGCTATTTTATGGCCTATTACAAAGATTTGTACAAAATGATTTTCGGTAATAATTTTATACCGATGTTATATTGATGGATTTCATTAAACTCTATGAATTCACTCGGCGTTATCGCTGAACTTTTCTTTTAACATGTTTTATCTCAGGTACTTGAAGGGAATTCTCGGGAAGACAACAAGAATTCATGGCCCGCACTTAAATAATAATTTCCATTCAAATGCTTTGTAAAACCTGTATAAAATACAATGACTTAGGACCTATGTAAATTTGATATTTATGAATGGAAATGCTTTATTATTAAACGACGCGATTTTTAAGCGTTGTCTATGATGTGAGTAATGTGCTATCCCGTAACACCAACGAGTCTTCCGTTGTATCGAATTGTGTCAATTTGGGGGTGTTACAGTTTGGTACCAGAGCTCTCGTTATAGAGAACGAAAGATTTTTAAAACCAAGGTTTTGAATAAAACATTTCAAAATCTTTTAACTATAAACATTTTTCTAAAAATGTCTAAAAATCTTTTGACTATAACGGTGCCGAAGAATTCCCGAGTTACCGACAAGGCCAGACTGAGAAGTGTTATTTTAATATATATATATAACTTGGATTATATATATATGATGTAATTTGATTACATGATTGTTTGATGATTATTTCTATATTTATACGAGGTATTCATACGACGTAGATTGTCACAAGAAACCCTAACTCCCCTAGTAAATTAATCTAAGCTATTCCTGTAGGAAATCTAGCTATTCCAGATCTAATTCAAGTTGTGGATATTTATGATCCCGACAAAATGGTTAATATTCGTAGAAATGTAGATATTAGTTGATTGTGATATTGAAAAAGAATTGGTAAGATTAAATTTGATATCGATGTCATGACAATCTTTCCTTATAGAGTGGAGTTTGACAAAAACGTTACCACCTAGAAAGATGTCATCTGATTCGGTGTTACTCAATTCTTAAAATTAAGAATCGAAAGGGTGAATGTTGCACTTGAGGCTGTCAATGGAACCATTACCCAAAAGCCTCATGCCACTAATATCTTTCCGAGAAGTCTAATTGAATGTGTGAGTCATTTAATACTAGTGACTCATTTGATAATTGTTGTTGTAAGAGCTATAGGATTGGAAATTAAGTGTAGATCATATTGATCTTTTATTGCCTTTACAAGGCCGAAGAATAAGGTTGTAAGTATTGGAGAATGAGGTAGAATATCACATTGAGTATAATTTTGCTGAAACTTGAATAAAAGTAAAATTTAACTTGTATGGAATAAGAAATTGTTAAGAAGAAGTCGCTAAGCCCTGTGATTGAATTATAAGGTTTTAATTGATTGTTGATTCGTGTTAAGTGTTGTTCCTAGGCCATTGTCCACTAACGAGGATGCCCAGTGTCTAATAAATAAATTGAAGAAATCTTCTTCTAAATTTGGACCGATGGATCTTCCGGGACAGGTGGGACACCTAATGACTCTTGTAGATTAGTATTCATTGTGGTATCTTTTAAAAATAATCCCTAACTTAACTGAGACATCACTTGGTAGGATGAGTTCTTGGAATTGTATGACATGGTGACACATAATGTGTTACGGTACAATTTTGACTTGTTTGTGATTAATGAAAAGACTACCATTGATTGCTAAATCCTACATGTATCGATGATATCTATTTTTTCTTGCTTCTTCCTAATGCTCGCACTAGTGATGCAACCATTGAACAAGTACTCATATCGGTTTGAGTTACGTTGTAGATTCTTCTATTTGTATTCCCGAGTGCCATCGAGGTCATGAACCTCATGATTAATTGTCTAAGATCATTTCCTATCATATTGCAGTTAGTTCTTGGTGAACAACTTTTCATCACTCTTTTGCAGATCACTCATTGTTTTTATAAGATAAAATAGTATCCCTTGAGAAAAATTGAATTTTCATCACTATAAGAATTATTCGAAGTGAGATTTATAAGTGATTGTTATCGAAATGAAGTTGTTTATAAAACACCTTGGAAAACTTAATTGTTTTCAGAACAAAGAAAATCTTTGTAAATTTATTATTGATTCTTGTTTAAGAATTAAGCATGAAAGTGTTTTTATTATAAACATGATGATAAAATTTTGACGAACTGAGTATTGCATCGTTAATCTTGAAATTGTATATAGTTGCGCGCCTACATACAATTTGGAATGGACCATGCAATGCTGATTAGTAGTCACCATAAAACTGATTAATAAACACTACATTTTCTTTAAAGATTGTGAAAGATTAAAATTTATGAGATCTACAAGAAGTGAAAAATAGGGACATAGTGTTAGGGACACCTACATATGTGCCTGTAGCATCTATTCTTCTGAGTCGAATTTTCCCGTAGTGAGATTCTTAGGAAAAGTATCTGATTACCGAGTGTTGATACCCGAGTGGATGTATCGACGTTCCTATCATTTCTTTTGATTAGATTCATTTGAATGACCTGGTAACGATCCGAGGAGCTTTCGAATGCGTACTCAAATTATGAAAACATGGGATATATTCATATTCATTAAATGTTTTCGTCTGTATCTGATTTGAATTTCTCTCGCGTAAATTATGCTTTGACTTTACTCTTTAAAAGTTTGTTATGTCTCCAGAAATCCTTGAATTATGAAGGATTATGAGTTATTATTAGTCTTTTGAGAAGTTCACATCTTATCAACGGTAATGAAACTGGAAAGTTGATAGTGCCAGTGGAATGGATTGACTGATTATGACATGACGACATTGTCTTAATTGATGGGAACTCGAGTAGAATTCCCCTAAATGATAAGATGTTGATTATCAAAAGTTATTTAAATAATTCTTGATGGATGACCATATCCTGCATTTAGACTTGAAATTATACCATGAATGGTTGTGAATTAGCCATAGATATTATAATCTAGAAAGAACTTAAAATAAATGTATTAAAAGATGTTTCCATTATCTGAAACTTTAGGAGGTATTTGCTGGTGAATTACCTAGACTTTCGCCATTAAGGCAAGTTGAAATTGGTATTGATTATATTCCCGGTGCTGCACCTGTGGCTTGTGCACTGTACGTCAGCGCCATCTGAATCGAAAGTGCTACCGTACAACTAAGAGAGTTGTCGGAGAAAGCTTTTATTCTACCAAGCTCGTCATCATGAAGAGCTATGGTGTTATTATTTCTTATATTTATTGATTACCGTGAACTAGGTAAATTGATGATTAAAAATCTATATCCACTACCCAAGATGATAGATTTTTTCGATCATTTACAAGGTTCTAGCGTATATTCAAAGATTTGATCCACAACATGGTTACAAAGATTTGATCCACAGCATGGTTATCATCAACTTCGCGTCCGCGAAAAATATTATCTATTCCAATCACTACATCCAGAACTTGTAATGAACATTATGAGTTTCATGTTATGTCGTTTGGATTGACTAATACACATGTAGCATTCATAAATATGGTGAAT